>CAWUFW010003501.1:1200000-1803560 GCA_963921515.1 Calotriton arnoldi
TATGTTTTTGCAAAGTGAACTGTTTTAGTGATCCAAGGTCCCACTCCTTTAGAAACCAACCAGTAATCTAGCCTGGACCAGGACGAGTGAAATGTCGAGTAATGCGTTCCTTCCTTTCCTACTGGATGCAAATGTCTCCATGCATCTATAAGGTCATTATCAATAAGTATACTGTGCAGCACCTTCTGTGTTTTGGAAAAATGGTGAGGGAGGGGAGCCGACCTGTCTAACTGAGGGTTCAATGATGTGTTAAAATCACCCCCCCAAATCAAGTGCGTAGACCCGATTGCGCCTATTTTCCCCCATAGGGTAGCGAAGAATTCAGGGCTATCCACATTTTGCCCATAGCAACTAACCAATGGGACAGATTCTGAACATAATTTCCCCATATTAAAGAATATCGTCCCAACTGGTCTTGAGTCATTCCCGATGGGACAAACGGGGTGTGTTTTTTTATAAGGATTGCTGTCCCCCTGGAGTATGTAGAATAAGATGAGAAGTTTCGATGCTCAGCCCATTTACCAGCAAAAGATGGGGTACTTCGAGGGTCTAGATGCGTCTCCTGTAGCATCACTATGTGGATATTATGGCGATCTAAGTAGGCTAATATCTGTCTGCGTTTACCTGGTTCACCCAGACCTCTGACATTCCATGTCAGCAGCTGTATTTCCTGTATCTTATTGTTCTGCGTCATAGTATTGCCATGGGGTGTATTGAACTGGAGGTTTCAATGCCATTTAGATCTGCAACTGTAGGTGCATGTATGAGTGCCTCGCTATATCTTGTGTGTAGTTGTGTACCAATTTCTACGTTTGTTCCCCATTCTTCCCCCTCCCACAACGGCATCCCAACATTGCCGGAATCACTATTACCCACCCCCTCCCAAATATCCCAAAAGTTTAAACTCAAAAACATCTCAAACTGTGGGGATTTCCCTTCAGGGGTGCGCGAGGGGCTAACACAGTTCCACCCTTCCCCTCCAGCTTGCAAGATCCCTATGTACAAGAAGGGGGGAGGAAGGGGTGCTCAGTTATAATTTGTTTACATGTCCCTCTAGTTCACTTATCTGTTGAATGCGTCTACTTGTGGTTGCAGCTTCTATGTTCAGCAGAATCTTCATCCAGCATCATCTCCATCATAGGCAGCCTGAGCTGCTGTATTGTGTCAGGAAAGTCAATTCAGTGTCTATTGACATTATAGTTATTTTATGTCAACTACTATTGTTGGAGTTTTATTTTATTCCGATGTAAGTGATGTTTCTCTCGAGGGCGAGGTCTCCGGAAGCCGGTGTGTGCCCTTGCGGGTATTGTGTTTTAAGAATTCCTCCACTTGTTGCACATGCACAAAAAAGTGCTGTTTTCCTTTATGCGTAACCCTCAGGCGCGCTGGGTACATTAGTGCATAGTCTATTTGTGCCTCTCTTAGTTTCCGTTTCACTGGAATGAATTTCTTCCGACCATCTTGCACAGCTATTGTGAAATCCGGTTATATTGTGAAGTCATGTCCTTCAAAATTGAGGTTTCTTCTCTCCCTGGCAAGTTTCAATGCCATGTCTCTATCCCGGTAATTCAGCAGCCTTGCGACCATTGGTCGTGGCAGGGTACCCGGGGGTGGTCGGGGACCTAATGAGCGATGTGCCCGTTCCACCACCATATGTTGGGGGAAGGAGGTAGCTCCGAAAACCGTGCACAGCATGCATTCGATGAATTCTTCCATCTTACCAGTGTTTATGCTTTCTGGTATTCCAATAACGCGTATATTATTACGTCTTAAACGCGCCTCTAAGTTTTCCTTCTTAGCAGCGATCACCTTCAGCACCTAATCCATCTGCACAAGTTGTTTCTGGACCCCAGCTGATTTATCTTCTGCATCTGAGATTCGACGATGGACCTCCGTGATGCGTGCATCATGTTTTTCAATTTTTAGTACTATGGAATCCATTTGACTCGTCATTGAGTCCATCTTAGTTTCTATGGAGGTGAGGCTCTGTTTCATGACAGGTAAAAGAGTTTTTAACTCATCCTCCAGAGTCTGTCCTGAATCCTGGGATTGCGCCATGTCTGTATGTTCAGCTTCGTCGTGCTGGGAGCATGTCCCCTTTTTGGGATCAAAGTTTATTTTTGCCTGCTTTCCGTCGGTTTTTCCCATGGCCGCGTATAGAAATTTTGCGTTCACCGAAGCGCGTTATGTTCGTGCCTTTCTATGCACTTCTGCGTCAGCTGCTCAAGTTGTAGTCCCTTGCGTTGGGTATTCACAGGCCAATCCAATATTTGCGCCTCTCCTTCACTAAGGTTTGTGTAGACTGGTCTAAGCGTGCAACATATGCTAATCACGATATTACATGGTGCGCTTTCAAGTTTTGGAGTCACTCTACAAGGAGTCTATGTGTATCCTGGTGTTTATGTGCAGCGCGTTTTGGTGGATAAATTATGCACTTCTTTGTGCATTCGTCTCAGCCATTCCGTCGTTCTCACAAATGATTTTTCATTTTATGTTGGCCGCCATCTTCGATCTGGTAAATGGTGCTTTGTGTCGATAAGCATCTAGTCCCTTGTAGTGCACTGTTACCCACTCTGTGTCTTCCCACTCTTAGGTTTGCGCTATTTATATCCCTGAATATGGCTTTTATTTTGCACTTTCTTGAAATGCAGTATTTTAGCTGTTGGCACCCCTGCGCGTAATATCCCTGCCCCATTGATGCCTTACTTGCTTGGTGAGTCGGATCCTCCGGTCAGGCCTAAAGTGGTGGAGCGTGCAGATTAACAAGCTCCCCACTCCGCCCTCCTCTAGCAGCGGGCATTTGTCTGGTGCAGCACAGTGAGTTTCTGATTCAGTGGTGCCCCGGAGCAGTCCGTCCTGCAAGTTGTACGCTGCTGGGCCTATTCTGGATATCGAATCCTCGGCCTTGTGTAACATTTTCCTCTGCGACCTGGAGCGGCGTCAGGGGGCCCGGGCTGCCTCCATAGTGAGTAAGCAGTGTTGCGGCGATTTCACTGCAATTCTGTCCGACTCGATCGCTGGTAGCGTTCAATGTCTTTATGCTCCCACAGCTTTTCTGCACTTTTGTGATCTTTTAGGGCAGGATGTTAACGGATATTTTCTCCGAGCTGCTGGAGCCTCACTGATGTGCAGCCATTTTGCTTGTGCGCCACCTAGTGCCCCCAGCTGTTTTGGAACTTACATACCCACTTGACTTAGACCAATGGACCCTGTCACCCTTTCTATCTCTGCCATAAGACCTTGGACCCTGCTCTACCTGGAAGACCACTGTAAGCATCCCAACCTATTAGACTATCTCTTCTTTTGGTCCATCCTCAACGCTAAACAAGACTAATCCAGCTGGCCCAATGGCTGATTTCGTGATTAAACCATTCTCAGTGTGGTGCCTCAACATGCACAGCACAATGGGATAAATATGATGCAAAAAGATTCTGACCTTCCTAGGATCCAAGAAACCGGACCTAGCACTAATCCTACAAGACACACAGGACCCTACTGGAAATGGACAGGTTAAGGAGAGACTGGGTTGGCAAAACGATCGCCTACTCAGACACTAGACCCTTGCCACCACAAACCACATCCTTGTCGCTGCCAGATAGGAAAGGAGGTGTGGCTATGCTTCTTTACAAATTATTTTTGACTACAATTCGAAAGACCTGGATCGACCCCCTAGGTAGATATGTGTTTGCACGCCATATGTTCCAATCCCAAACATACGTGGTGGGCTCCATCTATGCATCAACAGGATATAATAAGATTTTTTTCTCCAGATTTAACAGAATCCTGACTGAGGTGGGAACTTACCCGCTCCTGGTAGGTGGAGACTGGAACCTTGCCCCGGATCCTGTTCTGGATGAATTCGGACAGCCAGATCCATGGCACTACTCTGAGAGAGGCATCTTGTGTGGCCTACTGACTGATCACAGGCTGTTTGACCCTGTAGACTTACTCACCCAACCGACAGGGAAAACACTTTTTACTCATGCACGCACAATGTAGAATGCCACATTATTTTCTTCTCATCACCTCCTTTCTGCTGAAGGTCGTTTCCTGCGTGATAGCTGTGCAATGTGGTTCGGACAATGCCCAACCTCTCTGGAACTAGTCTGCAGCCTTCAATTACCTTGTGACCGAGTCTGGAGAATGGATACCCAAACGAAAACTGATGGGTTACCTACAAGACTATGTAGACTGCAATAGGGCTTGGTGCCCTCCCTGCAAGTCCAGTGGGTGGTGGGTAAAGTGTTCATGAAAGGTCTGATGTTCAGGGATTCAACGTCAGCACAGAACCAAACCCAGCAATGCAGGCTTGCCTTAGTAGATGAGATTCTGACTATGACCTGTTCATACCAAAGAGCCCCCATGTCTATGAATCTCTGCTTATTCATGACCAAAAAATACGAGCTTAAGTCCCTGCTGACGACGGCCACCGAAAAGGCCCTTCAGAGCTTTAGAAGCCACCACTATGAACAAAAAGAGAAGGCAAGCAGATTATTGCTTTCCAACTGAAGCAACTGGCAGAGCAATCTACAATTCCAGCCAAAAATAGATGAGATGGCAGGCTAGCCACTCACCTGACATCAATTGTTGCAGAATTTGCACAGTACTACTCTGCCCTATATGCTGTGGAACCCCGGATGTGCACTATCAAGAAAATGCTCTTTCAGAGACCTCCACATACCACACCTGATGTCTGACCATCAAGCTGATCTTGACAGAGAAATAATAGATGGTAAAGTTGACGAAGCCATTAAAGCAATGCCAGCAGGCAAGGCGCCGGGAATGGACAGATTCACGGCTGAGCACTTGGTACCACCAAAGGGAAACTTGTTTTGAGCCATCAATTCACAAACTCCCCCATTACCAGAATTTCCTCAGTCTTTGATAACATTGATACTGAAGCCAAACCGAGACAACCTGCATTGCACAAATTCCAGTTCGATTTGTGTTACTAATTCAGGTGTGAATATTTTTGCTAAAAGTTCTAGCCAATTGGCTCAAAGAATATATCCCATCCCTTATCCACACTAATCAAGTAGAATTTGTCCCAGGACGATCATTGCTCAATCTTCTGCATACACTGTCTCTCCTCCTTTGATCCACCAGGAGTGACATAACTGAACAGATTGCCCTTTCCCTCGATGCCGAGAAGGCTCTTGACCGGGTGGAATTAGGCTACCTCCAAAGAACCCTCTAATGCCATGGTATTGGACCTGCATTTCTCACATGGCTCATATAGCTCTATCATACACCAACAACACTGATCAGCTGCAATGGCTCCAGATAGCCTCCCCTGAACATCGACAGGGGGACTAGACAAGGGTGCCTGCTTTCTCCCTGCTCTTCATCTTAGCTCTAAAGCCCCTGACGATATCCATTTGCAAGTTATCAGAAGTGGAAGGAATACCCACGCCAACAGGGCAACTAACTCTCTCTCTCTTCTCCAGTGGTTTCTGGCCCGGCTGTAATGGGGGTCATTGACCATTTCTCGATCTCCAGCTGCTCCCGCGTCAACTGGTTTAAAAGCAAGGCTCTCCCTATGACTCCGGTTACAAAAGTACATAGCCTACATGGTTCGCAGCTCTGTTGGATGGCAACGCCAGTGTAATCCAACAACTTTGACTCTCAAGGACCAAATGAAGAGAGATTTCATGACTTGGCAACATATACAGCTATCACTATTGGGAAGGGTTCAAACCATTGAAATGGTTGTGGCCCTGGCTTTAATTACATTTTCAGCATGCTACCAGTACCCATTGATTTGTCAAAATAACACACTATAGACACTCAGATAAAATGCTCCATCTGGCATGGTGCAGCCCCAAGACTCTCAGCACCGAAGCTCTATGCGAACACCACCTCTGGAGGACTTTGTCGCCCTAGTCTCGAGATGTACTATGCAGCAATACAACTCTCTCAATTCGCTTACAACATCCTACTCTCAAAAACCCTGATTGGCTGCTTCTAGAGAAACACCTGAAAGAAGCATCCAGCAATGTCTCAGTGTTGTATAAAAAGACCACAACACCCATGGCATGTGCCAATCTGATATCCCAAGGTACTCAGAAGATCTGGGAAATAGGCCACAGAACCTTCAAACAAAACACCGTTTGTTCACTGCTCTGCCCCCACTTTGGCACAATGCACAACTCCCATTGGAGGGAGAGCAGCTCACATGGCCCCTGTGTTCTGGGAAGGATATCAGATCACTAAATAATGTGATTCGCAACAGACGCCTAGTCACCTTTGCTGACCACCCTCAAACAGAAAGGGTTTGTTAACTCTTGGGCCTCACTTTAGCACAATGCAGAACTCACACTTGGAGGGAGAGCAGTTTGCATGGCCCTTGTATTCTGGGAAGGACATCAGATTGCTCTACAATGTGATTCACAACGGGCACCTTGTCACCTTTGCTGACCTAAAACAGGAATCCCATCTGGAACAAACGCAATATCTGCGTTATGAGTAATTAAAAGTTATACTCCTGCGGAAACTAGGTGGCGACACCTAGACCCTAGGTGACTCCTAACTCCACTGGTATTTATCCAAATGGAGAAACTATAAGAAGCTTATCACAGGTCTTTACAATACTCTCAAAGGCCAGGCATACTCTAAGCCAAAGCGATACCAAAGGGGATGATGGACGGAGCGTTAGAGCAAATCAAACACTCACCCCCAGTCAACTGATCTGGGTTTAATCCATCATCATTCTTTAGCTCACTCCACCACCCCAGTTCAGACATGGCCATATGCAAATCAGTCTGACCCTGTGCCTCATGGGAACAGTCCAGCCCGAACTGCCAAGCCATGTCTTCCCTGGACCGGAAACAAGCATCCTGGGACCGGTTTCGGGTTCATAACCCTCATCAGCCAGGCTATCTTGAATCCAGTGGCAAAGTGAGC
This sequence comes from Calotriton arnoldi, assembly GCA_963921515.1. Taxonomy (NCBI): domain Eukaryota; kingdom Metazoa; phylum Chordata; class Amphibia; order Caudata; family Salamandridae; genus Calotriton; species Calotriton arnoldi. The sequence goes on from CAWUFW010003501.1 coordinate 1,206,904, forward strand.
AAGGGACCCACGTCTGGGCATACCCTGCCAACTTAGGGCGAACAAAGCGATACCAAAGGGGATGATGGACAGAGCGTTAGAGCAAATCAAACACTCACCCCCAGTCAACTGATCTGGGTTTAATCCATCATCATTCTTTAGCTCACTCCACCACCCCAGTTCAGCCATGGCCGTATGCAAATCAGTCTGACCCTGTGCCTCATGGGAACAGTCCAGCCCGAACTGCCAAGCCATGTCTTCCCTGGACCGGAAACAAGCATCCTGGGACCGGTTTCGGGTTCATTACCCTCATCAGCCAGGCTATCTTGAATCGAGTGGCAAAGTGAGCAAGGGACCCACGTCTGGGCATACCCTGCCAACTTAGGGCGAACTGCCAAGCCATGACTTCCCTGGACCGGAAACAAGCATCCTGGTACTGGTTTCGGGTTCATAACCGCTTGGCAGTTCGGGCTGTACTGTTCCCATGAGGCACAGGGTCAGACTGATTTGCATATGGCCATGTCTGAACTGGGGTGGTGGAGTGAGCTAAAGAATGATGATGGATTAAACCCAGATCAGTTGACTGGGGGTGAGTGTTTGATTTGCTCAAACGCTCCGTCCATCATCCCCTTTGGTATCGCTTTGTTCGCCCTAAGTTGGCAGGGTATGCCCAGACGTGGGTCCCTTGCTCACTTTGCCACTGGATTCAAGATAGCCTGGCTGATGAGGGTTATGAACCCGAAACCGGTCCCAGGATGCTTGTTTCCGGTCCAGGGAAGACATGGCTTGGCAGTTCGGGCTGGACTGTTCCCATGAGGCACAGGGTCAGACTGATTTGCATATGGCCATGTCTGAACTTGGGTGGTGGAGTGAGCTAAAGAATGATGATGGATTAAACCCAGATCAGTTGACTGGGGGTGAGTGTTTGATTTGCTCAAATGCTCCGTCCATCATCCCCTTTGGTATCGCTTTGTTCGCCCTAAGTTGGCAGGGTGTGCCCAGACGTGGGTCCCTTGCTCACTTTGCCACTGGATTCAAGATAGCCTGGCTGATGAGGGTTATGAACCCGAAACCGGTCCCAGGATGCTTGTTTCCGGTCCAGGGAAGACATGGCTTGGCAGTTCGGGCTGAACTGTTCCCATGAGGCACAGGGTCAGACTGATTTGCATATGGCCATGTCTGAACTGGGGTGGTGGAGTGAACTAAAGAATGATGATGGATTAAACCCAGATCAGTTGACTGGGGGTGAGTGTTTGATTTGCTCAAACGCTCCGTCCATCATCCCCTTTGGTATCGCTTTACTCTAAGCCAAAGGCATATTTACAAGAAAATGTCAGAGCGTGGAGATGCACCAATTTGGCAGCGCCGCGCTCTGATATTTTCAAAATGCAGGGATGCGCCATATTCACGAGAATACAGCTCACCCCTGTGTTTTCCTTAGCACTGGTGCTAAATTTAGCTGCCTTGCACCAACGCAGGCTCCCTTGTACCATAGTGCAAAGGTGCCTGAGTTGCAGCGAATGATTGTTTATGTGCAGGAAGGTGTCCCTTGCTGCACATAAACAATCACTAATGGTGATTTGCTACTTCTATGTGTGCTGCAGAATGCTGCACACATAGAAGTAGCAAATTGTTATTATTTAATGATTGTTTATGTGCAGGAAGGGACACCTTCCTGCATATAAACAATCATTAATGGCATTTTTCTCTTTCTATGTGTGCTGCAAAATGCAGCACACATAGAAAAAACAAAAACAAGGAGAAATAAAAGTATTTCTCCTCATTTTGTCATTATAATACCTGCATGGCGTTAGTTTTTGGTGCTGCCTCAGATTTACACCTCCTTGTAAATCTGGGGCAGCGTCAAAAGCAATGGGCGTTGCGGTGGAATGCCCACAGCAATACACTTGCACGCCCCTTTCACGGTAAGTGATGCGTGTAAATGGGCCTTAACAGGGTGACATTTACCTTTTAGAGTCAAGGGAAGGCTGTGTTTATTTAGCATTATTATCATCAGGCTGCAGACAGCAGGGCCTGATAATGAGCAGAGCTCAGTCAGATTTATGAACCAGGCTGGGGCACAGAGGTAAAGAACTGAGGGCCTTTTTTATGAAAAGTGTTTCATCACTGCGGGAAAACAGGGATGCAGCACTTTTCAGTCTGCCATCCTTGCGACGCCATGGATGAGCCATATTTACTGTGCGGTGCTCCATGTCACAAGGATTTACAGATACGTCAGTGTTCCTGACGTGTCTGTAGGTGCAAAATTGGCGCATTGCTGGGGTGCGTCTGAAAACAGACGCAACTCCAGCAATGTGTCTTTTCACATGGGGCAAGCCCCATGTGAAAAGCCCTGCGTCACTCCTTACGCCTGCTTCAATCAGGTGTAAGGATTTGACGTAGTGATGCCCTAGAAGGGGTGCAGTGAAATCACATAGATTTCACAGCGTTACTTCTACATGGCTTTCCTGCCTTGGAATGCCCACCCTGCATACATTATACCTGATGCAGGTATAATGTAGCGCAGGAGTTTAAAAAGTGACGCATTTGCCTAGATGCGTCACTTTGTAAATATGGCACAGTGGTGCTCATTTTTTACAACGCTGCAGCATCACAAAAAGTGACGCAACGTCGGCGTAAGGCCCTCATAAATAAGGCCCTGAAGAACTGAGGTATTTAACTCTTAAATAAATGTCCTTGTCCACTCAGTATTGGAGTGTGAGAACAATTTGATGTTTCTTAATGCTTTTAAATGGGAGAAAAATAAAATGAAATTTTGGCATAATGATTAAGTTAACTCATCATTTTAATTTTCTCCCATTTCATAGTGTTGCATTTCCAAATTGCAGTCCTCTTGCTCCCAGTGGCCAGTAGACACTGTGCCATATTTATAACTGAAAAATTCAGTCATTTTTTTTAAACAGAAGGAATTTAAAGTGAAGAAAAATATTTCTATGAAACATTAAGCCTTAATGTTTTTCTCCATTCTCAATTAAGCTAATTACGTCCTAATGTTTTATGAAGTACGTTTCTTCACCTTAAATTCCTCCCATTTAAACAGATGGCAGTATTTTCTGTTATAAATATGGCACCGTGTATACAAGCACCTGGGAGCAAGATGCCTGCTGTTTGTAAAATGGGAGGAAATTTAACTGATGAGTTTTACGGAATCCATATAAACATAAAGTTAACTCTTCAATTTAATTTTCTCCCATTTCAAAGTGTTGCCTCTAAACACAGCAGGCATCTTGCTCCCAGTGGTTGGAAGACATGGTGTCATATTTATAACTGAAAAATACAGCCATTGTTTTAAGTAGGAGAAATTTAAATTTGCAGAACATGATTCTACTCTTTAAATTTCTCTCATTTAAAAAAGAAATTGTTGTATGTTTGTGCTATAGATATAATGGTGCTACATATGGCGAAACTTATGTTCTGTGCCAGTACATACAACACAGGCTCTCTGTCACCCATACACTAATATATCCCATTTATATGCACACATATTCACACTTCCCCACAACCACGCTCTCACTGACACACATTTCAGTCCTGTCATAGTGCCCCTGGTCAAAGTATTTTGTTCAAACCATAGTATCTAGCTCTATGGACATTAGGTTTAAAGTCAATGAAGCTGAGCCTGGGAGCGTCTAGTAACAATGAGTGAGTTATTTAGCCTTCAGTAGCTCACAATGATTTTCACTGATCAGAAGTAGCTTTCACTTCAGAAAAGGTTGGAAACCTCTGCTCTAAATCCACCTTGATCTACCTGTACAACTACGGGAAACCACATCTTTCAACCCACCTGACTGAAACAAACTGGAAAGAACTCCTCTTCCTCCATGACAAGAGCCTGAGGAGAGTGTATCTGAAATGTAGCCACTTTTAGATCCTTCGTGACTGCACTGACCGTCCTTTAAGCTCCACAGAGCGAGGCTGGCAGTCTTTCCCTTGTGCTGGAGATGCAGTCATGTTTGTGGTGACATGATACATATACTGTGGAGATGCCCAAAGAATCAGCCCCACTGGTCAGCAGTGTCGGATACTACTTTGTGTCACATTTCCACTGGTGCACAGATATGATACCATCCTACATATTATCGGGGAAATTCTAAAGCTTTTAAGATGCAAAACAGAAATAGGTCAAGAAGTAATTTCTCTTGGGATCAAATGTAGATTCATGGGTCTAGGTATCATTTTCCTTCCTCCGATTCTTAGACAGAGGCTTTTAGGAAGTAATCCTGAAAACAGCTGAGATTTTGTAAGACCTTCACCAGTGCCTCCTTAAAAATCCTTGAAACTTATGTTGCATCATGACCAATGGACTATGCACAGATGCACTACCAAGCATCGGTCACATGAAAAGTGCAACCAGTGGTCTTCCCACTGTTGTCTGTGATGCTTTCTTTGACCATATAATTTCATGAGAAAATGTCACTGCCACACCAATGGCCACCCAGACTCTTGCAGAATTGCATTGTAAGCAGTGTAAACAGCATCTCCTCCAGCAATGACAGTAGTGGCAAAGGTTGCCGTCAACAACTTCTGAAGATCTTGTCCAAACAAAACAGTAAAGCCCTAGATTTATAAACGAGCGCTGTATCTTACCAACCAACGGTTCACTCCTGGTGGCAGAAACTACTGATTGACAAAGGCTTATGAGAGCTGAGTAATGTCATGCAGAAGCACATTTTCACGCTTGAAGAGGACACAGCTTGGCTTCATTAGGTGGGTAGGAAATGCGCATGTGCAGGCAAATGTGCTCCCTCCACCCTCCTCTGTCAGTCTCGAATATCAAATCAAAATAACAAGGTGGACTATGAAAGGGCACTTGCTACCCGAGTGCAGACTAATACTTAGGGGTTCTGCTATGCATGAAGGACGCACCAAGGACTGTGTTGTATTATAATGTCCCCTCACCCCTTCAAGGGTTTGGGGTGCCACATAGCACACACCCATCGGGAGACTCTTTCTGCACCAAATGAATACAGTTTTGCCTGGCCAACAAGAGAACAGAACACCCAAGCAAGATGGATCAGATTTAGAAAACACTCTTCTCTTAGCATTTCCCACCAAGCAATAAGGCGGGTAGATTAAGGTTCTGCAATCTGGTGCTGCTGTCTAGATTACCTTGACTACAGGAACATTGACCGTAATTAAGTGTGTAATTACTATTCTGTCTCCACGCATGCTTTGATAGTAGGGTAGGTCCACTCTGGTCCTCACAGGTTGCGTTATACATGCCCCCCCACACACAAACCCACACACACACATAGCCAAGGAACCCCTCTTCACTTACATACTGGAGGGTCGGCATCTACAGATCTGTTCCCTTCTGTCCCATGCCATCTTCTGGTGCCGGTAACAACAGCAGGAGGGCAAAAAGAAAACTGCAGGCCTCAGTGACAAAAGCCATGCTATGCTTGGCCTTTGCAGGGTTCGGGAGACAGAGCACTGCTATTTACAGCTCTTATCTCCTGAGCCCTGCTGAGGCTAAGCATCAACACGTAGCAGTCTACGAAGCTCACAGGAGAGGCCAAGTGGGGCAAGAGGAGAGGACAGAAAAGCATGAAAGCAATGAGGGTAGTGGTGCCCACAGGAATCAATGGCAACCTCTCTTGCTCTATTTCTCTGTTGTCCTGCATCATCTCATAGGCTGACTCTTTGTATAGTCAGCCAATAAGAGAAGTAGGTGGTATTTGGACAACAGGCCTTAGTACATGTCACTCCTCAGGACCTGGGTGGGTGCCACCTTATTGTCCGTATTGGTATGCTGCTAGTTCCTGAGCACAATTTAATTATTGAATCATGTCTTGAATTCTCAGTACTAGATGCTGCTGCCTTTGTAGGGCATGATTGGGTTGTTGCATATATAAACAAATGTGTAATTTTCTTTTAGGTATAGGCTAGGCTTGGGTGAAATTTGAATTATGCAGGAGTAATCGGAGTAATTTCAGTAATTATGCATTACTCTTGTGATGAAATTTCCAAAATTATGTAATTACTCCAGTTTGAATAATTAAGAGTAATTTGGAGCACAAATCCTACTAAGAGATAGCGAGATGCTCCTGGCTAGTGCTGTTCATGTCTTGTAGCATTTAGTGCTATTTTCTTAGCACAAAATGCATCCTCTGGCCCATAAGAAACGAGCGTTAAATGCTGGATTGCGCTTCTCACACAAATATGCATAATTGCGAGTAATTTTGGGATAATTATGAGTAATTACGCTAGACAGAATTATGCCAGTGACACCTACCTCTGGTATAGGAACAGTAGGACAGTAGGGAAGACCTCCGTTTTGGGCCCTGTCACAGGCTCAAAGTCTTGCAGGCAGCGCATTGTGCGGCAGCGCAAGGAGAGGACAGGAATGTTCCATATAACTTTAAATATGGTGCATTCCTGCTCTTTCACGCAGCGCAGTAAGGTGTCTTGATTTGTTGCTCTGTGTGAAAGTATGATAACTCTGGACCCCAATGTCTATCCAGGCTTCCACAAAATAAACGTTAAGTCACCCAAACGTCCTTTTCCTGAAAATGTGGAACAGAACTGGCCTTTATATGGAAATGGTGGCATTCGTTAGCCTGAACAAGACAATACTCAATAGGGGCATATCTACGAGGACGGCGATAAGTCAACGCAAAGCGCGCTTAGCGCTTTTCTACTTATCGCCGTCTATCGCTTGATTATATCGCCCTGGTAGCGCGTTATCTACAACGCTTTTCCCCAGGGCGATATAATTACCAGCGATAGCGGGGAAATCGCCGTTTTGCAGGGAACATCGCTGGTTTTCCAGCGATGTTCCCTGCAACACGGCGATAACCTTGCTGATACGACCCTGTGGTCGTATCAGCACAATCCACCCCCATATTAGGTATGCCTAAGTCTGCATTTTAGCAGACGTTAGTTTTCGGCGAAAACAGCGGTTTTCGCCCAAAACTAACGTCTGCTAAAATGCGTTAGCAGCCTTGTAAATATCGCGATGTGCACATCAGCGATATTTACAAGGTTGTACTGCCAGTGACGCCCACTTTGCATCTCATTAGAGATGCAAAGGGGGACGTCGGTAAAAGGGTGCTAACATGCGCCAATGCATGTTAGCACCCTCTTGTTAATAGGGCGATGATTTTATCTCCGCTTTTTTGGCTTTAGAAGCCAAAAAAGCGGAGATAAAGCCCTTGTAGATATGCCCCAATAGTTTGGCAAAATCAACATCAGTCATGGCATTAATGGACGCACCTGTTTCTGCTACACATTAATCTTGCTTCCGTGAATGTTAATACCCAGTGTAATTTTCGTCACATCATTATCCTCCATCATCACGTGGCTATGGATGTAGTGTACTCAGACTTTCTCCCATGCGGGCCGCACAGGAGACAATGGAGATTCGCTCGTAGATCTCCCTGGCCCCTCATTCTACATTGAGTGCAGTCACTACGCACTTGCAGGGCAGTCGCAAACATGCAGGAAGTCCCATCCACAGCAATGACACGCTTTCCTTATGGACTGAGGTGGGGGGGGGTGCATCTCTTTTCCTGTGCAGGGACCTCTTAAGAATTCTGGGATCCCGGGCCAAACTTATTTTGGGGGCCTCTGTTGGGAACACCTTGAATTTATGACTCAATTTCAGCTCTTTCATGCCCTCATTGGCCACGTTACTGACAGTGGCCAGGCACAGTCACCCAACTTCTAAATGTGTTTACATCTAATATTCAGGGATAGTGACCTGTGTTTTCAATATTGTAAAACAGCAGTAAATCTATTCTTTATTCTTTATTTCGGCCAAAGGCCATAAAAGATTTCATAGTAATACAATCAATCATACAAATACTTCGTAAAGGATTTCATAGTAGTACAATCATTCATACAGTGATCTAAAATGAATGTATGATGTTACAACGCATACATTTACAATGCATGCCTTTACAACGCAGTTTTTACATCGCAACATCCTTTACAACGCATTCTTTTACATCGCATGCCATTACATCGCATTTTCAGAAACTACCTTTACAACGCATTCCATTACATCGCATTATACCTTTACAACGCATACCATTACAATGCATACCATTACATTGCATTTAAGGTAAGTGTTGGATAGGATAGGGGTAATAATTACTATTATAACTCCAGTGAGTGCAACAGTAGGGTAAGTGTTGGATAGTGTAGGGGTAAAAATTACTATTCTAACTCCAGTGAGTGCAACAGTAGGGTAAGTGTTGGATAGTATAAGGGTACTATGGGTTGTAATGGTATGCATTGTAATGACTTGCGATGTAATGCCTGCGTTGTAGTGACATGCATTGTAATGACATGCGTTGTAGTGACATGCGATGTAATGGCTGCGTTGTAATGACATGCGATGTAAAGGATGTTGCGATTTAATGACTGCTATGTAAAGGTAGTGCGATGTAATGACTGCGTTGTAAAGGTTGTTTCCCATCTAAAATACATCCAGCCATATATTATATATTTCAGTAAAAAGGGATCAGAAGTTCCCAATAAAAACAATTTCAACAATATAAAACAGTATAAACTGGTCACCATGACGTTCCGTTATTACCTCCCCAGGAAAGTTCATTAAAATTCTTATAATACATTAAAATAGAAAAATATCTAATTATTTAAACAATCCAAAAGGCTTTTCGCGGTTCTAGGCACTTTTAGTGCGTCACAGGTTTAACCCCGCTTTTTTCCTTATTAATCCCACTATAAACAGATATCTAGATAGGGCAAATATTACGTGTGGTAGCGTACTAGTTGTCAGTACCCTAAGTGCCTCTTGGTGCTTTCTAAAACCCATTGAATTACATAATGGTCGGATCCATTTCCTCCTTGCTCTATCATACGCCGGGCAAAAGAACAGGATATGTGCTGTGTTTTCTATATTATCTGTGGACCCTAAAGTGCATAAAGTGCATAAAGTGCATAAAGTGCAAGTACGATCTTCCTTGCCCCCCCCCAGATTGCAGTATGGCTCTTAGTCTGTAATATTTTGTATCTTAACTTTAAGTATAAAGTTCTTGCTAGGTACGGCTGTACGTGGTCAAGAAAATCCTCGCGGTTCGGGCATGGCTTGATAGAAACGAATTGAGTTGTTAACCTTCCTAATCTCGGGTCGCAGTGAAGTGCATTCAATGTATGTTGCCAATAAGTTCCCTTCAGTGTGCCTTTACAGCTTGGTGTCAGGCTGTGCGGGTTGGTCCAATAAGATTCAAGACCTAGCTCTATGAGCCATTTCTGTACAAATCTTAGCCATGGGAAGGTAACGGATGTATCGATGTTCATTAGTTCACGGACACCTTCTCTGTATGCTAGTAGTTCCGGCGTTATCCATAGCAGTATCCAGTAGAGCAATGGTCGCAAAGTGGCGAGATGCCCTATACGCTTCATATTTAGGTCGTGAAACATTGGGACAAGTGGTGTTGATCGGGGTAGCCCCAGTAGTCTCCTCGCAAATTTGTTCTCCCCGATTGTCAGTTGTTTAATGCCACTGATACCCCATAGCTCTGATCCATACAACGCTGGTGCCTGGACTTTGCATTTGTATATCTCGAGCGCTGGTGTCACAGGTTTGCTTGTAGATGAGCTATATTTTTTGAGGATTGCCCCTGACCCTTGGGCAAACCGTAAAACTGAGTGGCTGACTTGCTGTTTCCAGGCTAATTTGGTGTCTAGTAATATACCCAGGTAAGTAAAGTTGGTGGCATATTCTATTCTCTGGTTACTCAGCACAAGATTCTTTTTAAGGCCCTTTTCGGGTTTATGGCCATGTACTTGGCAGCAAATCACTAATATTACTGCAAATCATCTCTGTGACACCCAATTCATATGCAAAAAGAACCTTTTTTATGGATGTTGCATGAAACATAAAAAAAACCACTTCTCGGCAAAATGCCTGTAAGAGACTCGCATATATTACCCACATTAAAAATAATTTTAAGGAAAACAGTATTTTAAACAATCTGTTTATGAATTATTCAAGCTCAGTAGGGCAAGACTCAGTAGAACAGAGCTTGCTCTATAAGGGGGTCGATGCTTTGGGCTAGCGCCCACTTTGACCATACCTTAAAACGTCACTGTTCATGTGACACATTTCAGACTACCCAGAACCAGAGTCCTGGAAACGATTCCTTACCTTTGCCTGAATACTGCCAGTGGATTCCCATAACAAACTCATACTATTCAAGTAAGTACGACCCCAGGTCTTTGTTAGCACTATAGTTTTCAAAATTACAGTCGGTGACATGGACCACCAACCTCATGCTAAACACACGTTGGCTTCCCAGAGTATAGACGCTAGAGGGTAAGAGGTATCAATGGGTCTCCAATTTCTGGCATTTTCCTCGAGGCCTTCATTAGAGTCAGTGTCTGATGCGGACAAGTCGGATACAATGTCTTGATATCAAGACCAGCAGAGTGCAGCAGCACAGCAGAGTACCCCCCTCCTTGCCCTCGCCATCTTTGACCTGCAGAATATATGTCAAACTACCAAATGCACTTCACTCACAAGGGAACCAAACTCGTGGATTCACCAGCTTTAAAATGCATTGGTGCACCCAATGACATTTTGGGGCATATTCTCAAGGAGCTATCGCCGAGTTAACGGCACTTTATCGCAGCAAAAGTTGCGATAAATTCATCGCCCCATTCACAAGCTGGTGTTAACAGCCCATAACACCAGTTTACCCGCGATAGCAGCCGCAAAAAACATCGCCACAGATGACCCCGGCAACTAATGCTAATGAGATGCAGAGTAGGCGTTCCCGTGCAAAAAGCCGCGACAACACCACTCCTCAACATTCTCAACGACCAGCCAGATCCGCGATAAGATCACAAAACATGCGATAAGGCGCGTTAGCAGCAGGAAACTAACACCTGCTCCGACCTGGTGCAAAGTCGGACGACAGCCTGCACCACAAAAGAGAGCCCAGCCCAGAGCCACACCTGAAGAACAACAGATGCCATGGACCCACTGAACATGCGTGCTGGACACCCAAGAGGGCCACAACACCCACCGCCACCACCCCCAGGACCACACCCCACACCCCCTCCCCCCGCGCCCCACCCCGGGCACCCCCTACCTCCCCCGGACCAAGACACAGCACATCAACTGCACGGAAACATGAACACAAGCACCCGCCTGATGTCGCACAATTGCAACAATCAACATACATGTGAGCACTGAAATCCCGATTCATACATACACCATTGAAAGAACAAACAAAATGTCACATTCTAATTTGTCACCAAACAACTATTTTGAGGAGTCATGGCGGGGCATCCCTGGACAATCTGTGACTCACAGCCTGCAAGACAATATCCAAGATAAGAAGGTGTGTCAGGCACTCATCAAAGGACAGGGAGAGAGAGAAAGAGAGAGAGAGCGAAAGAAAGAAAGAGAGAGAAAGAGAGAGACTGAACAAGGAGCGCAAAGCCAATCGGGCCTTTGGCTCATGCAAACATGCCAACAGCTGCGTGTGTCTCGAAATCTGCGCACCCCAAATCACAGGCCTGGCATCAAAGTCAGCGCGAAGTCCACACCACAATTAAGACTTGCAAGCAGTAGTCAAACTAAAATCAGGAATGAAAGCTCCTTTGTCTCAACACACAAGGCCGAAGGCCAACCAAACCCCCGACCTTGGTCCTGAATTCGGCTGGCACACCATGCGTGAGATACCACAACAGCCTCCGATGACTCCCACACCACGAACTGCGCTAATGAAACACCAACGTGCCCACACCCACACACACTTGTCCCTGCACGACCTACACCTGCAAGGGATGCCCTTGACACATTGGTCAAAAACTACCCATACGTCCAAACGTTGCACACACATACGACTCATTGCCCAGAGCTGTGGCATATCGTCCACCGAACTTCCGCCGGTCAGAGGAGTGCCGGTGCCACGAGACCAACAAATGCAATGGCAGGCATTCCCGGGCACATGCACAACCCCTGTCACGTGGAACTGTATCGTGCACGAATGCTGCATCTGTTGGGATCCCTGCCAATGGCAGTGTTGCGAATCAGTTTCCGTCTGAGTTTCCGTCTTGCCTACATCACCTGCGTCCAGCCCTGGTTCCACTGTCGATCATGCACATTCGAGTGGCCCATGGAGGTCTGCCTATCCAACGCAACGGTAGCTGAATTGGATTATGACCTGACAGTGCGCCCCCTGTTGGCCCACGAACAGGAGTGTCATCTGGATAGCCGTGCATGGGATGCACTGATCCTTGGCGTATGTGCTGGCAGTTGCGCATGGGAGATTGCACAACTCCTTGTGTGCAGTGACCACATCGAGGCGCTCCCCTATTGGGCTGTGTTGCGGATTGGAGAAACGGCGTGGACTGAGCACATCTGCCCGGACCAGTTAATGGATTGGCTCACCCTGGTGTTCCTTGAACCCAACAACGACGTACTATTGGAACACATTGCACATGAAGCTGCGCTGGCATTCATGGACGAGAAACTACGTTGCTGCAGCCACATCGGATTGTCACCCACAGCACTGGTCCCAACACCTTGTAGCATCGTGGGGAATGCTCACATATCACACCACAACAGAGGACATGTCTGCCTTCGTCTGGACTCTGAATGCATGTGCGTGGAACTACGCGTGTGTACACACACCTGTGCAAGGTGATGCAGTTCCATGGTCGGAGCAGCACAGCGTCGTTTGGCAATGTTACCAAGACGGACACACTGCTGGGGGGAGAGTACACACATGGCAATGTAGCACGACATGTGAACTTGTCGGACTTTCACCTGATCACTGTCAGCAGAGCAGACAGTCGGCGCAGTCGGGTGGCAGAGCACTATGCAGACCCCATGGGCTGTGAGTCGTGCCCCCGCACACGGGGCAATGGGCAGACGCCAATCAACACATGACTCGTGCAGCAAGGCAAGGTGGGCTGAGACCGTTGCCATCCGTGATGATTGGTGTTCATTTTTTCCTGTACCTCGACATGTTCCCATGCTGCGGGTAAGTGTCTTAAGCATGTCCCTGCCTGTTGTGGCCGTTGCCTTGTCCGTACTGACACGCACATGCCAATAAAGTCTACGCAACACCACTGGTGTCTAACTGTGATGAGTGTTGATTAGATTGACCACTCGTGTGCCACAATGAGCATCGTCCCTACACAGGGAGGAACTGACTGACGCATGTACAATGGGGGTGGGTCCCTTTTGACAGCTCCACCTCTGTGAGCCAGACATTGTTTTGGGATAGTTGCTGGCCGACCTGTGCACTTACGTGTCTTCAGCAATGTGAGTATGGTGTCCAACCTCTGACCATGTTGAGCAATGTTATGAATCATGACAGAATGTGTCCACACAGATGTGTGTGAGTAGGTATGCGACATGAAGTTCTGTTGTCAGATGTGATGTAGGACACCACTTCTGGCCTGCTATCGATTTGGGCATTCCTACACAGAGCCCTATTCAATACATGGACTTGTGCCTACGTTGGGGGGTTGTGAGATTGTTGCTAATGTGCAATGGGGACACAGCTAGTACTCACCTTCACAGTCATCCAATTGGCCATGTGTCTCGGGGATAAACATGCGCATTGATGTCATTTACCAGGGTGTACCTTCTTGTGCAATCATTGTCCCTACATCCAGCCATACTTCCATACGTGATTGAACATAGTCATGACACATCTGCATGATTTCGAATGTTTTATTCACATTCTGGTGAATGACGGAGAGGGAGCTGTACATGGCCATCCAAGCCCACATAACATGGAAGCCCAGTGGTGGGCCAACCATAGTCCTTTGGGGATTGAAAAGTGATTTGGAAGAGGGGGAGTGCAGTCCACAGCAGGATTGCTGTGTAATTGTCGAGCAGTGGAGATATGGCAGTCCGTGTCGGGGTCCGGGTGAATGTCGCAGAGTGTTCCGGGGGTCAGTGGAAGGTGTTGTCCCAGGGCACGATGCATAGGGCAGAGCCAGGCAGGGAAAGCCATATGGAGGTGATGGATGCTACTGCCTCCTTCCTCACACAGTAATTACCATCCACATCTTACTCCTCTGATACTTCTTCTGTGTCGGGTGTGTCCGGTGTGTGTGGCGGGGTAATGGCTGCATCACTGTGTGCCACTGACACATCAGGGTGCGAAGGTGATGGGGCTGCATCACTGTGTGCCACTGACACATCAGGGGTCGGAGATGTGTGTGTCGAGGTTCCTGCAGCAGCCATCTGGAACAGGCTCAGTGGCAGCAATGGCAAGATGAGGATCTGCAAGGCATGGAAGATCGCAGCTACATCTCGCTGGTGTTCAGCAGTGGCAGTCATACTTCCAGCCTGCATCGGCTCCATGGTCTCCATTGTCCTCCGCATCTGTGCCAACTCTGTGCTGTCATCGCTGGAGCCTGTCTGCCTAGGCAGTTCTTGTATCCGAGTAATGGACCAAGCGATGTCAGCCAAGGATTGTTGGTGGGCATGGTGTGGACAGTGGGTATCCGTTAGGGACTGTAGGTGCTCCCTGATGGGACTCAGGCACCCACGTATGGCATCGAGTTTGGCTGCCATGAGCTCGAAACCCAGCCGCAGCTGATCTGCCATCTTCTCCTGGCACCCTAACACACGGCGTTTGAAATCCATGTGTTGGTCGTGGGGGTCCTGGGAGGCAGCCGTGGTGGTGTGTGCTTCCTGCTGTGTGGTCTGTGCAGGGTGTGGGCTCACCGCGATGCAGCTGGGCTGCCCTGCTCCTGGAGGTGGGGTGAGGAGGCTGTCCACGAGCCGTTGGAGTGTGTCTGGGCAAATGGGCAGGGTGTCCTCTTCCTCATCACTGAAGAGATGTGTGGTCTGCTCTGCAGGAGGTGTTGATTGTCCCTCTGCAATGTAAAGGGGAGATGCAGGTTAACAGTGTGTTCCATGTATGTTGACGCATTGTAGATATTTACATTCAGACTGCATGACGATGTACATTGTGACTGTTTTGGTGAAGCTGGCTATTTGATGGGAGTCAGTGGGCATTTCGACTACATGACGGATGTGTGGTTGTACTCGTACATTATCATCTCACAGTGTCATGCATTGCCAGATGTGATTGGCCAGTTTCTACGCACGAGCGGCACCAGTTGTGTCCTCTGTCCTGTGGTGTAGGGGGTTGCACTCTGTCCCACATTGTCGTCAATGTTGATGTACTGTGATTGTGTGTGTGTGCTGCATTGTTGGCGCTTCGCCCCTGCAGCTCTGCATTGGCGGACCCTTATCCCTTTGAGTCGGTGTGCATTTGACTTGTGTGCTTTTCGGGTGCTGGGATGTTTGCGACTTGGGTCATTTGTGCTACTGGAGATATTTGGTACTCTTGTGCATTGTTTGTCTGCAGATGTGTTCTTGACGTCATGGGTCGTAGGTGCACGTGGATGTGTCAGAGTGTGACCTGCTCCTTTACGGATGTGGTCCACACTCAGCCACCTCAGTGTCGTCTCGTGCACCATGTCATCTATTGTGACTTCAGCCATGCTATCTGTCATGCAGTGTCATTTGCATTGTCAGTGTGGCTCACAGAGCCGCTGCTTTTCTGGATTCAGCACATGTGCATGGGTAGGTTGTGGCATTGGTGATATGGAGGGGGGCCCATTTGTGCACATTGTGGACGGGGGCCTACTTGGTGTTTCTATGTGTGCTGCAGTGTGCCAAGGGTATCAGGGAATTGTTCCACACTAATTGCGGGTGTGCAGTGTGCTGCACATGATTGTGCATGTGTGCCATTGTGCCCATCTGTCCCCGTCCCCCCAGTCCCTGGTGGTTACTCACCCTGTTGCTGTTGGGTCAGGTCATTTCGTGCTGTGTCCAGGCCCCCAACTCCTTGCACCGTCTCCACACTGATGTCTGTGGCCACCATTTCCTCCAGCTCATCCAGCTCCTCCTGTTGCGCAGGACTCCCACCTCCAGTCGCCTTTGCTGCCTTCATGTTGGCAGCGAGTTTCTGTTTGGTTTGGCTGTGCACTTCATGCCAGCGCCTCTTGACCTCCTCCATTGACCTCCTCGACACTCCGACTGCATTCACTTTGGTGAAGATGGACTGCCATATTTCCGTTTGTGTTGCCAATGACGCAGTGGAGGTGACGGACAGTTGTTGGTAGTGTTCTATCACCTCCGTGACGGTGATCCGGTCTTCCTGCGGAATGAACCCCGTCTTCCTCTTCCTCTTCTCCTTGCCCTCCCCGAACACGGGGTTCCATGCTGGTCCTCCGTGGGGCTTGTGGAGTTCGGCTTGTCCTCTGCAAACGGTCCGGGTGCATCCATGGTGCTGCGCAGTTTGGATTGGTTTTGGGGTTTGTTTGTTTTTTGCTTTTATGGTGCATTTTCACGCATGACGCGTGGGTATTGCAGGCCTGTTGCTGGTTTTCGCTGATTTTGGTATCGCGCTTTGTGGCATCGCAACTTTTTGGGCGATCGTGTTTTGCATTTTTTGTTTGTCACGTTGGTTTTTACGCGGTCATTTGGCGGGTTATCATACTGCTATCGCATGGTGCCGCGGGGTTGGGAATTGGACGTTAAGATGGTGTTATTTTCTCGCGATGGACTGCGATATGCAAAGTTGCGTTAAGCTAAATTTGCGATGATTATCACACGTTCTTGAGAATATGCCCCTTTGTCTCTTGAAGTGGAAGGGCCATGGGTGGCATCTCTACGCGATTCTATCTCTTGCTCTGTGGCTCGGCGAAGCAGGGCATACTTGAGTTCAGCTTCCAACTTTAGCTCTTGAAGGTCCACATTAGGCTTTTTCTGACGGCAACATTGCACAGAGCAACCTGAGCTAGACTGCCGTGTGTGCAGGTGAGACCAACAACCACCTCCTCCTTAGTGTATGCTGTCTTGACAAAAACAAAAACGAGGCCTAACAGAATGGGGTAACTCAAAACTTCGTTAACTATTTACAAGTTGGTCAGTAAGAACTGCAGATATAATGCGTTCTTTTTTAGAAGAGAAACAGGAAGGCTTGGCCTCTTAAGGTGATCTCACATAGTCTGGGGCCTCGCCCTGCTCTGCTGACTCATGCACAAGCAAAGCTTAATTTGAAAAAAAACAAAAAAGTGCCAGGGAAACCAGTCCTAGGATGCTTGTTTCCGGTCCAGGGAGGACCTGGCTTGGCAGTTCGGGCTGGACTGTTCCCATGAGGCTCAGGGTCAAGACTGATTTGCATATGGCCAGGTCTAAACTGGGGTGGCATGGTGAGCAAAAGAATGATGGATTTAACCCAGATTTTTTGCCTGGGGGTGAATGTTTTGATTTGTTCTGCATTCCGTCCATCAATTGTGTGTCTTTTGCTTTCTCGCCCTAAGTGCGCCGGGTGTGCCCAGACGTGGGTCCTGGGCTCACTATGCCACTGGATTTAAGCTATCCTGGCTGATGAGGGGTGAAACCTGAAACCAGTCCTAGGATGCTTGTTTCCGGTCCAGGGAGGACCTGGCTTGGCAGTTCTGGCTGGTCTGTTCCCATGAGGCACAGGGTCAAGACTTATTTGCACATGGCCAGGTCTGAACTGGGGTGGCATGGTGAGCAAAAGAATGATGGATTTAACCCAGATCTTTTGACTGGGGTTGAATGTTTTGATTTGTTCTGCATTCCGTCCATCAATTGTGTGTCTTTTTGGGAGCTGCTGATGACAGTACCTACGCACCAACTTACATTCTATACGTGTGACAATTCAGAATAATCCCGGCCACAAAGCTATACAATGGCTTGGACAGCAGGTATTGTCCGTTTTGAAAGAATGTTGAATTAATAAACAACTGTTGTTGTGCTCATCCCTAAATTACATAAACAGTGCCACCATGTGGCAGAGGATTATAAGTGCCAGCGTTGACAATTAAGGGCTGGTGCCGAGCACCGGAAACCACTGGCTCAAATTACTGCTCAAGGAGCGCTTGCACTAGAAGACCAGTGTTGAACTGACCTGTATGTGCGTGTGTCACCATGGTAAGTAAGTACATTTATTGCACAGTTAATTAAAACATTACAAATAAAAACTGAGAAAGTAGAATTAAAACCATGTAAAAAAAGCCCTCCAGCTATGTGCTTTTTGTGCCGTATGGAATGGCCAAAAGTATTCAATTAAAAAACGAAGAGTTATCGTGTAATAAGTGCTTTGTTCATTCCTATTGCCATGTTCACAGGAGACTTATGTTGAGGGTCCCGATCCTGACGTAAGTTCATTGGAAACAGGAGAGTTCACCAAGTTGAAGTGACAGAGCATCAAGATGCAAATGTGGGCAGTGCAAATTTGCCACATAAATTAGTCCTTTAGAAGCATGGTTTCTAAAAGCGCACAGTGCGTAGGCATGACTGGTGCAAATTAGCCAATTTGGCATGCGTTTTTGAATCTTTCTAAGTTTAAGTACAACTAATGGAAATCATCTCTTCGAATGGCGACCCCTCAGTGTCCCAAATCTTCCTCGGTGATTTCAAACTTCACTGGGCTAACCCTAAGGACCATGCGGTAATCTGCCTAAAACCATTCTTATCGGATCTGGGGGCATATTATCAAGGCGGCGTTAAAGAATTATCGCCGCTTTAGCGTCCGTTTTCGGACGAAAAGCGGCGATAATTTTATCGCCTAATTAACAAGGACACGCTAGCGCGTGATTCCTTGAATTAGCGTCCGTTTTCTGCACGCCTCCCATCGCATCGCTAATGAGATGCAAAGGAGGCGTGCCTGTGAAAACAACATGGGGAAATATCGCTAACCCAGGTATCGCCATATTAACAACGTGGGTTAGCGATATTTTAAATCGCGTTAAGTATGCCTTAACGCAGGAATTTAACGTCTGCTAAATTCCTGACTAAGGCATACCTAACATGGGGGTGGATTGTGTGGCTAAGACCACAGGCCCTATTCACAAGATTATCGCCGTTTTTCCATGGAACATCGCTGAAAAACCAGCGATGTTCCATGGAAAGCACCGCTATCACTGGAAAATTATCGCCTTTGCGCTAAGCGTTGTTAATACAGTGCTAGCATGGCGATAATTTTCAGCGATAGCCGGCGATACTATTCCCCACGCTAAGAGCGGTCAGCGATAATTATCGCTGCCGCTTGATAATATGCCCCTGGAGCTCTCCCAATTCTGTGACCAGCCAACTCATAACAAAGGAAAAATTCTGGACATCATATCAAAAGGAAATACAATCACACTGGATGACATTACCCCTTGTGATTGGTCCGACCATTACAGCATCTTCTTCTTTATTAACAGGGAGGTGTCCCAGAAGAGAGATCAACTGAAGAAAATTAAACAATGGAAAAGAGACCTCAGGAATATTAACACGGAAGTTTTAGCAACCGAATGTAAACATGCCTTGTCTTCCCAAGAAGACATGACTGATGTGCATGAACTCACTGACTTCTATAACTCCACTATCTCTTGTATCATGGATTCCATAGCACCTCTACAACAAAAAAATGCCTCCACCAAAATCTCCAAACCCTGGTTCAACGACAACCTAAACTCTGAACGCCGCAACTTAAGGGCAGCTGAACGTTCCTGGCGATCCAAACCTTCCTCGGAGCATCTAAAAGTCCTTAGATTGGTAAGGAGTTCCTATAATAAAAAAATCAAGAGTGCTAAGGCCAATTACTTCAGATCCCTACTTATTCAAGCCGCAAATCGCCCCAAGAAACTTTTTGAAATTGTCAAACAACAATCAGCGAAAGCACCCAACCACCTTGACTCAGGAGACGACTCTCCTTCATGCGACGAACTGGCTGCTTTCTTTATGGTGAAAACTAAACTCATCAGTATTGACCTTGAATCTAAGAAGGCCCTTCTTCCATCATACGAGATTGTGGCTCCTCCTGCTCTCTCTGAGAGGCTCGAGCCACTTAGAATTAGTACCAAGAACAAGGCCACCTGGTGTACTTTCACTCCCCTCAGTGAAAAAGACATCTATAAAACCCTTCTTAGTATCAACCCATCTAATCACTTCAGCGACCCGCTGCCACCGACTGTCTTCAAAGAAATCAAGGATGCCTTCATCCCCCTTTGGACAAAGATTGTCAATGCTTCATTATCACAGAGCACGATCCCCGAATGTCTAAAAGCATCTCAGGTATCACCCATTCTTAAAAAACCTAATGCAGACAGAATTGATCTCAACAACTTTCGCCCCATCTCCAACCTCCCCACTCTGGCTAAGCGCCTAGAACATTGCATGCAATCGCAACTTTGCACTCACATAGGGAATTTCCAACGCCTGGATCAACATCAATCTGGTTTTCGGAGTGGTCACAGCACTGAATCGGCGCTCACTCACATTATGGATGACATTTTAAAAATGCTACACCAAAACGAATCCTGCCTCCTAATCCTCCTTGACCTTTCTTATGCGTTCGACAATCTTAATCATGACAAACTGTTAGCCATTCTGGAACACAGGATGGGCCTTTCCGGGTATTGCAATGGTTTTCGTCCTTCCTTCACAATAGATCCCAAAGAGTCAAGGTGAATCAATCCCTATCCCAGCCCTCTACACTCTCCATGGTGGTCCCACAAGGGTCTGCCCTATCTCCCATACTCTTTAATATTTTCTTGGAACCGTTAGCAAATGCACTAAACTCCATGAACATTCTTTTTCATATGTATGCGGATGACACGAAACTTTACCTGAATATCACCTCTTCTGAAGACTTCACCTCACTCAACTCTACCCTGACGAATACCCAAAACTGGCTAACTGAGAACCACCTCCTGCTCAACACCGCCAAAACAGAATTCCTTCTCATATCTCCTCCTAATCACACCCCCAAGATAGACCTCTGGATGAAACACCTCACTGCCTTCAACTGCTCTCCTCCCATCATTGATTCAGCTAAATCTCTCGGAATCACCCTGGACATGCACTTGAACATGAAGAATCATATTAGTAAGATGTGCAAGGGTGCTAACCACCAGAGGAGGATTCTTAGAAATCTCAAACCATTCCTTTCACAAGATGACTTCAAGCAGGTGGTTCAAGCGCTTGTCCTGCCGAGGCTAGATTATGGCAGCGCTATGCTCAATCAATCAATCAATCAATCATGTCACTTATAAAGCGCACTACATACCCGCGAGGGTCTCAAGGCGCTGGGGGAAGAGGGGGGTGGTGCTGCTACTGATCGAAGAGCCAGGTCTTGAGGAGTCTTCTGAAGGCCAGTAGGTCTTGGGTCTGTCGGAGGTTGGTGGGGAGGGTGTTCCAGGTCTTGGCGGCGAGGTGGGAGAAGGATCTGCCGCCGGCGGTCGTTTTCCGGATGCGGGGGACTGTGGCGAGGGCGAGGCTGGTCGAGCGGAGCTGGCGGGTGGGGGTGTAGAAGCTGAGTCGTCTGTTGAGGTAGGCTGGTCCGGAGTTGTGGAGTGCTTTGTGTGCGTGGGTGAGGAGCTTGAAGGTTATCCTCTTGTTGACAGGGAGCCAGTGCAGGTCTCTCAGGTGGGGTGTGATGTGGCTGCGTCGGGGGATGTCGAGGATAAGACGTGCAGAGGCGTTCTGGATGCGTTGCAGCCGTCTCAGGAGCTTAGCCGTCGTTCCTGCGTAGAGGGCGTTTCCGTAGTCCAGCCTGCTGGTGACGAGGGCCTGGGTGACTGTTTTTCTTGTTTCGGTGGGGATCCACTTGAAGATCCTGCGGAGCATTCGGAGGATGTTGAAGCAGGATGAGGAAACGGCGTTGACCTGCTTAGTCATGGAGAGGGGGGGTCGAGGATGACCCCTAGGTTGCGTACGTGGTTGGTGGGTGGCGGGGCTGTTCCCAGTGATGTTGGCCACCAGGAGTCGTCCCAGGCTGAAGGGTTGGAACCAAGGATGAGGACCTCCGTCTTGTCCGAGTTCAGCTTCAGGCGGCTGGTCCTCATCCATTCGGCGACGGCCTTCATTCCTTCGTGGAGGTGGGCTTTGGCGGTGTGAGGGTCTTTGGTGAGGGAGAGGATCAGCTGGGTGTCGTCGGCATAGGAGATGATGTTGAGGTTGTGCTGTCGGGCGACGTGGGCGAGGGGTGCCATGTAGATGTTGAACAGCGTTGGGCTGAGGGAGGAACCTTGGGGTACGCCGCAGATGATCTTGGTGGCCTTGGATCGGAAGGGGCGAGGCGGACGCTTTGTGTTCTGCCGGGAAGGAAGGATGTGGTCCAGTCCAGGGCCTTCTCTTGGATCCCGGCGTCGTGAAGGCGTGTTCGTAGTGTGTGGTGGCAGACCGTGTCGAAGGCGGCTGATAGGTCCAGGAGGATGAGGGCTGCTGTTTCTCCGTTGTCTAGCAGGGTCCTGATGTCATCGGTGGCGGCGATGAGGGCGGTTTCGGTGCTGTGGTTGCTGCGGAAGCCGGACTGGGAAGGGTCCAGGATGTTGTTCTCCTCGAGGTAGCGGGTCAGTTGTTTGTTGACGATTTTCTCGGTGACCTTCGCGGGGAACGGGAGCAGAGAGATGGGTCGGAAGTTCTTGAGGTCCTTGGGGTCTGCCTTGGGTTTCTTGAGTAAGGCGGTGATCTCGGCGTGCTTCCAGCTTTCCGGGAAGGTTGCTGTCTCGAAGGAGATGTTGATTATTTTCCGGAGATGGGGCGCGATGGCTGTACTGGCTTTGTTGAAGATGTGGTGAGGGCACGGGTCTAGCGGTGAACCGGAGTGGATGGTGTTCATGATCTCGCTGGTGTCCTCGTCGTTGATGTTGGTCCAGGAGAGCAGGCGGTTGGTGGTTGTGGGGGCAGTGGTCTCGGTGGTTGCCGGGGCGGTCGTGGCGTTGAAGCTGTCGTGGATGTCGGCGATTTTGCGGTGGAAGGGGATGGCCAGTGAGTCGCACAGGTCTTGCGACGGCTGGATGTCGTTGGTGTTGGAGCTGGGGTTGGAGAGTTCCTTCACGATGTTGAAGAGCTCCTTGCTGTTGTGTGCGCTGTTGTCTAGGCGGTCTTTGAGTGAGGCCCTTTTGGCGGATCTGATGAGGTGATGGTGATTGCGGGTGGCGCTCTTGTGGGCGGCGTAGCTGTCCGCTGTCCGTTCGTGGAGCCAGATCTTCTCCAGTTTTTGGCATGTTCGTTTGGAGGCCTGGAGGTCTTCGGTGAACCAGGTGGCTTTCTTGCTGGTGTGGCTGTTGGGCGGATTCTTGAGCGGGGCGAGGGTGTTGGCGCAGTCGTCGATCCACTGTCTGAGGTTGCGGGTGGCGGTGTCGGGGTCGGAGGGTTCGGCGGGTGGGCTCAGGGCGAGGGTTGTGGTTAGCTGGTCTTCCGTGACTCTGCTCCAGCAGCGGCGAGGCATTTGTTCGGTGCGGTGGTGCGTGGTGGGCTTCCTGTAGGTGAAGTGGATGCAGTGGTTGTCAGTCCAGTGGGGTTCGGAGGTGTGGTTGAAGGAGACGTGTGGGCTTGCGGAAAAGATGGAGTCTAGCGTGTGGCCGGCGGCGTGGGTGGGTGTAGTCACGAGCTGTCTGAGTCCGAGGGTGGCGAGGTTGTCGATCAGGGTGGTTGAGTTGGTGTCCTTGTTGTTCTCGAGGTGGAAGTTCAGGTCCCCGAGGAGGATGTAGTCCGTGGAGGCGATGGCGTGTGTGCTGACGAAGTCAGCGATGGAATCGCTGAACTGTGGTCGGGGTCCGGGGGTCTGTAGATGAGGGTTCCTCTGAGGGTGGTGTTGGGATCGGTGTGGATCTGGAAGTGCATGTGTTCGGCGGTGCTGAGGGTGTCGTCGGTGTTGGTTGAGACTCTGAGGGTGTTCCTGTGGACGATGGCGATGCCTCCTCCGACTCCGTTGGTGCGGTCCCTGCGGGTGATCTTGTATCCGTCCGGGATGCTCTGTGGCCTCCCCAAATATACCTTGGCCCCACTTAGGGCTTCCTTGAATGCTGCTGCCAGATTGATTATGGGTACAAAAAGAAATGCTCACATATCCCCAGCCCTAGGATCTCTAAATTGGTTGCCCTACGAAACAAGAATACAGCTAAAGATTGCCTGTTTGACGCACAAAGCCCTCCATTTCAAAACCCCCGGTAACCTGGCTCAAAAGCTAGAACTATCTGGAGGGGGTAGACCATCAAGAAGTGCAAATTCTCTCCTCTTGAAACCTCAGACGTTTCGCAAAAAGACAACGAGGCACAGAGCTTTCTCTGACTCGGCCCCGAAGATCTGGAACTCTCTCCCACCGGAAATCCGCAGAATCTCCTCCTAGGCTGCCTTCAAACATGAAGTAAAAATATTCCTAATGAACAAGTTCATGCCTTAAATGGTCATGGCTTGTCTGTTTTCTCAATGCCCCTCTGACTACGTTCTTTATTGGTCTAACAAGTATGAAACTCAGGGTTGTCTGATATACCCTATTAAGTAATGTTTGTTCTTCTCATAGTACACAGTGGGGCCAATTCACAGAACTAATCTGAGATAAAATCCTAAACTTACTTTTGGTATTCACAGAAGGCATTTAGTAGTAGTAAAGTTAGGACTCCTAACTTTACTACTACTAAACTGAGACAAAATCCTAACTTTACGACTTTCGGTATTCACAAAAGGCATTTAGTAGTAGTAAAGTTAGGAATCCTAACTTTACTAAGAAGTCAGAAGTAGACTCCAGGAACATCAGCGTGGGCCAGGACAAATCTACAAGTGGGGCAATTACACTAAGCCAAAATGTGCCAATCCCAAGCCGAGAAACCCTCTTGGGACTTACACCAAGCCCATAGGCCGGGCAGGCATCACTGCCATGCAAAAAGGTCACACTATTGGACCAACTTTACCAGGATGTGAACCCAATAACAAAAAGGAATACAACTGCACCCCATAGACAAAACCTGTTGGCAGCAGCTACACTGTCAGCCACGAAACAACCGGTCATCACAACTGGTATAACCAAGGAACCTAATCCCACCATGACATGTGCAGATCTGCAGCTTAGTCATGCCCTTGCCAGTGGCCAGTTGGGCATGAATTTTATCCAAGAACCTAACTCCACTGAAACCCCTCAATTACAAGAGCATCAACTTGTCACTCTGCAGTCCAATGGTGAGCCAGCTAGGGAACAACTGGACACTGACACTATAATCTTTCAGCCGGAATATAAATCTAAGGGGAGAGGAGACATTCTAAAAAGGGAACGATACTGCGCCTTTTAAGAATGATCAAAGGACTGCAGAACTTGTGCTCATCTGACCTTGTGTCAATCGAATTTGTCAATACTGACAAACCGCAGGAAAATGAAACAACAAAAGTCACATGGTCAAAAACTGAGATAGCGATGATGGTCTTGGACGAACAGCCTACATGACAGCACTGGGGGAGAAGGCTGTTTCCCCACTACAAACCTGGCTATCCCACACCCTTGCTAATTGGAAATCTACCTAGGATGACTCTGCAGGCCCACAACATTATCTACTCAGTGCTCAAGGGTGCAAGAAGTACTTCTCCCCCCAAATCAGCCAAATTTAATCACCAAACCAGCAGAAATGTACAAAGGGAAGAAGCAGCTGGAAAGAATTGGAACTGGTTAACACGCACAATGAATGGCGTCAGCAAAACCCACAGACAAAAAGTCTAACGTACCAGGCCCACCCTGGCCAAGACCAATTTGCTTATGCTCCTGGAACATCAATGGCC
Organism: Calotriton arnoldi; assembly: GCA_963921515.1. Classification (NCBI taxonomy): domain Eukaryota; kingdom Metazoa; phylum Chordata; class Amphibia; order Caudata; family Salamandridae; genus Calotriton; species Calotriton arnoldi. Next base: position 1,232,429 of record CAWUFW010003501.1, read on the forward strand.
TGGCAAACAAAGCATCAGGTCCTCAGCTTCTGCTCTATTTCCAATCTTTTGATTATATACTTCTGCAGGAAACCTGGCTTGAACAACCCTTACACGTGCAGGGGTTCACAATCCATCATGTTCCTGCGAAGAAGAAGCCAGATGTGGCCATCAAATGGGTGGCCTGGCAATATGTACATACCAAAGAGTTGAAGTTGAACTTTACAGCCCCAAGTGAAATGCAAGCAGTAAGAATGACACTCAGGAGTAACTACGAAGAATGGACAGTAGTGATAGTAAATGTTTATCTGCATCGCAGAGATAGGACAAAGGGCTCAAAGCAACTGACTAGTAAACTACTGAGGCTCCTTGAAGAACAAACAGGCAACTTTATATTAACAGGGGACTTCAATCTCCATCTTCCGGGTTCAATAGCAGATGAAGACCCGTTACTTGACCAGTCAGAGGAATGGAATATCCCGGAACAAGGGATAAGTATATCAGGCAAGCAATCCAGGCTAGGCATTCAACTTCTGAGGGAACTGGGGCACCCCAGCTCCCGAGGCCTGAAGGGACGATTCCAGGAAGACAATCCACCAGCACCAACGTTCCACTCGATATCTTTCAGCTCAATTCTTGATTACACGTTTGTCACTCTCCCCATGTTCTACAAAACTTCCTTTTTCCACCTGGGCACATCAGATTTGAGCGACCACCTTCCACAAGAAGTGGCCCTTAAAGGTTTAGCTACACCTCTCTGCCCTACAACTGAAATAATCAACTCAGAAATCACTACTAACAACAGGTGGGTCAAGTGCACCGCCTTCTCTGTGGATATTCTCCTAGAATCAGCCAAAAGCTTACCCCATCAGAAGCTAACTACACTGGGGAAGCCCTTAGCTGCATGGGAGACCTTCACCAAGGACTTCAGTGATACTTTTGCCACTGACATAATTACCAGTAGTGCGCCTCCAGGCTGGGAGGCGTCCAGCAAACCTTAATGTCTTCCAAACTAAAAGGCTTAAGTGCTCCATAAACAAAACTTTAAGAAAACGTTGCAGGAGACCGCAAGATTTCACTCTGCAGTGCCAATTGAGACGTCACAAAGCTACCATAAAAAAGCTAATTTGGACAATAAAGAGGCAGGAAAATGAGTCACTGTGTGCAAAGCTGCTTTACGACACAAAGGGTAATGATAGTGTGAAGTTCTGGCAAACAATCAACTCACTACACTGCCTGACCCATAAAGAAATACACACTCATGTACTCGAAGAAGCTTCAGCCAAGTTTTTTTGGGGGCATTTCAAAAGCCCCAAGCAGTAGGAGACATATGCAGCAATCTGTGCAAAATCAGCAGAAGAAGCACTCCCAGATCCCATACACAACAACGTTGATAATAACGCCTGCATAGCAATCCTAAACCACAAGTCTTTACAATCCTCTGGAGTGGATGCCCTCAGCATCACAGTACAGCAAAACAAAAGACAGATAGCCAAAGGGAGGCGGGTAGGTGCGCCGGGCCCCAATGGGATCCCACCTATACTGTTCAAGCAAGACTCTTCGCACTGGTCTGAAATCCTGGAACCAGTTTTCAAACAGATACAGATGGAAGAATCAATCCCGGCATCCAGGAAGGGATCTATTATTTTCCCTATCTACAAGCAGGGTGGCAAGACAGTGCAAAAACTGTCACCTGGTTTCCCTGATCAATAATGATGCCAAATACTATGCAGGAACGATCTTGGAGGAATTAACATACTGGGCTGCAAGTAATTGGATCATACCTTTAAACCAAACTGGCTTCTGCAACCATATGAGAACAATCACCAACATCATGGCCCTATCCTTGCTGATAGACACTGCAAAAGAAACCAAACAATCACTATACTAAGAATATATGTGTTTACAACGCATGCCTTTACATCGCATGCCTTTACATCGCGGTCAGTACAGCGACTGCGTTGTTACCACGCATACCATTACAACGCAAGTCATTACAACGACTTGCTATAGTGGGCGCTGGAGTTTGGAATAGTATAATTTACTATTCCAACTCCAGTCTGTGCAACAGTAGGGAAGGTGTTGTATTGCAAATCCAACACCTAAAGCCCCCTACAGCAAGTCGTTGTAATGACTTGCGTTGTAATGGTATGCGTGATAACGACGCGGTCGTTGTACTGACCACGTTGTAATGGTACCGCGTTGTACCGACAGCGTTGTAAACGCTGTTTCCCCTATACTAATGCTTCATTGATTACCGCTCAGCCTTTGACCATGTTGACCAAGCAAATTTATGGCAGAAGTTGAACTGGAATACTCCTCTAGCACTTCTAAGGCAGCTAGACCTGCTGCACACAGACTCCTGGGTAAAAGTGAAGCTGGGACGCACCTCTCCAGGCGAATTCCCACCACCAAAGGACTAAAACAGGGGTGCGTCCTTGTCCCTACCCTGTTCAATCTCTTTATGGCTGACTTATCCACAAGACTGGATGATTGCCAGTCTCATGCCCTGAAACTGAGAAACATGGTCCTTTCAAACCTTCTTTATGCAGACGACCTATAAGCCACACACCAGTTGGATTGCAGCACTTACTGGATTCCACCCAAGAGTACTCACAGGAAAATGCCTTACAAATCAACTTGGAAAAAACGAAAACCATGGCAATAAATTATACAAAATGGCGAAAACCACACTGGCACTTGGACAAACACCGTTTGGAGCATGTGAGAGAATTCCAATACCTAGGAGTCATCATAGACAACAAGGGATCTTTCAACCCTCTGAAAGAAGCCCCGAGATGAAAAGGCACCACCGTAGCATTAGTGTTGAGGTCCTTGAAGAAGAAAGTGGCTGGCCCTTCTTTAACCCCTTTACTCCAGGAACTTCAAGCGAAATTCCTCCCAACAATAACATATGACAGTGAGCCATTGTGAGACAGATACACAACCAACATGGATAACACCATCATAAGGGCATATAGAATGATCTTCTGTCTCCCAAAATACATTTTCCCCGCACAACTAAGATTAGAATTTGCCCTTCAGAGACAGACCTGGGCTGGAAGGGGCGCATACATAAAATGCTGGCCAAAGATCAGGGGTGCTGAGCAGAACACACTCAACTCGCATCTCTGGGAGTAATTGTCATTTTGAGAAAATTCCTAGCCAGAGCTTATCTTTATGACTCCTTAACGCAGCTAGGTTTGCAGGCTCTTTGGGAGATTTTAGCAACCCACGCCAGCTTTAAAAGACTAGTCACCGAAGCCATCAAAGTGACCTTGATTATAGAAGACAAGCCACTGCTGGCGAAAAGGGCACATGGCTGGTTTGTACTGAACAACTACGTTACAGTGAAACCACATGCATATCTAAGCACAGGTTTCAACTCTGCAGCAAAGAAGAACATTTTGAGATACCACTTGGGCATGCTACCCTCGCTTCTACAGCTACCACCCGAGGAAGTAGAACACAACAATGACCACCTGCTGACAATGCGAAATTGGGCATAAAGACCTTCTACACATAATACGTATATGCGCAAGCCTGCTGGAGAAGCGACTAACAATGCTCCATCCCCTTTTTGACTAAACAGGCATTCAAACCTGCAGACTGAGTCTTTATGAGATTCCTTAACATAGTAGAAAAGAGTCCCTTCAGTCAGGGTTGCTGGGCTGTCATGCAGGGGGAGGGTGATGCGGACTGGGGGCTCTATTTGAAGTCTATTGTCCCCAAATGGCAGTTTGTGTCTGGAAATATCTGGCAATGTCATTCTTTCTGTTTCTGCCTTTCCTTCTTTGTTTTCAGCGAGCTTGAGTGTTGTTTATCTCAGATTTGCAGTCCCCCTGTGAGGTGGGGGAAGAGAGGAAGGCGGGTAATGAGCTGGATTTAGGAGTGCAGGGGAGACATTTGAGTGTTGGATCCTGCTTGCCCTATCATCCTCATCCTGAATCGCTACTTGGTTTTTGTGTTGAAGGCTATGAGCTCCTCCCACTCCTGGGTTGAAGGATATGAGATATCGCAGTCTGTGCCTGAAGGTTCTTCCTTGGTTTGATGTGTAGGTATTCTGCGAATGGTACTTGCCTTCAGGGATTCTGTGGATGCTGCGGCGTAACCGGGGACCCATGGTGACTGTGGGTGGGGTCTGACTTCTATTCGGACCGTAACAGACTCTGACCGGCATGTCCCTGGGGATGATGTTGGGTAGCCATGTGCAACGGGTTGGGGTAAGTCTAATTCAGGAGGTGGTCTGTCTGACTCGCCTGAATCTCTTGAGATGATGCTAGGGGATTCAGCCCAGGGAAGTTCGGAGCTCTCTCCCTATAGCAATTTAGGACACAAAGAGGTGTCTGCCTTGATAGGATCTGCCCCACTTGCTCTTTTCACTCTTTCCATGCTAAGTGTCAGTGTCCACCAACCCACATTTGCCATCTGGGGTTGTAGCATTCAATCCCATAGATTTAGTTTCCTCTATTAGGGCAGTAAAGGTAGGCTGGAAAGCCTCCTGGCAGTGAACAAGGGCCTTCGGTTGTAGGGGGTTAGGAGACCCTTACTCTCCTTATTACTGGAATTAATGGCTGATCCAGGGTCCTTTAGGAATTGACATTTGGTGTAGATTTTTGGTTAGTGGTTGCAGGGCCCGGTCTTCAAGGTTGCCCCATCAATACTTATGAAGACTTCCCTGCTTTGACCCTTAGGCCCCACTGTCAAATTATCTGACGACTCAGCGATTGTGCAGCTGGTGTTGTGATATTTCTTGCTCTTTTTGTATGAAAGGGTTGGCCCTCTCACTTTGCCAGACTTTATTGTGCAGAATCTAGCAATGATAGCACTGGTGGTGCTGTTTTAGGTCCTAGTTCGGGTCCCGATGGATGGTGGAGTTGCGATTCGCAAGGGGGTAGTGGTGGAGGGCAGGCGGATGCAACAGAGTTCAAGCTGCAACTGCGCCTGGGCAGGCCGCCTCTGCCCGCTGCAGCCTGTGACCCTCTGGCGCTGCACTTAACGTGCTGTACCCTCACCCTCTTCTCATCGTTCAGCCCCAGGGCAAGCACCTTTAGGCTGGTAGCCACCTTACCTCCTTCTCCTCCCAGGGGTGTATGGGTTGATGCACAGGCTCCGGGCTGGCACAGGATGCAGGTACCAGACTTGAGTTGCCTGCTTATGCAACCTTTCTGGGGGGCTATTTGTGGATTTTCCTCCTTCAAGTTAGGTGCTCCCTGGCAACTAGTGACTCTTGGCCTTGTGGCGGTGGTCAGTGTTGTGTCTCGGTCAGGCAGGACCAGTCGCCAGTGTGTTGCGGATGCAAAATGGGCCGGCTGGGACAGCAGCGTCAGTCAAAGGCGGCGACAGACTCCCGCCTCCAGGTGACTGTGGGCAAGACCCTGCTACCTCCCGCCAGCCTCGCAGCACGCCCGTGCAATGCCTTTAGCCCTCAGTCCTACGTGCCACAGCTGAGGCCAATGCCGAAAAAGCTGCCGCTCGTGCTGAGGTATCAGAGCCGGCGGTTCAGGTGTGCTTTATCGTCCCTCAGTGGGGGGCGGTGCAGGAAGTCAGGAGCAGTCTGCAAAGACCAAGCTGGATCCAAGTCACTGGAACTCAGGGCACTTGGGTCAATCGGCTCGATGGGCCAGTGGGCCTGGTGGGCTCAAGCCTCGCAGCTCAGGGCCATGCAAACTTCAAAACCACCGAAGCTTTGGAGCAGCCGCTGCGGCTCCGCTGTGTTGCTGCACTTGGCACTTCCACCACTTCCAAGCTCCGCCCAACAGAAAACCGTCTCCAGCAGGAACAGGAAAAACCATGGTGACACTACACTTTCTTCTCATAATGGAATTTTACTTCACAAACCTTTTCAAGTGAATAAGCACTATAAGCAAATTCACCCTTATTAGACATACAAAAATCCTGAAATCAGAAAGTAAAAAAGAAAGATGAAAGGTGCAAGCCTCACTTACGCATTAAAATTTTTCTCCAGTAAGTGTTGGAGCCCATTCCTGGCATGTGACACGTGTCACGCTGTCATGTGGCATATGCCACAGCTCATGTGACATGTGCCACAGCATGTCATAGATTTCTGACATGCTCTTTCATGATTAACTGCAGATAATGCCAGTTGGTGATTTCCAAAGGACTATCTTTCACTCGGCTAAAATAAATAAAGAAAGAAAAACAATATAAAAAGGAATTTTCCCAGGTGGGGGTTTAAACCCTTGTCAAAATGTAAGTGAGTCCCTGATACTAACCCCTGTACTATCTGTATTATTCTTACATTATGGGGTGCAAAGCCTTTTTGTCATAGACAGAGAGTGCTGGTCCTTCTTTTGTTTCCATTCTGTTTTGCTTTTACATTCTATGAATCCACACTTGATTTTCATGCTTTATAAATAAATAGCCCTTCTTTTCTTTCACTCTGGGACTTGCCCCATGCATTTCTTTTTCTTACACAACCATTCCCAAAGTCTCATTCCACAAATTAAGGGATTTCTTTTATAGCAAACCTTGCCCCCCTTCCACATGCCACAGCATGTCACAAATGTCTGACATGTACTGGCTTGACTAAAAAGGCCACAAATCTAACAGACACTGCTAAGGGGTGATTTACAAAAGGGCATCTTTCATTTGGGTAAAATAGAAAAAAATAGAAAAGAATATAAAAATAGATTTTCCCCAGCTGGGGTTTGAACTCTTGTCAAAAAGCACTCCAAGCCACTGTGAACTACCACTGGACCATTTCTTCTATATTAATTAATTTTGTCCAAAGCCTTTGTGTCATAGAAAAAAAGTGCTGTCCTTCTTCTACTTCCATGTCTTTTTCCTTTTACATGCCACAAATCTACACTTGATTTTCGTGATTTATAAACAAAGAGCCCTTCCTTTCTTTCACTCTGCCACTTGCCCCATGCATTTCTTTTTCTTACACAACCATTCCCAAAGTCTCATTCCACAAATTAAGGGATTTCTTTCATAGCAAACCTTGCCCCCCTTCCACATGCCACAGCATGTCACAAATGTCTGACATGCAAAGGCTTGACCAAAAAGGCCACAAATCTCACAGACACTGCTAGGGGTGATTTACAATAGGGCATCTTTCATTTGGGTAAAATAGAAGAAAAATAGAAAAAATATAAAAATCGAATTTTCCCAGCTGGGGTTTGAACCCTTGTCAAAAAACACTCACAGCCCTTGTTAGATTCCACTAGACCATCAGTTTTGCATAGAGCTATGTCTGTCCAAAGCCTTTTTGTCATGAAAAAAGGGTGCTTTCCTTCTATTTTCATGTCGTTTTGCTGTTACATGCCACAAACACACACTTGATTCTTGTGATTTATAAACAAATAGCCCTTCAGTTCTTTCACTCTGGGATTTGCCCCATGCATTTCTTTTTCTTACACAACCATCCCCAAAGTCTCATTCCACAAATCAAGGGATTTCTTTCATAACAAACCTTGCCCCCCCTTCCACATGCCACAGCATGTCACAAATGTCTGGCATGCACTGCTTGACTAAAGAGGCCACAAATCTCCCAGGCACTGCTAGGGGGTGATTTACAAAGTGACAGCTTTCATTTGTGAAATAGAAAACAAATTGAAAAGAATATAAAAATAAATTTCTTTAGCTGGGGCTTGAACCCTTATCAAAGGACACTAATAAAGCTGTGAGATACCACTGTACCATCCATTGTGCTAGAAGCTTTTGCCCGATTGTCTTACTATCATTAAAACAGTGGGCTGGTCCTCCAGCTATTTTCATGCTGATTTGCTTTTACATGCCACAAGTCCACACTTGTTTTTCATACTTTATAAACAAATAGCCCTTCCTTTCTTTCACTCTGGCACTTGCCCCATGCATTTCTTTTTCTTACACAATCATCCACAAAGTCTCATTCCACAAATTAAGGGACTTCTTTCATCACAAACCTTGCACCCTTTCCACATGTCACAGCATGTCACAGATGTCTGGCATGCACTGGCTTGACGAAAAAGGCCACAAATCTCCCAGACACTGCTAGGGGATGATTTACAAAGTGACAGCTTTTTAAAATAACTTTATTTATCATTTTCATATTGCTTACAACATTGCATGGTCACTCACTGTGATCATAGAAATCTAGTAAGAATAAAGACAAGTGGGGGGCGTGGCCTGAAGCGTCAAGATGGCGGTCGCACTCTAAGAGTGCTCCGGACCCCTCCGTCATCCGCTTCTATGCTAATGCCTGCGGCTGCCATCCGTACCCTCTACTAATACATAGTGAGCCCCCGGAGAGGGAACGCCGCACTGGCGAACCTAGGCTATTGATTCCAGACGCCTAGCGCCCGCTTTGGCTCCGGATCCGGCGAGGCCCTTCGGGCTGCATCGTGGTGGTCTCCTCCGCAACCTGCTGCTGCATTCAGCGCACCTCACCATGAAGCACCTGTCGGCGGGGCAATTCCTGCTCAGCTGGGGACCCCGCGCTGCGGGTCGCTGGTCCTTGGGGGCGCTTCCCTGGACGGTTGCTGGCCCGTCCTGCACCCGGACGTTTCCTGCCTCCGGCTGCACAAGATGGCGGCTGCCAGCGCCCGCGGCCTGTGAGCCGGACGGGTTCCGCAGCAGACGGCGATAACATAATTTCAAGGCCGTGCAGACTGTGGCCTGGCCCGCGGGAGACCGGCCCTTGTTCTGGTGGCGATGTACGGGGGAACCGCTTTCCGGAGCGGAGGGACGCTCCTCCTGCGGCCAGATCACCGGGCTGACATCAACAGCTGAGGCCGGCTTCGGCGCCCGGAAGACGGTGACACCCGGTGAGTGGGGACAGGACCGCGGATCGGCTGTCATGTCGGGCAGCGGTGCGGGAGGTCATCGCTCAAGCTTCCCGCCCCCCCCTTTCCCGGTACTGCGGTGTGTGAGGGCCGTCCTGACTGCCGTGGCTGAGGTGACCTGCTGTGCCTGGGGCCCGACTTGCCCGGGCGGGCGGTGAGGGGCCAACCGGCTGCATGCTTCGGGCAGCAGGCGTCCCGGGTGGGACTCACCGGCCCTCTTCAGACTCCGGCTTGTGCTTCCCTGGCCCCTGCGCTGGGGTCTCTGGGGCCGGGCGGACCAGATGCCCTAGCGATTGTGCGGCTGAGGTGGAGGGTGGTCGCCACCCCCCCTGCTCCTGTAGTCCTCTGGAGCTGGCTGGCGCCGGGCCCCGGGCTCACTGACCTGCTGGCATCGTCGGCGCTGGGGGGAGGCCCGGCTCTCACGACCCTGTCCTGGACCTGGTGTAGGTGGAGCAGCCTCTTTTCCCTCTCTCGGCCGCTATTTCGAGCGGCGGCTTGCAGAGCAGCTGGTGCCCTTGCGGCGCCTCTCCGCTTCCCCCGTGCTGGTTTCTCTTGGGCACGTTCCTCGGGCTGACTGGTCCGTCCCTCCTGGGGCTCCCTACCGGCAGAGGGGGACCCTCTGCGCCCTGTAACATCCGGCTGGGGAGGTGGGTCGCCAAGATGCAGCGGTAGCGGCGCCCGGTGTGCGGCGAGCGCTGCCGGAGCGGAGGGCGGAATCGGCTGCATTGCTCGAGCAGCGGGGGATCCCGAGAGTGGGCTCCCCTCCACCGCAAATCCTTCTGAAGTGTCTCCCCCACGCTGCACTGCCCCATCCAGCGGCCATTGACCCTTATTTGCGGCCCTCGACCCAGGAGGACTCACGCACTCTTGCTTGGGGCACTTGACCACCCTTGGGCTGCTGTGGCCCTCGTGCCCATCCTGCCTGGACTCGGTGCCCTCGCTGGGGCGAGCCCTGGCGTCGACCATGGGGAGAGACCAGACCTCCAAATCTGCGACTGCCCCTACGCAAACAAAGATTGACCGGTTCACCACCTCTGAGCACGACCCCCCTGGCCACGCGGAGGGGGCCCCCCCCCTTCCGGGCAAAGACTTAGCGGCCATCCTACAAGCGATTAGCGCTTCGCAGGCATCGGTGGAGGGGAAGATCGGGGAAGTTAAGGTGGACGTGTCCCTTCTTCGGCAAGACCTCCGCAATGCCACTGCCCGAATTGCGGAGGCTGAATCTCGCCTCTCTACAGTGGAGGGACGATATCCACCAGTTAAAAGAACAGGTGGCCAGTCTGTGTTCGCACACCAAGGAGCTGCACCGGCGTGTGGAGGATGCGGAGAACCGAGCACGCCGCAACAACCTCCGCCTGGTGGGGTTCCCCGAAGGGGTTGAGACAAACCAGGTATCCACCTTCATCGAATCCTGGTTCTCATCATGGATGCCCAAGGACACACTCTCCGCGTGGTTTGTGGTGGAGAGAGCGCACCGGTCCCTTGCGCCGAAACCGTCACCCGGGGCCCCACCTCGCCCCATCATACTAAAAATCCTTAACTTCAAGGACCGTGACGCCATCCTGCACGAGGCGCGCTCTCAGGGACACCTCAAGTTCCAGAACCACACCATCATGGTATTCCCTGACTACACCAAGGAAGTGCAAGACCAACGCCGCTCCTACATGGATGTCAAGAAGAAATTGCGGAACCTTGGACTGCAGTACCAGCTCCAGTTCCCAGCCCGCCTCCGCGTCATTTTTCAGGGTAAAACTCAATTCTTTGACTCGCCCCAAGCGGCCTGAGCTTGGCTGACGGAGGGACATCCTCTCAGACAGCGGCAAAACCTGTCCCCCGCACCTTCGGGTCCTCAGTCCACGAGACCCCGGTCACCTAGGCAACAGTGCCGGGGACGCACGCAATCCCGCAGGAGGCACCAGTCCCACGCAGCGACACCTAGATCGTTGAGCCTGGCTGCTCACGGACTCCGGGACTCTTCTAGCCCTTCGGGCTCTCCTCCCCGCCTCAGGCATCATTCAACCGGCTCCCCATCTAATGCTCCTCCGTCGCCAGCTCTACGGGACTTGCCTGCCGCGGATTCTGATCTATCCCGCAGCCCAACTCTCTGAAGCTCTTGCGGGCGCCGCCCTGTGTGCTGCCTCCCTGGGGATGTGTCCTCTGCCACCGCAGGGGCTGGGAACCATGGCAGACCTATTGCTCTACTTTGTTGTCTTTCTGCCGAGACATTGCATATCCGCCTAAATGGAGGGGTCCTCCACGCAACCCAACCCGAGCGTTTTCAGTTTGGTTTTTGTTGCTATCGTTGGGCCGACAGATGCTTCTGTTCTCGAAGTGTAGGGTGGTAGGAGGGGGTAAGGGAAGGGGTTGGGATTGTTTTTTCCATGGTTGTTGTTCTTTGTTGTTTTGCTGCACTAGCTTTCCTGAGGCACACTGCGATGATCCCTCATACCATACACATAGCTTTTTCACTAGCGCGTTCCAGCGCCTGCGCTGGACCCCGCATGTACCAACGACTCTCTGGGGTGTGACGGGCCACTACACCGACTACCAGCCACCATGACTGGCATACCCATTCCGAGGGCATCTCTCCACATTCTGTCCTGGAACATTAATGGACTCTTAGACCGACTTAAACGAATGGCTGTCCTACGCTATGCACAACGCCTCGGTATAGAGGTGCTCCTGCTTCAGGAGACGCATCTGCTGGGTAACCACTGTCCGTTTCTAGCACGCTATGGCTATGATAGAATATGGCACTCTGGCTTCGCCCGGGGTTCCCGAGGGGTGGCTATACTCTTGAAACGCACCCTTCCCTTTGTGCTCACGCAAGTTATTCATGACCCTCAGGGAATGTCCGTGACCATCTGTGGTACACTGTGTGGTAATCCCCTCAACCTAGTGTCCATATACTCGCCCCCCTCGATGCTTACGACGACCCTGAAACACTCCACCGCCCTGCTGGCCACCTTGCCCCTGGGGCCCACTATTATCGGGGGCGACTTCAACGCGGTTTCCACTCCACACCTCGACACGACAGGCCCCCCGTCTACCTCTAGACTGGCGCAAGCGAAACAGTTAACGAACTGGTCCGAATCCCTGGGCCTCTGCGATGCATGGCGAATCTGGCACCCTCACACCAAACAGTTCATTCATACCTCTGCAGCACACCATATGCAGGCGCGCATATATGCAATCTTTGTCCCCTCGACTGACTGCAACACGATTCAAGACGTTCGTATACTCCCCAGGGGTATCTCCGACCATTCCCCGTTGCTCCTTAGTACGGGAGCTCCCCCCCCTCGACGCGCCCGACATGACGGATGAACGCTTGGTTCCTCCAAGATAAGGAATTTAGAAAGGCGGTGGGGGCTGAGCTTAAGCAGTACTTCCTGACCAATGATGTATCGGTTCCCTCCCCAGGTACCTTATGGGAGTCGGGCAAGGCCACCATCCGTGGCTTTGCTAAAGGCCAACTCAAGCGTCAGAGGCAGGCCCAGCTGCAACAGATCACCTCGCGAGAGGCGCAAGCGTTGCGCCTCAAGAAATCCCCTCCTATTGATGGCGATACTTCCTGAGAAAGGCAGCTCGCTCACATTCGGGCTGAAATGAAGCAGCTTTCATTGGACGCCGCCAAGCTCCTTTGGAGGTCCTCCGTAGCAAGAGTATATGGCTGGGGCGACAAGAACAGCACGATTCTCCACAGACTAGCCACGTATCCTAGGGCGAACCGCATTATCCCTGAAATAGTGGACCCGGACGGGTCGACACATCGATCCCCGTTGGCGATGGCCCGCGCCTTTGCCTCCTACTATCGTCAACTCTACGCGGAAAGGACCCCAGTATTGTCGCTTCTCGAGTTGCTGGAGGCGGGCTGTGCTCGCCTCCCTCAGCTGGACTCTGCCGCTCAGGCCGATTTGGACCGCCCTATCACCCATGACGAGATTAACGAGGCAATTGCCCATACCTCTTCGGGCAAGACCCCTGGCCCAGATGGCCTCCCCGAGGAATACTACGCTATGTATCGCGAGACCCTCGTCCCTCGCCTTGCAGACCTGTACGAGGAGGCTTTGGAGAAGGGCTCCTTCCCGCCCGAGACGGTCATGGCCACCATCGTGGTTCTCCCAAAGTCTCAACCGCCATCTTGTCGTTGCGCGGATTACCGTCCCATTTCTCTTATAAACACAGAGGTTAAACTGTATGCCGCAATTCTCGTCCAACGGCTGAAGCCCTACCTTGCCACACTGGTCCACCCAGACCAATGCGGGTTCATGCCCGCGCGTGGAACTAGGCACTGTCTCCGGAGCCTTCATCTGGCCCTGGCTCACCGCCACTTGCTCACTCCCTACTTGGCGCTTCTTCTCATCAATTTCGAGAAGGCCTTCGATTCAGTGGATTGGAGGTATCTGGGCGACGTGCTCGCCACAATGGGTTTTGGCCCCCACTTCCGTCATCTGGTAAAAGTCCTGTATGCCCAGCCCCAGGAGCGCGTCTTAGTCAATGGGGTCTTATCGGAAGCCTTCCTCATTCAAAGGGGAACGAGACAGGGATGCCCCCTCTCGCCCCTTCTCTTAGCCTTGGCGATGGAGCCCCTGGTGACCCTGATTTGGTCTGAGGAACGCGTTCGGGGTTGGGAATGGCCCAACTCGGAGGCGGACAAGATCGCACTTTATGCAGACGATGTCTTACTCTTTTTGGCTGAACCCGCCCAGTCGGGCCCTCATTGCCTCCAGATCTTGCAATCCTTCGGGCAAGCCTCCGGCCTCCGGCTGAATTCTGATAAGTTGGTCCTGGTCCCCCTACACTTATCTAGAGATTGCTATGACTGGCAATCCACGATACCGCTTAGGCGTCAGTCTTTTAAATACTTAGGGATCTCGGTCGCCCTTCTTCCGGAACTAGGCTGGTCCCTCAATATCACCCCGCTTGTGAAAAAAGCTAAGGCGGACCTTCACAAGTGGCAGACGTTACCCCTGAATCCCTTGGGGAGAGTCGCCCTGTTTAAAATGATGATTCTCCCCATATTTCTTTACGTCCTCCAAAACACCCCCTTCTGTTTTCCGCGGACTTGGTTTCGGGAACTGGATAGTATGGCCACCAAATTCCTTTCGGGGGAGAGGCCCCGTCTGGCTTTGAGTCTATGCCGGATTCCTTCATTCGATGGGGGCATGGGGATGACACACTTATATTTGTACTACTTGGCGACTCGCCTCCTGACTATACATGATTGGTTTAATGGGGGCTGGTCCGACCCGGCCTATAGGCTTGAATTGAGCGAGCTAGGCTTGCCCAAAATCCAGTCCCTGATGTACGGGGAGTCCATTTCGTCCCTCCTGCCAGAGGTAACATGCACCGCGCTCTTGGCCTGGCGGGCAGCCCTGCGTCACACCCAATGGACACACAAGCTAACTCAGCATACGCCTCTCTGGCATGGCACATGGCTCCGGGAGGTCAGTGGGTTGCAGGGATTTAGAGCGTGGGACCTTATAGGGATCTCGCAACTCGGGGATGTATGGGCGAGCGGCCACATGCGCTCCTTCCAAGACCTTGGGTCCAGATACTCCCTACATCCAACACAATTTTACAAATATTTGCAACTGCGACATGCCCTCCACGCACACATATCAGAAGGCACTAGGATCCCTGAGTACAGCCCTCCGAGGCGCAGATTATGCTGGGCGACCTGGGGAAGGGGGGTATTTCCCGCATTTACCGGACACTGGTTAACAACACCCCGACCCCACTGGACCGGCTTAGAAGCCAATGGAAGGAGTGGTTGGGTCCTCTGGATGAGGAAGACTGGTGTGATGCTCTCATGGCACCTAAGACGATCACTGCATCTGCTAAACTCTGCTTGATGCAACTATACTATTTACACGCCACCTACTTAACCCCAATACGCCTCCATCGGGCAGGCTTTTATCCGACTGCTTCCTGCACGAGGTGCGGCCACGACCCGGCTGACTTTTTCCATATGGTGTGGGCATGCCTCCGTTTGGCACGGTTCTGGGGAGACATTGAGGAGGAGCTCACAGAAGTCCTGGGGTGGGAGGTCCCCCATGACCCACGGCACTCACTCCTCGGGATTACAGATGGGCTGGATGGGTCCAGGAACAAGAAGTTATTTTTTAACACAGCTATGGTAGTGGCCAAGCGAGACATAGCCGCCTCCTGGAAGCTTTCCACTCCGCCTTGCTCTGGGAAATGGCGGAAGGGGGTGGACTGGTGTGCGACACAAGAAAAAACTATGTATGAAGCACAGGGTTGTCCTAAGAAGTATCGCAGGGTGTGGGGCAAATGGCTGGGTACCGTGGAGTAGTCAAAATTATGTACACACTGTTTATATCCAACTATACCTTGTGGGGTCGAGCGTTTTGGGATTGCTCTTTCATTTAGCTGTGAGTTGTTACCATCAGTGTTATGTTATGTTAGTAGACTTGTAAAGCGCGACAGCTGCCCCAGCAAAGAGGCGTCCCGGCGCTGACAGCAGTGAGGTGGACAAGATCAGGGAGGGGCCCCAGAGAAGGCCTACGGAGTGGGAAAGAGAAAGGTTTTTATGGCTTTCCTGAATTCTAGGAAATTGTTAAGCCCACGGATGTGGGCAGGCAGCGTGTTCCAAAGGATGGCAGCTCTGTTCCGGAAAGAGCGTCCTCCGGCGCGAACCCTCCTAACCCGGGGAATCACCACCAGGTGTCCCATGGAACGGAGCTGGCGAGGGGGAACATAAGGTAAAAGCAGGTTGGCCAAAATACCAGGAGAGGCAGATTTCAGGGTTTTGAAGGCTATACAGAGAGCCTTGAACTCAATCCGCCTGGCCACAGGCAGCCAGTGGAGACGGCGAATGGCGTTTGTCACAGAGCAGGCTCTGCGCAAACCGAGGAGAGATCTTGCAGCCGCATTCTGTACCCTCTGTAGCCTATGTATTTCTGTCTTGTTAGCTCCCAGATACAGTGAACTGGCGTAATCAAGTCTAGACATAATCAAGGCCTGAATGATGATCTGCATGGTATGGGCATCAAAGAAGCCAAGGATGGGTTTGAGCCCTCGCAACAGCCCAAAGCAGGTTCCAGCCACCTTTTTAGTTTGGGTCTGGAAATTGAGGGATGAGTCCATCCAGACCCCTAAGTTCTTCACTGCCTGCTTGGGGGAGGGAGCAATGCCTAGGCTCTTGGGCCACCAGAGCTCACTCCATTGACCATGGTCTTTCCCCACCAACAACACCTCCGATTTGTTGGCATTAAGTTGGAGACAGTTGGCGGTCATCCACTCGGCGACTGCCGCAAGATCACTCTGAAACTTAAGAGCGTCCTGCTTAGAGTCGCTTGAGAGAGCCACCACCAGCTGTGTTCTTCGGCGTAGGAGACCATGGTCAGCCCTCTGCTCTTGGCTACTACAGCCAGAGGTTGTACGTATAGGTTGAAAAGCAGAGGGCTCAGGGTGGAGCCCTGTGGCACCCCTTGCTTGATGGGGAAGATGCCAGAGGTGAAGGGGGGGCTAGCACCTGAAACATCCTATCAGCAAGGAACGAGGCAAGCCACTTCAGGGCTGAGCCTACAATTCCAGCCTCCTCCAGGTGGCGTAACAGAATGGCGTGGGACACTGTATCAAACGCGGCACTGAGATCCAAAAGGATCAGTGCCGACGTCTGCCCTGCATCCAAAGCTGTCCAAAGATGTTCTGTCACAGCCAGGAGCGCCGACTCCGTGCTGTGGCCAGGGCGAAAGCCATTTTGGGAGGGGTCTAATCTGTCATTGGAGTTCAGGTAGTCCGTGAGGAGGGAGTTGATGTAAGCCTCCGTGATCTTTGCGGCCCAAGGTAGCAGGGAGATCGGCCGAAGGTTTTCTGGCTTTTTTGGGTCTAAGGAGGGTTTTTTGAGCAACGGTATCACCCTGGCCTGTTTCCAAGCTGTAGGCACGACCGCTGTATTGAGAGACCCATTGATCACCTGTCCTAGGGGAGGTAAGATAGTAGATAGAATTTTCCGAAATTGGTCAGGTTTCAGTGGATCGGCCGGAGAGCCTGACTTGATTTTGGAGCATAGAGCTAGTAATTGATCCGGAGGGATCGGTGGAAAAGCCTCTAATGTGTCGTTAGTGTGGTTGCAGGATACCTCAAGAGGGCCGGCTTGGTCCGTAGGGAAGGACTTATAAATGTCTTCTACCTTCCTAATAAAGAAGGCGGCGATCTCTTCACACTGCTGATCAGAGGTGATCAGTGGCCCTGCGGCGCCTTTCTGAGTTTTAAGGCAGGAGACTATCGAAAAGATACTCTTCGCCGGGTTGGTACTCTCGCTAATTTGCTGAGCATAGAATGCTGCGCGCTCGACTTGGATGGCCCTGTGATAGCTTCTTACGGCTACCTGATAACAATCCTTAGAGGCCGGGTCAAAATCCCGTCTCCAGATTCTCTCCAGCCTTTTACAGATTTTGCGCAGTTCAGCTAGTTTAGTATTGTACCATGGGTTGGATTTTGATTTACGATTCATGGACAACTTAGCTGGAATCAGGCTGTCCAGCGGCTGGTTAATCATTAGGGTCAGCCGGCAGAACTGGGGTGGTGGCGGAGAGGTGGGCTAGGAGTTGGTCCCAGTTCAGTTTATGCCAAGGGCGTTTGAGGGAGAGTGTTTTGTCTAAATTACGCGCTGGCGCGATGCCCTAAATGGACATGGGGACCAGATAGTGATCGGACCATCCCATCGGGACAGGGGGTCGGACAGTAAGGGAAGGTATATTTGTGAAAACTGGGTCCAACAGGTGGCCAGCCGAATGCGTTGGTCCTGAGACCCGTTGATCGAGCTGACAAGCCGCAAGATCGGCCACAAAATTAGCCACATCGGAGTCTGAGTGATTATCCAAATGCAAATTAAGATCTCCTGTGACTGTAAAATTCGAGGCATTAACCGCCAGGGCACTGACTGTCTCGATAAGAGCTTCCCTAAAGACTTTTGATGGACCCGGGGGTCGATAAACTAGTAAGCCTGTCATAGTGTAGTTAGGATTGAGGGTAATTTTAAAACGAGCACATTCGCAGCCAGCGACGGGCTGCTTTATGAAGGTGCAGAGGTAGCCGGTTTTAAAAATAACCGCAATACCCCCACCTCTCGTTTCCCTATTGAGGGTGTGGATGTTATAGCCCTCCGGGAGTGCTAGCCCTGGCTCAGCGACCATGTCCTCCAAGAGCCAGGTCTCCGTGAGGAACAGGACGTCAGAGGACTCTGCTTCCAGAAGATCATGGACGTCCGCAAAGTGTTTGGCTAGGGAGCGGCAGTTTAGGTGGAAAATGGTAGTGTTTGTACTGGGGGGGGTTGCGGCTGCGAGGTGTTGCTGAGATGACAGACATGAAGCCACAGCATTTGCAGTCAAAGGGACCCTCTAAACCACCCAGGTCAGATTGCTTACACCTGCCAACCTGCATCCTGATTGCTTGCAACTCATTCCGGGCATAGGTGTACCCCATTTTGTCGAAATTGGCAGCATGTCTGGCGACGAACTGGCGCAGACGGGTGCAGACGGGCGCAGACGGGCTTGCCTTTGGCGCGCCTTCAGCGCGCCGGCGGCACGCCCGCTGCGCCCGCCCGTTGCGCGTCCGCTGCATCATTGGCAGATATAGGGCCGGGTCTGCACACTAGAATGCCGACCGTCGACTTCCGACCCGGAAGTGAGGGCGGAATCAAGTGTAGCTGGTGTAGTCAGGTCGCGCCCTCCGCTCAAACGGCATGTCAGCCGCGGCGGACCAAGGCAAGGACAGCAGAATGAAAGGTAATTAACAACAAGCTAAATACAGTGCCAGTACCGTAGTTTACAAGAGCTTGTCAAAAGTGGGCAGCATTAAAAGTTTATCAACATAAAGTGTCGATGGCAGTGGTAGTCGACGCAAGTGAAACTAAAAGCAGTTTATAAAACAGAGGCAATTTCTAGACAAAACAGTTTTTAGACAGCGCGTGCAGCTCACACAGAGGTCCCTCCGGTGTCACTGCTGATAAGTGCTGCGCGTCCGCTGCAGCATGGGCAGATATAGGGCAGGGTCTGCACACTAGAATGCCGACCGTCGACTTCCGACCCGGAAGTGAGGGCGGAATCAAGTGCAGCTGGTGTAGTCAGGTCGCGCCCTCTGCTCAAACGGCACGTCAGCCGCGGCGGACCAAGGCAAGGACAGCAGAATGAAAGGTATTTAACAACAAGCTAAATACAGTACCATAGTTTACAAGCGGTTGTCAAAAGTGAGCAGCATTAAAAGTTTACCAACATAAAGTGTCGATGGCAGTGGTACTCGACGCAAGTGAAACTAAAAGCAGTTTATAAAACAGAGGCAATTTCTAGACAAAACAGTTTTTAGACAGCGCGGGCAGCTCACACAGAGGTCCCTCCGGTGTCACTGCTGAGTTGCTGGTGTTTGATTATTGTCAAAAACAATAAAAATTGCTTATCAAAAAAAGAATAAAGACAAGTATCATTTGCAAAACAAGTGTACTCAAGCGTGCAATGCACCAATGTCTCAGGGTAGCATATATATCATAAATTGTGATATCAATATCTGACCAACCCGGACCAGCGGGCTCTCCCTCACTGTCCGGCCTGCACTTTCCTTGACATAATAAACACAACAATTGAGCAGTTGGGTGGAACATGAATTACCCCACCCCATTGGGGACTATCCCAGCAGGCTGTTGTGAAATAGGGGCGGCACTAATCTCCAGTAAGTAATTTTTAAGAGGCTCCCAAATGTCATTTTGCCTGGATGCCGAGGGTTGGGTTGTAGCATGAAGGTCACAATTAGTATTACAGTATGTGAGGCTATTGAGCCACTCTTTCACTGTGGGGGAGGCCCTACTTCCCCATTTGAGAGCTATTTCCCTATTTGCGAGCAAAAGGGCAATGGCCGTGAATTTGCGCAACTTCTTCGGGAGACCCCCACATAGCCCAACAAGGCGACCTCAGGTGTACGGACCACCTCAAGGTGGGTCATTTGTGTTATTAATCTGAAAATGGATCACCAGAAGTCCCCAATCTTAGTGCAGTTCCAAGTCAGGTGGGCAAAATCGGCTTGCGGGCCACCGCACTTAGGACAAAAGTGTGTGGTCGATTGGGATCAATGGACTGAACCTTCGCTGGGGTCATATAGACCCTCCACAAATATTTGAAGTGTATAAGCTTATGTCTGCTGTTTAAGGAGACCTCTTTCGTTTGTGCACAACAAAAGGACCAGTGAGAGTCTTGAATTGGGTGCTCAAGGTCCCGCTCCCATGCCTCCCGTATCTTGGCCTCCCTGCAAGGGACTAATGACATACCTGCTTTGTATAGCTTTGAGGTTAGGTGTTCTCCCCCGGGAACTTGTGATTAAGAGAGTAAGTGGAGGGAAGGACTCGGGCTCCAACGGGTAGTCCGGAATCTTAGCTCTGAGCGCCCTCCATATCCAGCTAAATACAAATTGATCCATGAATGTTGCCTCACTGAACCTCCCGCCCTCTGTGCTAGAAAAAACATAGCACCCTGGGAACAGATCCCCAATCTTACTTATTGAATATGTAGTGAGTGTACGCTGTGCCAGTTTTTCTTCCGTAATATGGATCCAGGGGTTAGTATTGACAGGGATCTCCGATGAGTATAGAGCGCCACCTCCAGTCACTTTCGTCAACTTATGCCAGGCCCAGCTAGTGGTGCAAACTGTTTGGATATCCCGGGGATCCCTGGCAAAGCCCCGCTGCAGCACCGTACATAGGGGCGCCGGGAGCACCAGGTCAGGCTGAGGTCTAGTGTAGGGGATCCGCGCGTCCGGGTGATACCAGGAGTGTGCGAAACTGCACTGAGCAACCAAACAGTAGATCTGAAGATTGGGGACCCCAAAACCACCTCTCTCATATGGTAAAGACATGGTGTCCCAGCTAACTCTAGGTCTTCCTCCCCCCCAGACCAATCTGATGAGATAAGAACTCAAAGTGCGTAAAAAAGTGTTTGGGGAGCGGGATAGCAATGTTGTGAAACAGATACAAAAACCTTGGGAGGACAATCATCTTCACAAGTGCAACTCGACCAGCAAGGGGAATCGGGAGTCTCAACCAACGCTCGACCTGCTGCTCCAGGTTATGCGCCACAGGGCTGCAGTTTAGTCTAATAATTTGCTTGGTTTCTCTGTGGCTCTGAATACCCAAATATTTGGCTGACTCCTCACACCACGTCAGCGGGAACTCACATTCCCAATGAACAGTGCTCGGCGTCAGGGGGAAAATGTAGGTTTTTCCCCAATTTATACCCAGCCCTGAAAAAATGCCAAACCGGATAATCTCTCTGATGAGCGGTTCCAAATTCTCCTGGGGGTTTCGGACATATAGGATGATATCATCCGCATATAGGGAAGTTAGAAGAGGACCTGTTTTGAACTGGTGACCTCTGTGCAGGTGTCTTTCCTGGAAATGGTGAACCAGAGGGTCCAGCGCCAATATGAAGAGCAGCGGGGAGAGAGGACAACCCTGTCTGGTGCCGCGAGTGAGAGCGAACGAAGGGGACAGTGTGCCATTCAATCAAAGCCTAGCGGTGTGCGCGGTGTAAAGCAACGAAGTAAGGTCAATGAATCCCTTAGGGATACCCAACTTTCTCATCACTGCTAAGAAAAAGGGCCACTCCAAGGAGTCGAAGGCCTTTTCGGTATCGAGTAGGACAGCAGCCGCAGGGACTTCCGAAGTGATCCTATGTATTACTGCAAATAATGTGCGCAGGTTTAAAGCAGTCGACCTATGGGGGACAAAGCCCGACTGAGTCGGGGAGATAATGCGGTCCAGCAACAAGGCCAATCTTAGCGCAATCATTTTGGCCAACATTTTGTAGTCGAGGTTTAAAAGTGATAACGGCCTGTAAGAGCCTTATAGAAGCGGATCTTTCCCGGCTTTTGGAAGGAGGATTATTACAGCCTCACGCAAAGTGGGGGGAAGTTCCTTGCGTTCGAGTGCTTCATTATAAACCTCTAATAGGTAGGGTGCTAATAAGTTCTTATAGGTTTTATAAAAGATACCAGTAAAACAGTCCAGGCCTGGGGCCGTCGAGCCATTCATGGCATCTATGGCGCTACTAATTTCCTCGGCGGAGAATGGCTCAGCCAGAAACTGCTGCATAAACTTCTTGAGCCACACCATAGCAATCTCTGCAAGGTAGCCATTACAGTCTCCCTCGCTATGCATCACCCGTGTTGCATATAATGTGGAATAATATGCTAAAAATTCATCTTGGATATCTGGGGTATCGGTTAGGGTCTGTCGGGTTGAGGAACGGATGCAGGTGATGTATGAACGCCCGGCCGAAGGTCTCAGTAGCCGCGCCAACGTGCGGCCAGGTCTGTCACCCTCCCCATAGCGCCTTGCAATAGCATACCTGCTTACAAAATGAATCTCATGCTCCGCTGCTTCTCTGAACTCTGTCAAGAGTGTTAGTCGGTGGCTGAGCCGAGAGGGGTCAGGCCTTGCAACCTGATCTCTATCTAGCATATCTAATTGCTTCTCAATATGCGCAATCGTACCACGCAAATCTTTTAGAACCCCAGAATGCTTAGAGATGCATACTCCACGCATAAAGGCTTTAAATGCTTCCCAGAGTATGGCCCACGAGCTCACTGATCCTTTATTCAGTTCAAAGTATTCAACTATGGCCTCCCGAAGTTCGGAACTAAACACTTCATCCCTCAGTGCCTGCCCGGGGAATCTCCACATCCTCTCACAGCCCTCTGGTCTTGCAATACCACTGGGGAGTGGTCAGAATATATGCTAGGGAGATGCTGGGATGCCCTATACCACGTTGCCAAGTTGGGGGAGACAAGCCAATAATCTAATCTGGTCCAAGTACCATATTGGGCGGTGTAATGGGTGTACGCGGCATCACCCGGGTTGCGCTGATGCCACACATTCACCAGGCCAACAGAATCGCACATATCCAGCAAAACGTGGCATGCGCTGGGTTTGGTGTCCGACGAGTTGGACGTACTATCTCGCGCAGGGTCCAACAGGAGATTAAAATCTCCGCCCATGCATATGCATTCTGCATCTAATTGTAGGAGCTGTGGGTGAAGGCCTTGGAAGATCTCTGGGCTATCCACATTAGGCGTGTATACGCAGATGAACGCCATACGGTGTCCCATCAAGTGACCCGCCACCATCGTGTAGCGACCCTTATTATCAATGTGTGCTTTTAAAAATTGGAAGGGCAGACGTTTATGAATCAAGTCAGCCATGCCCCGCGCATATGTGCTATACCCTGCAAAGTAGCGATGCGGTCCCCAGCCCAACGCGAAAGTGATGGTGGCAGCTTTGCGCAGGTGTGTTTCCTGTAAGAATGCAATGTCCACCCTGTGACGCTGTAAATAATGCAAGACCTGCTTCCCCTTCCTAGCATTGTTAAGCCCCAGGACATTCCAGGTGATCAATGTCAGATCTGAAAATATTGACAACCTACCCCGCTCCGACATCCCAACATAGTAACAGTGATTTGAAGTGTGCGTCGCAGTTTTAGCACACCATGCTGCAGTGAATAAACAAGGTTAGAAATAATGGTAATCCAAAAATGCTGACAATCCGTCCTAACTCCCCCCACCCATCCCTGCGCACCCTTTCGCAGGGAATAACCCCAGTTAACACGTGAAGACATGCATCATGTAAACACCCTAGCAAATAAAGAAGGAGCAAAACTAGATACATTTCCACAATTGAAACAAACGCAAAGTGATCAACACTTGGGGTGTGGCAACGCCATGCTAGTTACCCAACTTTGTAACGATCATTAGAGTCACATCATTCGCCCAAAAATAAAAGGTCACTCAAAAATTTAGCTGCAGCTCTTCAGTGCAGGCTGCACTGATTACTCATTGGAGAATCAGTCCACGCTGGCCACCGAACCACT
This sequence comes from Calotriton arnoldi, assembly GCA_963921515.1. Taxonomy (NCBI): domain Eukaryota; kingdom Metazoa; phylum Chordata; class Amphibia; order Caudata; family Salamandridae; genus Calotriton; species Calotriton arnoldi. Next base: position 1,256,073 of record CAWUFW010003501.1, read on the forward strand.
GTTAGGGGGGAAGCCCTGGATGTGTCCTTGTTCTTGTGGCTGCTGCTTCCTTTATAGTCCCTACAAAATTCTTGCACCACAGTGGGGGTATCAAATATGTGAGAATGACCCTCAACATCCACTCGGAGGCGAGCTGGATATAACATGCCATATCAAAGACCCAGATTGCGCAGTGTTGCTTTCACGCTGGTGTACTTTCGCCTGGCCTCCTGCACTATGATAGTAAAGTCCGGAAACAGCCCCAACGTTGAACCTTGCCAGGATATGGAACCCGGCTCTCTCGCCAGCCTTAGCACTGTATCTCTGTCTCGGATATTTAAAAGGCAGGCGATGATGGGCCTAGGTGGACAACCCAGGTTGGGGCGGGGCCCAAGCGAGCGATGAGCTCTTTCTACAAGAAAAGTGGAGGTGAAGGCCTCTTTACCAAAGATGTCTGTAAGCAGGATTTCCACGAATAGGTCCATACGCCCTGCGATGGATGACTCAGGGACGCTCAAGTTGCGGACATTATTGCGCCTACTGCGCGCCTCCAAATCCTCGTTCTTTATGGCGACGTCTTTGAGAATCTTTTCCATGCGGTCTAGGCGCTTGGTGGATTGTGCCGTGCCATCTTCTAGGTCCGACACCCTGCTCTCTACAGTATCTAGGCGCTTCTCGTGTCTGTCCAATTTGGCGCCCATAGTGTCCAAGCGTTTTTCGAGGGTGTCGAAGCGGCCATCGAGGGCCTTGAAGCCTTCTCTCATTTCAAGGAGCAGTGCTCCCGACCCTGCAGGGGCATCGCTAAGGTTGGCTTCCTCTGAACCCCCCTCGGCCATGTTACCACCAGACTCCACAGACTGCTCAGCAGGCTTACCAAATTGGAGTAGCCGTTGTTTGGGGTCTTTACGCCCCATTATGTCCCTGCAAGGCTCGTTGGTTTCCAGCCTGCCCTCGGGACCCAACCGGAGCCTTCAGCCACAAAAATGGTGTGTAAGCCTGGCCCACTGCGACCCAATTTCCTTCTCGGGCCCCACAACAGGCAGCCCGGCATGGCAGGGTATCAGGCAACCACTTAAGGGTCACAAGGCCCCAAAGCTCTGAAACAACCCACACGGCACCTTACAAGTACAGTCTCACCACAATTTGAGCCCAGAATTATGTGCAGCAGCTTAACGGTTGATCAAGGAGCGTCGGTGGGCAGGAACTTTCATCCCCACGATGCTAGGCCGGAGTTGCGCACTTCATTGTTTATCGCCGTTATAGAAAACGTCACTCGGCAGGCACACGCACAGCCCGGCAGGCACGACCCCTGCGGCCCACCCGGCTAGCCCGAACAGCTGGATGGCTGGCCCCCAGGCTCACCCGCGGTCCCTCTCACTGCGGGGCCTCCGGGAGCAGGACGGGCTGGAATGCAGTTGTAGGTGCAGGAGGGGGCTGAAAGCAGGGGGGGGGCCGCAAGCAGAGCACGCTCACCTAATGGCCAGCGGGGCCCATCTGATCGATTCTCTGTCCGGTAAGGCTGCCGGAGTGCCGCGACCCGTCGCTGTATTTCGCGTGGCCTAACATCCGGCCGCGCCCTGCTCCAGCGCCATCCTCGCGCTCCCAGAGGCCTCCGCATGCGATATTTCAGGCCCTCAGTCGCCCTGGACTGCTCCAACTCATGTGGGCACTTTCGTGCATTTAGGCCAGTCGTCCCGCACTGAAAGCGGCCAGGATGGAAGGCAGGATGGGCTCGGATGTTGGGATTGCTGGCGGAGCCTCAGCACTGCGCGGCCATCTTGGTCGGCAGCCTGGCCACACCTCACAAAGTGACAGCTTTCATTTGTGCAAAATAGAAAACAAATTGAAAAGAATATTAAAATCAATTTTCTTCAGTTGGGGTTTGAACCCTTGTCAAAGAGCACTCATGACCCCTGTGAGTTACCACTGTACCATCTGTTTTGCTGGACTTTTTTTACCCAAAGTCTTTTTATCATAAAAACAGTGTGCTGGTCCTTCGTCTATTTTCATGCTGTTTTGCTTTTACATGCCACAAATCCACACTTGCTTTTCATACTTCATAAACAAATAGCCCTTCCTTTCTTTCAATCTGGCACTTGCCCCATGTATTTCCTTTTCTTACACAACCATCCCCAAAGTCTCATTCCACAAATTAAGGGATTTCTTTCATAGCAAACCTTGCCCCCCTTTCACATCCCACAGCATGTCAAAATTGTCTGACATGCACTGGCTAGTCTAAAAAGGCCACAAATCTCCCTAGACACTGCGGGGGGGGGGGATTTACAAAGGGACATCTTTCATTTCGGGAAAATCGAAAAATTAAGGGAAATATTATAAAAACGAATTTCTCCTGGTGGGGTTTGAACCCTTGTCAAAACATATGTTTTGCCCTTAGTAATGACCACTGCACCATCTATAACCATGGTGAAGTATACTGCACGCGATTGTTTTTACACCACACTTTTTCTTCTTCCCATGTGCCACAACATGTCACACACTTTTTACATGGATTGGCATGACTTGGGGGGGTGCTTGAGAGCCAACGAACAAGATGGCCGCACTGCCGTGAGGCTCTGTTAGCCCAGGACCCTAATCCGCCAGAATCCTCCTTCCTAAAGTGGCGAAAACTGCCTTTAAACACGTTATGCCCAACGCGACTCACCGGGGAGCTGATGGGGCGAGTGCGGACTCGCTGACACCGTCTAAGTGATCCCACGCAGCGCATCCCTGTTTTGCGGCCTACGGCTGTTCAAGATGGCGGCGACGGGATTGAGCTAGCCGGGTCTGCATCGCATGGCCCTGCTGTCTGGAATTGCCGCGGAGAGACCCCGGCCGCCGCGACTGCCAGGAACCAGGAGCTGCCCAAAGCGGAGCTACACTACGGGGAGAGGGTCGCCCGCTGAGTGAGATCGGGACCGGCTGAGGTAGGCCTGCGCCGACGCTAAGGCTGAGCCAGGCTGAGCCCGCGCTGCTTCCCCTGAGTGACCTTGGGCCTCGGCTGAGGTGATGGGCCGCCCTGATGCGAGTCGCGAGATTGCTGATGCGGCTGGCTCCCCGATCCCCATTTGCACACTCACCTGGGGCCTGAAGGGGTCGAGAGGAGAACCCTGTTGAGACGCGATGCTAGAAGGGCGCTGATAGACCCGTGCGACCTGTACAGCGCCGGGAGGCGGCGCGTGGAACGGTGAGGCCTTGATCCTAGAGCGCAGAGCGGCCTTGCTGCCTTGTAATACTCGGTAAGACAGGCCGAAGTGGACATTACCTGCAAAATCCCAAGCAAGACACGCTGCTTTTTGTGGGCCCGGGCCCTCTTCAGCGACACAAGAATCAGGGCGGAGGGTGAAGAGTTGGGCCGTGGCAGAGCCAGGGCTCGCCTAAATAACCGCACGAAGGCACAAACTGGCCTATATAACCGCCCAAAGGCACAAACTGGCGCCTGTTGACCTGAGGGGGATCTGCACACCCTGAGGGACAAATAAAAATAGAAAAATGGTTCTGTCTGGGTTTTTTTTCAATTGCTTAGGATAAGTAGCGACAGCTTACTTCCAACACATATTAATGATTTGAAAAAGAATAATAAATATGTAGCACACACCAAAATTAGAATTCAATTTTGTATTCAGAAAAAAAAATTGTATTCAGAAAAAAATCAGACAAACATGGCTGTCGCAATTTACAATTTCAATTGCAATGTGAAATACGTGACTGTGGTGAAAAAGTGACATGTGGTGATTGGTGATAAAGACAGTACACTATATACAGAAATGATTGAACGTGCAGTAGAGGGGGAGAAAAATCTTTTCATATGTCCTTATTATTTTTGCACATATGTTGCAGGACCCAATGAAAAATAGAACTGTGATCCTGGGCGTTGTGTGGACATATATAGTACGCCGACGTTTCGACCCTAAAAGTTGCGCAAAGGTGGGATGAGTCAAGGTGGGTCTTCTTCAGGGCAGGAGGGGGGGATGGGCAGCCTGTGAGTTAATTAAAAAGCATAATTAGGTGTGTGCGTGTAACCTAACAGAAATGAAAATTCACTGTTAGGCTTTAAAGGATAAAGCTTACCAAAAGGCAGATTATCAATTGCCTCCAACTCAAAATATGGGTTTGCGAAAAATCCACATGTACCTCCACCAGCCGGTTGGAGCCTACAAGAAAGTGATATTACACTGTATGAGTGACTAACAATGTATATGTCATAGACAATAGTCTAGTGGGGTTGTGGCACAACTCACGCTTATTCAGTAAATGACTTGCACCAGTCGTTTGAAGTCCTGTTTTGCGCCGACGCTAAGGCTGAGCCAGGCTGAGCCCGCGCTGCTTCCCTTGAGCGACCTTGGGCCTCGGCTGAGGTGATGGGCCGCCCTGATGCGAGTCGCGAGATTGCTGATCCGGCTGGCTCCCCGATCCCCATTTGCACACTCACCTGGGGCCTGAAGGGGTCGAGAGGAGAACCCTGTTGAGACGCGATGCTAGAAGGGCGCTGATAGACCTGTGCGACCTGTACAGCGCCGGGAGGCGGCGCGTGGAACGGTGAGGCCTTGATCCTGGAGCGCAGAGCGGCCTTGCTGCCTTGTAATACTCGGTAAGACAGGCTGAAGTGGACATTACCTGCAAAATCCCAAGCAAGACACGCTGCTTTTTGTGGGCCCGGGCCCTCTTCAGCGACACAAGAATCAGGGCGGAGGGTGAAGAGTTGGGCCGTGGCAGAGCCAGGGCTCGCCTAAATAACCGCACGAAGGCACAAACTGGCCTATATAACCGCCCGAAGGCACAAACTGGCGCCTGTTGACCTGAGGGGGATCTGCACACCCTGAGGGACAAGCGGAGCTAGCCGCTGCATCCTGATCTTCCTGAGAGGCATACCGCACCCGCCCATACCACGCAGAGGGGAGAATCATGGGTCCAACGGATGGCAAACAGGCCTAACTCCAATTCCCGGCCTGGAAAAACACTACCAATACCGCTGAAGACACAGACTCATGCTGGGAAGAGGAAAGCACAGCATCAACTACCCCACAAGATACAGATATAAAAGAACTTCTCCTCATGATGTGCCAAAGCCTCAATTCCATCGAGTCCAAAATGGACGCCATGAATATGCACATGGACTACATCACACAAAGGTTGGAGAAGCATGATGGCCGCATTACCGAAACGGAACAGCGCATATCCACCCTCGAAGACTCTTCCTATGAGAGCCGTGAACGACTCCAAGAGATGGATAAACTGTTAAAAATTATTGCTGCAAAGAATGAAGACTTGGAGGCGCGTTAACGCAGGAACAACGTGCGTATAGTGGGGATCCCGGAGTCTACCGCAACTGGCCGCATGGAGGACTATGTAGAATGACTGCTGCTTGGAATCATTGGCGTGGAGGCACTCTCCAGAGTTCTAGTGGTGGAGAGAGCCCATCGCTCACTTGCAGCGAGACCGCCACTGGGTCCAAACTGGAATGGCATGGTGAGCAAAAAAACGATGAATTTAGGCCCAGATCTCTGTACTGGGGTGAATGTATGACATTGTTCTGCATTCTGTCCACCAATTGTTCTTTTTGCATTTGTCACCCCGAGTGGGACGGGTATGCCCAGACGTGGGTCCCGTGCTCTCCACGCCACTGGAGTCAAGCTATCCTGGCTGATGAGGGCTGAAAGCCCGAAACCGGTCCTAGGATGCTTGTTTCCAGTCCAGGGAGGACCTGGCCTGGCAGTTCGGGCTGGACTGTTCCCATTGGGCGCAGGGTCAAGACTGATTTGCATATGGCTGGGTCCAAACTGGAATGGCAAGGTGAGCAAAAAAACGATGGATTTAGGCCCAGATCTCTGTACGGGGTGAATGTATGACATTGTTCTGCATTCTGTCCATCAATTGTTCTTTTTGCATTTGTCACCCCGAGTGGGACGGGTATGCCCAGACGTGGGTCCCGTGCTCTCCATGTCACTGGAGTCAAGCTATCCTGGCTGATGAGGGCTGAAAGCCCGAAACCGGTCCTAGGATGCTTGTTTCCAGTCCAGGGAGGACCTGGCCTGGCAGTTCGGGCTGGACTGTTCCCATTGGGCGCAGGGTCAAGACTGATTTGCATATGGCTGGGTCCAAACTGGAATGGCCTGGTGAGCAAAAAAACGATGGATTTAGGCCCAGATCTCTGTACTGGGGTGAATGTATGACATTGTTCTGCATTCTGTCCATCAATTGTTCTTTTTGCATTTGTCACCCCGAGTGGGACGGGTATGCCCAGACGTGGGTCCCGTGCTCTCCATGCCACTGGAGTCAAGCTATCCTGGCTGATGAGGGCTTAAAGCCCGAAACCGGTTCTAGGATGCTTGTTTCCAGTCCAGGGAGGACCTGGCCTGGCAGTTCGGGCTGGACTGTTCCCATTGGGCGCAGGGTCAAGACTGATTTGCATATGGCTGGGTCCAAACTGGAATGGCATGGTGAGCAAAAAAACAATGAATTTAGGCCCAGATCTCTGTACTGGGGTGAATGTATGACATTGTTCTGCATTCTGTCCATCAATTGTTCTTTTTGCATTGGAGAAGGAAAGCCAGCAACCAATCACAGAGTGTGTGGTGCAGGAAGCTGCGAGCAGACACACCTGCAATCAGAGTGGTGTGATTGGCGCCCCCGGTTCTCTGAGGCTCTCCCACTAGGAACAGGAGTCACAGCGATTCAGCTAAGGGGACCGAGCAGCAGGACAAAAGCAGCCCGATCACTCCTTAATCCTCCTCAGCCCTCCGGAGGTTCACGGGAGGGGCTCCCAACACCAGGCTGGGAGGCGCAGCTCCCCAGGCTCAGTCGCAATGCAGTGGGACAGGAGGGCGCTCTCAAGCCTCAAGTGGACAGCGCCGCATCAGCCGCTCCGCCCGCCGGCAGAAGCTGCGAAGGCACTCTCACTCCTCAAAGGCGAAAGTCGCAAGTCCGAATCTTGCACCCGGCACCAGCGCTGCTTTATCCGCAACGGGAGGGGGAGCGTATGCCGAGGCGAATTCTCCTACGTCCGCCGTGGCCCTAACAGCTCCCCGCCCATGGCTTGATCAAAGGCGGCCCCACAATCTCGCAGCCGGCAACAAGCTCCCGCCGGCTCGGTAGGTAGCAGCGAGTCCAGTCGCCTCGGTAATCTCCACCTCAGCCCCTCACTGTTGTACAATGACTGAAAGGTAAAAGGAATCTGGAAGGTAGCGGCGAGATCAGTCTGCCAGATAGGCAGCAACACCACAATGGTCCGAGAAGATTGGCCCCAATAAAAAACGTTTGGCCAGAGGGATGCGCATTCCCAACACACCATAAAGTTAGATACCACATGTAGTTAGGAACACTCAGCCAATCAGAACACCGCACGCACACTGCAAACAGTGATCATGTGCTCCCCATGCCATCTGGACACATTACTCACTGGCCCGCATTGTGTCCACGCAAGGTCACAAGGTCGAGACCCACCTGCTCTCCTCATCAGGTGAACAAATATACATCTCCGTGACTAATCCCGGGATTACTGTTCTAAAAGAATGTACAAATTGCTTTATGACACGTTGTGAAATGTATAGAATAACGGCCTACACCAATGTACTTTGAGACAATCTTCAGACCCCTACTCTGCTGCTGCTCTCTTGCCTTCTGCATTTAATTAAATCAACTGTTCCTGTTTTGCCAAATGCCTCTTGTCTTTTATTTGTTATGGTAAATCCACATTCGAGCAACAAGGACCTGCAGTTCTTAGTGTGCCAGCTCTTAATGTGCCACTCAGTTAAGTAGCCCCTTAAAACATTCCCCAGGCCTTCCATTGCCTGGTTTTGTTATTGTAAATCCACATTCGAGCAACAAGGACCTGCTGCTCTTAGTGTGCCACTCAAGTAGCCCCTTAAAACAGGCCCCAGGCCTTCCATTGCAGCTTGAAGTCAGTTTTATAACCCCTGGCTACCCTTAAACTCCCCTTTTATTGCATATAAGTCACCCCTAAATTAGGCCCTAGGTAGCCCATAGGGCAGGGTTCATTATAATTGCAAGGTTGGACATGTACTTTTACGTTTTACATGTCCTGGTAGTGAAAAACTCATAAATTCATTTTTCACTACTGTGAGGCATACCTCTTCTAAAGAATAACATCGGGGTGCCTTATCACATTTAATAAATGCTAACTTTTGATTGGGAACAGTTAGACTTTTCATGTTTTGTGTCTGTGAAATTTGTTAGACCTGTCAGCCTTTGGGCGGTCTCCCCCTAAGTTTTGCCCTCTCGCCTCCCACTTTAGACTATACCTTTTTGTTGGACTTAGGACTCGGGGCACCTTACCACTGCTAATCGGTGCTAAGGTGCAGGTACTCTCCCCTAAAACATGGTGACATTGGCAAACCTGCTTCAGGCCTCTGCCATTGCAGTGAGGCCTACCCCTCCATAGGCCAGCATTGGGAATTCCCTTATATCCCTTTAAGTGATAACTCCTGCATAGGAAGGAGTAGATATATCATGTTTGGTATGGTTGGAATGGTCATGAGAAATCCCCCTTGTTGGTGTATTGGGTTTTACCCTTACTGTTGCAGAAAGCCACCTTTGGAAAGTGGACATGTCTCTGTCCTTCCCTATGTCATGTCCCTTAGGTTCGTTCCATATATATACCGATTGCATACATTGTGTCCCATCCACTCGACATAACGGTCTTACATTGGTGACCTTTTACCCAGTAGCTTCCTTCTGTCTCTCCGACAACAGGCTCTTGGTACCATATCTTAATCCCTGTACCTGACGTACACAAAACATGTCCCCAGGCATGGTAGATTTATTCTGTACAAGGGTCACCACTTTTTTTTCATTCATGGCCAACATCCAGCTGCATATGCTCATGTTTGTTTAGAAAATGATTAGCAGGGGATTAGCGAAAGTTTTCAAAACATATCTATTCTAGAAAATCCCCGGAGTGACCACTTTAGTATAAAAGACTCTCACTCCCCCTTACCAAGACAGAGGAGAAATTCCTTCCAGGCTGGACCGAGACTCTGCAGGCTGAGCCTTCGACAAGCAGAGATTCGACATCCCTTGCGTCGTGCCATCCTTGACGCAGAGACAGGGTCCTTCATTCAGAACCATCAGGTGAGGGGTTAGCGCTTCTCCGGGGAATTCTTGGCTCCATTAGGCTACACCAGGTTCCATTAGAACATATCCTAGCACTTACACATACATGCTTCACCTACACCTCTAGGCTAGGCGCGGTTAGGTAGGCTACGCATCGTAGGAGTATGCCAACGCTATTGTTTTATGTAATATGCTTTTATTAATCTTATTAGCACTATGGTAGAAATGTATCTACTTTTTACAATATTGGTACTTGCCATTACATTTTTCTGCTCCTGTCTTTTGATTGTTGCAGCTAATATGTTTCATACTAGACTGACGCTTGAACAATAAATAATTATTGAAACCATACCAAACGTCATTCTATGTATTCTGAGAAAAGCAAGCACGAGTGACTGAGCGAAAGATACTGTATTGTTTCCACGATATCTGAGGAATCAGGGTTGTCATGTTCAGTGGTTGCCAGAAACTAGCTACCACACTGTATAGTACAGGGGGGTGGTAGTGGCACTGTAGAGCTAGCAGGTCTAACGTCTGACTCATTCTGTGGGATTGTCCAGTGTCTGTCTTCACACCAAGCCCTCAGTTTAGGTCATCCAAAATGCGCAGGTCCTGGGGGGTCCTAGGAACTACACAACACCTAAACTCTGTGTACCCGCTGCCTGCACCAATCCACGTATGGCCCAGGGTAGCAGCCCCACACTTGCATACTCCCTAGACTTCCCCAAACACAGGAAGGGCTGCCACATCTGCATACTGATGGCCTTCTTGGGCTGAGAGGATGGAGTAGTGATTCGCACTTACATCTGAATAGGCTGATCCGGCCACCCCACATTAGGCTTAACGGCTCTGCTTTGTCAGTGCAGACAGCCATGAACCAGGTCAGGTGAGACAGGAAACCCCCAAAATCTCAAAGACCTCTCTAGAAGTTTCTGCCCCCTTCTAGTAACTGAGCATCAGGGTATAAAATAGGGCCCTGGCCCCACATCTGTGTGACACTAGTGGACCTGCACGAAGCTGGAGTGAAGGATGCTGCGTGGGAAGGATTGCCTCTATGCTGTGTCTGACTGGTCCCAGGAACTGCTGTCCTGCTTTGTTGAGCCGCCCTCCTGCCTGCTGACCTCCGCCCTGCAACCAAGGCACCAAGAACTGCCTCCAGAGTGACGCTTGGGGGCTTGTCAACTGCCCCGTTCACCCTACCGGGCTTCAAAGCCCCACCAGCCTCGCAGGTCCTGACTGCGACGTCAGCTTTCATGCTGTCCAGGTGCCAGGGGCCTAGTGTGCTGTGGATCGCCTCAAGACCATGCCCTTGCCCTGTGACAGCATCAACTGCCAACCGGGAACGGGGTGCCTCCCTTCACGTGGTTGTCAGGATTACACTGCAACGGAGTACTTGGGCCATGGACGTCCCGCCCAACACCGGTGGGGCCCAGAGCACTTGGGCTCCTATCAGCACCAATTTGCCAGCTGATTGCCTCTCGCCTCACTGCCTGTGTGCGAGGACGGCCACGGTAACACCAGTCCCATGACTGTCTATCTCAGAAGTTCTCCAGATTCCATAAACGCCGGGCTGACTTCCACGGACCCTCAGCCGCGGTGGTGTGATTCATTGCCATCTTGGACACGACCGGTCTCCCACGTTGTGGTGCGTTGCATCTCACTGCCTGAAGGCGCCCCCCACCTAATTACAGCTACAATATTGCCCCAGCAGACTCAGTCTCACTTGCGGAAAGTGCAGAGGATTCTAAAATCACCGTAATGCTCCTGAAGAGAGCCCAATCCATTCAGCACTGTCTACCTATAACCTCGTAAATGAACTCATATCCTGATTCTTATTAATCAATCAATCAATCAGAACATTTGTAAAGCGCACTACTCACCCGTGAGGGTCTCAAGGCGCTGGGGGGGGCGGGGCGCTGCTACTGCTCGAATAGCCAGGTCTTGAGTAGCCTCCTGAAGGTTAGTAGGTCCTGGGTCTGCCGTAGGAGGATGGGGAGGGAGTTCCAGGTCTTGGCGGTGAGGTGGGAGAACGATCTGCCGCCGGTGGTTGCTCTACGGATGCGGGGGACGGTGGCGAGGGCGAGGGCGAGGTCGGCGGAGCGGAGCTCACGGTTCAGGGTGTAGAAGGTGAGTCGTCTGTTGAGGTATGCTGGTCCGGTGTTGTGGAGTGCCTTGTGTGCGTGGGTGAGGAGCTTGAAGGTGATTCTCTTGTTGACGGGAAGCCAGTGCAGGTCTCTCAGGTGGGGTGTGATGTGGCTGTGGCGGGGGATGTCGAGGATCAGGCGTGCAGAGGTGTTCTGTATGCGTTGTAGTCGTTTCAGGAGTTTGGTCGAGGTTCCTGCTCTAGAGGGCGTTTCCGTAGTCCAGCCTGCTGCTGACGAGGGCCTGGGTGACCGTTTTTCTTGTTTCGGTGGGGATCCACCTGTAGATCTTGCGGAGCATGCGGAGGGTGTTGAAGCAGGAGGACGAGACGGCGTTGACTTGCTTGGCCATGGAGAGTGTTGAGTCGAGGGTAAACCCCAGGTTGCGTGCGTGGTTGGTGGGTGTCGGTGCTGCTCCCAGTGCGGTCGGCCACCAGGAGTCGTCCCAGGCTGAGGGGGTGGAGCCGAGGATGAGGACCTCCATCTTGTCCGAGTTCAGCTTCAGACGGCTGTTCTTCATCCACTCGGCGACGGCTTTCATTCCTTCGTGGAGGTTGGTTTTGGCAGTGAGGGGGTCCTTGGTGAGGGAGAGGATCAGCTGGGTGTCGTCGGCGTACGAGATGATGTTGAGGTCGTGTAGTCGGGTGACGCAGGTGAGCGGTGCCATGTAGATGTTGAACAATGTCGGGCTGAGGTATGATCCTTGGGGTACGCCGCAGATGATCTCGGAGGCTTCGGAACGGAAAGGGGGGAGGCGGACGCTCTGGGTTCTGCCGGAGAGGAAGGAGGTGGTCCATTCCAGAGCCTTGCCTCGGATCCCTGCGTTGTGGAGGCGTGTGCATAGGGTGCGGTGGCACACAGTGTCGAAGGCGGCTGATAGGTCCAGGAGGATGTGGGCCGTGGTTTCGCCGTTGTCCAGCAGGGCCCTGATGTCATCGGTGGCAGCGATGAGGGCAGTTTCGGTACTGTGATTGCTGCGGAACCCGGACTGGGACGGGTCCAGGATGTTGTTCTCCTCGAGGTAGCGGGTCAGCTGTCTGTTGACGCTCTTCTCGATGACCTTCGCCGGGAACGGGAGCAGGGAGATGGGCCGGATGTTCTTGAGGTCCTTCGGATCCGCCTTGGGTTTCTTGAGTAACGCGTTGATCTCGGCGTGCTTCCAGCTCTCCGGGAAGGTCGCGGTCTCGAAGGAGATGTTGATGGCCTTGCGGAGATGGGGTGTGATGGTGGCGCTAGCTTTGTTGAAGATGTGGTGTGGGCATGGGTCTGATGGAGAGCCGGAGTGGATGGTGTTCATGATTTTGACGGTGTCGTCGTCGTTTATGTTGGTCCAGGTGAGCAGGGGATCGATGTGGGTGGTGGCCGTGGGGTCTGAGGTGTCGGTGGCTGTCGAGGCAGTCAGGTTGTTGAAGCTGTCGTGGATGTCTGCGATCTTGCGATGGAAGAAGGTGGCAAGGGAGTCGCACAGGTCTTGCGATGGTGGGATGTCGTTGGTGTTGGAGCTGGGGTTGGAGAGTTCCTTCACGATGTTGAAGAGCTCTTTGCTGTTGTGTGCGTTGTTGTCGAGGCAGTCCTTGAAGGAGGCCCTTTTGGCGGATCTGATGAGGTGATGGTGTCTGCGGATGGCGTTCTTGTGGGCTGTGTAGCTCTCCGGTGTCTGTTCGCGGTGCCATTTCTTCTCTAGTTTTCTGCATGTTTGGTTGGAGGCCTGGAGGTCCGCGGTGAACCAGGTGGCTTTCTTGTCAGTGCGTCTGTTGGAGGGTTTCTTGATCGGGGCGAGGGTGTTGGTGCAGTCGTCGATCCAACGCCTGAGGTTGCTGGCGGCGGTGTCGGGGTCGGTGGGGTTGGCGGCTGGGCTTCGGGCGAGGGTGGTGTTTAGCTGGTCTTCGGTGATTTTGCTCCAGCTGCGGCGGGGGATCTGTTGGGTGCGGTGGTGCGTGGTGGGTTTCTGGAAGGTGAAGTGGATGCAGCGATGGTCGGTCCAGTGGAGTTTGGTGGTGTGGCTGAAGGTGACGTGGGAGCTTGCGGAGAAGATGGGGTCAAGCGTGTGGCCGGCGGCGTGGGTGGGCGTTGTGACGAGCTGTCTGAGTCCGAGGTTGGCGAGGTTGTCGATCAGGGTGGTGGAGTTGGTGTCGTTGTTGTTCTCGAGGTGGAAGTTCAGGTCTCCGAGGAGGAAGTAGTCTGTGGAGGCGAGGGTGTGCGTGCTGACGAAGTCGGCGAAGGAGTCGCTGAACTGAGGCCGGGGTCCGGGGGGTCTGTAGACGAGAGTACCTCTGAGGGTGGTGTTGGGATCAGTGTGGATCTGGAAGTGCAGGTGTTCGGCGGTGCTGAGGGTGTCTTCGGAGCTAGTCGAGACCCTGAGGGTGTTCTTGTGGATGATGGCGATTCCACCTCCTACTCCGTTGGTGCGGTCCCTGCGGGTGATCTTGTAGCCGTCCGGGATGGCTATGGCGATGTCAGGCGCAGAGGAGGCGTTCATCCAGGTCTCCGTCAGGACGGCGACGTACGGGGAGGATGTGTCGAGCAGGTCCCAGAGTTCGACGGCGTGTTTGCGTGCGGAGCGGGTGTTTAGTAGAATGCATCTGAGGTGGTTGCATCCTTTCTCGGTGGGCGGTTTGGCGGCTCGGAGGCTGGTGAAGCTGCAGTTCCGGCAGGAGAAGGGCCCGTGGGTGCGCTTCGGGGCGGCCAGGAAGCAGGTGTGTGGTCGTGCGGAGTTAAGTGCGAGGAGGGTGCTGGCATCGTAGTGGCGTCGTTCATCGTGGCGGTCGCAGGGACCAGGGATCCTGGCGCTGGGCTTAAGAAGAGCTTTATTGTATTGCCTTATTTTACGTGCATATAAATCGCCCATATTTTTCTACCACTTTGTGGAGTATATTTGTTGTGGTGTCCTCTGTGACTTGCTCTGTGGGTGTACACAAATACTTTACCAATAGCCTCTTGAAGTTAAGCCTGTCTGCTCTGCGCCAAGCTACCAGAGGGTGGGTACAGGATTCACTAGGGGGATTGGGAACTTACCCTGAATAGAGTGGTGGTCCCTGATTGGACAAGGGTGCATACCTCTGCCAATCAGAGACCAAATTTCTAACAAAATTATATAATTAAAAATCCTCTTTAATGGTAAAGTCAGATTTTAAGTTACAATTTTGAAAATGCCACTTTTAGAAACATGGCATGTTTTTTGCAGTATTTGATGCCTGCAGCCTGCTCCAAGGCCGCGTGACTGGGTGTAGTTGGCAGCTGGACTTTGTTTATTCCTTCCAGCTAGCAACCCAATAGAGGGATTAGGTGTGCCTGGATGGGCCACAAATTGGCAGGCTGGGGACGGACCTGGGCACAGACTCACTTGCAACTGAACAGACTGTGCCCTGCCTTCACACAAATTACTTGTCATCACTGCATTGTTCATGCAGCCAGTTTGGAGCCAGGACAAGAGAGGCAGAGAATTCAAGGACTTCAAAAGGGAAATCTTTAGAACGTTTTCCTACTTCAAAGTGGGTACCAGATATAAATATTGAACCCTCAGACCCAACTCTTCAGTACACCTCTGGACCTGTAGAAAGCTCAGAAGGACTGTGGTGCTGCTCTGCAAGAAGGACTGCTACTCTGTTGCCTGGCTGCCTTAGTGCCTGTTGCCTGGCTGCCTGAGAGAATGTCTGGATCTGCATCTTGAATGCAGGACCACTATTGTGACTCCAAGGGGTAGTTGGCTGACCTCCTAATCATAGCCTCAGGGACAGAAATCACCTTGAAACCGGACCTAGACTCTGCTTGCTGTGAGTTCTGCCCACCAAGTGGTGGCACCCCTGTCCTGGTCCCTTGGGAGTGGACCTGAAGGTATTCTAACCGCCCAGCTGTGGTCCCCATCAGAACCGACACAAAGCGTCACAAAGCACCACAAATCCTCATCATACACCTGCCAACCTCATTGGAATCAGTGCAGAGTGACACAAAGCCCCGCAAAGCATCGCTGCCCGGCTTCATCGGAAGTGACTTCTGATAATGTGAAGCCTCGCAAAACAAAGCCATGCAGAATGCACACCAGGATTTAAAGTATGATGTTCAGTGGGGCTAATGGGGTCTCTGTAACCGGCCCACGCTCCATCGTGGTCAACCAGTAACCACATTTTTAACACTGTCTATTCTTGAATCCACATATATTAAGAAATGATTCACACCTTTTGAGGATTTGTTCATGTTTCTTTATCATGAATAAATGCATGTTTATAAATTAATTCAATATCCGTAGTCACTGTGTGTGGGACCTGCCCCATTTGCAGGGTTATCCCCCAACTTTTTGCCTTCCTCCAGTGTTTTTCTGACTTCGTTTTTGCTGGGTTTAGGACTGCTGACCAGTGCTAAAGTGCAAGTGCTCCCTGTGTAAAATTGTATCTGTAATTGGTTATTCGTGATTGGCATGTTTGATTACTGGTAAGTCCCTATTAAAGTGCACTGTGTTCAATGCTACCAGTGGGCCTACAGCACTGATTGTGCCACCAACATGAGTAGGCTTGCAACCTTGTCTCAGACCTTCCACTGCAGTGTCTGTGTGTGCCATTTAGAACTGCCATGTCGACCTGGCAAGTGTACCCACTTACCAGAACTCAAACCAACCCTTTTACTACATGTAAGACACCCCTAAGGTAGGCCTGAGGTAGCCCAATGAGCAGGGTGCAGTGTAGATGAAAGGTAGGACATGGACTGGAGTGTTTTACATGTCCTGATAGTGAAATACCGCTAATTTCTTTTTTCCCTATTGCAAGGACTATCTCCCACATAGGTTACCATTGGAGCTGCCTTCTAACCTCTTACAAGTGTAACTTCCCATTGGGAATAGATCAAGATTTGGAATTTGGGGTCACTGAACTAACAAGTTAAAAATACATCTTTTAGTGAAATTGGTTTTTAAATTGCGTGTTTGAAAATGCCACTTTTAAAAAGGGGGCATTTTCTTGCTTTACCATTCTGTGACTCTTCCTTTCTGTGGAATCCACGTCTGAGGAAGGGTGAAAGTTGGGCTGTTTGTGCATTCACTAGAGACAGTCACACAAAGGGAGTTGAGATGTGCCCTGCATTTGCTGATGGCCCATCGCCAGGTTGATAGGTCTTACTGAGCTAGAGTGGTGGAAGGATTTGTCACTGACAAGTGAATAGGACTGTGCCTGTCCTCACACAAAGAAGTCGCCGCCCCCTGTAGTGTGTCTGGAGCCAGGTCAGAGTAAGACAGGTCCTGTGAACTACAAAGACTTTCCTTTAAAGTTTGCTGCTTCAAAGGTAGAAACTGGTATAAGTACTAGAGCTGTGACACCATAACTTCAGAACACTTCTGGACTAAGAGGACATTGTTCCAGGAAGAAGAGCTGGATGCCGTAGGAAGAACTGACATTCTGTTGACTGCTTCTGTCCTGGGAGTGAAAGGACTGGACTTTGTTTTTTACATCCTGCTTTCCAAGGTTCTCCAAAGGCTTATGCATACTTGCCTTCTGTTAAGAAGTCTCAGGGCCATCAAAGACTTCATTTGCAGCCCCTGAAATCCTCTGCTGGGAGTTCTGACTTGTCAAGGGGTGCCAATTCAGGTTTTGGGCAATTTGGAGGTGGTTTGGCTGCTAAGAACCCAGAAAATCCATGCATTGACTCTCAACAGCTGTTTTTCCAGCACAGCACCGCCGAGCGGTTTGAAATCCAGTGCATCATCGATGTGCGGCCAAAGAATCGATGCAGTGTCTACTTGTGGCTGAAGGATTGCTGCAACCCGCGTCCCGAGCACCGTGTAATCAACTTCCATGGTGCACGCTTCGACTCCGACTAGGGCCCTGCTGTGTGGCTGAAGAAATCAGTGCATCACCTGCTTCGTGCTGTTATATCAATGCACTGCCTGCTCCTCCACATCAACACAGTGTGTCTGGATTTTCAATGCATCGTACCTATGAGCCAAGTTCTTCATCGATGTGGCCCAGCAGTAAGTAACCAAGGCTGTGTATCCGGAGTTCGACACATCACCTCCCCTGACAGTAAGGAACCAACGTATCACCTCCTCTGACAGTAGGGAACCAATGCATCACCTCCCCTGTGCTGCAGTTAGAAACTGATGCATCACCTCCCCTGGCAGTAAGGAACTGACGCATCACCTCCCCTGGTAGTAATGAAGCAATGCAACACTTTGCTTTTACGGCACTTCACCACCCCTGCGCCTGTTTTCGGCTTTGATTTTAGCCCATCCCAGGTACTTTGTGCTAAAAGTGACTCATCCATACTTTCCTATGGACTGAACTATTTTGAACTTTTAAATGTGATATCTTTACTTGTATATGCAGGATTTTTGGTGTTTTATTCTGATAAATATTGGTTATTTTTCTAAACTGGTGTGGTGTCCTTTCGTAGTGTTTTCACTGTTACTGTGTTTGTATGTACAAATGCTTTACAAATGCTCTACAAATGCTTTGACTGCTCGAGCCAAACTACCAAGGGGGTGAGCAGGGGTTATCTGAGCTGTATAATCACCCTACCCTGACTAGAGTGAGGGTCTCTACTTGGACAGGGTGCAAACCACTGTCTAACACTGTGTTTCTTAACACCCCAGTCCCCTGTGGATTTCGGCTCAAGCTCGAGGCCTCTTTTGCACTATTAGTATTTCAACTTTAACCAAAGAAAACAACAAGCTGTGAAACTTATTTATGTTCCATTCATTGCAAAAGAGTTGATGTTCAGAAATTGTATTTCTAAACAAGGCAGGATTTGTGTGAATCTTTATGCGCTGCTTTAGTATTACAAGCTCCAACATGAATGTACCATGTAAACAATAATATAAATATGTTGACAAGAATCGTAACTCATGGTATAAATAATTGGCCAAGCTAGATTTAATAAGTCAAATAGGAGGTAGAATCCAAGTGCTACAAAATACCAATTTGTGCAATCTTTCCTATATTGTGTGTTATTTGCGCAATTTATCATGAATGTGAATGATTAACAAATCCATGCCCATGAACTACAAAGTGTGTCATCATAAGATACTACACGTGCCTAACTGCTGTTGTGTGTCATAACACTATAAGATACCATAAAGTTCTATGTATGGGCAGTATACTACAGAACACTTGCTTTTTGAGAGCTGCTTTTGCTCAATCGTTCATTGCCCCATGATAGTTGTTTAATACCCAAAGTTAGATTATCCTTCTACCAGTCAGTGCTTAAATTGAGCCAGTGGTTGCCGGTGTGGGGCAGTCGCACTTATTTTTGGGGACCAGCACTTATTTTTCCGCATCTGTTGTTTCAAGATGGCAAAAGAGGGAAAGAAGGGGAAAGATAGAGAAAGAGAAAAATGAGAACAACATCACAAAGGGAGAAAGCAGGATAGGCAAGAGTGAAATAAATGGGCAGGTATATGTGTGTCAGTGGAGTTAAGGTGCATCATGAGTTTTGAGACAACCAGCTTTGGTATTTCACGCACCAACTTTTAATTGCACGGCCCACGGGCTTCTCATTAAAGTTGCGGGTAACAGCACTCAGTATTTTACGAATTATGCACTGCTACTAGTGCTCTCCTTAGGCTTTTCTGTGCATCACCATGTATCATCATCATGCAGCTGAAGTAAACGCCAATTGTGTTCGGTAGTCATACTTACGCTGACTGAGCACCCATGTCTTATCATCTGTGTATGTTTATGTAAGTATACTTGCTAAGCAATTAGAAAACCAAAGCTTTTCTTCATCCTATAGTGATTTTGTCGACTGTAAGTCATGTCTGTTTCATCTACCAACATACACTTCATGCTTCTTTATCTCGCTCTTGCAGGTTCCATTTCATTTCTGCTTTCTCTCTTTCTCACTATTTCCTGTCTTTCTCTTCCTTCCTTGGGTTTTCACCTTTCTCTCTGGGCCAAAAACCAATTAAAAATATTTTCCCTTTCACCAAAAAGAGAGTTGCTTTATGCCCCACCTCGTGCCACAGACTTAAAATAAGCACTGATGAGCACATTTCAGTGTTCGTTTGACAAAGTGTCTTTGATAGGATCACATTTAGGACATTGACATATTACACAGAAACTACATGGTGATTTGGAAGGTTTTGGACAGTGATCTTTAGGACACCACAGACCTTGATCCAGGCCCATGCTTCTGCTTACCTTGTCTTAATGGCAAAATGTGGAGTGGCTGCGTCAGAATCCTGTTTCTGTCAGCAATTCTCCAGGATGAGTGACACAACCAGCATATGAAAGGTGGCACTTTTCACTGCTTAAGCAGGTAGAAGTGGTAGTTGATGAGGTAGATTATTCCACTGTATGGCAATATATTCGAAAACAACCTCACAAAATACCTGGAGCTAAACAGGGGTGTCACATGGCATAGAGGAAGGCCTATCAATGAATTACCCTAATACTTGAAATAGAAAAGGGACTGCAGTTTTTTTTATTTAAAGATTTATAAAGCGTGCAGATACCCAACAGGGTTTCCCGGCGCTGACAGCGGAACAAGCAAGATAGAAGCTCAGTTGGCATTAGGCCTGGCTAAAAAGAAAAGTCTTGAGCTTTTTACGGAAGGCAAAGAGGGATTGACAATTCCTGAGTTCTAGTGGAAGAGAGTTCCACAATTTTGGTCCCAGGAAGGAAAACGAACGGCCACCCATACGGGCAGCCGTACTCAAGGGACTGAGAAAAGGAAAAGATTAGCAGATCTTAGATTGCAAGAAGGTCGATAGGGCTTGACAAGATATGGTATGTATGCAGGGGCCAGGCCGTGCTGAGCTCTAAACATGTAGCAGAGAGCCTTAAATTCGATACGCTTGCCAACCCTGAGCCAATGGAGTTGATAGAGCAAAGGGGAGACAGAGGCGTGGCAAGGCAACCTATAAAGTAGGCGGGCAGCTGCATTCTGAATGATCTGGAGACGGCGTACAGAGGTCTTGTCCGCACCCAGATACAATACATTACCGTAATCGAGCCTGGAGATCACCAAAGACTGCAGGACAGTCCTTTGAGCAGCAGGTGGAATTAGCCAGAGAATTTTCTTTAACCTCTTGAGGACCACAAAGCAGGCCGAGGTGACTCCCGAGACCAGAGCAATGAGAGAGGGCTTGCTATCGATGGAAAATCCCAGGTTCTTAACCTTAGGAACCGGGGTGGGAAAAGGTCCCAGAGATACAGGCCAGTGATTGGGTCCCCAAAGCTCAGGATTGTTCCCCAGGATGAGCACCTCCGTTGTAGAACCATTCAGCCTTAAAGCATTGCTGGACATCCACAAGGAGATGTTACGCAGACCATGTTTAAGTGAAGAAGGATCTTGATGTTGAGCAGATGATAAAGAAAAAATAATCTGCGTATCGTCAACGTATGTAAAGATGGTCAACCCAGATTTTTCCGCAATGTCTGCCAAAGGGCGAACGTAAAGATTAAAAAGCAGAGGACTCACGATCGAACCCTGCGGAACTCCAGATGTCAAGGCAACGGGGTTAGATTTCACGGTGTGAGAAAAGATTTGAAAGGAGCGATCCTCCAAAAAAGAAATCAGCCACTGCAAGGCTACACCTACAATACCAGAGCTTACGAGGCGCTCCACCAGAATGGAATGGTATACCGTATCAAAAGCAGCACTCAAATCCAAAAGGATGAGCGCTGCTTAGCCCCCACAATCAAGCTGCTGCCTAAGGTCCTCCATGACCCCCAACAGAGCTGATTCGGTACTGTGACCAGGACGAAAGCCAGACTGAGACGGATGAAATAGCTTATGTTTCGTCACATGTGCAGAAAGTTGAGAGTTAATGTGTTTTTCCAATATTTTGGAAAAGGTGGAGAGAAGAGATATAGGCCTGTAGTTAGACCAGCAGAGGGGATCTACACCAGTCTTTTTCAACAGTGGAAGCACCAGAGCGTGCTTCCAACTGCGAGGCAACTGGCCCAGATTGAGGGAGGAATTAAGAAGCTGAGCAATCACCTCAAGGGAAGGCTCATCCAGGCATCTGAGCTTGGAAGGAGGGAGAGGATCAAGTGGGGAGCCAGACTTGATGTTTCCAAGTAGATTTCTCAAAGGAATTAAATCAATTGGGAGCCAAGCCTTAACTTGACAAGATTCATCAGATGCAAAATCAGGGGGAACAGTCACAACCTGCTCAGAAAGTTCAGTAGTGGGAAAGATGAAGTTGTCATGAGAAGAGGAATCCAACTCAAGCTCACGATGAATAGACACAACTTTATTATGAAAAAACTGCGCAAGTTCATTGCAATGGTGTAATGGAAGGGAGGGGGATGGCAAGAACATATTGGATGCAGAAAGTTCGGACACAACTTTAAATAGGGTTTTCTGACAATTTTGGGCGGACGTAATGTTATCCGTATAGAAGGAGGCACGAGCAGATCTGCAAAGAGTATGATATTTTTTTTGTGCCTCCAGATAAGTGGCTTTGGCCTCTGTCGCGTAATGCTTTCTCCACAGTCTCTCCTAAACTTTACATTGTTTTATTCCAGCTCTAAGGGAGTCAGTAAACCACGGAGCGGGGGGAAGCACTCTAGATTGGGATTTAGTAGAAAGGGAAAGAATGGAATCGATAGCCTCAGACAACCAGTGATCGACAAGTAGCTGGCCGGGGTCCAGTTGAGATGAAATGGAAGGAACAGTCTGCTGAAGCAGCTCATTAAGTGCCTTCATATCAAGTAGAGACCAGTTCCGAGTTTTCTTTGGCAAGGCGGGAGGGCGAGGCGAATGAGCCAAGGAGAAATCAATAAAGAAAGGAATGGCAAGGTGATCAGACCAGCCTAGCTGAATGGGAGGAGCAGTGGACACAGTAGGAAGATTCGAAAAAATAGGGTCCAAAAGATGACCTGCTACATGGGAAGGTGAGGAATTGATGAGTGAAAGATTCAGGGTCAACAGATTGTCCAAAAGAGTTCGAGCAGATTTATTACTAGGATCATCAAAATGAAAATTCAAGTCCCCAAGCACAGAAAATTTGCCGCACGAAGAACAAGAGGGGCAAGTGATTCGGTCAACCCCAGTTTTTAGATGGGCCAGGGGGACGGTAAATGAGGGCACCAGAAAAGGTAAGATATGGGGAGAATGGAATAGAGAAAAGTAGGGCTTCACAGTTGGGAATCGTGAGTGCCTCAATTTTGCAGTTATAGATTTTTTTTTAAATAATGGCAATTCCTCCACCAGTTTTCAGAGGTCTATTTATACCTAATAGAGCAAAATTCTGTGGTAGTGCCGCAATCACATCTGGTATGGACCCGTCGTGGAGCCAGGTCTCTGTTAAAAAAACCACATCCGGATCCATGTCAACTAGGAAGTGAAATGGGTGCAACTGGTGTTTGGGAAGGGAGCGACAATTGAGACTAAAACAGCAGAAAACCTTAGATGAATGTGAGCCAGAATTGTCAACTCTGGAAAGGTGGGAAGTCTCTCCTCCGAAAGAAGGGTGGGGGCCAGGCCGGGAATAAGTGGGGAAGATATTATCAAATAAACAATGAGAGCAGAAACTGACGCTGGCATCAGGGGCAAGAACCTGACAAACATCATTAGGGGTGGGTTTAAAACTCCTAAGATCTTGAGAGGAGTAAGTGAGTCGAGGCTGCAAGCAAAAACGAGCAGGGGTTCTGGGCCCTGGCCCCGGCCAAACGCGGACGGACGCAGACGGGCTTGCCTTAGGCGCGCCTTCGGCGCACCAGCGGCGCGCCCGCCATGGCATGGGTTTAAATAGGAAAAACCCGGAAATGCCGTGAGACGCGAGTCTGGCTGGTTCGGGAACGCCCTCTGCCCAATCGGCACACAGCCACGGCGGAACCAGGAAGGAAGAGAAATTCCCCAGCGTGTGGAGGTGAGAGCCCGTAAAGTAAAGATACAAAAGTAAACGGTAATTAGCCACTAGTTAAAAAGTTAAAAAGCGAACGTCATAAAATCAAACAATGGGATAGCGTACAGCAACAGCGCAACTGACCTCACTCATGTTATTGGATGCAAAATCCTTTAGGCAAAATACAGGAACTAAGAAGCTGCTTGGTTGTTATCCAGGGTTCTAGACTGACCAGTAGAATGTTTCAAATGCACTTTTCTTACATAATTGAAAATATTTAGCAATCCTATTATATAGAACACAAAGAGAAAAATGAATAGCTATTTTGTGGCTAACAGTCTTGGAAAGTAAAAGTGTTTTTGAGGCATGCAAAATACATATGAAATTGTGGCAGAAGTTATACAGAAAGAGTTTGTGAGAAACATATATTTATGGGACTGGTCTCAGAATGAAAGAGAGGGAGGGTTATTTATTTATAAAGCATGAAAAGCAAGTGTGGATGAAAATTTTTATAGCCGACGCATCAAGAATTCTATTAAGGACACGGAGGCGAGGAATATGCTTCTCATTTCTTTACTACTAATTTCAGCAGCCAATCTCAATAAAGTAAAACACAAACTACATTATCCATGTTTCCCTGTACCTCCCATGTCACATGCTCCAATCATATATGAGCTACCCATGTAACTGTGGAAGTCACCATTTTGTGTCCGCTTTCTTTGTTAGATAAGTCCATAAGAACAGAATATTCCAAAGGGAAACAGGGTAAAAGTCACCAAAGATCCATACAGCCCAACGTGGACTTAAAACTTCCAGTTGATCCAACAGGGATGTATATCACCAACCACAGCCTGTGACTGAACTCTGCAATGGGATTAAAATTGCAGCGAGTCAACACGCCATATATAACTCCTCTCAAGGGAAAGAATTCCAAAGCAGAGTGCATCTCACAGCTGTTCTGAGCGTTTCCTGAAATAGAGAGAGATCCCCAAAGTAAAATCTGGCATCATAAATATAAAGCATAGACTATTGCCAAAAATCATCAGGTGGGAGAAATAAGACAGAAACAACTCAATTTTGTATCAACATTAGTTATAACAATACACTTTTACCAATTGAATTATAGTTCAAAGACAATTGCATCTAAAGGGTGAGCCTCGCCTCCGTGTACTTAATAGAATTGGAAATTCTTGATGCGTCAGCTAGACACATTTTCATTCTATGTCAGGACCAGAGGCTCCGATTATGCTCGTTTAAAGTTGTGTTACCACCACAGATGCCACATCTACAATAGGTTTATAATAGTATTTCTTCTATGTAGACTCAGAGATCCAGTCTGCCGCTCTTATGATGTCTTCTACACGAGAGTCGAGAGCATATGATTTGGATGCCATGGCTCCTCTGGCAGAATGCACCACAAAGACAGAAATGTTGATGCCTGCTTCTGCCAGTAGTCATTTCATCCACCTGGCTAAGGTAGCTGCAGACACTGGTTTTTAGGGTTTTTGTAAGGCAATGAGTAGTTGTCCTCCAGCCTCCTATCTCATATTACAAGTAGCGATTTCATAATCCTTTAAGCATTGCACCACACATAATTTACTACTGTTTGGGAAACTTGGATAGGTTACCAACATGGAAATAGATTTGGTGCGGCGTGTGATAGTACAGGAAATGCCTTCTGGAGAGAATACTCTACCTGATAGATCCAATACTCGGAAGTCCAATACCCTCTTACAGGAAATCAGACATAATAACATTGTGAGCTTGGCCCGAAAGCTGTTTGTACGACAAGTATTTGTTTGCAGGCCATTGCTCCAAGAATTTGAAAACAACATTCACGTCCCAAATGGGTGTATACTTGGGTCTCGGAGGGTTGACCATACAGATACCTTTCATCCATTTGCAGACTAGAGGGTGTTCATCCAATAGTTTACCCTCTACTGGGAGGTGTCCTGTGGAGATTGCCGATCTGAAGTTATGAACTGTTCGGTATGCTAAACCGGAAGATGCTAGTTCTGATAGAAAGTTTATTACTATACAATGTTGTGCCCCCACGGGATCAACACTCCATGTGTTGCACCAAGCACACCATCTCCTCCGAGCTAAAGAATATCTTTTATGGGTGTTATCTGGCCAGGCCTGCCTGATGAAGCATGCAGCTTGTTGCGAAATGCCTTGGGTATGCCATCTTTGCCTGAAACCATCCAAGCCATCAGCTTGAGTTGACCTGATAGATTCAATGGGTGAGGAATACCTTCCGGGTCTAGGAGGAGATCCGGCTGAACTGGGAGTAGAACTGGAGGCGCACTCGCTAGAGTTAGAGCTACTGGGAACCAAGGTTGCGCTCTCCAGTAAGGTGTCACCAAAATGATTTCTGCACCTTGTCAACTGATCTGTGACAGGACACGGGGAATCATCAGTTTAGAAGGTGGTTCTGACAATCTGAGCCGCCCGGATGTTTCGCTTTTTGAACACCTATTTGTTGAGCTTTTACTGTGGGAGAGCCTCATAAGTTGGGACTCACCCACAGTGAACTCATGATGAAAGGGACTGCATGTGTATTTTACCGGTGTCCCCCTGGTGCGAGTAGGCCGCTGCGCTGCAGCCAGAGTAAGAGGCACTGGGCTGGTTACATGCAGACACGTGTGTACATGCGTGTGCACAAGTGTAAGGGCTGCGCAGGGGAGATTCCTAGCGTGCGCAGCCCAGGAGCAGCTACAATTTGAATGGTGTGGCATGACTTATGCAGAACTGGGTGGTGACATGGAATAGGCTTTCTACAATGGGAAGAAACATTTGAGGGAAAGTCAGTGTGCTTTACTGTTTTTATTCCAGTATTCTCCTATGAGGATGGGGAGCACATGGGCTAGTTTTACTTTCCTAGGGCCAACAAGTTCCAGACACGCATTAAAGTCCACTGTAACTTATGTGAGAAGAAGTATTCTGCAGGGTCCAAAGTCATATTTGTACTGCTTTTGGGTCATCCAAAAATGTCATATTTCTCTGAGTCAGCTCATAACCAGGGCCTGGCTGGGGCTGACCCTGCCTGGCTGAATGACCTTCCTCTCCAAGCTGTAGCCTCAGAGGTCCAGCCCTGCACAACAAGCATTCCAAGGGCGAAGGCCTCCACTCCAAGAAGAGAAGATGGGTTGAGCTACAGGTTCATCCATCAGCAGCTGTCACCTGGTGCCAGGCACCAGGCTGTGCTGGAGAGAAGGCAGCGAGGGGGGAAGGGGCTCTCAGAGACCATGTGGCATGAGACCCCTGGACGACGCCATTTTTAACAAACCCAGAGGCCTGGGCAGGAAGGAGGGAGCAGGGGCAGAGAAGTGATGTGTTGCTGTGTGATAGGGCAAACAGAGACTTCCTGCCAGCCCCCTCCCCAATTCTTTAAAAGAGTTTGCACAGGAAGAGGAGCTCTCTCTGGGGTGTGGTCTGCTGAGGACGACTGGTGCTGGAGCCTGGCACCATGGGCAGCTGGAAGGAAGAACCTCCAGACTGGCCCAGGACCCTGACTTGCGCCACAAGGGGAGACCAGGACCAGTGAGCAGAAGCCTGGGCCTCTGCGCAAGGAGAAGAGAGGCCCAGGAGAAGAGCCAGGTGAGAGGCTGGCGCAGGGAGCCAGTGAAGACAGCTCCCTGCTGAATCCCCCCTCCGTGAGACCAGGAGGGCGTAGGAAAGTGCTCCCAGTGGCTAGGGCTGGCCACCAGGAGCGAGAAGAGGCCAGAATGGAGCCGATCGGTCGCCTGGGGCCGAGATATGCCATTAAATCAAAAAGACCTGTTCATGTAAGGCTCCTCTACTTGAGGTATACGTATAAGTGGAGGCAAGGATTCCTTCACTATTAATCTACCTATCACTCCTCACTTAAAACAGAGGTAGTGTCCTACCACTTTACTGCCTAATGTTTCTAAAAACAACCATTTTGCGACTGACAGTCAAACAACCACATACCCCCTCTAAACATAGGGGTGTATCTTAATTGTTATGGAAAATACACAGGTTGCACCTATCTAGATGTTACCTTTAACAAAAAAATTGTGAAAGGGCAAGATGGCACCTCACGTGCGCACCACCAGTGGAGCTTGCTGATTGGTACTCACCAGCTATGCTCACTTTTCTCATCATTGGCCACCATATTGCCCAAATAATATGTGTCCCCAAAAAAATTAGTGCCAAAAATTATTGTTGTCGTGCCAATTGTAATGTGTATTTCACAATTACCACCAAAACATGACCCCGTGCAAATAAAATTGAGATAAGTAGCACAATCACCAACTTTTATTCTTCACTTGTGCACTTATTCAAATTTAAAAACTGGCTGCTTTACGCAGACCTTTGCCGCAAACATTTGCCAACATGTTTCATTGCCCCTATTACTTCAAGGCAATTTCGTCAGGGCTGGGTCATCAATCACCAATTTTGGACACTGGTGACTTGGTATAAAATGACTGTCAGAAGCAAAAAGAAAATGGCCCAGTTACTGATAACATTCACTCTTCAATGATTCAAATCCACATCATTATAACGTATTGCAAGTCTCATTACCATGTGGGAGCCTATGTCAATCGTACCAGCTCTCCACTCCGTTAATTTGAGGAGACTTCCAATCGTGAATCCCTCTCTTTTAGGCGTGCACTCAATTGTCGTGCCAATTTCTAAACATCAAAAAAACAGCTGATAAACATCTCATTTCTCATGTAGCCACAACTCGAACACCTCAATCATTCCACATTGAACGGTGATTACCCCATCATAGCCTCATTACTGTTCTCCATGACCTACTATACTTTATAAAACTGGCCCCTCGTATATCATTCTTCAGCCTACTTTTAAACATGCACTTAGCACCCTCTTTTTCATTTTAATGGGACAAGTTATATCAAAGTCTCACTCCCAATACCGAGTAACTCTACCAGGTCACTCATAACACCCTTCTCTTACATTTCCACAGAGCGCATTCTGTTAACCTTTCGCTCCTGAAACCGGAATCGTTCTAATTCCGAAACCTCCAACTTTGCCTCCTATTTTTTAAAATTGTTAGCTTACTCTGAGCCCCTCATTACGCACACAACCACCTTACCGCCTTTTTCTCCAGGGAGCGCTTTAAATCCACCCTCGCTCCCGAAGTCGAGTTACAGAGGTTTAAAAACCTCCCGCTCCGCCTCACATCACGTCGCTGCACCGGCGTGATCATCACGTTATCGGGGCTTGCAGTTCATGTCACATGACTCAGACTTCGACTATGGCGGCCATCTTAGACTACCCTTAGTCAACCTGCAAATCTATTATGATCTTTCATCACCACGAACTGCGAGATGGTGGTCTCTTCCATTTTCAATTAAAACCACTCATATTATGTTATTAACTCTCGATGGTTTTTGAAGTTACTAAAACATCCTAAGCTTTTACTTTCTTTCTTAAGCTATTTATTTTGTGATTTTTTCACAACATGTTCTCTCAAGAACCTTTATTGTTCCTCCATGTTTTTAACACACACCATCTTTTATGCAGTAAGGCCCAAACCACTGGGAACTTATGAAAGAACTCACCCTCTCGAATACCAATAGATACAGACAACGCTTTCAAAAGTGTTTAGTTTCTGACTTTATTCCATTCAATAAAGTCGTTTAACCCAAACTGATCACATTTTTCCTGAAAAATCCAGCGCGCCTCTTTAGTCACAAGGACCCTGTCTATACTGTATGGGTCCCCCCTACTATTTCTAGTACCACCCATGTAAAGGAATGCTTATGTTCATTACAGTGTTGTACTAATTTAGTTGTCAATTTTCCAGATTTTATAGTACTCAGATGTTCCTGTATTCTCACTTTGATCTTCCGTGTGGTGAGCCCTATATACTATAGTCCACACTGACAAGTTAACCTATATACGACATTCATCGTATTACAGTTACTGAACTGGTTCAAATACCATGTTCTTCCAGATTGCAAAACCACCTCCAGCGTCTTTTTTGTAAGATTGCATACTGAACATGTCCCGCAAGGATAATGTCCCGGAGGAACCGTGGTCTCTTTCTGTAATGGTTTAAAACGGGAATGTACCAATTTATCCTTAAGATTGCTGGACCTTCTAAAAGCAAACCTTGGGGGTGGCATTTTGAAGTCTGTTGTAGACAGTAAAGTCCAGTGTTTCCTTATTGATTGTCTAATCTGGGTTGCCAATGGATCAAAGGTCATAACAACTGATAAACAGTCGTCCTTTTCCCTTACATTCTTTTCCAAAAGAGCACTGCGTGGAGCATTAAGCGCTCTTTTTCTTGCTTGATTCACAATTTTACGAGGGTAACTTCTCTGCCACAATTTTTCACATAATCCTTCTGACTGTTCTAGATAAGATGCCGTGCTGGAGCAATTCCTGCGATATCGCAGAAACTGCCCCACCGGCAAGTTATCACATAAGGCCCTCGGATGGCATGAATTGTAATGCAAGAGAGAGTTTTTATCAGTCATTTTTTGATGTACCCTTGTACACAGTGTATCATTCTCCACCATAATGTCCAGGTCCAAGTATACAACCTTTTGGTCACTATATGTCCAAGTAAACCGGAGGCTTGTGTCTTGGACATTCAGCCAATTGAGAAATTCGAGCAGAGACTCCTCTCTACCCTCCCAAATGCATAGCACATCATCTATATACCTCTTCCAGAGGCGAATATTCCTCTGGAAGGGGTTAGACTGGTGATACACGCAATTCTCCTCAAACTGGCCTACATATATACAGGCCAGACTGGGCGCAAAGTTGCGCCCATAGAAGTACCTGTAGTTTGTAAATACAGGTCATCTTTATAACGGAAATAATTGTGAGTTAGTGCCAATTCAATGCATTGAAGAACGAAAGATTGTGGTGTATCATAGAACCACTCCTGTTCCTTCAAGGCACGCGCTGCTGCCACCAGCGCGGCATCTTGAGGTATACAGGTATACAATGACTCTATGTCAATTGTGACCAAGAGTTCACAAGAAGAGTCAAAATGGGTATCTTCCAGCACATTTAAGACATCAGTGGTGTCCTGAATAAAAGATCTTTGATTCACCACAGATTCTCTAAGAAAAAAGTCTGAGAACTGAGAAAGCGGTTCTAAAACCGACTGAATCCCAGACACTATAGGGCGGCCAGGGGGAGGACGCTGCGGTTTATGAATTTTAGGCAGGATATAGAATGCCGGTGTTCTAGGTTTATTATTTATCAGAAACTCAGCTTCTTTTGTTGTAATCCATCTTTTTTCTTTAGCTATTCCTACCATTTCTTTAATCAGAGGTTGAAGTTCATTACCTGGGTCACGCACCAGTGGTTGGTAATTATTGCGTGCACTCAGAAGTCTCAAAACCTCAGCATCATAGTCCACAGTATTCATAACAACCACTGCCCCGCCCTTATCGGCAGATTTTATAGTGAGCAAGTGATTATTCTGTAGACTCCTAACTGCTCGCCATTCCTCCTGACTCATGTTGTTAAATTTTTTCTGTCTATTCGTTTGCTCTAGTGCTGTAATATCTTCCAGAACCTTATTTTCAAATACCGAAACTTCAGGGCCCACCATCACATTCGATGGACAAAATTGGGATGGCTTTTTTAGGGTAGTGCTAAAGAGAGATGGGGGATCTTGTGGTTTATTTGCAAAAAACTTTTTAAGTTTTATTTTTCTCATGGTCTCCTGAAATTCAACCCTGCATTTAAACATATCATGATTGGGAGTTGGAACACACCCCAACCCTTTGTTTAAAACTCTGATCTCACTGGTCGTCAGGATATGGTGAGATAAATTGACCACTATGTCATTCACGATTGACTCTTCCCCCGACTGCGGGTTATCCGGGGCGGATATGTTTGCCATGTTTGGTTCTGATTGCCCCTTCCGCGGCCTTTGCCTGCCTGGCCACCACCTCTTCCACCCCTCTGATTCTGCCCTAAAAAAGAACGGAGTAAAGCTCCCAAATCTTCGTTAGTCTTCTCCTGCTGGTTAAACCTCACCCTGTTTAAATTGGACGGAGGTTGCCCTTCTTCTTCTTCACTTGACGTATTATCGAATGTCCAGTTTTGTGGGGTACGCCTATGCTGTTGCTGTCTTCCACCCCTTGTTTGCCCTATATATTGTCGTTGTTCTGGGCCTGGAAGATAATATTTATCATCCACATAGGGAAACGCCCATTCGTGTGTATACCGTTCAAGATTGCGTTTTAATCCTTTGATTTTTTGGTTAACCATATAACTCCTATACTCACCAAGGTCCTCTTGGATCCTTAGTAATTGTTCTTTGGTATCCGTGAGGGTGGTATCTCTCTTGATACTTTCTTCTAATTCCAAAATTTCTTTCAACAGCTCCTCACTTAATCTTTTCGCTGTGTTGATAATTAAGATTAACCAATCTCGAGTACATTTATTTGCTATGTAACTCCAATCAACGCGAAATTTCTTATCTTCTAAGAAGATTCTGGGTTCAATCCGTACCAATAAACTATCTGGGGCTGCTCCTGCTCTTAAGTATTCGGTCATTAACGCCCCATGTAAAGCTATTCTCACTTGTCTCTTTTTAATGTTACTCAATTTCTCCCATTCCTCCCTAGCTGACGTTATATTCAATAATGGAGCATCTGGAAATAGAGAGGGACCTGCTAGAATGGCTGCTATCTGCTCATCTGTGAAGGCCAAACAATTTTTATCCATCTTCTTCCTACACTAAATTGTGATCAAATAATGATGTGTGTTCAACTCATACAGCTGATCTTAAATGTGAAATATAACAATCAACTGGTGCCAATTAAAATGTACTCATAGCTCTCACGGCTGATCCGCCGTTCACAACACTCAATCAAAAAGGAGCTACAGAGGGAAACAAATTCACAGGTCGCCCTCCTCTCAACATATCATTAAATCAAAAAGACCTGTTCATGTAAGGCTCCTCTACTTGAGGTATACGTATAAGTGGAGGCAAGGATTCCTTCACTATTAATCTACCTATCACTCCTCACTTAAAACAGAGGTAGTGTCCTACCACTTTACTGCTTAATTTGTCTAAAAACAACCATTTTGCGACTGACAGTCAAACAACCACATACCCCCTCTAAACATAGGGGTGTATCTTAATTGTTATGGAAAATACACAGGTTGCACCTATCTAGATGTTACCTTTAACAAAACAAATTGTGAAAGGGCAAGATGGCACCTCACGTGCGCACCACCAGTGGAGCTTGCTGATTGGTACTCACCAGCTATGCTCACTTTTCTCATCATTGGCCACCATATTGCCCAAATAATATGTGTCCCCCCCAAAAAATTAGTGCCAAAAAATTATTGTTGTCGTGCCAATTGTAATGTGTATTTCACAATTACCACCAAAACATGACCCCGTGCAAATAAAATTGAGATAAGTAGCACAATCACCAACTTTTATTCTTCACTTGTGCACTTATTCAAATTTAAAAACCGGCTGCTTTATGCAGACCTTTGCCGCAAACATTTGCCAACATGTTTCATTGCCCCTATTACTTCAAGGCAATTTCGTCAGGGCTGGGTCATCAATCACCAATTTTGGACACTGGTAACTTGGTATAAAATGACTGTCAGAAGCAAAAAGAAAATGGCCCAGTTACTGATAACATTCACTCTTCAATGATTCAAATCCACATCATCTTTTTTCTTTAGCTATTCCTACCATTTCTTTAATCAGAGGTTGAAGTTCATTACCTGGGTCACGCACCAGTGGTTGGTAATTATTGCGTGCACTCAGAAGTCTCAAAACCTCAGCATCATAGTCCACAGTATTCATAACAACCACTGCCCCGCCCTTATCGGCAGATTTTATAGTGAGCAAGTGATTATTCTGTAGACTCCTAACTGCTCGCCATTCCTCCTGACTCATGTTGTTAAATTTTTCTGTCTATTCGTTTGCTCTAGTGCTGTAATATCTTCCAGAACCTTATTTTCAAATACCGAAACTTCAGGGCCCACCATCACATTCGATGGACAAAATTGGGATGGCTTTTTTAGGGTAGTGCTAAAGAGAGATGGGGGATCTTGTGGTTTATTTGCAAAAAACTTTTTAAGTTTTATTTTTCTCATGGTCTCCTGAAATTCAACCCTGCATTTAAACATATCATGATTGGGAGTTGGAACAAACCCCAACCCTTTGTTTAAAACTCTGATCTCACTGGTCGTCAGGATATGGTCAGATAAATTGACCACTATGTCATTCACGATTGACTCTTCCCCCGACTGCGTGTTATCCGGGGCGGATATGTTTGCCATGTTTGGTTCTGATTGCCCCTTCCGCGGCCTTTGCCTGCCTGGCCACCACCTCTTCCACCCCTCTGATTCTGCCCTAAAAAAGAACGGAGTAAAGCTCCCAAATCTTCGTTAGTCTTCTCCTGCTGGTTAAACCTCACCCTGTTTAAATTGGACGGAGGTTGCCCTTCTTCTTCTTCACTTGACGTATTATCGAATGTCCATTTTTGTGGGGTACGCCTATGCTGTTGCTGTCTTCCACCCCTTGTTTGCCCTATATATTGTCGTTGTTCTGGGCCTGGAAGATAATATTTATCATCCACATAGGGAAACGCCCATTCGTGTGTATACCGTTCAAGATTGCGTTTCAATCCTTTGATTTTTGGTTAACCATATAACTCCTATACTCACCAAGGTCCTCTTGGATCCTTAGTAATTGTTCTTTGGTATCCGTGAGGGTGGTATCTCTCTTGATACTTTCTTCTAATTCCAAAATTTCTTTCAACAGCTCCTCACTTAATCTTTTCGTTGTGTTGATAATTAAGATTAACCAATCTCGAGTACATTTATTTGCTATGTAACTCCAATCAACGCGAAATTTCTTATCTTCTAAGAAGATATGCCCCCCAGAAGGTAGGTGACCTTTGACCTCTGCAGGGACCGACGACGAAGCGCGTGGGGCTCCACCGCCGGTCCAATATGTGCCCCCAGGGTGGGTCAGGTCCCGGGGGCTGCCCCACAAGAAGAGAAAGGCGGGGAGCGCCGTTGCGCTCCCCGTGAACTTATCCAAAGGGGGGGTGCCAGGAGCCCACCCTGGCCCCCCGAAGCCACGGGAGGAGGGGGAGCGCCGTCGCGCGTCCCCCCTCGTGGGAGAAGACAAAGCCGGCGAGCGACATCGCGCTCCCCGTGAAGATTGTCCAGGGGCCTGGGATCCCAACTCCGGGCCCCGAAGAGGGAGAAGACCAGTCGGGGAGCACCGTCGCACTCCCTGTGAAAATGGCCCCAACCGGGGTGCCAGAAGCCCACCCTGGCCCCCGAGGACTCCGGAGTGAGGGGAGCACCGTCGCGCCCCCCTCGAAGATGTTTGGGGGCCCGGGACCCCATCTCCGGGCCCCGAATAGAGGAAGGAGGAGGGGGGAGTGCCGCCGCACTCCCCCTCAGTAGCGGGAAGGCGGGGGGAGTGCCGTCGCACTCCCCCGGAGACCCGCTGGAGCGGGGAAGCAGCCTCGTGTCTGCCCGCCGGAGCGGGCAGACCAGAAGACGGGTGCCGGCTCCCGCGGCAGCATGCGAGGGTGCTGGCCAGTCGGGGAGCCGGCGGGAGCCACCGGGGGTGGGCTCCCCAAGTGGCTCTCCATCGAGCCTGCAGTGAGGGGCCCGGGTGGGACCGGGCCCCCAAAAAACCATCGGTGCAGCCGGGGGTGGGCTCCCCGAGCTGCCATCGCTCACCTGGGGGTCCGGGTGGGACCGGACCCTCCACCGAGGCAGGGCGCGGCCGGAGGGCTACGTCGCGGCTCTCCCCGAAGCAGCGCGAGAGCTGCTGCTATAATATGCACGGCAAGGAACACGGAGTGCCCCATAATGCCATGCAAGGCATGGGGAAATCTACTGTTTTTGGCATCTGGTGGCCCCCAGAGGAGGGGGGGTCACCCCCATTTGCTGGAAAGGTGCAGGGGGAGCTGCAGGAGCAACGCAGTCTCCCCCAGCACAAAGATGAAAAGTCCCTCCCTGAGTCTCTGGGGACTTCGAAGGAATAACCCCTCAAGGGCTCAGCCAGCAGTCAAAGCATCCTCAGGCTTGAACTTTTGTTCTACAGCTGGGGGGGTGCCTAAAGGACTGCATCACGACATGAAGGTCTGAGTTGGGGATGTCTGGAGAAGGGCATCCCCTGGAGGTGAAGAGGTGTAATTGCATCAGAAATGCATTTACTAAGGTTATTTCTTTTAGAGGGACTGGAAGTCACATGTGTTAAGTGAAGTACTTGTGTAAGGTGATGTCATAAGCAAAGTGGGGTTATGTTGCCAGACATTCCTGCTAGGGTGTCCGGCTGTAAATGCTTAATCCTGTGATTTTACCTGTGATGCCTTTTAGAGGCTGTGATTGCAATGCATTACAACTGTTATCAGCTATGATAAGTACCTCATTTAAAGTGATGCCCAAACATGTATTCTTGCTACTGCGTTAGGGGAGGAACAACCCAGACTGTTAGCTACTAAGATGTAGAGGTGCATACTGTATGATCAGTATACAATGCTCAGTCAGGGTTATGTGTCCCCAGGGCAGGTGTACCTATTTTTAATGCTTGTTGAGATGATGGGGTGGGTCGCCACTGGGATGGTGCCAGTTGGCAAGGCCCTCGCTCCAGGTTGTGTCAACCCACGGCATTAGGGGGCAAGATGATGTGCATACATGGGAGTGGTGGTACTAGACCCCACCCCCCCCTGTGGGAGGGGTGGAGATGTTATGCAATGTCACAAAGTAATTCCAACAGCTTATGTATATTTGTAAATTGGTGCATAGTATTGATTAGTGTGTGTGTTTAATAAATGTACTCTTACTTTTATAAAGCAAAGTACAGACTGGACAATCAATTATTGAGTGTTATTTCTGCGCACCTGTAATGGTGATTACTAGCCTACACCACCTCCCTTGAGTAAGCCTTAGACTGCTCTGCAATGCTACCCTCTGAGAGTCAGGCGCTACACTAGGGTGTTTGGTTCCCAGTGAAGGACAAATGTGACATGTTATTTGTGCAGGCCTCACAGATACTGCCTCGTTTTCCAACAATCAGGAATGGGGGAAAGGCATAGCCTCAGAACTGATCCTAGTCCTGGATAAATCCATCTGTCGCCTGGGCATCGGATCTGGGCGCAAGCTCAAAAAATGTGTCAGTTGCCGATTGAGTCATGATGCGAACAGATCTATTTCGCATGGGCCCCACAATCTGTTCAGAGCTTGGAAAACTGAGTGATTCAGTTTCCAGTCGCTGAAATCTCGTAAGTGTCTGGAGTTCCAGTCGGCTATGGTGTTTCTCTTGCGTGGTAGATGCTCCACTATGAGGGAGATGCAATGATCGAGGCAGAAGTGACAGAAGTCCTTGGCAATCTCTGCTAGTAGACGGGACTTCATCCCCCCTAGCTTGTTGACGTAGCGGACTGCTGAGATGTTGTCCATTCTCAGTAAGATATAATAGTCCGTCTTTATCGGGGAGAGACTCCTGATAGCGAAAGAGCCTGCCAGGAGTTCCAGGCAATTTATGTGGAGCCTGAGCTCCGCCTCCGACCACCGACCCCCTGTCGACATCGTCCCGCACCTCACTCCCCAACCCAACCGGGTGGCATCCAATTCGATCCCTATTTCTGGTGAGGTGCCGAAAATGGCTCGACCATTCCAGGATTCCATGTGGTCCAACCACCATGTTATCTCTGTCCTGGCTTTGCCCATCAGTGGGACTTGTTCTGTGTAAGATAGACCCTTCCATAAGTGTTGGATTTTTAATCTCTGAAGGGCTCTGTAATGGAGGGGGGCCTGGAAATATGGCTTGTATCGATGAGGCCAGGAGTCTCACAATTCTGGCAATCTACCTCAACGATACAGTCTGTTTGCACAACGCAGACCTCAATTCCCTCTTGATATTGCGAATCTTTTGGGTTGGAAAGAGCAATTGTGACAGATGAGTCCTGAGTGTCTGAAGGTCCTGGGCCATCAACAGGAGGTTGTCTAGTCAATTAGACATACTCCTCAAGCCCTCAGTGCTTCTACGACTGGTCTCATAAATTTAGTGAAACACCACGGGGCCAATGAGAGACCGAATGGAAGGGATTTGAATTCCATGCACTGTCCTTGTCATATGAACTGTAGAAACCATCTGTGAGGTGGGAATATGGGGATGGAGAGGTAGGCATCCTCCAGGACCAGACGGACCATCCAGTCGCATTCCTGTAGAATATCTCTTAGCAAGAGAATTTCTTCCATTTTGAAATGTCTGTACATCATCCAGACATTGAAATCTTTGAGGTTTAGGACTAGTAGTGACCTCTGCCCTTCTTTTCGAACAGAAAGATGGGTCTCATGAACCCTTTGAGGTGTGGAGTTGTCAGGCATATTGCCCCTTTGGCTAGGAGAGTTTGAATATAAAAACTTGTTGTGTTTGGGAAAAATACATTTGTCTTGGGGGGCCAGACTGAGTTGGAGATTCGTAAAATTCCAGTTTGAAGCCCTGAATGGTCTCCAGTACACATGGGTCCATGGATATGAATTTACAATTGTTGTGAATAGCGACACTCTTCCTCCCAATATCACTTCCGAGAAGGGAATAACTCACACCAGTATATCCTGTGTCCTGGATTGCATTCTATTGTCCGTGTCTGGATCTGCGGCAGAATCTGGGGCGGCCACCTCTGGGTTGAGTGGGATAGAAGGTGGGATCTGGTTGGTCTCCATACCAACCACCTTTGCCGCAGGCATAGTAGCCTTGTTGAGAGCTTTGGTGGGTTCCACAGCCTGGCGCACCCTCCATGGCACCTGGCCCTGACAAAAAGGCCTCTCCAAAATACCTTTTTTAGCGACATTTGGGCCTTGTATATAGTCGAGTAGGTGGCACAAAATCTGGAGAGCCCCCGAATAATAGGCTGTCAGCCATTGGGCTGGCTTCCAAATTGGATAGATCATTGAGTTTAGGATCTAATCTCATCAGGATAGATCTCCGGCGCTCTGTAGAGATGGTGCAGTTGGTGTTCCCTAACATGCAGACTGCTCGCTGAGCCCAGCCAATCAGATCGTCAGTATTTACTGGGGAGTTGGACTCTTTGGCTTAGTATGCTAAGTCTAAGATCTTAGTCAAGGTTCCTGTCAGGTCAAGTAGTTTATCTTCGCACATCCAACATGAGCGATCCAGGCCCTTTTTCGGATCCCTTGCGTATTTTTTCATAAAAGTGACCATGAGGGGATCTACCTCTGGTGTGTCTGCAACCTTACCCACCAGATCTGGGCGGGGGCACTCCATGCGGAGGCGTGCACGTACCTCTTTATCAAAGCTCCGCCATAGATGGGTTTGAAGGTGTTCCGCAACCTCTGGAGGGGGAACCCAATTGGACTCCCTGGGGTGAATTATTTCGGTGGGCTCGAATTGGAGCACCCGAAGGGTATGGACTGGTGCCCGTTTCTTCTTACTGGGTCTTGCCTTCTCACCCTCATCACTGTCCTCAGTGTGGTAAGAGCAGTCTGAGTCTAGGGCCTCTGCATGCTGTGAGCTGTGAGACTGAGAGGACTCTCCCTGTGGGTTGGCACTATAATCGTGTTCAGTCTCTCTCTTGCGCCTCAGCTTTGCAAAAGCCTCACCATGTACCTCTGGCTGTGATTTACTTTTGACTTTGCCCTTTTTTGATGGGCCCACCTCATTGTTGGCCGGAAGAAGTTGGGGTTGCCAGCCTTGTTGGCATGCAAACTCACACAGCTGCCCCGTGAAGGGACCTTGCGCCCGTACAGGGGTCTTATTCACAGATTGCTGTACACTGCAGTCCAGTGCATCCACCAAATCCCGCTCTAGCTGGTCATCACCTTCTTCATGGTAGTTGTCTGCCTCCGCCTTATAGGGCTCCCATTGTGCCATTCTCTCTGCATGCACACTCAATTTACTGGGAGTTGAGAGAGTAAGGGGGGAGTGGAACTAACCCTGCAAGGCCAAGGAATATGCCTTAATTTAAATGTGGAGGGAGATGCCTGGACCAAAAAACCCACTTGAGGCAAAGCCTATGCAAATGTATACAACCCTGCACACACTTGTGAGACAGGGCGTAGGGGGAGCATTCACCCCTGCCACCACATACAGAGCCGGGTCACGTTATGTGTAGAAAAAGCCAGCAAACGCTCTGATCAATATCCCTGAGCATCGCGTTCAATTTCTGCACATGCACGTTGTGTGGTCCTTGTTTGCAAGTAAAAGAGGACTGTGCACATCAGCGAGATGTGCGCTGTCCGCTCCCCGCTCCACTGAGGCAGCAGGCAGCGTCGGAGTCCGACCGCTGTAAGTGTTCAGAAAATGAAGGCGGAATCCCAGCGAGTAGTGCATGCAGTAGGTGATCGGTCAACTTACCACTCCTGCCCTCATAGGACCGCAACCAGTAGAAAGCATGACATTCAAGGCAAATAGAGGTAGGAAATACCTATAACTATGGCATAACAAGCATATAGAAAAGAAACATTCTAAGCAATAGAGATATGAGATATCTATAATTACGTCAGTACAAGCATAAAGAATTCAACTGCACTTATCTGGCTGTGAAGCAGCAAAGAAAGAGGAAACAAAATGGTGACTTCTACAGTTATATGGGTAGCTCGTATAATTGGAGCATGTGACATGGGAGGTACAGGAAAACATGGGTAATGTAGTAAAGAAATGAGTAGCATAAACAGAGCCTCCGGTCATGACATAGAATTTGTGGCATGTAAAAACAAAATGGCAAAGAAAGAAAAGAGAGGTGGGCACACTCC
This sequence comes from Calotriton arnoldi, assembly GCA_963921515.1. Taxonomy (NCBI): domain Eukaryota; kingdom Metazoa; phylum Chordata; class Amphibia; order Caudata; family Salamandridae; genus Calotriton; species Calotriton arnoldi. The sequence goes on from CAWUFW010003501.1 coordinate 1,295,775, forward strand.
TTCCCTGATGAAATGGCTTTGGGCCAAGCATTCCGAACAATCCAATAGATGGTACAGTGGTAGCTCACAGTGAGTATGAGTGCTTTTGGAGAAGGTTTCAAATTCCAGCTGGGATATTCGATTTTTATATTCTTTTTCATTTTTTTCTATTCTACCCAAATGAAAGATGTCCCTATGTAAATCACCCCTAGCAGTGTCTGGGAGATTTGTGGCCTCTTTAGTCAAGTCAGTGCATGTCAGACATTTGTGACATGCTGTGGCATGTGGAAGGGGGGGCAAGGTTTGCATTAACAGAAATACCTTAATTTGTGGAGCGAGACTTTGGGGATGGTTGTGTAAGAAAAAGAAATGCATGGGACAAGTCCCAGAGTGAAAGAAAAGAAGGGCTATTTGTTTATAAATCACAAAAATCAAGTTTAGATTTGTGGCATTTAAAAACAAAACAACATGGAAATAGAAAAAGGACAGCATCCTTCTTCCATGACACAAAAGTTTTGGACATCAAATTTCTACATGGAACAGATGGTCCAGTGGTAGCTAGCAAGTTCTCTGAGTGCTTTTTGACAAGTGTTCAAGCCCCACCTGGGGAATTTCGATTTTTATATTTTTTTCTATTTTTCTTCTATTTTACCCAAATGAAAGATGCCCTATTGTAAATTACCCGTAGCAGTGTCTGTGAGATTTGTGGCCTTTTTAGTCAAGCCAGTGCATGTCAGACATTTGTGACATGCTGTGGCATGTGGAAGGGGGGCAAGGTTTGCTATGAAAGAAATTCCTTAATTTGTGGAATGAGACTTTGGGAATGGTTGTGTAAGAAAAAGAAATGCATGGGGCAAGTGCCAGAGTGAAAGAAAGGAAGGGCTCTTTGTTTATAAATCACGAAAATCAAGTGTAGATTTGTGGCATGTAAAAGGAAAACAGCATGGAAATAGAAGATGGACTTCTGTGTTGTGCACAGTCTCATAAAATGTTTAGCCACAAATCATAATTAAGGTATTAAGTGGTGTAGTGGTAAGTGCAAAGCATTATCATACCTTAGGGTAAGGGTTCAAGACCCTCCAAATAATATTTAATATATGTTTTTGTACTTTTTAAATATTTTTTCTTAAGTCAACCCAGATGAAAGATACGTCTTTAAAATAACCCACTACCACTTCTGGGGGGTTCTAACACAGTTATTCCTGAAACAACATATCCCAAAAATGTGACACGCTGTGGCATAGTCATGGCATAAGTCACATGCCAGACTTGGGCTCCAACCCCTTGCATACTATGCACTTCGTACTTGCTTTACATTTCCCCTTCCCTGTTAACTGGAAGTATGGGGTATTTTATATATCATTTCAGAGAACTGATGAAATGTTTATGGTCGTGATCACAATACACATATTTTGTATAGGACCCTGCATTGCTATTAATACAGATTTCATGTTTCTATGGTCACTTTGACGAGACCTTGCCCGATGGCCACGGTAAAGTAGTTTGTCATAGCTGTAAAGAAATGAGTTTTGCAATAGCGAATGTCCTTTGATTAATTTATAGAAACCATGGATCACTTCATGCCAATCTTTGTGGATTGTCAATTGACTGATGTTTCTCCGCAGTGAGTGCCCAGCTTGCCAAGACCTACGTTTGTTTGTAAACAATCAATATTTTTGTAAAACAAATCTGCTGAAGGTGCAGAATGATAAAACATATAATTCAACCACATGCCAATATGATAACATAAATAAAAATGATGAAAGCACAAACTTCTCAAGGTGATCTTGCTTTTGTAAAAAAAAAAAAGAAAAAATACTGAAAGATGCTTAAAAGAACACGATTTTCACTTGTCTAATTGGGTCAATTTCATAGACACGGGAAAAAAACAGTAGACATGCCGGTATTGTTTTAGCTGTATGCCTACAGGACATTAAGAAATAGACGTTTTCAATTTTAAGATGGCATAATTATTTACAAAACGGTGCTACTGCATAAAAATTAAGGGGATAACATTGCAATATGCGGTACATATCAGCTTTATTAATGGATGTGCTACAGTTATTGGGTATGTTTGAATCGGGACTCCCAGTAGTAAAATTTCCATCACAATGTGCTGTCATATTTACAAGATTCGAAGTGGTAACGCTGGAAGGATGCCCGGGGTTTTGAGACTGATAACTCATTTTGGTTTTCAATTTCACATCTAGGACAGGTTTACTAGTCAATTATAAATGCTAGTGTTTAAAATGCATTTGCTTTATTTAATGTCCAGCTTTGGCAACAGAGCATTTCAAAGGCAGGGAAGATATACCGTTTGTTTCACTGATTGCGAAGATGGTGTGTTTTGTATGGTGCAGTCCACTGCACATTTTGCCATTTTACAGCTCTGTAGCTAACAGGGGTACTAACACACGCAACTCACCTTAACTAACCTAAACTGTGAGCTTTCAACATGACCTTTTTATTTAACCATGACTCGTGTACAGAAAAGGCACTCCTGGTGATTAATGCATTTGGCAAATATGGTTTCAGGTGAAAGCTTCCTCTTATTTGACTAGATCCTTGAAAAGACAAATGTCATATATTTGCATACTGAGATTATCCAAACTATAGATAAACAGAAAAAATATCAACCCCACGCATGCGCACACCCACACTCACGAACACTAACACCAACTTCCTGGTGGCTTTCTAAGGTAGGCACACATGCTTTGTGATCGCCCCTGCAGATGGAAAGCCAGGACTAGTACTGACTGCTGGAGGTAGGTCTAACCATTCCCAATGAGTAAGCTGACTATTTCTAATCGTTTACTGTGCAAGTAGTGCAAGTTGGAAGCATCAGGAGGAGCGGTGCGGTGGAAACCTCTATGTTTCTGCGAGGAACCAATCACAATGTGTCAATTGTATGACGTTGTGGACCCTAGCCCATTACGGGCCAGGGAAGTTGGAAGTTTTACTACGAGCCCCACCCACACTTTTCTAAAAAACTTTCAAAGTTGTCTGGCCCACTATAGCATTGCAGCTTGACAAGGACAAGGTCTGGACACTGTACAGGTTTGCAGGGAAGCTGCATGTGATACATGTTAAAACTAAGCAGCACAAAGTGATGTCAATGGCAGTCGATCAATTTCAGACCGCAGCAACTTTTTTGCATGGAAAGTTGACTTGGGAAGACATTTGGCAAACCCTGCAGGAGAGTTCTGAAATCCAAATAGGACCTTCAATGGAGCAGGTGATCTTTTACACACAGGGGACATGATAGATATCAACACACAAAAAAGATGGATCAACTACTCCTTGGCCATGGTCAAAATGTGTATACTTAGACAACAGAAATCTGTCGCTACCCCAACACATAAAGACTGGATGAAGCCATGTCCACCCTGTCTGCATCTGAGAAAACGATCTACACGTTGAATGATGAGTCACAGTTGTTCACTGACCACGGGGTCTCCTTACTCCTCAGTCCTCCCGTCACCTAATTGACCTGCCCAACCCAGGACTCACAGATAGATCATTTTTTTTTCTTTAAATAACTTTGGGGCATATTAGCAAGACCGGCGACAAAATTATCACAGTTTTAGCGGCAGGAAACTGCCGCTAAAACGGCGATAATGGGCTTGCTAATATATGCGTTATAGAATTCCAATAGAAGCCCAGGTTAGATGTCTTGCCTAGGCGTAATACAAACCCCCCAATGGGGGGAGGCCATGCAGAAGGAGGCCCAGCACCCGGGGGGGATATAAGCACTGCTCCCCCAGGTAAGCTCCTATCTTTTGGAAGCGGGGGAGCAGCACCGGCGAGAATCTTTGTCGGCGCTACACGGTTTTTTGTACCTGCTTTGGGGGTCGTTGCTGAGGCGGAGCCCTGCCTGGGTGCGAAGCAAAGCCCCGTCCGTGTGCGATCGACCACCGTCGCTGCAACGGAAGAGGAAGACGACCGGGTGCCCACCCCGGTTCCCCCCTTGGTGAGCAGAAGCCGCTGGCGCAGACTATCTCGCCGAGCGACCGCTGTTGCTGCAGCAGAAGAGGAAGGCGACCGGGTGCCCACCCCGGTTCCCCCTTGGCGAAGCGGCGGAATTCTCCAGCAGGTGAGGCGGCCGGCCCGGTTCCCCGTGGTGAGCAGAGGACGCTCGAGCCAGCGTGAGGAGCAGCGGACTTCTTCCGGCGTCGGGGGCACTGGGATATTGAACCCGTGAGCCGCTGTCCGTGGGGCCGCTGCTGCACCGTAGGAAGAGGACGACCGGGTGCCCACCCCGGCGACCCTGGGTGAGCGAAGGCCAATCGCGGCGAGGCCTTGGGGAACTGTTTGAGCCTCTGCCCCGCCGGCGTCACGTTAAGCAAGCCCCGCCCTCATTCTAGACGAGGTCGCGGCGAGGCAGAGGGCAATTGCAGGAGCCTGCATCCGCGTCTGCAGTGTGCGGGACTGGGCGGCATTTAGCAGTGCTGCCGGAGCGAGGAGCAGACAGGGGGAAGACCCCTTTACCCCGACTACTCGCCCTTCCCGCCACCTCGCTGTTCCGGCGCCGGCGAGCGCGCCCCCCCTAGAAAACGAACAAGCCCAGAGGCGCTTCTGCCTTAAAGAGACAGGCACACGAATCGGAGCCCAGCACGAGAAGGGCGCGTGGGTGAGGAGCAGTGTGTTGGTGCGCAACGGCTGGCGGCAGCACCCCGCCTTAACAGAGCACCAAGCCTAAGCCCCTGCCAAGTACATTCCCCAGCCCTGACACGGGGGCCTTGAAGGGACAGGAGCCTCGGACGCGGCGCCACTCAGCCCAGCAGAGGCTTACACAGTGCGATCAGCTGGGGCTTGGTGCATCAGGCTGCGGCAGCACCCGCACTAATAAGCGTCCACATCTGACCCCCACAGCAAGGGGTGGACAACAGCGCTTGGTGCATACATTGGCGGCAGCACCCCGCAGTGAAGCACGTAAGGGGTAGGCTGCAGGAGGATCACGAGTGAGCAGCTGCCACGGCGACAAGAGAGATGGCAAAGAAGGGGAACAAAAGTCAGCAAGAGGACCTCAACGACCTGCTGCACCGGATCCGGGCGGCATCGGAAGTCCACGGGAGCGAATGGCTGCAGCCCCTGCAGGAGGACGCAGGGGAAGGGCCAAGTCACCAGCATTGGAGCGTGCCCGGCACACCGGCAGCCAAGCAACAGAGGAGGGCACCGGCCAAGCTCGCAGAGGCGGTAGCTCCCAAGAAGGCCCCCCAGAAGAAGGCCCAGCCACCTGTAGCCAGCACGGCGGCGGCAGGACCGAGCAGGGGGACACCGGATACAGCAACAAGCGGTGAGCATATCAGTGCAATTATGCAGGAATGCCTCAAGACTATGGCGCCACTTTTTATGCAAGGGTTAGTCAGGCAGGCTGGGGCACCGGGTGCGCAGGCAGCAGGGTGGCAAGGAGACACGGGAGGACCAGGGGGGATAGGTGCCCAGGCAGGGGAAGAGTCCTCGGGGTTACCATGGCACCTGATAGACCCCGGCCACGCGCGCCGGCAGCGCTTAGGGGACCAGATCACCCCAGGGGGTGGGGGCGAGCCGGGATCACCCACAATGGCTTGGGGGGGCACGCCCCCCGCACCCATCCCGCCCACCACACCAGCGGCACCCGACGCATATACACGCCCCTCTCCGGGCCCGGCGTCCTTAACTACCAGGGCCACAGGGCTAGCTAGCCTCATACCGCTGGCGGTCAAGGAAAGAATTTGGAGGAAAGAATTCATTGACATCTTTTCCTTGCTAGAGATACAGTTAGAGGGGCTTGACTTGACCACCTGCGATAAGAGGGACGAGGACAAAAGGGAAAGGAGAAAAGAGCGCAAGGATAGGAATTTTGATAATTGGCTAGACGCGTTCCGTATAATGGCCTGTATTATAGTGGAAAAATTCCCGCGCTGCGCAGCCGACCTATGGCTGTATGAGTCCAACATCCACAATGCGCAGAGACAATTCCCAGGCGAGGCATGGCTGGAATATGATAAGGGGTTCAGGCTAAAGATGCAAACACACCCAGAAATGGAATGGAACGAGGAGGACGTATCTGGATTCATTCACAAAATGATGGTGGCAAGGGAGGCCAAGTCATGGGGGGTAGAAACGAGCAGTCCTTTCGAGGGTCCGCCCACAAGGGGAAGGGGAGGCCATTTAATAAGCCCAAGCAATTCAACTCGTGGAGAGCACCTCACAACAACGGAACATCAGCTATGTGCTGGAAGTTCGAATCAAACGAATGTACCTACGGGGCAGCGTGCAAGTTCCAACATACCTGCTCCTCCTGCAGGGGGGGTCACCCGGCGGCAGGGTGCAAGCGCAAAAAAGACCACAAGGGAGACAGGAAAGAGAAAAAGAAGCACTGAGCTGAGAGAAGGGGGCGCGGGGGGGACTACGGGTTTACAAACTTACAGGCTAGCACGGTCCCCCATTAACACGCACCTGTTGCGCAAGCTAGCCAACGGCTACCATAACAGGACTGACGCCGACACCCTAGTCCACGGCTTTGAGGAAGGCTTTCCCATCCCGTTCACAGGCCACCTCCCACCAGGCAGTGTTAGAAACTTGAAATCAGCAATGCAACACCCGGGGGTAGTAACGAAGAAAATAGAGAAAGAGAGCGTCCTGGGGAGGATAGAGGTCCCCCTGCCCGATCACATGATCAAGGAACTGGTGATCTCTCCTTTAGGGGTAGTTCCCAAGAAGGAGCAAGGGCAATATCGATTAATTCATCACCTGTCATTCCCCGACGGCACTTCCGTAAACGATGGGATTAGCACGGAGGTATGTTCAGTGACCTACTCCACGATAGATGATGCCATCGACCTAGTTAGGGCGACGGGCCCAGGGGCCCTCATGGCAAAAGCGGACATCGAGTCCGCCTTCCGCTTACTCCCAGTCCACCCCTCCAGTTTTCATCTACTAGGTTTCCAATGGGAGGGCAAACTATACTTTGACAAAGCTATGCCCATGGGGTGCTCGGTGTCGTGTGCCTATTTTGAATTATTTAGCACCTTTTGGAATGGGCGCTACACGTAAGACACCCGTCAGGCGGAAAACTCCACTACTTGGACGATTTCCTATTCACTGGTCCCGCGGAATCCGACGAGTGCGGAGACACCCTATCAGCATTTGTGAAGTTGGCTGGGGAACTAGGGGTCCCACTCTCAGCAGAAAAAACAGTAGGCCCGGCGACCAAAATCACATTCCTGGGAATATAGCTAGATTCCGTCGCCGGGACGTCCAGGCTCCCCCCAGAAAAGGTGGAAGATTTCAGGGGGGAAATCAGGAGCCTCCGCGGGCGGGAGAAAGCAACGCTGAGGGACCTCCAGAGACTAATAGGCAAACTGAACTTTGCGGCTAGGGTAATCCCAGCCGGCAGGGCGTTCGCCAGGCGTTTGACCCAATTGACATGTGGGCTCACCCATAGACACCACCATGTCAGGCTCGGAGCAGAAGTCAAGAAAGACCTAGCAATGTGGGACACGTTCCTGGCAGACTTTAACGGTGTACTCATCTGGAGGGAAGGCTGGGTGACTAGCAAACAAATCGCGCTATACACAGACGCATCAGGTAGCACAGGTTTTGGGGCAATCCTGGGTAAGAAGTGGTGCGCAGGGCAGTGGCCGGGAAGCTGGCACAAGACGGGCAGGACCAATAATATCACCTTTCTGGAGCTATTCCCCATCATAGTCGCACTCACAGTCTGGAAGCGCGAGTTGCAGAGCATGAAACTAACACTATGGTCCGACAACAAGGGGGTAGTGCAAGCAGTTAATAAGGGGACAGCCAGATGCCCGGATACACTTCGACTAATGCGCAGATTGGTTAAGTTACAGCTGGAAAGCAACATAGACCTGCGGGCGCGCCACGTACCAGGGGTGGACAACGAAGTGGCAGACGCCCTGTCCCGGGCACGGATGGAGAAGTTCAGGGAGTTGGCGCCCAGCGCAGAGCAGGAAATGACCCCTTTCCCGGGCCAGCTGTGGGACCTGGCGGGATAGATTTGTCAGAGCTGGTCAACTAAGCCCTCACCCCGGAAGCCGCCAGGAGATACAAAACGTATATCAATACTGTAATGCGGGTGGTGGGGATCCAGTCACTGGGCAATACGAGTGCCACCTGCAGGGCAGCGGAACAGTTCATACAGTGGGCATTTGACGCTCAGAAGTCCAGATCATGGACACAAGCCCACCTGTCCGCCGTGGCATATTACGCCAAGCTAGAGACCGGGCTGGATCCCGTGGCCACACACTACACTAATGCAGCAATGAAGGGGTGGAGGCGCGCAGAGGGCGCAAGAAGGGACACCAGACGCCCGATAGACTATACAAAGCTGGGGGCCCTGTTGGGTGCACTACGGGGCACAACAAAGGACAATTTCGAGCACCTACTGCTCAGGGCAGCCTTTTCGACCGCCTTCTTTGGGGCGTTCCGCATTAGCGAATTAGTAGCGCCTGCAAGGACAGGCCCAGCGGACCACTGCCTACAGGCAGGTGACGTCACACCAAGAACAGGGGAGATAGAGCTACTACTCAGGCGTTCAAAGACAGACCAAACCGGTAAAGGGGCAGTGGTGAGGTTACGGTGCATTAAGGATAAGAACTGCTGCGCGGTGTGCTGTTTGCTCGCCTTTATGACAAGACGTCCAGCCGGCGAGGGCCCTCTCTTCAAGCACAGCGACGGTACACACCTTAGCAGATTCCAGTTCACCGCGATCATGCGCCTCACACTCAGCAAAGCAGGGCTGCCACCGTCAGTTTTCAGGTCCCATTCATTCAGGATAGGGGCCGCCACGACAGCCGCACAGCATGGGATGTCTGAGGCTGGGATACAGGCCGTGGGGAGATGGCGGTCTAAGGCATACCGGACGTACGTAAGGCCCCAGCTGGTATAAAAACAAAAAAAACAAAAAAAACTGAACCTCAGCGCCGGCCCAGCCGAACTATTAAGTGACATGTTCTCATTCCCCCAGCAGGACGGAGACCGCGCTTGGTGTGGGTGGTGGGCCACTCCTTCATAACCCGGATGCAATCCTGGTGGCGCCAAAAGGGGTACAAGCGAGAAGGACGGCCAGCAGACACCTGCATAAGGTGGTTTGGCCAGCCGGGAATGAAATGGGAGCAGCTGCCGGCAAAACTCGCGGAACTACAAGCAGAGACGGTTTGGCACCCAGACATTTTGGTCATACACCTAGGGGGGAACGATTTGGCCAAGCGAGGGAGGCGCAATCTGCTTCAAGACATACAGAAGGATTTGACTGAGGCAGGCAAGGCGTTTGGGGGCACCACCATCATCTGGTCAGAACTGATCAGCAGGAACGAATGGCGAGGGGCCCAATCACAGAGCGCAGTTGAGAACTCACGGAAAAAGCTGAACCTCAGCGTGAGCAAGTTCTGCAGAACCAATGGGTTTGAATCAGTTAGGCACGGGCTCATCCACACAGGCCGCCCGGAGTTCTATGCGAAAGATGGGGTGCACTTGTCTGATGAAGGCATGGGTGTCTTCTGGAGCAACCTGTGGGGCGCAATGGCGTTAGCAGGCTGCAGATGAAAGAGCCGGCAAAGGTAGGTAGGGGGGAGCCGCAGGAAGACGGAAGCCTCCCTGACGGCGTGGCGAGAAACTACGGGGATAATGGTTGGTACGGAGGCACACCGGAGTGCGGTGCGCCGGAATAGGACCACTCACCTTGGGATGCCTTACGGCTGGGTGAGTTGGCCTAAGGGGCGGTGTGTAGGACCACTCACTCTGGGATGCCTTACGGCTGGGTGAGTTGGCCTACCACAAGGGGGTAGCTAACGGAGACGGCGCTCGCTGCCCAGCCCCCGCCGGATGGCAGGGGACAACAAGAATCGGCAAGGTAGCGAGTTGTGGCCTAACTCCGGGGACGGAAGCTACACCCCCGGCGAGGGCAAATCCAACCGAACTAAGCAACGACCCAGTAGGGCCAAGAGACAATGTAAGCCTGCAAATGACCTGTACAACGAACTGTCAGTCTAATCTGCTATTGTGCAATGTACATATGATTTACGCAAACGCAATGTATAACGAGATGCAAACAAGGCACGACACAAAGATGACAGCTCGCCAATAATGATGTATGGCAGGATGCACAACAATAGGCAATATGTATATGCGTGTATTCCTAATAAAACTGCGGCCAACAAAGGACCACCACAAGAGAATGTGAATGTTGGCTTATTTATGACAAGGAACACAGGGATGGAAAGTTGGGAGTGGGCAAAGTGCGGGGGTTATAGCAAAGGCCGCCACCGAAGGGGGCCTAGAGGGCCGGCGCCATAACCGACGCCGAGCCCCGGACGAAACCGGTTTTCGCGCCAAGGAGCAGGGAAGCTCCCGCGCCCCCCCCGCTGCGACCGCCAGAGAGGCGCCGGCCCCCCCGGCCAATGGGGGCCTAGGCATAATACAAACCCCCCAATGGGGGGAGGCCATGCAGAAGGCGGCCCAGCACCCGGGGGGGGATATAAGCACTGCTCCCCCAGGTAAGCTCCTATCTTTTGGAAGCGGGGGAGCAGCACCAGCGAGAATCTTTGTCCCACCCACCCACACCTAAGGAACGGCTATGTCGCAGTACAGAGGAACAGGCAAGACGCTGGCGAGAAACTACGGGGATAATGGTTGGTACGGAGGCACACCGGAGTGCGGTGCGCCGGAATAGGACCACTCACCTTGGGATGCCTTACGGCTGGGTGAGTTGGCCTAAGGGGCGGTGTGTAGGACCACTCACTCTGGGATGCCTTACGGCTGGGTGAGTTGGCCTACCACAAGGGGGTAGCTAACGGAGACGGCGCTCGCTGCCCAGCCCCCGCCGGATGGCAGGGCACAACAAGAATCGGCAAGGTAGCGAGTTGTGGCCTAACTCCGGGGACGGAAGCTACACCCCCGGCGAGGGCAAATCCAACCGAACTAAGCAACGACCCAGTAGGGCCAAGAGACAATGTAAGCCTGCAAATGACCTGTACAACGAACTGTCAGTCTAATCTGCTATTGTGCAATGTACATATGATTTACGCAAACGCAATGTATAACGAGATGCAAACAAGGCACGACACAAAGATGACAGCTCGCCAATAATGATGTATGGCAGGATGCACAACAATAGGCAATATGTATATGCGTGTATTCCTAATAAAACTGCGGCCAACAAAGGACCACCACAAGAGAATGTGTATGTTGGCTTATTTATGACAAGGAATACAGGGATGGAAAGTTGGGAGTGGGCAAAGTGCGGGGGTTATAGCTAAAACAAAAAAAAGCAAAGAAAGTAGACTGGAGCACTGCTCCAAAATCCCTTTGCACCATGGACAAACCAGCCCAAAAGTGTCATAATGGAGTTGGAACAGTGAAAGCACTCAGGTTTTCATGCAAAGGCAGATCAACTAAAATGGCGTGAGATGATTTTGCTTGCACACATAAGGTCAAATAAACCAAGGTGCAAAGTAGGGTCAAGCGAAATATCATGTGATGTTCCCCCATGTAAGATGTGTAATTGTTTTCAAATTACACATCTTACACTGCTTACCTTGGGGATATTTGCTTACATTGAAATTAGTTCTTGAGCATTTACTTCAAGTGCATATTTCACACAACGCATCGCTTGGTTGACATTATGCCATGACCCAACCCCTTAACTAGTGGCATAGCAAGAGGGTAATGGGACCTAATACAAGCATTAAACAACCTCCGTATATTGAACATGGACCCTCATGTTCCACTGTAGTTAGTAAAAGCACAGGCACAGTTGGGATACAAAGGACCACACACAGTTCTGGATCCCAGTACCACTGCACTCTTGATAGCTACACTCCTACAGACTCATTATGAATTTGCCAGAATTTGCTGCTGGAATACCAAGGTTCTTTACCTTCTAGTTTTCCCTGATTTCGGGAACAAATGATGTTTTCCGCTTGCTCTGATCAGGTAGAAGATGTCAGCAGAAGGGCCAGTTGGGGGCAGACAGCGGACGGTGAGGGAGATTAGTCAGCGTTTGATGTGATCAGTGAAGAGGTTTGTCTGCTTCCACCATGTTGTAGTTTGAATGAGGAGGAGGATGGGTGAAAGAAAGAGACATACAGCATTCAGCACTGCCATCATCTGGGGCTTTTTGTGATCCATGGCGGAGAGGTGGGATTGAGTGGGAAAGGGAATCGGACCTCTTTCCACGCCAGACTGCAGACTGTGGGCCGTGACTCTGAATATGGGCAGATAAGCTTTTTCACCAGGCTTTGACGGGGGGGGGGGTCATTGCACATTTCCCTGTGGTACTGCACTGTTGGGTGAGCCAGTCTGTGCTTTGCTTCTGCCCACAGTCTCTGTCCTGCTGCTAAAATGGTTTCACAGCGCATCTGCACCTGGAGAAACAGGGAGGAATTGCTGAGATTGTGGACCAGGTAATTCCAGACATGGAGACATCCAGTTACTTAGTATAGCAAGAGGAAGAAATCCATCTGGAGTTACTAACGTAGTTGGAATATCATCTTTCATAATATGGGCCTCGACGTTGCACCAAAACAGCTTTTTTATTGCGAGCATAACTGTTGATAACGTCAAGATGTGACATGCTAAATCTATCACTGTCCATTTTTAGGTCGAGCCTCTAGTAGCGCGCAAGCGCTGCTAAGCGAGACTTTATGTTAGGGGCATTTCAAAGCTGACCAGACGCTCGTGCGTCATGGCCTTTTTCGTGCGGTTACGAGCGCGGCCGACATCTGTTTCCCATTATCGTGCCCAGACGCGGGCGCGATAATTGGAAACACATGCCGCCGTGCGGGGAAAAGGCCATGACGCACGAGCATCTGGTCAGCTTTCGAAAGCCCAGGCTGCCGCGCTCGCTCGCCCCCGCTCCTCTCTTGTTGATATTGGTGTGTCCGTAAGATTTGCACCTTGTTCAGAATTTTTGTCCGTAAAAATGACCATTTGTCCAGATTTTTTTTCAATCGCTATCTAGAGTTTTACTAGGTGACTGTAGGTCATCCTGGCCAATACAGCTTCTGAGTTTGAGTACCATTAATGAGGTAAGAGTAACGCCTTTTATGCACAGCGCTTAGAAACGACCGATTCTAGGCAACACTAAATAAAGCAAGTTATTATTAAGACTAGTCTTTCGTTATGTATGTTATTGTTCCCTTTTCTGAGCTCTTGTTTTCATGCCTAATTAGTCAAATTCTTCAACAAATGAATGTTAACACCTGTGCGATATAATATAAACTCCACTCGTCAATACAAGCCCGCACCCTTTACTGTCTCAAAAGCCGCCTTCTTCGTATTTTTTCTATGCCTCGACATGACAATGTACCATTTGCTCACGCGGTTAGTTTTGTGTCTTTGGGACTGCTTTCGAATTTGAGGGTTCTGTACAGAGGACTTCATGCTGCGCCTTGTTCTTACTAACATTTTACGGTCAGATACCGAGTTTTGGACGATATTTGCCTTTATTTTAGACAATGTATATTGCAATCATGTTCCTAATATGGTGGTTTAAAACATTTGATTGAATATTTTAAGATTGTTTAGGCACGGCGATTATAATAAAATTAATGTCATTGTTTAAAAGCATGTGTGAAAATATATGCCACGTGCGACCTGAAGAGGGCGCTGGAGACCAACGAGATAATGCATTGACTGGGCTAGCTGAAGGCTGTACCCCTAGGGACCTACTTTGTAAATCGAGTTTACCTTTTGTTCCTGGTCTTCCCATGTGCTTAGCTCAATGTTTATGGACTCAGCAGCCCTTATCAAATCAGTTCACTGATCGCCCGTCATGAAGTCTGCGGTGCTACCTTAATCCTCTCGCTCAGGTGTTACTGCAGCCGAGCTTTGCTCCTCTGTTTACAAAGCACTCTCGAGCTGTTCTTTGGAACGGCGAATGGCGTGTTACACGATAGTACGACAACCATAGACAAATGAAATAGGTCTCGCCTTTTTAACCTATTGGCTTGTAAAACAAGCATTGGCATAGCCAATAGGTCTCGCCTTTGGGACCTTATAAGTGTTTAGCCATGCAACAGTTGATGTTGTTGCACCAAGGATATTGTGCTGCAAAACGAAATACTGATAAGGTCCAAAAAGCGAGACCTATTGGCTATGCCAATGCTTGTTAACCCCTTGGCACAATGCAACTCTTCCAATTTTTCAAGCAGTCCTGTACTGCGTGAACAATTGTAAATTTAGGCCTCAGTCCTGAAAAAAAAAAAAACAATGTCACGTATGTGGCTGCCCGCCGCCCCCAAAGGGGGCCCCCCTAAAAGGGCGGCCCTTTAGTGCCATTGCGGCACATGCCTACCCCTCGCTCTAGCAGCAGAGGGCTTCCGCCTGGAGCCCGCTGTTCAGGGGGTGTGGGCGTCACTTCCGGTACGCCCAGGGGGGGGAGGGAGGGTATGTATACCCCTCTGACCCTCCCAGCGGCCTCTTTGCCGCCAGCCTCGCCGTCTCTATGCCGCGGGATCCCCATGCTGTCCCTTTGTCCTGGACATGCTGGCAGGCGCGTCGGGTCGTTTCTCCATTCGGTCGCGGTGAGTGTTGTGTTCGCGGGCTGCATTCCTGCAGTCTCGGGGTAAGTTTTCAGGCCTCCCGTGTGGTGTCTGGTGGAAGCCGTGTATTGAGGGTGATTTGCACCCCCGTCGGGGCATTGGGGACGATGCGGTCACAGGCTGGTCTTGCGGGCAGGCATTGGCAGGATGGGGTTGGCGGCATTGAGAAATTAAAGGGTTTGCGCTACGGGTTGGATTCCCTCTTTTAAGTTCATACGGAGTCGCTCTCCCTTGTGGTTTTGCGTCGAAGTAGGCGGTGAGTGCGCGACAGGAGGGTCCACGAGGGGCCTTTGTTTGGGCCGACAAGCCTCCTAGTTGTTGGCGGCCTGGGGATTGAAGCTACATGGGTTCCCGGGTTTGTTGTGCGCTGGAGTTGGGCCCGGGCTGGTGGCTGCAGCCGCCGGAGTGCTGCATGTTTTCCCGGCTTGTGAGGGGGCAAGAGAGCTACAAGTCGGCGGCCTGGGCTGCCTGCCGAGGGTCAGCTGGTGCGTGTTATGCCGTGGTTGCTTGTCCTGAGGGGGGTATAGGTTAGGCGGCCGATGGGTTGCAGTATTGTAATATTTTGTCCGCAGTGCTTTGCGGACACGCGGTCCTTGTGGTACGGTATTGCACCCTTGGGGGTAGGCAGCCCTGGTGTATTGGGCGGCGAGTCCGGGGCCCGTTGGGGCAATTTCTTTGGCCTGCGGGATGATGCCGACATGCTCGGGCAGTGGCACTGGGCGGATCTGGTGCGTTGGGGCTGCTGACCGGGTGGAAAGCTGTCCCCTACTAAAATTTACAATTGCCGGCAACCGAGGACGAGTCAGCGAGAGCGGGTTGTGGCCAGGGGTCAAGTTGGGCTCGTTTTGGGCTGGAATTGATGGTCCGCCCCTCCCCCCACCTTGAACGGGCGCTGAGTCCTGCTCCCCCCTTGGATGCGGCCCGAGCGCTGGACTTCCAGGTTTGTCTGCAGTTTTGGGGTCGTTGTGGGGAACCTATACAGGGTTCGCTTTGTCTGTGGCGGCAGCACCAATACATCCGATCGCCTTGGTGTTCTGTGGTTTCCCTGTCCGGCAGGCAATATGTGGTCTGGTGTGTGGGGCTCAACTCCGGGGTTGGTTGGTGACTGGGTTGCATACCAGGCGACTCTTCTTGGAGTAGAGATGAAAGATGTTACAGTCGTTGACCTATCAAGCCGACACCGGGGAGGTCACGAATGTGATTGTGAGCATGTTACACAATGAGGAGTTTAGGCCACCGGGTGGCACTGTCCCGCTGTTCTCGGTGTTCACCGAAGTTTTGACGGGCACAATATAGTGGGGGTTTCTCCTGCTATTGTTTAAAAGGCGTATTTACTGATATCGCCTGGAAAGCACAATGCATGTCTTTCTTGCAAAACGGCTGTAATTTAATTTGAGGCGGTTTCCTTGTGGTGCTGTCTGCAGAGCTCTATGGAAATGACCAAAGGTGGCGGCAGTGATGTCTCCTGGCACGGGGCCTGGTCTGGTTGCAGCAAGGCATGAGCCGAGAATCGCAACGTGCGGCTATAGATTGTGATCATGAATATAACTGACGGTAGCTAAAACTATCTCCGAGGTTTAGCGGATAGACGCTGTACCTAGTCGTCCTGGGTGTAAGGTAACGAGCGCTCATGTAAGGGAGCCAAATATTTTGTCGAGGCGGGAGGGGCGCCCAGGACGGTTTGGGATCCCTTGGGGCTGTCGTGCCCTCCGCTGATCGCGCAGTGCGCCTACCCAACTGAAAGAATTCGGTGGGCCTTTTTCCTTTGCTAATATCAAGTGTTATGGAGGGATGAGGTATTGGCAGGGTGGCAACATAGGTATCTAACTGTTTGTAAATTTTCAAGACCGCGTTTCAAACTACTGCATTACATGTGATGCCTGGCAATTTGTGCACGATGACCCAAAAAGTGTTCCCACAGTGGTGGGGCCCTCGGCCTATTGGGGTCTTTGTTCCAGTGACACACTTGGTCAAGATAGCAGTTGTTGCGGTTGGTGGCGGGTCTTCCCTGCTGCTCCCCTCCCCCATTTGCCTTTCTTGGTCTTGGACCCCGGGGTGAAGGGAGGGAGCAGACTGTGCGCGGCGCGACTTTTGGGGCCTGGACCGCACCAGGTCCTGTGAGCCCTTGCCCCCGTCACGTGAATACCCTTCTTGCACACCTGTTCATGAATAGCAGAAATGCGGTGACGCCAGGGGTTGCGGTGCCCGCTAGTGCCACCATCCCCCACTGCTTGCATTCCACCAGCCCAGGAGTGGCGCACCTGGTTGATTCCGGCGATGCCTGAGGCTTTTCGCCGCTACCGTCTACAGTAACCGATGCAAGGCACAGCAGTATTCCAGCATGAAAGCACGGTTAGTAAGATTATCCTTTGCACCGAATAATAGCAACATGAGTTGAGAGTTAACTTGGTTGGTGCACCCATAAATCTTATTTTGTAAAGCGCTCAGGAGCTGCAGGCGCGGGCTTTGAAGCGCTAACAACTGAAACAATATAATATTTACACAATTGGGGAGAGGCGCTCTCTGCGTCGCCCGGTCTCTCAGGGCTGTGCGCCGTTTGTATCAGGTTTTCATTGGCGGGGCTTTTAAATCCGACGAGCACATATGTAGATGGCGTGTGTGCGTATTTGGATAGTGGTGCATTCGGGTGCATGGGGTGGCGCTGTGGTGGGGCCAAGATTCCCTCGGGGTGTTCACGAGGGGACTAGAGGTGGTGCTGAACGCTTGGGCGGGGAGGCAGCAATATTCTCGCCAGAAGCACCGCCGTGGCCGTCCTCCCAGGGCGGGACCCACGGTCCATGGGACGCGTAGTGGGCACGCGGTTTAAATGGCGGTGCCCTCATGGTCTTGGGGGGGCGGTGAGTGCTCACCATGCAAACCAAGGGTGCACCGGGCACCCGCGGTGACAGCTGCCTGAGGCCTGGGTGTCCTGCAAGGGAATAGTGCATCCCTGCTGCACTTTCCATTAAGGATGCAGTGTTTCTGCAGGCCGCGGTGGTGATCCCTTGTCACAGCGGGTAGCGCTGCTAGTTCCCCTGATTGGAGCTTGATGCCCACGCTCCATCGTGTTCAGACGCGTCCGGTGCTGGTGCGGCTTCACCAGCTGCTCGCAAAGTTGTACTTGTGCAGCTCTCTTCCTAGTAGACTGGTCATGACTAATTGTTTGTTGTAAGGAACATAAATAAGCGCCTTACAAAATGAAACACCATTTAGGAGAGCGGACGCAGGAGGGGGTTCGTGGGCGCCAGTGAAGAGAGTTAAGTGCCTGGTGGGTGGGGCAGCTACTGTAATGGAAAGGGGGGGGTGAGATCATTCACCACTGCTGGATCCACCTCTCAGGCAGTTTAGTGGCACTGTCTGGGCCGGTATATGTGGCAAGGATGTGTTAAGGAGGGGATTCATGTCCCACAGGGGTGTACAGGCGCCGTTTTCCCCGTTGGCAGAAGCAGGGGGTAGCAGACTCCCCAGAGCGGCGGTGGCAGTTCAAATTTGTCGGTAAGGGGGAAGGTTACACTAGGTCAAGCATTAATACATGCTTGGCCGTGTGGTGCACTTTGCCTTTTAAGTTGATTACAGGAGCCATTCCTTTTGCGGGATGGTGCACATGCGGCAGGGTTAGTGGAGCATGAGCTGTAGCGCAGAGGCACATTGTAAGTGCGCGTGCGGTGCACTTTGCCTTTTAAGTTGAGTACAGGAGCCATTCCTTTTGCGGGATGGTGCACATGCGGCAGGGTTAGTGAAGCATGAGCGGTAGCGCAGAGGCACATTGAGCAAATACTTCGCTGGGTGGCCAACAAGGTTGCAATCAACAAGCATTTCATCCTTCTGAGGTCGATAAAACGAGTACCATGGAGCTGAGTAACAATAAACATGTTATGCAGCGCCAAGATACCATGGGGTGAACGTGTTACCAAGTACAGTCAGAAGCGGAAATTGTTAATGAATCTGGTGAATACAGTGGGCTCACTCAGCAGGGTAGTAAGCGAGAGCCCAGCACAATTTCCATGGGGCTGAAGGGTGGCACAGGCAGCAAAGTTGAAAGCCAAATCGACAACGTTTCATTAGTGCCGCAAGTGCAGTGGCATTGGGGCCCCAGGAGAGTAACTAGCCCACTGCATCCTGATTATGTACGGTGCAACCCAAATTGATGGGAAAGGGGGTATTTTACTTGTGCATTAGCGAACATGTAGCCAGGTATACATCGCGGGGCTCTGCTCACACTATAGTGGCCAAGATCACACAGAGCATAGGATGAGAGAGTGCGGTGCCAGTCAGGGCTATTTATG
Source organism: Calotriton arnoldi (assembly GCA_963921515.1). Classification (NCBI taxonomy): domain Eukaryota; kingdom Metazoa; phylum Chordata; class Amphibia; order Caudata; family Salamandridae; genus Calotriton; species Calotriton arnoldi. Next base: position 1,314,589 of record CAWUFW010003501.1, read on the forward strand.
AAATTATGCCAGACGTTGCGATTGACATCAGACTTTGATCGGTGATAATATCATGGTTCATCTTGGTCCCAATATAGACAATAGTCACGGACAGGCCCTTAAACCACTTTATACTGCCAGGGTGCCACAAAGTGGGAAGACCACTTGGGGGCAGGGTCCCCCGCTTTGGTGTACATGAATGAATAATGCCTTCATTCACTAATACCGATAATGGGCATTGCTCCATCCTTCTCAGCAAAGTAGACCAAAGCGGTTTGATATGTCCTTTGACTTTGAGCGGGTCAGTCAATGCTTTTCTTTCAAAGAACTATGCACGCCAATTTTAATGCAGTAGTTTGGATGGCGCATAGGTCTCAAATCCATCAATATTTCTTTGACGATCTGGTGACTCGCATTTAGGGGATGTCCATGGTTCTTTGCGTGGCTAAGTAATGTTTCCAGTACACAAAGACACCCGTTGCTTAGGGCCTCACGCTCCTATTGCTTCAACCTTGGTTTGGTCATACCATATTGGGGGCCAGTCACTTACACGTATAAACCGTCGGTTGGCTACGTTAGAAAGACTTTTCTCACACCTGAGATTATCTGGAGCCCCTATAGCTGAGCAACTACGGGGTTGTGCTAACTGAGCTGTAGGACGGTGGCCCGATTGACCTAGTGAGTTATGTAATCCCTGTGATGTCATGATGAGGTTTGGTAGCACAGGGTAATGGGGGCAGAGGGTACCACGTCTCTCTTGGGTGGACGATACGAAGGGTAATTAAAATGAACTGGTATAGAGTCTCTTCTGTAGTGTGCCACGGTGGGAGTGCGGTTGCCACATTAAAATTACACTGCCTCTGGGATAAGCCAAAGTCTCTGCCTAGCCACCTATGGTCATCCAATGCAAGGGGCATCTGTTAGATTAGAGCCCTACTCAGAGGTACCGCCTTAAGTGCTTGAAGGTTTGTTGGCACCGCCTTTCAATGGAAGCCATTGCTAGCGGGCTGCTCCGAGTTGAGCATTTCCAGGCGTAAGTAACAGTATCAGTGGCCAGTTCAAACGTGCATCTTTCACTAATTTACTCTGATAACTGGGAGAGGAAGTAAGGCGGGCTGTTTAACTCTTTACCTGCAGTGGCACATCTTGTCAGGAGTGATTGTCAAAGGGATTGTACGTCGGCCAGGTAAGGTTAGCACCCATCCACACCAAGCCGATTGTTTAAGGTCACCCGGGGCCGCATTTACACAGCCCAGTAGTGGGCCCTGGTGGTCGCCAGTGCCATGAATTACTAAATTGAACTGAACAGGAGGCGTCTGTGGGTTACACCAGCAGAAGTTTGGGGAGAGCTAGACTCCACCCATGGTCAAGGTGTAGGTTTAGGTAGTTGGAGTGGCACTCTTAGTTGACCAGGGGTTCCATGCTCACGAGGGCATCGCCGCATGCGGCCAGAGCACGGGCATTGGGTGTTTCCCAGGGGGCAGCAGGTGGAGGCAAGGCTCTTTCCAAATCTGGCACCAGAACACAGGGTAGTCAGGGCCAACTTGTCTGTTGGGTGAATTGTGTAGGCACAATACATGTGTGTCTCTGGCCTTACAGCTGTGTGGAGCCTGGCTCATTTAGAGGTACGCCCAGGTGAAATTGGGTAGTTAAGGTTTGCGTTGGCAGGCTTAAAGCATCCAGGGTCGGAGATGGACAGTAGGTACTGTGCATCTGTGATCCGACGGCAGTTAGGCCAGCAGGGTGCGCTGCGTAAGTTGTAATTGCACAAAAGGGTAAGGTGTCTCCAATAGTGGGCACAAGACATATTCTTTCAAACCAGCTTTGATACCATTAAGGTGTTCACCAGGGTTTAGCAATCAAAGGGGTTTGTGCAATCGTCTGGTCAATGGGGGAAGTAAGTGCACCCCAGAACCAAGGGTAGGTGACATGTCCTGCAGTTGAGCTCAAAGGCCCACCCAGTTAGCTATGATAGCCTCGCTGGGTGGTGACGCTGTCAGCCAACATAGTGTGCTGCCGTCCCAAGAAATGGGGAAACAAGGTGTCAAGCACAAAAGGCTACTATGTAAAAGAACATTTGGCACGTCCAGTGATCAACAATGATTAAAATTCAACGGAGCAGGTAATTGTTCCCCTACGGGGTTGCCCAAGGGTGGGCAGTGTGAACGCCCCTGTCCCCCTTTCCGGGAATATTCTAGGATGGGGGTTAGGTAGGACTTAGTCAATCCATAATGTTAGGCACCATATCGCTCTGTGAGCACTGTATTAAATCAGACCGATTCTCTTAGCTGGTATGCCAGAGGGTTTCACCAGAGGGTGCTGAGCTGGCGGAATTCCCATAAGGAATAAGGGATGCATGGCATGGGCAGGTGGGCACCCTTGCTCATTGTCACATACTGCTAGTTATGAACATTCCTGTGCGTCATGATTTAGAAAGCAAAGGGACTGCAAAGGTTAAGCATAATCCTCCTCGCCCGAATAGCCAAAGCAGGCAGGCGGGGGTGGAAGCGGTTACCTAACAAGGGGGCTGCTGTCCCATAGATGGGGGACACAGGGGTTTCAGGCACACACGGTGCTAGAAGGACGGCAGCTAGGTGGGATCAGCAAATAGATGGGGCAATGTGAGCCTTGGTGTTGGAAATCGTCCCGCCCAGAGTTGGCATGGGGCTAGGTCATGTGAGGCAGAGGAACTTTCCCGCAGGAGGGTGAATAGTTCTTGGCACAGGTTCACAGGCCAGAATAGTCTTTGGTTTCTTCAGACACTAGCTGATCCAGGCGAACGTCAAGGGCTATTGTGATATAGATGGGGTTCATCTATCACCAGTAGGGAGTGATCTCTTCCCTTAGATTTGCAGGAGGCTTGGAAATGAGCGGTCGCATGTTGAAATGCGCTGTTTGGTGAGTTCAGCAACTACATGGGTCAATGTGAAGCTCTGATGGGCGGAGATGATCCCCTGCAGAGGTGGCACGGAGCTAAGTCTGACAAGGCCGTTGAACATCCCTGTAAGAGGGAACTGTTCATGGCGTAAGCTCGCAGACCAGAGGGGTCTGGGTTTCATCAGACACGAGCTGATTCAGGCTAAGGTTAAAGGCTACTTTGCTAGTAAGGTTGCAGGTAATAGGAGTGCAGTGGTGGGGGGCCCTGGCTGCGACGGTGGCCGCCTCCAGGGCTGTGGCGGAGTTACAGGGCGATCTGGAAGCAGTCTGGTACAGTAAGGGTACCTCTGCGGCAGACGGGTACAGTAAGGGTACCTCTGCGCGGCACAATAGGGGTGCCAGAGCCAAAGACCAGGATCCTCAGGGCAGGGTCCTGGAGAACCGCGACGGCGCCCCGTTAGTCCTTCGGGCGGTTGGGGGCCTGACCAACCGGGGGTTTGCCCTGATACGCTCCGCCCTGAAAGGGGCGTGAGTAGGATGGTAACAAGGGACACGTGATCCAGTGGTGGATCAACAAAGGTGTAGCGCTGATCGGGCATACATCCCACAGTGCTGGCTCATCAGGCGGGCAGGGGCAGCATAGGTTGGACGGCTGCCTGCCCATGGATCGCCCGTAAGATAACCCACCTTATTGCATACTCTTGTATGGAATAAACCTGCGACAAGTTTTTCCCATAAACAAAGTGTCTTGTGGTTTATTTATGCACGTTCGCCTATGGGAAGGTGGGGGGATGTTGCCGGTATTGGGACTATGTGGCTCCCCGCCGCCCCAAAGGGGGCCCCCCTAAAAGGGCGGCCCTTTAGTGCCATTGCGGCAAAAGCCTACCCCTCGCTCTAGCAGCAGAGGGCTTCCGCCTGGAGCCCGCTGTTCAGGGGGTGTGGGCGTCACTTCCGGTACGCCCAGGGGGGGAGGGAGGGTATGTATACCCCTCTGACCCTCCCAGCGGCCTCTTTGCCGCCAGCCTCGCCGTCTCCCTCCCTTCCTCTTACCCTTCGGCTGGGCTGGTGGGCAAAGTGTAATGAATGTTTTAATGTTTTCTTTTGCATTGCAGGCGGAGTTACAGGGCGATCTGGAAGCAGTCTGGTACAGTAAGGGTACCTCTGCGGCAGACGGGTACAGTAAGGGTACCTCTGCGCGGCACAATAGGGGTGCCAGAGCCAAAGACCAGGATCCTCAGGGCAGGGTCCTGGAGAACCGCAACGGCGCCCCGTTAGTCCTTCGGGCGGTTGGGGGCATGACCAACCGGGGGTTTGCCCTGATACGCTCTGCCCTGAAAGGGGCGTGAGTAGGATGGTAACAAGGGACACGTGATCAAGTGGTGGATCAACAAAGGTGTAGCGCTGATCGGGCATACATCCCACAGTGCTGGCTCATCAGGCAGGCAGGGGCAGCATAGGTTGGACGGCTGCCTGCCCATGGATCGCCCGTAAGATAACCCACCTTATTGCATACTCTTGTATGGAATAAACCTGCGACAAGTTTTTCCCATAAACAAAGTTTCTTGTGGTTTATTTATGCACGTTCGCCTATGGGAAGGTGGGGGGATGTTGCCGGTATTGGGACTATGCACTGTGAGTTTTCTCATAATATACATTGCAGTCATGAACAGGAAAGAACTGCATTGGAAGGAATGCCCTAGACCAGATGATCATTCTGTCCCATGGCTATGTCAGTCGTATGATAGCTAGTCCGCTGAAAAGGGGTTTTCTGTGGCGGGGGTGGCAAAGTGTCTTCCTTAAGAAAGAATGCAGCTTCCATTCCCCTAAATAAGGCAGAAAATTGAAATTCGGATAGATGCAACATCTCTCAATTTTTGACAGCTCCCCTGATACCACCTAACTCTAACTTCAATACAATTGACAAGTACCCTTGAAAGGGTAGTATTATGTAACCTCATCCACAACACTGCACTTTCAAGGCTAGTTGTCTATTGTATTGAAACTATGCTTGTGAATGAACGGAGTTGGCTTCTTACCAGAGTTCACTGGTGTAAGGTTTAAATCACAAGTGGATCAATCAATTCAGAACAAAAACCCACACACCTGTAAATATGGAACATACTGCTGGCTGAATAGCCTATCAGGTTTTCTTAGAATGATTGATATCACGTGGACATCGTGGCGCCACACCTACCAGCTACATGGGACATGTGTCAGGAGGTGGTGCTCCTGAAGAGAGAAGTTTTGGCAGTGTATCACACCAGAGGTAATTTTACCATTGTCCTGCATATTGAATTTTAAGATCCTGTGCTGTAGCCTACTGGTATCAAGCAATGCTTTGCAAACCAGCATCCTCGTGCCAACACACTCCAGCCTTGTACCTCACAGGACTTTGCCTGGATCTGCTAAGTGGCAAAGTTCTGCAACAACAACATGGCATCATCAATCAATCAGGAGTTTATAAAGCACGCTACTCACCCGTGAGGGTCTCAAGGCGCTGGGGCGTGGATGACGGTCTTTCTGCATTCGGGGGGTATCCATTTGAAGGTCTTTTGGAGGATGCGAAGGCAGTTGAAGCTGGTGGAGGCGACGGAGTTGATCTGGCGGGTCATGGTGAGGGAGGAGTCCAGGATGATGCTGAGGTTCTGTGCGTGGTCTGTAGGGGTGGGTGGGCTCCCGAGGGCAGAGGGCCACTTGGTGTTGTCCCAGGCGGAGTTGGAGGGTCCTAGGATGAGGACCTCAGTCTTCTCTGAGTTGAGCTTCAGGCAGCTATCTTTCATCCAGGCCGCGATGTCCTTCATTCCTTCCTGGAAGCAGAGTCTGGTGTCTTCGGGGTTCTTCGTGAGGGAGAGGATGAGCTGGGTGTCGTCGGCGTATGAGACTATGCTGAGCCCATGCTGTCTGACGATGGCGGCGAGGGGGGCCATGTAGATGGGGCTGAGCGATGATCCTTGGGGTACTCCGCAGTTGATCTCTGTGTGTTCGGAGAGGAAGGGGGGGAGTCTGATCCTCTGGGTTCTGCCAGAGAGGAAGGATCGGATCCAGTTGAGGGCGGTTCCTCGAATCCCAGCCATGGCCAGGCTTCCACTGAAAGGAGATGGGGCAGCCGCGGACCATGTAGTATCATCTCAACAAAATATGCTGCACCTTCTGCATGAGTGATGGTTTTAAATGTAAGAAGACATTAATGCCCTGTCCCCAGTGCTGGGAGACGGGGAAACAGAGGACAGCATTCTTAATGGGTACATGCTTACACTTCCAAGGCAGTTTGTGGGATTAGAGTGACAGGAAAGATGCTGAAGGGAATGTGCATGTTTTGTGTCAGTGTTGTAGGTAGAACAATAATGGTGGGACATAGAGATGTGTGTTAGGAAGGGAACTAAGCTGATGGGATGAGTTGCTAAGGGAGGTATGAAGATATTGGTGGAGCATGGGGATGCTGTTTAGTAGAGAAGGATGTAGGATGATAATGGGGATGAGAGTGCTGTGTGTTAGTGAGGGTGGGTAGATGAATTGCAATTTTGGGAGGACAAATGTCCTTCATTTGTCTTCATTGGAAAGTAAAATAACACCAGAGAGCTAGGCTACAGTGTTTACATCCATTCAGTTGCTACTCCAGTGAATGTTTAAGCAAGATTTCATTAAGTAGTCCAGTATGTCCTGGTATGCCGGCCATTTTGAGGGTTTGCTTGTGATTCCTTGATCCAGACCGCGGGTCAGGGTCTTCCATATCATCCAAAAGTGGAACCCCTCGAATGCCACTGTCCCCCTGCCAGGTACTGCTCTTTTGGACTGGATGATGCAGGTCCACGTCATGTGACAATTAAAGGATGATTTGTCCTGAAGTTCACCTCGAACCATGGAAGCAGTTGAACTTATGTTTTAGTAGCCCTATGCCATGTTCTATAATGGCAGTTTTGGAGATGTGGGCATTATTGTTAAGTTTTTCAGGTAAGTTGTCAGGAAACATGGTCACCAGAGGCATTCATTTTCATTAGCGTCAAAAACAGACGTGGACATTTTTGGCATCACATATTTCATGGGAGTTAAGCTTTTCCCTGTGCCTTATCGTCTCATTTACGTTTGGTAGAGCGGGATCCAGCTGCAGTTAAGAAATACTTCTGTCCCACCAACCCGTCTTTCAAGCACCCAGTTTAGGAGGGGGGGGCACAGGTGTTGCGCAGAGGAGCCTCACCGAGCTCCACGGGTGCGGTCATTGGCGGCATCAGTTCTGGTGATGGAGGCTTCCTCCAAGTACCGCAATGCGGACAGGGACAGGAGAAACAAACACCAGGCCCAGATCCTGGGCAGCCATTGCTTTTTACTTTTTCAGAATGAACCCCCACCGTCAGGGTTTCTTTCTGTAAAATAAAAACGCATTCTGAGTGAGTAGACATGACATGGCAGCCAGACCAGAATTCAATTCTCCTGAAATTTCGCCCACCTTTAATCAGACATAAACTGCCAATAGGGCAGTTCTCTCTGAATAGCGTGAACATTTGCATAACGAAAAATAATGCCCCCCCTGCAGAATGTGAAGAGGGGCCTCTGAGTCTCCCATATCTCACAGTTATTCATGGGCCTTGGGCTTAATGGGGCCCCCCTTGAGGGCCCCTGTATGGTCGAGGTGGCCCCCTATGCATCAAAGTCTGCAGTCTATCTAGAATGGCATGGTGGCAGGGCCAGCCCTGGGCATGGGTGAGCTCCAATAGTCCGAGGGGCGCAGCAGGGAGTTGCCTGACATAGTGTCATGCAAACAACAGTTTTCCATCCCATTTGGTCTCAACTGGGTACCGTTAAAGACTATGCAATCAGTCCTTAATGTACATCAGCGTAATTGTTAGCACCCCATCGACCACCTGCCCATCTCCCATCTTCCTCACACCTCCCGCCGTCATGCCACAACGATCCACCCTCCTACCCCCATAAGAAACACCATTTTTTCTTTCTAGCCAGGGCGCTATCCTGGTCAGTCTGATTTAGAACCGTCCCTGAATGGTGGGCCGGCCCTAAATCAGATCCCTAGACCCCTTGGTCCTGGTTGCCGCTCCTGCTGCAGGCCGAGTGGTTCAGAGGCGCAGTCCCGTTCCTCGATCCACCTGGCACTGAATTCGAGCCCCCGGTCCCCACGCAACGCTTCATGCCTTCCCTAAGTGTTGTAAGCCCTAATTGTTTGTTTTGTCGTCAGCTGCCTTAAACTGAACTAATCGGTTGCCCATTGTCGTGCATTCCCTCATAATTTGTAATTTGTTGTAATTGTGCTGCTGATTGCTAGTATCGTGATCTATGCTCTACTGTTTTATCCTTTGTGTTTCCTTGCCAACTTGTTTCAGTCCCAGATGGTTCTCGCCGGTCCCACCTGCGCCGTGTTTCTGCCCACTCCCCTATCCTCCCCACTCCCCGACAGCCACTTCCACCTCCCAGGGAACTTAATGGAGGCTGCAGCCCAGTGATGCGTGCAGCAAGTGCACCGCCAGCGCACTATAGGCACAACAAAGGCAAGCTCATTTGTGCCCGTCCACACCTGGACCACGCCCTGCGCCAGGAACTCTGGCCCCCATCAATTCCACAGGTACTCTGCCGCAGAGCTACGGCCCCGCATGGAACAACTGCTGCCTCGCTTCACTATGCACCACAGCGGGACTATTCACCTGCATCCACTGCCACTTCAACATGATCAGCATCCCGCCGAACAACACCATGCCAACCACAGATGCCAGCACCCTTCCGGTTCGACTCAACTGCCTCATGATCAATGCCAAATCACTCTGCAAACACACCAATAAGGTCTGGCACACCATCTCTACCCTAGCCTCCAACATAACCTTCATCACGGAGATCTTGCTCAGCCCCACATCGGCCCCTGAGATCGCCACTGCAACCCCCACTGGGTACAAGATGAAACACAGACACCGTGCCAACATACCAAGGGAAGGCATCGCCATCGTACACAACTAATCGATCACCATGAACCATCACCAAAGACGACGCAACGCCCACCATGGAATGCATGAATTTCCAGCTCCACGTCAATGCCAAAACCGCCATCAGAGGCACCCTCGAATGCAGAGCGTCAGGACCACGAACCGGCCTTAGCAACACCATAGCTAAATTCATCGCCCCTCCCGCCGTTGAATCCGAACACTGCATCTTCTTTGGGGACCTCATTTTCCACCTGGACAACCTCACCGATGCCAACACCACGGACCTCCTGAAAAAAAATTAGATAACATCGACATCAAGCAATTCATCACCAACCCCACACACAGATCAGGACACACGCTTGACCCTGTCTTCACATCCAGTAACAAATTCAGATACAGGCACACATCAGAACTCACCTGGACTGACCACGCCATCGTACACTTTACCTCACCGTACCACCGCACACTACCCATACCAGAGACAATGCACCCTACCGCAGCTGGACCAAAATAACTTACCAGCAATAGATAGATGCCCTAAGCACCTCCCCTCCAAACATCACTACCAACCTGGACCAAACGATAGATAACTTCAACGCCTGGATCACCAACGCTGCCAACCAAGTCGCCCCCACCAAACCACCCAAGAGAAATAGACCCACAAAACGAGCCACCTGGTACACACCAGAACTCTGCGCATCTAAACACAAATGTAAACAACTAGAAAGAAGATGGCAAACCAGCAAGAAAGATACCGACCCAGCCACCTACAAAGCAATTCTCAACAACTACCACTGCCAGCTCAAAGCCGCAAAAAATGAGCTCCTCACACGCCGCATCAAAACCAGCGCCAACCAAACCAAGGTGCTCTTCACCATCACCACAGAATTCTAAAAAAACCATCAGCAGACCCAAGAGATCTCCAGAACTTCCGACCAATCTCCTTCCTGCCGTCCCCCGCCAAAGTCCTGGAGAAAGTCATCAACCTCCAACTCACTGATCATCTGGGAAGAAAGAAGCCACTGGACCCTTCCCAGCCAGTCAGGCTTTAGAGCTAACCACAGCATAGACACAGCTCTGATCACAGCTACAGATGACATCTGAGCCCTACTTGACAGAGGAGAAATGGCTGCCCTCATCTTCCTTGACCTCTCCGCGGCTTTCAACACCGTCTCCACCACACACTCATCCAGCGACTCCGCCAGATCGGAATCACAGACGATGCGCTCATATGGATGGCGTCCTTTCTCACAGGTCGCACCCAGAGAGCCCACCTCCATCACCTTCACATCGCACCCCAAGCTGCGGAGTACCCTAAGGCTCATCCCTCAGCCCCACCCTCTTCAACATCTACATGACACCACTCGCAGGCATCGTCAGAGCACACAACATCAACATCATCTCCTACACCGATGACACCCAATTCGTCCTCTCGCTCTCAGCGAACCCCACCCAGACAAAGACCAACTTCCACAACTGCATGATGAACATCGGTACATGGATAAGAGACAACTGCCTCAAACTGAATACGGAAAAGACATAAGTCCTAATCTTTGGCAGACACACCGCCCTTTGGAATGACTCTTTGTGGCCCACGGTGCTCGGCCCCACCCCCACGCTGAAAGACCATGCCTGCAACCTCAACATCGTACTAGACAATGAACTCTCCATGAAATGTCAGGTAAACACGTTGCCTCAGCATGCTTCCACACGATCTGCATGGTCTGAAAGATCTTCATGGGGCTCCCCATCAGCACCAGAAAAATTGGGACGCAGGCCCTCATCACCAGCCGACTCGACTACGGCAACGCACTCTATGCCAGCACAACATCTGAACTCATGCAAAGACTCCAGACAATCCAGAACGCAGCAGCCAGGCTGATCCACAACCTGCCCAAAAGGACACGCATCACCCAACACCTGAAGAACCTCCACTGGCTCCCTGTTCAGAAGAGATGCCAGTTCGAGCTCTTGACCCACGCCTACAAAACTCTCCACAATCTAGGACCACACTACATGAACCACCGCCTGACCTTCCACCAACCATGCAGAAACCTCCGGTCCGCACACCTTGCCCTCGGACAGACTCCACGCATCCACCGCAGTCGCACCGGAGGACGCTCCTTCTGTCACCTCTCCGCCAAAGCCTGGAACACCCTCCCTCTCCTCCTCCGTACCTCACCCTTCCTGAACCACTTCGGGAAGGACCTTAAGACCTGGCTCTTCAACGGAACCTTGCAGCACACTGCCTGGAGACCTCCCGGGGTGACATGCCGTGCTGTACAAATACCTTTTTGATTGATTGATTGTGGGTGAAAAACAATGGATTGGAATGCTGCCCGATCGATCGCCAGTCGCTGAGATAAAGGGTTTGATTCATCACCCTGTTGTTTGTTGCAGTTGAGGCCCTAATTGAGACAGATATGCCCAGGCGTAGGTTCTGTCATCACTGTGTAATAGGACATCAGCTGACCATTCTGATGAGGTCAAAATAAGCTGAAACCAGTCTGTGGTTGCTTGTTCTCCCTTTTGAAGGGGCTTGCCTGACAATTCGGGGTGGACTGTTCTCAACAAAGCAGGACATGCACTGATATGTGTAAGGCACACATTTGTCCAAAGTGGTGTGGTGGGTCTGGTGACTTAGTGGACTAATGCATCCACTGTAGGGGCCTATGTTTGACCTCATGGTCACAGGTTGAAATCTTGGCGGGTCCACTCAGCCTTTCATCCTTCTGACATTGATAAAATGAGTACCATTGATTTGAGTAACAATAAACACTTGTTCCGGGCCAAGATACTCTTCTTGGTGAATGTGTGCCTAATAAATATACATGTTCATTTGTGTTATGGGTGAAAAATTATGGACTGGAATATGGCCGAGTGATTTATCGTCAGCGGTTGAGAGGAATGCAGGCCTTCCAACTATCACCTTATTTGCTGTACCTGACAAGTGGCCACATTATACCAGTGTCACCTTCAGCAAACATTATCTTTTTTTTAGTCAAAAGCTTTTTGCAGGCTTGGAATTTTTAGACCATAATTAAAATGTTAAAAGTGAAATGAAAATCCCTGGAATGCACAGGCAGTTAACTAAAATGTCAGGACGGGATGATTACTTGACATGGTACTTGGCATGTCTTTTCTGGCTCTTCCCTGCATATTTCCTTCACAGCTATATCAGTATATAGATTCGTTTATTTTTGTGTGGTGTGCTTTGTCATGCTGTTCAGATCATATCTGTCAGCTGCCATGTGTAAAATGAGCCAGAATAAACGCATTGTAAAGAAAGCACAGCAGGGTTTTGTTAGGTTTAGGATTGCGCAATGCATGCTCTCTGCCTCAATGGAGCAACTTTTTTCAGTATCTGATAATTTGAGCACTCTTTTATTATTTCCTATGATTGGACAAACGTCCAGTCCTGATAAATGTTCCATAGATTATAAAAATGGAATGAAAGATTAAAGAGCAGCTCCTAGCTGGATAAAACCAAATGATACCAGGGGATACTATTTGAATTGCTGGTGGATTAAGATGCCAGATTCAGTTCTGGCACACGCACGAGTCTTTGCAAAGGTTGCTTCTTTATGGCACCCATGACACTTAATTACAAGAAAACAGAAAAACATTATGCTTTCTTGGGCGGATGGGGAGCACTCTAGCAACAAAACACTGTTTTACCTCTGCACTGAACATCTTTGCACTCTTGCTGACCAAGTAAGCTGTTCTGCATATTATAGTAAAATCTCTCATAGTAATGGTGGACTCAGATAGTAGTGGCCACACAAAATGCTGTTTCGAATCAGATGGTCAGATTATTATAGAAAGTAGGTGGCCAGTCAGATTCTTGCTATTTATATTTGTCAGTTTATTGAAAAATCCTGATTCCCTTAGTACTATTACAGACACAAAATTAGCTTCCTTCTCATCTCTGGTTGTCATATAGCAGTCTGTATATTGTTATTCCACATTGAAGCTTTCAGATTTTTGCAGATATAGGCAAGAGGCGTTCGAGTCTGTAGCTGTTTAGGTGCTGTGGTGGAGGTGGGATGTAAATGTCAGCGCTTACATTATTTTGCTTTTATGAGAGCCTTTTAAGGTAAATTAATATGTGAAGATATTTATTTAAATATCTTAAAAGGTGTTTTTTCTTACTTGCCTTTTAGAGGCAGCATTTCAGTGTTTGTTCATAGCACTCAGTATGTTCATCGCTGGCCTTCGCAGTGGTTGGAACTGGAAAGAAGATAAGGAAAAATCATTGTGTGCCTAGTGCAACTAAATACTCAGGAAAGGTAGATGACACACACACATGCAGCAAACGTACTTGACAGAAAGTCAAAATGAAAGGATGGCAAGATAAAAAATCTTTATTTCAACCCACTGCTGGTTTGATTGGGAAAAATGTGTAGAAAGATGAAATAGTACAGCTAATCAGTGGTCGTAGTACATCAGGCCACAGCAATGAAGACACTTTGGAACCTGTGCAGCACAACCGGGGCATTGTTGAAAATGAGCAGGCTGTAGGGAAATTGAAAATGTAGACCCAATCATGTGAGAATCACAACAAAAGTAAAAACATTGGATTAAGATAGTCCAAGTTAGCATCAGATGTTTCCCTCAGACCATGAAACAAAAACCTTTCAAATAGAGGAAGTTGATGCTGAATGTCTAAACCCTTCTTTTTAAAGTTCTATGACAAATATTGTTGTATGAACCTGTTTGTTCAAACTAATTATTTATCTGAAAGATTCCGAGTCATTGATAAGAACCCATCTGAGAAATCTCTCTTTATTCAAAGACAATCAGACGTTTTTCTGGAGAAGGCTACTGTGAGTGATATATTCTGCCATATGCTCGTATAGTGCGTTAGCAGAACTTGAGCACCCATTTTAAGTTGTAGCTGGATCCAATTAGCCTATTGTTGTTACAAATGCACAACTCTGCACACAAACCTATGTAAATTAGCAATTAACCCTAGCTGCTGAGGCTTTTTCACCCCAATGCTGAGTCCTTTAGAGCTTCACCCTTAAGGTTTGATAACTTTTTTCACACAAAAGATATCGGGGCATATTAACAACCAGGCGATAGTCAATTATCGCCGCTTTAGCGTCCGTTTTCGGACGGAAAGCGGCGATAATTCTATCGCCTAATCAGCAAGGTCACGCTATTGCGTGAATCCCTGCACTATCGCCCTTTCCCCCAACGCCCATCCTTGCATCTCTAATGAGATGCAAAGTGGGCGTTACTGGGTGTACCCCAGATGGGCTACGTTGTAAATATCGCCGATGTGCACATCGCGATATTTACAAGGCAGCCCACAGGACTATAGCAGACGTTATATTTTGGCGAAAACGGCCGTTTTCGCCAAAATCTAACGTCTGCTATAATACCGATTTAGCCATCCCTAACATAGGGGGTGGATTGTGCTGATACGACCACAGGGTCGTATCAGCAAGGTTATCGCCGTTTTGCAGGGAACATCGCTGGAAAACCAGCGATGTTCCCTGCAATACGGCGATAACCTCGCTATCTCTGGAATTTTTATCGCCCTGGAGAAGCGTGTTGTTAATAACGCGCTACCAGGGCGATAATTTCCAGAGATAGCCAGCGATAAGGAATCTATCGCTAAGCACGGCCAGCGATAATTATCGCTGGCCGTTGATAATATGCCCCTTCCAGGCTAAATGTGCCTCCTTTTTCACCATGTGTTTCGGATTCTAAAGATGCCAAGGGTTTGTGGATTCCCCTCGAGGGGACTGAGAAAATAGTCAAGATACAGCAACTTTTGTTTTGTTTCTTTCTTTGAAAAAATGGGAAAAAGTGTTGTGCAAGAAAGCATGTTTTGTTTTCTAAAAATTACATCAACATAAGGTTTGCTGTTCTCAGATGACCATCTTTTCAGCTTCCATGAAAAGTTTTTTCATTTTTCTAAGTGGACATCTATTTTTCCTGTTTTGTATGGTTTCTACCCAATTGCAGACTGTGAAAGAAACAGATGTGAAACCCACTGGTGAACCTGGAAAGCCAGAAATTTCTGAAAGGTAGGCAACATTTTAAATTCAGCAGGGGTCATTTGTGTAGATCACTCATGGTTTTCCCAAAGAAACCAAATGTTGAAATAAAAAAGAATGTGAAAAAGAGAAAGTATAAGAATAAGTATCAAAAGTTTTATCTGTAATTTCTTTTCCCAGACTTCTGATTTACAAATGTAATGTACAGTTATGCCCATCAGACCATTGTGATGTAAAGGATGTATAGTGTTTGTTTGATGCATTAAACACCTGATACCCAGAGCCAACAACGGAGCTGCAACTTACAATGATATTTCACTGTGTATGGACCTGCAGCAATTTAAACAGCAAAATCATGAAAAATAGATAGGAAAGACATCTATGCATGTTTGAAATGTGCCCAATATACTGAGCTTAGGAATAGTGGTGATTTGTATAGCTCTGAATTTGGGGTTACCCATAACCTCACCCACACCACAAGCCATCTGCTAGATCCTATTTTAACCAACTTCACCAACTTCATGGAGAATAAACCCACCCTCCTCACCTGGACCAACCATTCCCTCATCTGCCCAACTATCAACAAAGAACCACCCTATCCAAAACTACGCATCACAACGGGAACACAGTCTCTGAACAGACCTGGTCCACACAACCGAAAAATACAGCCCGCTGCATTAAGATGAACTCTGCTGCTCCATCGACAATTTCAATGACTGGATCACCTCCTGCGCAGGCATTATGGCCCACCCCAAAACCACGACCACCCTCAAGGACCAGACCTCAAGCAAGCTGGTACACCAACGACCTACGACTCACCAAGCAGCTCAAGCACCACTAGAGACTCACTCAAACATAGAAAAAGTCCCTCTGGCAATACCACCAACAATTAAAAGCCACCAAGCTCTTAGAACTGACTGAGCGGATAGAAAAAGGCACCAACAACTCTAAGGAAATCTTCTTCATAGTGTAGGAATTCACCCCTCCCCCCCACCCCCATTGCCAGCTCCAGTATTATCACTCCCTCGCAAGAACCCGCCACACTGACCTGCTGGTGACTATTACCTGCATGGAAACCACCCCTGCCATGTGCTCCATCCACTCAAGAGTCCCATCAGACCTGTGCCTACACTTTGCCTTTGTCAGAGGACTCAAGTCCATCTGCACTGCCCTATGCCCTATTGACAATGACTCCCTAACCACAGCTACCTTCTCATACTCCTAGAAACAGGCCACCACCCTGCCGCTACTGAAAAAAACATACAACAAACCCATCACCTTGCTACAGTTCCTAGCGAAAGTGCTGAAGAACCTCATCAACAAGAGACTAGAAAACCACCTCAATGACAACCACCTCCTGCAACCATCCAAATCATTCTTCAGATCCAACTACAGCACTGAAGCTGATCTCATCACCACCACCTACGACAACTGCACCATCAAGAACCAAGGTAACACTGCAACGCTCATCATCCTCAAACTCTCCATGGCTTTCAACACCATCTTCCACCCGGTCCTCATCCAACACCTCCACGAGACAGGAATTTGAGGAACAGCATTTCCATGAATCAAATCTTTCCTCACTCCAAGCAGACATAAAGTCAGCCAAGTCCTCTACACCTCAGAACCCACCGAGCTGATCTGATGTGTCCCTCAGGGTTTAGCACTCAACCCCATGCTTTTTAATGTCTATAATGTCTACATGGCCCTGCTCACCAACATCATCTGAAGCTATGGGCTCAAAATCATCTCATTTGATGGCACTCAACGCATCTTCTCCCTCTCCAAGGAAACCGCAAGTATGCAAGTGAAGTTTATCAAGTGTATGTCAGAAGTCGCCCTCTGGATAAAATCCAACTGCCCAAAGCTCAATTCGCATAAGACGGGGGTGCCACTGTTCAGGAAGGACACAATACTCTGGTCCTCGGACTGGTGGTCATCCAAATTGGGAACCAACTCCCACCCTGTACAGCCAAACAAGGCACCTGAGGATCATGGTCGATAACCAACTTTCGATGTCCAGCTAAACCAACTTGATTAACTCTTCCTCTTTCCACACATTCAAAATCCTCAGAAAGATATTCAGATGGTTTTCTCTCAACAACCATCAAACAATCACCCACGTACTTATCACCAGCAAGCTAGTCAATGGAAACACACTCTACATCAGAATCTTTGCCCACTCACCGAGCGGCTCCAGATCATTCAGAACATATTAGCCAGACTCAATATCAACCTCCCAGCTCGCCCTCACATATCCACTCACCTCAAGACCCCCATTGGCTGCCCATCCATTAGTGAACCCTGCTCAAACTTCTCACACACAGATTCAAAGCACTGTACAACCTAGGTCCCAATAACCGGAACAGCTGCATCACCTTCCTCACCCCCATTAGCCAGCTCCAGCCTGCCAACCTTCTGTTTGCAGCTGTCCACCGCACCTGCACTTTCTCACAACTGCCTAAAACAAACTCCCCATTCCCATTAGGGCCGTCAGCTCAGTCCTAGAACTCTAGAAGGAACTGAAAACCTGGCTCTTCAAATAGGCCTTCGCCAGGACAGCACCCATGCCTCCATTCTTATCAGTGCCAGATATTCTCCTGGCTAAGATGCACACTTTTCAAGTAAATATTAACATAACATATACAGATCCTACAACTTGCACACAGACTTCTCCCTTTTTTACCAGCTCCAATCGTAACTCAATGCAGTGGCAGTTTTTCAAGATGCCCCTAAAACCTTTCACTGATTACAGTGGGGCTTTCTGTTTGCAACTCTTGAAACAACAGCTTTGATAAAACCTTTTAAAACTGGGTCAAACTCCTCCACAGCAGTCCCACTGCTCAGATCAGAACCAATAGGATTCAATCTGCATCCACTGAAATGACTAAAGGCACTGGACAAGTTAGCCCCATGCCCCCTATCCTGTTTGCCATTGAAATAGAGCCTCTGGCCTGCACACTACCACCGCACCACTTAAACAAAGGGCGCTGCTTCACAACACAAAGGCTGCTAATCTCAATCTGTGCTGAAGATTTGTTAT
Source organism: Calotriton arnoldi (assembly GCA_963921515.1). Lineage (NCBI taxonomy): Eukaryota > Metazoa > Chordata > Amphibia > Caudata > Salamandridae > Calotriton > Calotriton arnoldi. The sequence continues at coordinate 1,332,420 of CAWUFW010003501.1, forward strand.
TATTTGTTAAGGAAATAAGAACCAATGTCTCCCCCATCCACAAATTCCTAAAAATCAGTGATGAATCTGGCCTATACATCATTTGAGGAAAATCACAGACCCTTCCTCTCACACCTAACACCCTAGAGCCTGATTTAGATGTTGCATTGTCATAGTGCAACCCATCTGCCAGATACCTGGGATTATGGATTAGCCCTGAAAAAGATCTAATACTGTGAGAGAACTATGGGGGAGATTTACTACTTTTTTACACAGCGCAGTGCAGCAGCCGTAAATGCTGCGATGCGCTGCGTGAAAAGGAGAGAGGAGGAGAGCGACAAATTTACTAAAATAAGGCACTCTTCTCCCCTCTCTGTAGCGCCGGCACTGAAATCAGCTGCCATGCGCCACAGAGACACCTTTGCGCCAGGTCTCCGTGAGTCTAGCATAGGTTTTGTACTGGAAAGGTAGCCTTCCAGTACAAAATACTATGCTGAGACTCACTTTGAACCTTTTCTCTCTTTGTATGCGTGCTGTACAGTGCAGCATACATGCAGAGTCAGAAAAGGAAAGAGAAATGAAAGCATTTCTCCTTCCTTGTGCCTACTTTAAAAGAGCGCAGTTTTCTGATGCTAAACCCAGTCTACTTTGTTTAGTAGTTTGGGTTTAGCGTCAGAAACCTTGGATGGTTGCATGGGAACGCCCATGCTGCACTCATGGTACGCCCCCTTGGCGCTAAGTAATGCAAAGCAGCGCTATGCGTTGCTTTGCATCACTTTCACTTTATTTCCAGAAAAAAGATTTTGCGCCGGTTATGTGACGCAAACACGGCGTAAAAACTTAGTAAATCTCCCATTATATCACTGCCTTGACAGAAACAGAGGAACAGGAAAGTGAATGGCTCTGCCTCCCCTTGATGATGGCGGGCCGCATTACTCTTACGAAGATGGTTATCCACCCAAGCCCCCAATAATGCTTTCAAACATTCCAATACAATGAACAAAACACTGTTTCATCCACCTGCCCTAATGGTGAGTCTGGCATTGGCGGGAAGCAGCCTAGACTGAAGGGTAAAGTTATTTCAATTCCCTATGACCAGGGCAGTTTTTCAGCCCCAGACTTTGGGGCATATTTATATTTACAAGCCCCTATCGCCACCACAACGTCACTTTTCACAACGCTGTGGTGGCGATAGGAGCGTCGCCTTATTCACAAGGCAGCGTTAAGCCACTTAACATGGCTTAATGCTGCCTTGTAAATTAGGCACATTTCACGCGTGAAAGGGGAGGGCAATGGGTGTTACGGTGGACGTTCCACCGTAGCACCCTTTGATTTTGACACTGCCCCATATTTACGGGGGTGGCATAAATATGGGGCAGCGCCAAAATTAAGACCAGGAAAAACCTGGTCTTACCCTGGCGCAACAAGGAGAAATGTTTAATTTCTCCTCGTTTTTGCTGTTTCCATGTGTGCTGCCTTGTGCAGCACACATGGAAACAGCAAAACGCAATTGATTGTTTATGTGCAGGAAGGTGTCCATTCCTGCATATAAACAATCATTAAAAAAATTACGTTTTGTAACTTCTATGTGTGCTGCATTAAGCAGCTCACACAGAAGTTACAAAACGCAGCACACATCGAAGTTGCAAAACGGCATTTAAAGATTGTTTATGTGCAGGAAGGGACACCTTCCTGCACATAAACAATCCTTCCCCTCAACAAAGGCACCCTTGCACTATGGTGCAAGGATGCCTGTGTTGGCGCTAGTCAGCTAAATTTAGTGCCAGAGCGGGGGGAAATGCAGGGCTGCACCATATTGTTGTAAATATGGTGCAGCCCTGTGCTTCAGGAGTGGTGGAGTGCGGCGTTAAGCCAAAGAGGCTAACGCTGCGCTCTGCCACTTCTATTATACATATATATACGCCTTTGAGCTTTATTATTGTGCACACACTCTGAATGCTCCTTTTCGATATTACCCGCCTCCATCCCAGCCGCACTTGGGCTTAAAAGGAAAATGTTGCCGCTGGGCTGCTAGAGCAAACGGTGCTTCACCAAAACATCCCACCAACAACAGAAATAGACACCGTACTCTGCACGACACGAGCCTGGGAAGACTTCTATGCTAGGATCATCCTGAGGTGCCTAGACTCACCAGAACTCCCCCTTCTAAGCAGCCCTCAACTTACACCAATGCTCAAACAGAAAGCAATGGCACAATACTGTCTCTTAAACTGACCAAACTTGGCAACATTTCTCCTCAGTGCCAGTTCCTCACTATACTGACCCATACCCTCTTGACAAAGTTCTGTATTACAGACTCAGGTCAGCAAGTCGATCCACTTTTGCTTCATGATTATCCCACCAGGAAGCCCTCATGTTAGTGAAGTTCCCTACTCCCAGAGGCATGCGTTCCGGACAATATAACTCTATCCAACAGAGATGCCGGCGGTTTCCCCAACCGGTCGGGATAAATGGTGCACAGACGTAATCTGCCAAATAACAGTCCGAAACTCTGTTGTTCTCTGTCTGAACAATAGACTCAAACGTATACATTTCAAACATATACATAGAATATACCATACCCCTGAGAGTTTAAGAAGAAAAGGGCTGAGAAAAGACTCCTTGTGAATTTGGTGCCAGACCCCAGAGGCGGGGTTCTTGCACCTGGGCGGTACATGTCCCTTAATAGCTGTATTCTGGCCAAGATATTTGCAGAAATATCAAACATAACTGGCCAGATCCCAAACCCGTCTCCAAAAATGACCTCGCTAGGATACGTTCGAATGATTCGTGTGGGAGTGGAGAAACGTACGGTGCTAATGGGCTAGGCACAGGCTGTGCTGCATTGGGGGCATGGCCTCGTGCCAGGTGCTGAAAGCTGGTTAAAAGACATGGGGTACTGTAAGGTACAACTAGAGTTATATGAACTATCACTGCTGTCATCCTGCAGACCACAAGACATCTGGGGGACATTTCGATCCTTTCTTTTGCAATGTAGTAGTACTGACAATCAATGGTGAATACTGGTAATAATCAAGCCCATTGAAATCATGTGATTCGGCAGCTGCTGCGTTTTTTCCACATTCATGGATTTGCCACTTCACCCATCATTTGCTGTTTAATTTACAGATTTTAACAAAAAAATTGTTTCCAGCTCAAACGGATCAAAAGTTACAAAAAATATGGTGACACACGTTCCTGCGCACTGAAAGTCCCATCGCAAAGATTGACTGGTCGTCTTTCAGTTACTTATTGCTGTATTTGGTTGGTAAATTGGTACTAATAAGGTGGCATCATTTCCTGAACAGTGTTACCATGTGTAATAATGACACAATAATGAAGCAAAACAATTAGAAAATGTGCCACATTATGACACATAGGGGCATATTAGCAAGACCGGCGATAAAATTATCGCCGTTTTAGCGGCAGGAAACTGCCGCTAAAGCGGCGATAATGGGCTTGCTAATATGCGTTATAGAATTCCAATAGAAGCCCAGGTTAGATGTGCAGGACATCTAACCTGGGCTTCTATTGGAATTCTATAACGCATAATAGCAAGCCCATTATCGCCGCTTTAGCGGCAGTTTCCAGCCGCTAAAACGGCGATAATTTTATCGCCGGTCTTGCTAATATGCCCCATAATTTCCCTTTTCTTGACGCATAATTTAGTCAACTCTGCCACACAGCATGATCCACCTCTACCCATAATTCCAGTGGTCTTCTTGGTAATAATCCATCTAGATGGGTGATCCATGAAATACCTGTATAGCAGGTGGGGAGATATGGGGCGTGTGAGCTGTACCGCTGCTCATCCATCTTTTCATGTGGTACATTTTGCATTTGTCGCCCTAAGTTGGAAGGTTATGCCCAAACGTGGGTCCCTTGTTAGCTGGACCACTGGATTCAAGCTAGCCTGGCTGATGAGGGGTGATACCTTTAAACCGGTCCCAGGATGCGTGTTCCGGTTCAGGGTGGACCTGGCCTGGCAGGTTGGGCTAGACTGTTCCCATGAGAAACAGGGTCAAGACTGATATGCATATGACTGGGTCCAAACTGAGGTGGCACAGTGAGCAAATAATGATGGATTAAACTCAGATTTCTTGACTGGGGGTGAGTGGTTGAAAAGTTTCAGCACACTGTCCATCATCTTGTTGTGTTTGTATAGTTTAGCTTTGCCAAATATCATACCTACAATCTCCAGATCTCATAAATGTTTTGTAAGGTACCCACATTTGTTATGAGTTGTAATGTTTGTTTTAGTATAGCATATGTTTTCACCATCTCACAGTGATCACAGGAGAAATACACTACCACTGGGGGCAGTGGTTTGAGGAAATTGTTTGTTGGGGCCAGGTGAAACAAGCAGTTCTGTAGGTGGGTGCCTCTCCTAAAAATAAACCTTTGTCGTCCGAACTGGACTCCTTCTACATTAATAATACTCTAGTGTCTTAAAAATCCATTTTCTGTGAGTAGGCGTTATCTAGGCTTTCCCAGGATCATGGGCTGAACCTAGGATTTCTTTTCTGAAGGCTGTGTTATGGGATAAATGAGCGAATGAGAAGGATGGTGCATATTTCACTGGGGACGAGGTGAGCTTTGGCCCATGTAGATGTTCATTCTACTGCCATAGATGTTAGAAATAGAGTTCTTAAGATGGGGGTTTTGTAGGGAGTACTTACGGGTTTAGACATTCTTTTTGTTTTTTAAATTTAGCTTTTTTAGATTATGTTACCATTTTTGAGTGTATTGCATCGGAATATCCTGTGTCATTTTGCAATGCCTTAGAGAATAATTGTTTTTGATATTGTCAGCTTGTCAGAAAATTAAATACATACAAATAAATGCAAATAAAGACAACACTAATGTTAACACTGTAATGAAAGGCTATAACCACCCTGTCAAATGACTGCTCTTTGTTGTAAAATAATTTCTCTATCCTTGTACTGTTTTAAGAACTCTCTTTCATTGTTATGAATAAGGATGTGTTGTAAGAGGATAACGTTAGGTCCATTTCTTTTTAAAACAGTAAATTCTTCAGCTATTTCAACGCTCATTAATAGCTCAAGATCATGTCAGTCACATTTCTCAAGTTGTTTGTTATCATATCTGTGTGTATGGTCATTTGTTCATAAATTCACCGGCAAAATATTTTTAATTGCCCCATGTTTTGATTTGAATTCTGCGATTGCTACTTTTTAAACCTTTCCCTTTGCAGTGGGTATCCTGTACTTAACTGGGCTTCATCATAGTTAAGACGTAACGTAGGCCACACATGCTTACCTTACTGGGGGAATGTACTGGTGCATAGATTATAGTCTACTAAATAATGTTTTTACCCTAAATTCTAGACCAGAGGTTTTCCAAAATAGTTTCAGGTGGGCTAGACTCTTTCCAGAGCTTTGGGATATTCAGATAAAAGACATCTACATGTATGAAGTTGAAATGGGACTAATTTACTTACTCAACTATTTACTCCAAGGGGCATATGTACAAGAACTTAACGCAGCCGTCGCGTAAATTTTTTGACATTACGGTGTTTTTTTTTATCGCCTTACTTACAAAGTGCCACTAACTGCAGTAAGCGGCACTTTTCCGTCATAAACGTGAATTTTTTAGATCGCCACTTCTGTTAGCGGGACTTAACAAAAATGAGATGCAAGGTGGGCGTTCCTGTGCAAAAACTGTTAGTCCAGTTAGAGGCAGTTTTTTAAGACCAGAAAATAGCTGGTCTTAAAATTGGTGCAAACACTTGGGTCCACATATTAGATGTTTGGGTGCTGGACAGCTCTGCAAGGAATATTGCTGCGCTGCCCTGCGCCAGAACAAAAGGACAGGGATGCACCCTATCAATAACATAGGGGGCATTCCTGGGCCCCATTCATGAAAAGTGTTGCATCTCTGCGACAAAACAGTGTTGCAACAATTTTTACTGTGCCCTCCTTGCGGCACCATTGATGCGCCATATTCAATGTATGGTGCTCCATGTCGCAATCAATGACAGATACATCTGAAATCCTGACGGATCTGGCAGCGCTAAAGTCACGCATTGCTACAGTTGTGTTGCAAGCATGACGCAACTCCAGCAATGCATGGGGCCAGCCCATCCCTTATGGCACAGCGTCACCCTTACGCCTGCCATAAGGCAGGCGTAAGGTTTTGACACAGTGGCGTCCTAGAATTGTCGCAGTGAAATCTAAGAGACTTCTTTTTATTATTTTTTTTTATTAAGCAGAAGCATAAGGAGAAAGACAACAATCGATAAAAACAGGGCATCTTAATTTGATCAATATTCGGAAACAATTGAATAAAATAGATACTATAAAGTGCATAATGGCATATTCCAGCAAAGACCAGATTAAATGCAAATTTTTTAAAAACATTCAAAAATTCGTACCCCAACTTAGTACTAAAGTGTGGTGCTAAAGTGCTTAAGTGCATCCAGTGAAAATTTCCTTCATCAACCTTAACTACTCATCCTAATGTGGTATATTAAAGTGCATTTTTTTTTCTCGCTAAAATATTTCCCCCCTTTTTAAAAGTTTTTATTGTGTTACAATCCCCTTGCATTTTAGCAAGACTTTGTGGTTAAGTATAGGGTTGTTCTTCCACCGTATTTTCTATCTTCACCATATGTTTCCATACGGCAGTGAACTTTTTAATAGCACCTACTCGATTTGCATATGCTTCTTCGAATTTCCTTATGCGTTTCATCTTATTTAGCCATCCCGCATAGGTAGGTATTTTAGCAGATCTCCAATTCTGTAATATCAGGGAGCGTGCTACAAGGGAAGTGATTGCTATAAATGTCTCCTCACCTCTTGTCGTTGCTAGAGTCCCCCTTTGTCTAGTAATTCCAAAGAGGGCTACGTCGACTTCGGGAACTAGCCTCTTCTTGATCCCCTGGCTGACAGCTAAGAAGATCCTTTCCCAAAATTGTACTAGCCTTGGGCACATAAAAAAAATATGCAGCCAATCTCCCCTCCCTTCTGCCTGGCAACGGAAACATCTATTCTCCACTTCTGGATAGATTTTATGGAGTGCTTTGGGTGTATAATAAGCCATACATCGAGACAAAAAGGCCATTCTTTTAAAATTAGCAGCTCTTAAAGGCTTGCTGCTTAACTGCAAAATGGCCTTCAAATCCCTATCTGAAAGCGTACATTGTGTCTCCTGAGTAACTTTTTTCCAGAAATTTATTTACCAACATTGAATCTTGCTGGGAGCATAAGAGACGGTACCAATTTCCCACCCCCCTTAACTTTGCTTCCAGTAAGGCAGTCACGAATTTAGTGGGACTAATACTTGAAGGGAGATTGAATCTATTTAAAAAATATACAATCTGAATATATTAAAAAAACGAGGCTTGCACCTATCACCACTTCTATTTAGAACCTCTTGCCAAGTGATCACTCTATTTCCTATTATAAAATGTCCCAACTCTTTAAGACCACTATTATACCAACTGTTCAGATGGCTAGTCCTAATTTGAAGACCCAAACTTTTGCATTCACCTAATTTTAAATAGTGAAACCCTGTAACACCTGCTTGCTTATAAAAATCTGTAATCTATAAGAGTATTCCTGAAGAATCTTATACCTAGTTTTTTTAGGGAGTTTTTTGCTGTTTTTAAAAATATCGGGATTTGTGAGTTAATTTCTTGCACCATTTTATCCCCAAAAAATTATCTACTGATCCTTTCAAGTCGATTAAACGAACTGTCAAGTCTAAAATAGCAGCTTCATAGTATGTCCTAATTTGAGGGAGTGCAAGCCCCCCCTGGTTAATATCCAATTGAAGCACCGAGAGTTTAACCCTGGGTACCTTCTTACTCCAGATAAACTTTCTGAAGATTGTTTCTAGTTCTTTAAAATAGATGTTGTTAATCTTTATAGGTATATTTGTAAAGAGAAAAACCAACAAAGGGAGAATTGACATTTTGATAAGGGCCACACGGCCTATCAAAGTGAGGGGTAATAATGACCAGTCATCTAGCAGTTTTTTATTCTAATTCCGCATGGCTTCATAATTTAATTTATATAAATCCTCATATTGATTGGAGACATATATCCCGAGATAACGAATTGGATCGGCATTATGGACTTGTTGTCTAAGGGTTTCAGGAAGAAAATCACTCTCCGTATTCATAATTAAGATCTCAGTCTTATTTTGATTGATTTTGTACCCCTCAATCCGTTCAAACTGAGCAAATTCTGTTAGTACTTGCTCTATGTTCTGGCTCTCAGGTTTAAGATAAAGAATGATATCATCTGCAAACAACTTTAATTTTGCCATGCCCACTATTGGAGATCTAATTATCAAATTGTTGCGAATTTTAGTGGCCAAAGGTTCAATAAAAAAGGTAAGCAAGACAGGTGATAACGGACACCCTTGTCTATTCCCCCAGTTCACATTTATTGTCCCTGCTAAGTTAGTATTAATAAAAACCTGAGCCTGTGCCCCCTGATAAATATTCCACAGCATTTTGATGACTTGGGGGGGGAACCCCATACCTGCCCAGACCATAAAAAAGCGCATCCCAATTAACCAGATTGAATGCTTTTTCTGCGTCTACCATCATGACAAGCGCAGGGGTTCGATTATTATTAAAAAAGTTGAGAGCCTGAACTAAAAACCCTGTATTGGCCGACATTAACCTCCCTGCAATAAACCCTATCCGATCTCTATGGATCACTTCTTGTGCTAAAGGGATAAAACGCTGTGAGTCTCTTAATTCTTTTTTTGCTTTTTCAAGTAAACTTGCTGCTAGCCCCTCGCCCCGAAAGGAGGTATTCTTTTGCATTAGGGCAATATCGACTGCCCGTTGGAGTTTGGCTATATGATTCCTTCGTTTACTAGATTGATTGGCCATAAAAGCAATCATTTGCCCCCGGACTGACTACTTAAAGCCCCCCCATACTGAAAAAACTCCTGCAGTTCCCTCATTGACCCTAAAAAATTCCTGTATCCATTCCCTTGTATCTGCAACTCATTGTTGATTTGAGAGGAGGAGTCGATCCATCTGCCACCTGGATCTTGTCCTTCTCTCCCCTTCGATTTCTAGGTCTAACTTAACCAAGGAATGGTCAAAAAAAGAGTTGGCCCCTATTTTCTGAGCCAATATGTTTCAGGGAACGAGAGATTAAAAAGAAATCAATACGAGAAGCAGTTCGAAATTGACGGGAATAGCAAGTATATTCACGTACTTCCTGATGGACTTTTCGCCACGGATCGATTAACTGATAGTTTTGCATTATCGTATCTAAAAATTTTTTAGTCTTAGGTTTTAATTGTTTCTTATTTTTGTTGGAGGTATCCTTTATCAGATCTTGAATATAATTAAAATCCCCTCCAAAAATAATCTGCCCTGAAAATTGTCTAAGTAATTCATTAATCTTTATCACGGATGGGGGATCATCCATAATTGGGCCATAATAGTTAACAAAATTTAACGTAACCCCATTCAAATTGACCGTGACCCATAACCTTCGTCCGTGAGGATCCCTCTGAACATGAAGAAACTCCCAGTCCAGACCCCTACAAAAATATATACTTACCCCTCTCATTGCCAACCCTGCAGAGGCAAAGAACACTTTCGAAAAAGCTCTAGGGACAAAAAGTTTAGGCGAATTTGATTTCAAATGCGTTTCCTGGAAAAAAAGAACCTGTGGTGCAAATGAGGCCAACCATCTTATTAACCCTCCATATTTTTGTTTGTTCAAAATTCCATTGACATTAACCGAGATAATTCGACATTTAATGCCCATCTCTATGATTTAGCCCTAAAAATCATAATACTTAATTCAAGACCCTGTTTTCCTTCCACCTCACCACTGTGCTTCTGCTTTTTTTTAATACGATACACCCCCCATCGCCCTCCCTTGAACCCATCCTCCCCCTTCCCAAGAGATGTGGCAGAACCCGCAAACCACATATCCACTGCCACTAGTGCTCTGTGGGGTGCCCTGGTACTGCACCCTGGGTGACCTGCCCGCCCCCCCTGTCTTAAGTAACCTGCATAGCAGTCTGACCTTCTATTCTATTTTCCAGAGGAGATTTCGCTCAACAGATCCTGTGCTTCCTCTATGTTAGTGAACATGTGAAACTTCCCTTTCACTAGTACTCGTAGCTTCGATTGCTGAGCTATTGAGGCCTGCGCGCCCTGAGCCTTAAAAAGATAGAGCATTTTGACAAACTCTTTACGCCTGCATGCAGCTGCTACTAACATGTCAGCAAAAATCCGGCAGCTAGAGAGTTCATTAATCGCAAATTGCCTCTGTTGGATTGCCTTAGTTAGAATCTTTTCTTTGATACGATAATCTGCAAAGTTAATCAAAATTGTGCGTGCAAACTTTGAATTTGGTAACGGGTGAGCGGGCACTCGATGTGCCCTTGTTATGGTGAGGTCTCCAGTAAATTCAGGCAAAACATTTTTCTTAATGAAAGTCTAAACCCATTGAAGTGTTTGGGACCCTTCACTCCCCTCTGGCACCCCAACTATACGTAAATTTGCACGCCGGGAATGATTTTCTAGTTCCTCAAGCTTATTCTCCAGGGCAACTTTTTCCTTTTTTGTTTTGCCCACTCTCTGATGCATCGTAGTCATTTGATCTTCCAGATGTGCAATCCTAGACTCTGCTTCTTGTATTCTAGCTGGAAACCCGGCCACTGCTTCCTCAATTTTTCCTAGGCGCTGGTGAAGGGAGGCTATTTCGTTCACTTGAGATATCTTCATTTCTCTTATTTCTTCTAAAATGAGATTCAACATGATCTTTATATCCATTTGATGAGTGCTATCTTTTTCTGGAGCTTGTTCCTGTGGATTATATTGAATTTTCTCATCTTTCTTCCGTTTGTCAACTTGCGGTCCTAGAATTTCCGATCCTCCTTTATCTGGCGACTGAGGCTGGGCCTGCGACTGACTCTGACTCTGCATTGCTTGTTGTGACAGACTTAACTCTTGTGATGCTACCTGGAGCTGGGCCTGGGGTTGGGGCTGAGAATCCATCAGGGTACTCTTTACCTTGAAAAGGGAAGCCTTTAACGCCTTTTCTTCTGGAATGGTTGGATGGCATGAAGGTAATTGCGCATTTTGGATAGGGCTGGCTAATGCATCCTCCGTGAACCCCTCCAGGAGTTCTTGCGGCTTTGCTGGTGCTTTTCCCGGTGTAGACTGAGATGCTTTTCCTTTCACAAATAATGGGAAGTCTTTAACGTTTTTTGCACCTTCCTCACTAAGAGACTTCACTGCTATAATCCTACAAGGCTTTGTTGCGTGGGAATGCCCACCCTGCATACATCATACCTGACACAGGTATAATGTGGCACAGGGCTTCACAAGGTCACGCATATGCCTAGATGCGTAACTTTGTAAATACGGCGCAACGCGGTGCAAGATTCACGCTGCAAGTACGTCAAGAAAATGACACACTGGTGGCGTTAAACTGCCGGAAGGGGCTCAGGATTAAGCCCCCCTGTCTTTTTCCCCTACAATGGCGCACAATGGCTGCCATGCACCAACGCAGGCATCCTTGCACCATGGTGCAAGGGTGACTGTATTGTGGAGTTGATTGATGTTGTGGCTCCATCTCTACTCAAGACATCTGCAGGTGCGTCTGGACTAGTGGAGGGCGGGCGTGAACCAGTTGGCCTTCTTGGAGTGTTGTTTGCCTGGTCTTTTCTTGAGGCATGCCAGGGTGTGGGTGCAGTTGGAGATCCATTGGTGGAGGTTGCACGCTGCGGTGTTGGCATCTGTAAGCGTTGGCGGAGTGGTGGTGCTGAGGGAGTTGATGTTCTTGGTGGCCTTGATCCAGCTGTGACAGGGGGGGCAATGATGGCCGTGGTGTAAGGTGGGCGTGTTGAAGGCGTGATGTATACAATGATGGTCGGTCCAGGAGAGTTCTGTGGTGTGGTTGTAGTTGAAGTTCTCGCTGGCGGAGAAGACGGGCTCGAGCGTGTCTGGCTATGTGGGTTGGTGCGGTGACTAGCTGCTTGAGTCCGATGTTGACTCAGATGGGATTGCCTTCGGCACACCAGTGGCACGCCCACTGCGCAGGGCCGCACAGCGTGCGCCATTATGTAGTGCTACAGGGGGACTGGACAGCTGGTAGGCGGGAAACGCAGGAAAGGACACTGGAGGGGGCTGGGACTCAGGGGATCCCAGTGGCAACGAGGGAAAGGATATAGAAAAAGGAACTGCAAAAAAGCACAGGAAAAACAAAGCCAAACAAAACAAAGATAAAAAAAATACAAAGGTAGAAAAGCAACGGAGAAGAGCAGAAAGATGAACAAGAACTGCAGAAAAGAGGGACAGGAGGGCAGTCAAGCTGCAGAGCAGTGACGCTCTACCACTGGACCACCAGGGATAAGGCGGGTGGAGGAGGGACTCGAACACCTGACCTCCGGGTCAGAGGTACCAGCAGCAGCAGCAAAAGCTACCAGACACTGTGGGAGGAGCAAGTCCACTAAGGGATAGTCCCCCATACACCCAAAAGTAAACTAACAGGGGGCAAGAAAAGACAGCACCACCCGGTTCCCTCTTCTGATCTAACAGTGGTGACCAGATTCTGTGTTCCCCAGTTCCCCAGCGAGTAACGGCGGATCAAGCTGCATACCCAAAGTCCTGGGCCAGAACCGGCCCCCGTGCCCCTGGCACCCACTGCCACCAATGGCCGATCTCAGCAACTTGAGCCAGTTAGTGGAGTCCCCCACCAGTCTTGTGCGGTGCCCTCGGTGATGTCGGTCAGCCGCAGCACAGGGATTGCTCAGGGCACGGTGTGCGTCACCCACAGGTGCTAGGCCTGGGCCCGACTCGCCCCCGGGTCTCCTCCGCTACACATCCCACCTTCTCCTCACCCGGACATTGACACCAGGGCTCAATGCGCTGCATTCTCTTCAAATCTGTGACTCTGCCAGCAGGAGCCTCAGCCAGGTGGGATTTCACAAGCCTGGGTACAGCAGTCATCGCCAAGTCTGCTGGGAAACCTCCTGATGCAGGTGATGCAACAGGGCCCCCTTAGGCGTGAAGTTGCAGCGCTCCCACCACACAAGTTTGGCGCAGCTCATGGGCCTCATCCTTCCCAGCGTCCAGCCAGTGCAACATCATCCGGCCTGTGATGCAGTGAGGCGAGGCCCACCATTAGTAATCTCCTCCGTGCACCCTGGTTTAGTGGTGGTGCCTGGTATGCGATGCCGACCTCCCTACGTTGGTGCGCAGGAGTGCCTCTACCATTCACAGCTCCAAGGTGCGCCAGGCGGTCTTCTCACACAGGTCAGCAACGTGTCTCCATGCGACCTGCCAGACTTCACCACCAGGTAAGGGCGATCACTGATGCCTCAATGTCTTCCGCCACAGCCCAGCAACTCCACAACACCTCTGTCTTCCACTCCGGTAAACAGACGCAGGCCCAGCGGGCCTCCGGGCCCCGGGGACTGTCCCCGCTTTCAAGGTTTTGGCTGCCATGGTGTTGCAAGGAGGGCGCTATGAAAAGTGATGCATCACTGGTTTTTCCCAGCGATGCGCCTCATTTCATAACTGTAGCCCTGAATCTGCATTTCCTCTTTCCCTGGGACTCTGGCTGGTCTTCCTGGCTGTTGGGGGGCTTGTTGATCTGTGCTGCACTTGGCCCTGGCTGCTCCATTCTGCATTCCATTGGTTTTATTCCCTATTTTTAATTGGAGGTGGGCTTATAGGCCTTTTTTGCTGCTAGAGGCAAAAAAATTCACGTTGGGCTGACTAACGCGAGTTTTTTTGCTGCTAATGGGCCTTTCGTCACTTTTCACTCGCTAACGTCAAAATTTTTATCGCCTTGACGCTAGTGTTAGCGGCAATTTTCACCGCGGCTAGTTGTTACTATAGCCATGTAGCGACGTATTGTTAATACATCGCTAACAGGGCAATAGTTTTTGGTGCTAGGCCGCGTTAAGAAAACTGCCGCTAACTAACGCTAACGCTAGTTAGCAGCAGTTCTTGTACATATACCCCTAAATATCTGCAAACGATCCAGCACATTGAGAAACCGCTTTTCTAGGGTTTCAGAAATTTTCAGTTATTTTTCACTACCTGTGTCTGACCTTGAGCTCAATGATGTCTTCTAAATGATCTTTTCCAATTGTATTTTGTCTTCAATTTGCCTTAAAATATATGTAGGATGAGTTCCAGCAAGTACTAACTAATGTTTTCTTTCCAGAATAAGTTGTTAAAGGTTTGAAGTTTTCTGAGTTTTTGATTAGCTCTCAGACAGGTATAGGAATGAATAATTCTATACTGCTCTAGGGAGCTGAGGTTTGTTCTTGAAAAGCAGAAATTCAATAGCCGTGAGATTCAGGGAGTTTGCTTCCTATCCGCAGTGGCCATTGATCAGCTTCCCTGCCAGGGGACAGGTTCTAGATTGCTGGGTAGGGAAATCTAGTGACAGTTGCTCCACACTAAATATGTGAAGCCATCATCACTAAATGAGGGTGGACGGGCCGTTGGGTGATATGTTTTTGTCAGTGGAGCCAGCTAAAGCTCTGCCTGTGAAAACCCTGGGACTCCACCACCTCTAAACAGAGTGGGGGAGAGACAGGAGTATGGTGGGGTTTTGCCAAACTCTGAATGACTCCCCACACCCTTAATCTTTGTTTATAATGCTTACTGTTCTCACGTATTTGCTTAGTGTCTTTAACCTCGGTAGTCATAATTCAGGTCTTTTGCCCATTTGAAAAATCCGACACTGATTCTTTTCAGAGGTTAGTACTAGAAGAAAAGCAACTTAATGCAGCTTGAAAATAAAGTGATATGGAACCAGAGTTACCACACAAAAAATATGAGAATGTATTCACTGCACTACTTCAAAAGAAATAAACACACTAACCAGTTTTACAATAAACTAATCGTCTTTAGAATTAACAATGGAGAGTGAGGATATTTGGGAACTATTGGACTGAGGCCAGACAAAAGCTTAGGTAGGTACTGTTGAAGTGTAGGTATTGAAGGTTTTACTCAAATATGTTCTGATTTAGGCTCTCACTTTAATATTGACTGGCGGTCCACCAAGCTACACGTGAAGCCAATGCACCACTTCACCAGGCTGATTGCAGAGGCACAATCGTTAGTACACCAACCACAGAATTGAGTTAGAGAAAGAGATAGCAGTCCATTGGACTGCTGCATGCTTCTCTAAAGTCTCTGCATTGGGCCAGAATGTGTTTCCTCTTCCAGTTCTTACCTCTCTTCGGTACAGGGACTCCAGTGATGGCACTTGGAACATGTGAATTTATTGAGTTAGGGTCTTTGTTCCTTTCAGGTCTTATCTATGCATTGCAGCTGTTTGTAAGACTTCACAGGAGGAATCGTGGCTCATAAATATTACAGAGGCAGTATATCTGCAAAACCTATGAATGGCCTGTTTGCACTATGCGTGATTACTATATCTGCAACAGAAAATGCTTTCTTTTTCAATTTGTACAACAATTCATGAGGCGCATTACATCATTTACACCACCAACCAAAGTGTAGCCTTACAGGCAGATTATGACAAGTGTACGTTACACCGATTTAGGACGCATTATGTATACCTACTTACCCAGTTCACATAACTTTTCCACACATGCATAATGTAAATCGGTTAGACAGAATGGTATTTTCAGAAAAGGCTCGTTTACACTTGTTTCTCTGAATTTTCTAGTGAGCAGTTTACCATTGTGTTATGTATATATCTAGAGTTAGTAAGTGTGAGATGGTGTTTGAACATTTTTCTTCCCTCCTCAAATTACTTTCTCCTGACAAGTCTCCCCATTCTGCACACAACCTTTTGTATTTACTCAGCATTTTCACTTGGATCTTTCAGATGTAAGTGAAAATGTGTTACAAATGTGTGTGAAATGCCATTACAAATGGTGGTGAATTACTAGTAAGTTCAGAATGAGTGAGTGTGCATCACATTTCCATTGGATGTCCTAGAGTCTCCTCTGGTACATCCCTGTGAATGTCAATAGCTGGAAATTAAACATGACAATTGTTGGAAATGGCCCTCTCTGCAGGGTCATCCCCAAACTTTTTGCCTTCTTCTTCCTACTTTTTGCTGAATTAATTTTGTTGGCCATAGGACTCTGTGCATTTTTCCACTGCTAACCAGTGCTAAAGTGCTCTCTCCCCAAAACATGGTATAATTGGTTTACACCTATTTGGCATATTTAATTTATTTGTAAGTCCCTTGTAGAGTGGCTTACCTTATACCCATAATGAAATGCTACCAGAAAGCCTGCAGCACCTATTGTGCCACCCATGTACCAGGCCTGCCATTGCAGCCTGAATGCTTTGTTGCACTGCCAAGTCTACTTGGCAGTGCTTTGTTGCACTGCCACGTCTACTTGCCATGTCTACTTGGCACTCTCCTTTTATTACATATAAGTCACCCGTAAGGTAAGCCCTAGGTAGCCCATATGACAGGGTGATGTGCAAGTGAAAGGTAGGACATGTGCTTTTAAGTTTTACATGTCCTGGTAGTGAAAAACTCCCAAATTCGTTTTTTACTACTGTGAATTCTGCCCCTCTCATAGGACAATATTGGGGATTCCTTTTTACATTTAATACGCTGCAATTCCTAATTGAGAGGAGGTGGATCTGTCATGTTTGGTACCTCTGGAATTGTAATGATAAATCCTCTTCAATGGAAAAGTCGGATTTAGCATTATAATTTAGAAAATACCACTTTTAGAATGTTGCCATTTTCTTGCTCTTAGCCATGTGTGCCTGCAGTGTGTCTCTAATACACGTCTGGGGAGGGTGACAGCAGCAATTTGTGTATTCCCTCTAGACAGCCACACACAATGGGATCTTAGGTGTGACTTGATGGTCCATTCTGGCAGGATGGGAGGGAGGAGTTGGACCCTGCCTCACTTACACCTGAATAGGCTGTGTTGTGTCCCCACACAAAGGACTGCATACCCCCCCTGTAGAGAGTCTGGAGCCAGGGCAGGAAGGGAGGACCTCTGTGCACTTCAAAGAACTTTCTTTGAAATCTCCCCCACTTCAAAGGCAACACTGGGTATTAGAACTGGACCTCAGACCCTACCACTTCAGTACACTTGTGGACCTGTGGATACTCAGCCAGGAAGACAAATTGCTGTGCTGCTGAAGGACTGTCACTCTGCAGGACTGCTGCTCTGGAAGAACTGCTGTCTTGCTGTTCTGACCTGCTGCCTGCTGCCCTCCTTGCCTGGGAGAGAAGGACTGGACCTGCATCACTTGTCCCCAGAACCCAGAGTGACTCCAAAGGTTAGTTGGCTGGCCTCCATATCTGAAGTTTCATGGACATAAAAGAATTCAAACCATCCTGCTTCTGCGCCTGGACTCTACCATCTGTGAGTCTGCCCTGCCAAGTGGTGTCACCCAAGTCCTGGACCCGTAGAAGTGGGCCTAAGGTGCTTGCTTCAGCAGAACCAAAGCATCACTGCCACTGCAGAGAACAGAACCGGCTCATTGTCATCACTACATTAGTCAGTACTGATGCTTTGCTGTTGCTCTGTGTATCAGAACTGGCGCATCAGCCTTATTTTATGGACCAGAACTGGCGCATCGTTGCTGTTATGTTGCTTGGAGACACCGCTTCACTTTCAGAACCACCACTGCGCGACACTCTACTCAAAGCAAGGTCCTTGCATCCCCGTCTACGACAGCCTCGATGATGACAATGAAACTCTGCGCCGCAGCAACCGGCTCTTTGGAGCCGACGCATCACCGCTGCTGTGTAACTAGGACCAGCACATCGCCACTGCTGCGTGGATCGACACCAGCGCATCACCTTGTCTGCACTCTGCATCCTCATCGTCGACAGGATCTTCCACGTGGCCCGCACTGAGATACTTGTGTTCAGCGGACCAAGTCTGATCCCTGTAGCCGGCCAGCTCTCCACCGCAGTTAGCCTGAACTTTTTACTTTGTCCCGGTCCAGTGCGAACAGATATCCCTTGATGGAGCTTAGTGAACTTTGGCGCTATTTTCACTAAATTCTTTGACAATCAATATCTCCGGTTTTACTCATTGTATTTTTGGTGTCAAATTATTTATTACAATTTTGTCTATTTTTTCCAATTGGTTTGTGATTTTTCTTGTGTTGTGTTTTCACTTTATCACTGTTTGCGTGCTGCATAAATACTGTACACATTGCCTCTAAGTTAGACCTGACTGCTTGTGTGGAAATCTGCCCAGGGTTAAGCACAGGTTCATTTAGTGACTTTTTGAGGTTCACCCTGCAAGGGATTGTGGCTGTTGCTTGACCTGGGCTCACACCCTAGTTAACCAACAACCCGATTTCTCACAACTATGTACTCTATAAATGTAATAGTTAGGGTTATGAAGTGCAACCCTCACCACAGGGGCAGTGAAGCGCCTCACAGTTAGCAGATTGTAAATCAGTTAACAGTAAAGGTTTGATAAAAGGTAGATCCCATCAATGGGCATATGAATGAAAGAGATGAGATGAGATTATGACAGCAAATGGGTTGTGTAAAATGAGTATTCAGTGGTCCTCATAAGAACCACTGGCTGCCAATTTGGTTAATTGTTTCAAAGCAGTGTTTCAGATGTGGGCACAAAGCTTTAGAAAGTCTGTTTTATTATGTAAGACCGACCTTAAGCAACAAACACAGTCCTTGTCAGGGTGAACCACTAAAGTCACTAAATTAACTGAGGCTCAAACTCCTGGCTTCTATGACACACAGCAGACATGCTTACTTAGAGGCAATGTGTAAAGAATGTATAAAGTACCAAAAAAGTAATAAAGTCAGAAAAGAATACAAGAAAAATCCCCAAACTAATTTAGGATAAAAGAGAGAGTTTTAATAAACACAAATACACCAAAATGACAAAAATCCCAAAAAGGTAGCCAGAGATTTGAATTTTTAAAGATTTAAAGAGAAAGGGAGCCAAAGAATACTAAACACCAACCATGGACAACTGGTCGCTGTAGACCTGGGCCTAGGTGTGATTTGAGGACGACGCAATGGAATGTGGTTGGATACAAAAACCAAGTTTGACCTGTTTGGAGGATTTACCTTGGGATTTAGTCTAAAAAATGGAAGTCCAGAGTCTTAGGCCAGCCAAAGCAGCAGGCTGTAACCAAGGAGTCCTGTACAAGTGTTGGATGGCCATCGGACAAAATCTGGGTGAAGCAGTTGGTTTTTCGGTTGGAAAGTTCAGAGAAGTAGAAATTCCAATTTTACACATAAGAAATGTCCCCCACCAGTCAGATACTTTTGGCACCTTCGCCTGGTCAAGATTTCTTCGTTTGATTTTAGTCACTTTTTTGGAGCTCAGATTTCTCCAGAGGGGCAAGGCTGCAGGCTATAGATTGAGACTAAGTCGGTCACTGGTGCTCCCAGGTATATATTCCAGAGAATGTCTGGGTGACTTACTTTAGTTGGATTTATAAAAATGGCAAGAAGCCCAATAGAAGGGATGGGCAAGACCTGAAGAGGGTCTGCCATCATATCTGACAGTAACCTCGCAAAACAAATTCATTTTTCCTTGAATCTAACAAGGGCAGCAGGACCAGATAATTTTCCAGCTGCCATTAAAGAAAAAACTCAACATACTGGGCAAGGTTTTTTTCCTTAGTTTTTCTGACAATTACTGAAAATGGTCACTTTACAGATAGCTGGAAAAAGGCCATTATGCAGCCGCTCCATAAGAAAAATAATGTCACAAACCCTAAAAATGATTGTTTACTTAGCTCAACAGACGTAGGAGCCAAGCTGTACTCCAAAGCTATTTTACTATATTTGAAGGACTGTATAGAAGGCAATGACCTAGTCCCTGTTGAACAGGGTGATTTTAAGGAGGGGCACTCCACGATTGATCCATAGGGAATTTATTCTGCTGCTTTGTTGATTTTAGATCAGCATTTGACTTAGTAAATTGTACCATTTTGTGGACAAAATTAAGGAAACTATTATACCCAACGGTCTCCTGGCAATATTGGAAGAGCTACACAGAGACAATTGGGCTATGGTGAAATTAGATAGGAAAGTTTCCTTATTCAGTAAGATACTATTAGGGAATTGTCTCTGGTAGGGATGTGTGTTAACCCCAACTCTATCTGTGCTTTATCTTGCACACTCATGGCAATGTTACAAGAGGTTCATGCCTTCTCCCCTAGGATGGGGGGAAAGCACTTACCATGATTTTTATACGCAAATGATTTGGCTGTTTTAGACCTGACCCAAGAGGGGCTTCAGAGAAAGCTGGAAACTTGTAATAATTATTTTACAGGAAACTCACTCATTTTAAATACAGAGAAAACCAAAATAGTGGCATTTGGGAATAAGAGTAAAACGTTTAGATGGTCAGTTGGGGAAATTATAGTAGAAGAAATCTGTTCCTAAAAGTACTTAGGGATGCAATCTAAATTGGAAGCCCCATTTGGAGGCCAAAAAAACATGAGCCTTGACAACAGTCGAAGGACTAAGAATATTTATAAGGGGTTTTTGAGGCCCCTCTCTGGAACCAGTGTGCATGGCATATATAGCAATGGTTCCCTCACAATTCTGATATGTGGTGGAAAGATAATGCTTGGGTTCCATCCAGACAAGATTGGGAAAAAATTGAAATAAAGTGTGAAGTACAGGAACCACCAACCTCAAGCAAGCTCCCTTCCTCTCTCCATCTGCCACCCTCAGAACCTCACCTAGATAGCACCAAGGTTCCATAGGCTATGACCTAGAATGGTTCTATAGTATGACAACAATAAGCTATGAGTTACCATAATAAATGTCTAAAAATGTTATTATGGCTTCCAAAATGTGTAATGGCGCAGACGGTTCGAGCAGAAATTAATTTAAAGTCATGGAATTATATATCTATGAATGTAAGCTTTCATTTTTGATATAAACAGTTAACTGTTTCAAGGCAAAATATATCAGCTTATTGTGCCACGGAAATTTGTAGCAGTGAACTGTAACGGACAAAAAAGTAAGAGGACAATTATCTAGAATTGCCAATAAATTGAATAATATGGATTTTAATGTTGTGAGCCCACCCATTTTAACGAGAAAAGAATTAAATGAAACTTATAGCAATGAGTCTAGAAACAGTAATCTTAGTTACTTGGCAAGGAAGAATTCTGCTTTGCATTTGTATGAGTCATGGCAAGATAACTCAGTATACCCTTACTTAACAGAGTTATCCAACTCTCAAATGTGTATGAATTTATTGAAAGTTTTAATTTTTCATGTGCATGCGCCCCTAAGATCAAGACTTAGGGCCTGATTACGATCTTGGCGGACAGGATATCCTTCACGTTTGGGACGGAGTATCCCATCTGCCAAGATTGTAATCAGGCCCTTAGTGGATAAGGATGGACAGTGTACCTGTGCGTTAAAAAGACATAATTTTAACACCCACATCTTATTTGACTGTATATATTTTATTTCTGAGAGGAAATCAATTTTAAAACCTTTTTTAATGAAATATGGTATAATATCAAGAAAAGTCGCAATTAGGTTGATTCATAAAATGCAATTTTTAGATGTAGCTTATGTGTTGGGAAGGTTCTTAAAGGCAGCCATTTGGTAGATGCCCTTGTAGGTATTTCTTTTATGTGTTATATGGTTTTATTGATGAAGTATATTCCGATGTTTAATAGACTATGTCTTGATAAACTTATTTTAGTACTACTTATTTAGAGTACTATCATATATGTTCCACCACTATATGTGGAACGTGGCTTGGCATATGTGGCCTGATCAGTACAGATAGCCAACTGAGCTGTCCTCAAAGTGGTTAACTTTTCTTCATTATATTTGCACCATGTGATTCTATTAATTAGTCCTAGAGTCTGGTCACTCCGTTATGTAGTATGAACGTCAGAGTAAATCATTTTTTCAATTGTTATTAGAATGCTCTATTTATTGAATATTCAGTACTTAGGGAGGTTTTTAGGATGGCTCTGTGGTAGTGGATATAAAAACTTTGCCTTTGGATGTATGGATACTCTTTAGCTATCATGTGAACCATGGAAAACTCAAAGTATATTACTATTTTATTTGGTGGATAATTGTTGCTTTTTAAAATTATGTTTAATAGTTTAATGTAGGTTATGTTCTGTTTCTTTGGCAGTAGTGTGTAATAATAGGGTTGTATGAAATTTGCATAATTTGTTTTTGTGTAATTAAGCAAAAATACAGCAAAATGACATGAAATAACATGTCACTATATAAAATTGAAGTCTGTGATTTTGCGCTATATTTTATTCTGAAATGCATCGTTGCATCAGCTTTTGGCGTGAGGATGCTTTTCAACAAAACCACTGCAAACAAAGCTGCTCACGCTCTGCTGTTCCTGTGCTTTTGTGGTAAAGTTCTACCCCAAATTGGGCAATTCACTGTAATTTTTTACTGCAAAAGGTCGGTAATCGAGCAAAGTGGCAAAATGTCATAATTTTGGAAATTTAGCATAACACGAAATTCCTGAAATAAAGCGAATTACACTGGTGTAATTAAAATTTCTCCAAGCCTAGCATATATGAGGTATGTAGTTCCCTTGTAATTGCCTTTCGATGGTGTATAGCTGGCAAAACAAAGTTGGTCATGTTTTAAATGTTCCACCCATGTTGTGCATTGTGCTAGTGTTTATATGTTTTTGTGGTGGCAAATATGATTAATCATTTTTTATTGAGGCTATATGAAGTACAATTTAGAGTATATTTGTTCTGGGTTGTCTATTTCGAGATATTGTTTGTAAGAAATTGAGTTTTTGTTTGAGGGTAGTGACAACCCTACTCAAACGACAACCCCGTTCCTTGTCAGGGTGGACCACAAAAGTCATTAAATTATCCTGTGCTCAACCCTGTGGTAGCTTGCAACAAAAGCTGTCAGGCTTGACTTAGAGTATTTTTGCAGCACAAAAACAATAATAAACTGAAAACACAATACAAGACAAATCCTAAACCAATATATAAAAATAGAGTACATTTTAATTATTAAAATGACACAAAAATGAATTATATCTAATCAGGAGGACTGGAGTTATGATTTTTTAAAAGTTTTAAAACAAAATAGCACCTGAAAGTTCAAAGCGGCGCCCACAGTTTTCTGGTCGCGCAAGACCTGGGCAAAGCCAAAGGTTAAAGCTGACCATGATGGAGTGCAGGTTGCATACACGAGGTAGATTGGGCCCGATCTTGACTTACCTCCAGACTGAGAAGAAATTTTGAAGAAAAGTTCTTCAGAAGGTAGATGGGCAAGGCTACAGATGGTGCCAGAGGAGGCATTGTCGTCGGGGAGCAGCTAGACAGAGTCGCAGAGAAGATTTTTACCTTCAGACTTTGTCACTTTTTAAAAGTCAAAGGGGTATATTCACAAGAACGTGTGCTAAACATCTCCAAAAAATGTTAACGCAACTCCACACATCCCAGCCTATCGCGGGAAAATAACCCCGTGTTAACGTGGAATTCACAACACGGCGGCACCATGCGATAGCCTCCCGAAACCGCGGACAATGTCCGCGATACAACAATCGCAACGGTGATAAAAACACAAACCTCAAAGCAAAAAAACATGCGATGGGCCAAAGCGCGAAGAGGAAATCAGCGATAAGCAGCGCCAGGCCTGCAAAACACACATGGCAGGCGGGAAAAATCACCATAAAAGTAGAAAAACACACAAACACAAAATAACCAACACCCAAGCACCATGGAGGCAGCCGGAGCAGGCGCAGAGGACGAGCGCAACCCCACAAGCACCCCGGACGACCAGCCCGGGACCTCGGGGACAGGGAAGGGCAAGGACAAGAAGAAGAGGAAGACGAAGTTCAGTCCGCAGGAAAACAGGATCCTGGTCACGGAGGTGATGGAATACCATCAACAACTGTTCGTCTCCTCCAACGTGTCATTGGGCACCAAAAATGGAATATGGCGGGACATCTTGGACAAGGTGAATGCCGTCGGAGAGCACAAGAGGTCAATGGACGAGGCCAAGAGGCGATGGATTGACATCAAGCGCAAGACCAAGGAGAAACTCGCAGCCAACCAGAAGGCAGCAATGCAGATTGGAGGTGGGAGCCCAGCGCCACAGCTGGAGCTGGATGACATGGAGGAGCTGGTGTCGACAGTCATCAGTGTGGAGACTGTGGCCGGAGTCGGGGGACCGGACACTGCTCGACAGGACACAACACAACCGCAACAGGGTGAGTAACCACCAGGTACTGGGGGGACGGGTGGAGATGGCCACAATGGCACACATGCACATTCAAGCAGAGTACAGTGCACACCCACAATGACTCTGGATCATGGCCCTGTTCCACAGACTGTCACAATGTACAATGCCATGCTGTCTGAATGTGAACATGTACCATGCGGCTACATACATGTGGACACTTGTTTCCGGTCCAGGGAAGACATGGCTTGGCAGTTCGGGCTGGACTGTTCCCATGAGGCACAGGGTCAGACTGATTTGCATATGGCCATGTCTGAACTGGGGTGGCGGAGTGAGCTAAAGAATGATGATGGATTAAACCCAGATCAGTTGACTGGGGGTGAGTGCTTGCAATGTTCAACACTCCGTCCATCATCCCCTTTGGTTTTGCCACATTGTAATACACCATCTCCCCTACACATTGCAGGGGCACCGTCAACACCTCCTGCAGAGCAGTCCCAGCCACTCTTCACTGATGACGAGGAGGACACCCCCAGCATCGACACCCAAGCCCTCCAAGACATCATTGACATCATCCGCAACTCACCTCCAGGATCAGGGCAGCCCAGCTGCATTGAGGAGACCCCACCCACTACCCAAACAACCCAGCAGGAGGCACCCACAACCCCGGCTGTCTCCCAAGAATCCCACGAACAACACATGGCCTTCCAACGACGTGTGCTGGAGGGCCAGAGGGAGACGGCTGATCAGGTGCGGGTGGGGTTCGACCTCATGGCTACCAAACTGGACGCCATCCATGGGTGTCTAGGTCCCATCAGGGACCAGCTCCAGTCCCTAACGGACACCCACGGCCCGCTCCATGGTCTCCAACGAGCCCTGGCTGACATCACTGGAGTCATGACTCGGAGACAAGAACACCTGTTCGCCCAGAGTGGCTCCAGCTAACCCAGCCGTGAGCTGGCACACATGCGGAGGCTCATGGAGGTCATGGTGCGGATGGAGGCGGAAAGGATGGCAGCCACCTCTGCACATCAGCGAAATGTAGCTGGGATCTACCATGCCCTGCAGATCCTCATCATGGCATTGCTGCCACAAGGCGTGGCGATGATGAATGCTGCTGCCCCCACTCCATCCACATCTCCGCCCCCTGGTGTGTCAGTGCCTCCCAGTGCGGCAGGCGTGTCCACTCCGGCACCTGATGTGCCACTGCCACACAGTGCGGCCGACAATCCTCCTCCGGCCCCTGATGTGTCAGTGGCACACAGTGCCGCAGCCGGCACTGCAACACCCACAGGTGGGGCAGAGCACACATCCGAGGACGTGGATGGGATTGAGATCAGAAAGAGGCACTAGCATTCATTTCCGCCATCTTGCCTGTTCCTGCCTGGTGCCGCACATGGCCCCATGACCTTCCACTGACCCCCGATACACTCCGCTGCACTCACCTTGGACCGCGACATGGACTGCCATATCCTGTTTGATGACCAATGACACGGCGACCAGACTGCGGACTGTACCCTTCCTTTTCCGCAGTACTAGTCATCCCCGGATGGACTCTGGCTGGCCCTCCATGGGCCCATATTGTGTAGTGGGCTTGGCATGGCCCTGTACTGCTCCAGCTGCAAAACTCCACTGGATGTGCATTAAACATCCAGAAATGCACTGCTGTGTCATGTCTGTCATCATTCATGTATGAATGTGTTGATGAATGTAGGGACAGTGATTTCCATTACGTCTATGATGCTCATCTAGTGGGATGCCAGTCACAGTGTGCTACATTGCCAATTGTGTTCCGGGTGCCGTAGACACCACAACAGGGACACACGCATTAGTCACTTCCTTGTCCGGACATGGACTGCACCACGCCCAGAGCCCCCGAGTCTTGTTGCATGCCCTGCGCTGGTCCGGCGTACGCAAGGCCAGACCACTCCGCTTACGCTCAGAGTGGGGGCCCACATAGCTACATGTCGCAGGCGTACACGCTGGTGGTATGCAGGTCACTGGTCTAGTTGTCAGCATGTCACGGCCACTCCCTGAGGGCAGGCTTGCACACACACCACACCCATCCGGCACAGGCGTCACAGGCCATGTGACCCCGCCAATATAAGGGGCAGATGACGACACATTCCCCACTGCCGGTGTTGACTGGATGACGGACGCTCCACGGTTCTCAATCATAAATGGCCCATGAGTTGCTACGCACAGGGTTGGTCGCACCCGAAGCCTTGCGCCCATCACGGGCCTACCACCACGTGGCGCTGACTGGGGTTGCACAAGGTTAGTGGCACCCAGAGCCTTGCGCCCATCACGGGCCTACCACCACGTGGCGCTGACTGGGGTTGTACAGGGTTAGTGGCACCCGGAGCCTAGCGCCCGTCACGGGCCTACCACCACGTGGCGCTGACTGGGGTTGCAAAGGGTTAGTGGCACCGAAATCGCTGAGCGGGTGTGCAGCCTGCGATGATGACGTGTGCACTGATGTGGTCTCTGCCATTGATGCCTCAGGACTCAGCCTCATGTGTGGGACCTGCTAGTCCGCGGGGCGGGTCCGCATGATGTGGACCATGCCATGGTGGCAGGACCGGGGCCTGGAGCTTGCACGGGCACGTGGTGTGCCCACTGGTGGACACACCATTGGCGGCAGGTGAGCAGTGGGCCCGGGGTGCGCAAGAGCGGACAGCCAGCACTGGCCGGCGGGAGGGGGTAGGGTGCGGCTGCATGCGTGTGCAGGGACGGACAGGTGTTGTTGCCGTGTGCATTGTGATGGACTCTGCCATGATTGACTCTGGCCTCGATTACAGATTGCAGACCTGGTGGCTTGCAGTGTATCCCGGCACGTGGTTGGAGACACACCGGTGGCAGCAGGTGAACAGTGGGGTCTGGGTGCGCGGGGGCGGGGGTGTCTCTCTCTCTCCCTTACTTTCCTTCCCTCTCTCCCTCTCTCTCTCTCTCCCTTCCTTCCCTCTCTCCCTCTCTCTCTCTCCCTTTCTTTCCTTCTCTCTCTCTCTCTCTCCCTTTCTTTCCTTCTCTCTCTCTCTCTCTCTCTCTCTCCCTTTCTTTCTTTCTCTCTCTGCCTTTCTTTCATTCTCTGTTTCTCTGTGTCTCGCTCCTTTGATGTGCGCATGACACACGTTCTGATTTTGTGCTTTATTTTCCAGGCTGTGACATCGAGATTGTCCCGGACGGACCCGACAGGAGTCTTCCGCATTGGTGTTTTGTGTTGTATTTCAATAGAGTTTTTTGTTGTTACTTCAGTGATGTGTGACTGTTTCTCGTTCTTCTGGCCACACATGTGTGTTTTATTTTGTCATTGTGCGACATCATGCGCTTTTTGTGGCTCTTGTGTCGTGCGCAGTATGTATTTGTCCGGGGGGGTGGGGCTGAGGGGGTGGGCTGGGAGTGGTGGAGGTGGGTGTTGTGGCCCTCTTGGGTCTCCGAGCAGCATGTTCTTTGTCTCCATGGCATCTGTGGGTTTTCCGATGTGGCTCTGGGCTGGGCTCCCTTTCGTGCTGCAGGGAGTAGTCCTGATTAACACCAGCATAAGGCAGGTGTTAAATCCCTGCTGCTACCGCGGCTTATCGCCTGTTTTTGGTTCGCTTCGCAGATCTGGCAGTTTGTTGTGAAAGTGGTGTTGTGGTTTTTTCGTGTGTTTTTGCACGGGAACGCCTACGCTGCATCTCATTAGGGTTAGTTGGTGGTGTCCACCGTGGGGATAAGTTTTGGGGCAGTTATCGCGGGAATACTGGCGTTGTCTGCAGTTTGCACCCGCTTGTGAATGGGGTGTTAAATCTATCTCCACTTTTGATGGGTTAAGGTGGAGATAAATCGGCGGTAGGTCCTTGTGAATATGCCCCAAAATCTCCAGAGGGGGGAAACTGCAGGCTGTAGCCAAGGAGGGCTCCACAAGGCTGGAAACCTTCGCCGAGGGGTCCTGCTGAACAGTATTTACTGCTCCAGAGATGAATATCACAGGAGCTACCGCGATGTCAGGCCGATCGGTGATGCACCTTGTGTGGATCGGCTGGCAAGTAGGTCCCAGTCTTCTGTCGGTTCTCATTGCACTTTCTGGTGAAAAATGTTACTAAGTCCTAAGTTTTAAGATTAGGCAGGAGCAGCACCTCTAACCTCACTTCCAAGGGTCCATGGCATGCGGGTACACACCACTTAGCGGTTAGGACTCACTCTAGCAGAGGCCAGGTGCAGGGTTAAGCTTCTCAAGAACATGTTATGTCCCTGTAGCTCACACAGGAGCCTAGCCAACTAGCCATTGGAGCCACTACTAGTGGTCCTGGGTTCAAGGAGATGGTCCAGTTCTCCTTCAAGAGCAAATACAGGTGTTCCAACAGCAGGGCAGTCCTCTGGTAGCGACGGGGCAGTCCTCTGGGAGTCCAGGCAGCCCTTCTGAAGTCTTCCACTGGTCCAGGAATGTACTAAAGAGGTGTTCTGAGAGTCCAATGTTAATTCCTGGTGCCCTTCCTTAGAAGTGGGGGGATATCCTCGGCTACCCCCACATCTGGTTCTGGAAAGTTCTTCCCTTTCCCTACCAAGGCTCAAAGATGTCTCGGGTGACAAACGACTGGGGTCATATTCTTTTGTTCAACATCTGTTTATTGAGCATGAGCAGTGAGAAAACAATACTTGTCACAGACAGCAAAAGAAAGGGGCAAGGGAGGAGCAGGTAATGAGCACCAAGAGCAAATCCCTCACAGGAAAGCGCACATATTTGATATGCAAACAGAGAAAAAGCAAATTGGAAGGATGACAATACTTATAAGTTTGGGCCAAGGCAAAAGTCCAAGATTTGAAATTCATTCCTGTAGGGAAAGATTCACCTACATAGCCCAGAGGGGCCTAGAATGAGCCCAGGATCTAAGAGCCAGTGTGGAAAGGTTGGACAATCCCGGAGGGATCCCAGCTCTACTTAGAAAAGCAATTGGGGACACAAAACTGACAAAATTCGGGTACACAAGGCTCCCGCCCACTCCTAAGGTTCAAAACATAGTGCAACCGCACTGATAAAATTTGTGACAATCAACATGTGAAACTGTATTAAACAGAAAAAGAAAAAAAGAAAACAAGAAAATTATGAATAGAAGACAGAAGAGAAAAAAATAACAATTAAGAAGAGAAAAGAATCGAGCAAAGAGAAGAAGAGAGGGAAGAAGGAGAGATGGATGCGCCAGAGGGGAGTAGGAAAAGGACTAACAGTAAGTCCCAGATTGGAAAGCGGGAGTTGCCGGAGTCAGGGTGGTCGTCTACCATGCGGCCTAAGTTACTCCAGGGGGTCCATCCGTCCATCTCTAGAGTAAGGTTCCAAGGGACTATCAAACAATTGCAGGGCCCTCAGTCGAGGAGGCATTAGGCGTGAGTGTTCAGTTCTAGTAAGGTGTTGCACTAGGGGCGCCAGATGCGTTCAAAGCGGGTGTCAGAGTGGGCAAGACGGGCTGTAAGCAACTCAAGGGAAAGAACATCCCATAGGTGAAGGAACCATGCAGCAATAGGCGGGGGTGTGGACGTTTCCAGCAAGAGGCAATGGTCTGACGCGCCGCGCCCAGTAAGTGAAGGATGAGATGCCAGTGGGCCGAGGTCATGGCCCGCAGCGCTGGGTCGAATGCTTAGGAGTGTCAGGGACGGAGTAGAAGGGACCGGGAAACCCACAATGTCTTTAATATGGCTGAGCACCTCCTTCCAAAACACAGTGAGTTCCGAGCAGGACCACCAGATATGTAAAAAATCCCCCCTAGTAGCCTGGCATCTCCAACAAAGCGGAGAAGTGCCTGGGAACATCTGATGAAGGCGAGGAGGAGTATAATACCACTGTGTCATTAGTTTATAGGCAGATTCACGCTGTGGGATGCTACGGTATACCTTAGGAATGTCTTTCCATAAGCGGCCCCATTCTTCCGGGGAAACGTCAGTAGCCAAATCAGCGGCCCTGCTGAAGAACCGAGTAGGTCCTAGAGATGAGGCCCCGGTCATATTCTTTTATGTGTGCTGGAGGCAAGCTCTTTGAAGCGTAAGTGAGGCAGGGAACAGCTCCCCCCCAGCCATCTATGCAGGATGAATCATCCTGCCTACACCCATTCACCTTTGTCACACTGTATGGCAGGAATACACAAACCGTAACAGCAAAGTCATTCATAGTCATGTGACCCAGGACACCAAATGGTTAGGGTGAGGCAATGCCAACTTTCTAAAGGTGGCATTTTTGGAATTGTGATTTAAAAATCCAACTCTATCATTAAAGAGGATATTAAATTACAATTCATTTGTGTCCAAACATGATATTTCTATCTTCTCTCAATCAAAAATGAGCTCTTATTAAATGTAATCAGAGAACCCATTGTTATCCAATGGGAGAGCTAGGCCACAGTAGTGAAAAACACATTTAGGAGCCTTTCACTAAAAGGACATGTACAATTTAAATTCACATATCCCAATTTTTAAATACATACACCATGCCATATCAGTCTTTAGAGCCTACCTTGGGGGTGACATATGTATTAAAAAGGAAGGTTTAGGCCTTGCGAAAGGTTTATTTTTCCAGGCTGAATTGGCAGAATTATAGTGAACTACCGGCTGCAATATCAGGCATGAGAAATATTTTAAAAGGCTACATTAGTTGGTGGAACAAAGAATGCTGCAGGCCCACTAGTAGCTTTTAATTTGCAGGCCTTGGGTATATGCAGTACCACTTTACTAGGGACTTACCAGTAAATTAAATGTGCAAATCAGGTGTATGTAATTTTTACCAGGTTTAAGCGAGGGAGGGCAAGCTCTCTAGCACTGATTAGCAGTGGTAAAGTGCACAGAGTCCTAATGTTAGCAAAAGCAAATTTAGAAAACAGGAGGAGTGAAGGTAAAAGGTTTGGAGAACGACCACACCAAGGATGTCAGGTCTAGCATTGTTCTTTTAAAATTTGGTACAGTTGGTAATTGAGCTAAACTGTCAGTTGGTTTTCTGTGGGCATAGTTTTCAAGAATTGATCCACTTGGAACTTTGGAGCTTGTTGAATTACGTTGTGGACCTCAGTTTCTGCCATATTTAGTGGATGCTTATGCTCATGTACTTCCCGGTTGGGGATTTGCAATGATGACCCTTCCATAGCAACAATTAGAGTAATATTTAGTACATTTCCACTGGCAATGTTCTTTGGTGCTACATCCTTTGCTGTAGGTGTTGTCTAGATTGTGAGATGCGGCTTCCCTTTCTGCGAATCTGTGAAAGTGGCTTCATTGCATATGCTCATTTCTGCATTCAATTTAAAATCTAAATTAAATAGTAAATATGTTTCTCTAAGTGTTCATTTAATTACTATTACATGTCTTATTGTTTGGGCTTTCTGTTTCTTCACTTAAGTTGTTTGAGTATAATTCTTTTTGTTTTTGCAGCCCTGTAAGTATAAGAAGACAAATTCAAAGCTATATTTAGTTTAATATATTTTATCATTGTATTTTAAAAAGTATTTTTTTACAGTTGGAAAGTTACATCAATTAAATAATTTCACATATGTTTTGTAGTAGGTTGGTTTCTGGATTAATTTGGACAGCATGGCAAGATTCAGTCTTCTTTGTGAGAGCAGGCACCAAAGTGATAGGTTTGTTGTGTCTGTTTTTTAAAACATATTTTTATTGAATTTAAAAACTATACTCAAAACACAGTAAGCCTCAACCCATATTTGCCATATGTAAGAAAATTAGAAGGACAAAATATAAGGGCCATCCCCTTTAGCCCACCAACTACTGGAAGACGTTTACATGCACAAGGAACGGGTCCTGACCAATGTTCCCTCTAATTATTTCTTTTGCTGAGCGGCAATGGAGTGTTTATGTGCACACTTTTCTGAGCTGTGTGCGCAACTGAGTCATAACAGGAGTGAGCGTGCTACCTCTAAAAAAGGTGAAAGGCAACACCTCTCTTTCATTTTTGGATGAAATGGGAGGAGGGGTGCAGGGCCTAAAGTTTTCCTTTTAAATAAGTGCTATAATGCAGCCATCGTTGGCAGCATCATATCTCTCTCTTTTCTTTTGTTATGGCAGGTGCAGGGGCAACATGGACAGCAAGAGGAGAGAGGGAGGGAGGGAGCAAGCAAGAATATAGACAGTGGTAAGGGACAGGCAAGAACACAGACAGCATTTGGGGACAAGCAAGTAACAGCACGGAGAGTGGCTGGTAGCAAGCAACAATACAGACAGCTGGAGGAAAGTGGGAGAGGACAAGCTACAACACAGATAACAATGGGCGAAGAAAGCAACTAGACAGACAGCAGGAGGGGGAGAAGTACATTAGCCAGATGTAAAAGACCCACTCTGGTAGAGTGCTTAAACCTATTAAAAAAAGTAGCACCTAATAAAAAGAGCAGTGGAAGGATGCAAGTAATGCATCAATACTCCAGGGGAGAGACAAAAACACGAAGAGGAAGAAAACTTATGACAGTCGACCAATAAGATGCAAGCAAAGGTGAGTGACAACGAAGCCAACCAATGGTAAGTAATAGGTGGCCTCCAAGCCCACTGTATATAAAACAAGAGATCTTCCAATGCCTGTACTAGGCAAAACCTAAATAACGGGTAACATTTTCCACTGCACATATAAAGCCGTCTAAGGTCCTTGGACCTGGGTTGCACTATATAAAATTGTGGGAAGAAAATTGTTTCCTGGTGTGTTAGCTAAAATGGATCAGCCCATGTAAACCAAGAGCACAACTCCTAGACTGCACATGGTTGTTAAATGAAAATCCAACTTTCAGCATATTAATGGAATTGAAAATGGTGGACTTTGAAGAATGGGCTAACAAGAACAAGGGCCAGATATGCAAAGGCATTTTGTGTTCACAAAAGGTCTGATTTGCAATATCGGACTGTATGGACCTTCAAAAATACCTTTTGGTTTGTAGCAAATCCAAATTTCAATACAGTAACACGTTATCAAATCGCAATTTGGGTTTGCTACTAAATACCAAATCAGTATTTGTAAATGGTATATTTAGGGTGTCCCTTTTAAATACCAATTTCGAATGGGATGAAATACTTTTTTGCGGCCAAAATCAGTTTCAAAACATTAATATTTTACTGACTACACAAATGTCACGGTAACCCTTCGTTAATGTTGACCAAAACATTTCTGACCCGAGCAGGCCACTCTCCCTGTGATGGCTGTGAATCATAGTTGGTCTCATTTTAACCTACCTTAGTATTCATGAGGTAGGTTGAATTGTGACCCACTGCAATTTGGCATTTTGCGAACCAACCTATTAATACATAGGCCGGTTTGCAAAATATCACAATGGTTGCAAAAATACTGGTTGCAAAGTGCGACCAGTATTTTGTGACCAGTGCTTCGCACATGTGGACAAAGATATTTAATAAAAGTACTTTTTTGGAGTAAATTAACTGGCATCACTTGTGCTAAGTGCAGCGGTTCCCAAACCTTTTAGAACCACAACCCACTTTTTAGTACGACAAACTTTCGCAGCCCACCTAGCTTTAATGGACATGAGGCAAGCGATTTTTTAATGTAACTAAAAGATGGTGTGTTAGCGCATTGTCATTTACAGATAGCACATTTCCTTTGAAATGGTCACTAAATTTACATAGATATACAGTTTTAAACTGTTTTGCACATACATGATAATGTGTGGAATGCGGGGTTCAGTGAATATTTATTATTTGAGGGTCTTGATTTGTTCTGATCCTATTAAAATCTCTGTTTCAATCACACTTCAGAATTATACAGAAATGTGCTTTATTTTTGCTTTCATAGCTGCTGAATTTATACAGTTTATTAACAGGTGTTCATGTGCTTGTTGTGTGCTACGAAAAAATGACATCCTACAGCCTTTCCATTTTTCACACTTCATGTACCCCAGCAAGATTGGCACATAATTCACTTTGCTATTTTTTCTCCTGACTGCAAAGTGAGAGGAGTTTGAAAACACCGCTTCTGTGTAAAAAAAAACATAAGCAGCACACAACATAACCTAACTTTTGACCTACATGTTTGAAGCATGCAGCAAACTTGACAAAATAAACACAGAATTCAAAGGCATCTTCATTTACAGCTTGGATGTATCACCATAAATCAAGGTTAGGGAACCACTAGGCTAGAGCTCAAATTAAAAGAGTGTCTGTAAACTGCATGTAGAAAGGGAGAAACTGAGTATAGTCTCTGCTGAAATAAGTAACTCTTTGTAATGTGTTAATACTTTTGATTTACTGTGTTGTCCTTAATTCAATTCTAATCTTTTCAGTAGCATAACAGAAAAATGCCACACCATTTGGAGGCTGCCCACAGTAATCGGCCTCCAAAGGGGTCAAATATGGTGCTTTAACTAAAGCCAGCCAGTTTCCCCTGCCCTGAATTGTCCTTTATATTGCGGGCGCCCGTATCTTTGTTAGTTTTCAGACGCCCATAAAGAGCTCTCCTGCTGATCAACAGAAGGACCCTTTGTAATGCGCGCTCTGAAGGGCCCCCTGCGCGGCGATAAATGACAATGTGCGCGGCCGCCCAGGCGCGCACTCTAGAGGGAACAGTGGTCCTGACCACATTCATACAGCTTCTCATTGGATTATTAAATCCCCAAATCTCCAGCAATTGAATTTGTTAGGAGGGAGGGGAAAAAGAGGGGGGTGGCAGAGGGAAGGGGAGTAACAGTTGAAGGAGCCGCAAACCGTACAGATATAAAGCAGAGTCCTATAATTGTGGAACAGGCTGGGTTATGGCAATCAATTTGAAATCATTATTTCTTGCTCCTGCTCTCTTCTGTTCATCACTCTGCCAGTTCCTCAATAGTGAGTAATCTGCATCTTAACAAGTATTAATGGCAAATCAATGTACCTGGTTGAGACTTGCTTGGCTTTCGGGCAGGCAAAGGGGCCTACAAAGTACCCTTCTGAGGTAAGTGTGATATCAAGCTCTGTCACAGTTCAAAGGGAGGAGGCTACCCTGCCCCAATAATCCCTAAATTCAGGGCAATTCCATACCATGTGGAAGAATGTTACATCTCGGCTTGCGCATCTAGGACAGGCTGCCTGCGAACCAGGGTATATCCTGTTAATTGTCTTGGGTGTCATGTATGCCCTATATATTTGGTCCAACAAAATCATTTGGATAAGTTCATTTCTGGAGAAAGTAGGGGCAGATAGCAATATTCTGCTCCATTCCTCCTCTGTTATATTCCTACAGATGTCATCAGCCCATTGCAATCCCAAGTTATCTCTGGAACTCTTGGCCTGATAAACGTGAGGTGCATTAGTGTTATAGCCTTGAATTTCCTATTGGAAGTGTATATGGTTATAATCGGTCCTCAGCTGGGCAAAGTCTTTGAAGGTCCCCCTACCCGCATATAGATTACCCAGCATTTCTATTCCTAGTTCCTTCCAGCTGCTCAGATTGATCCATCTGTTTTTGTGCTGATCGGTGTATAAACTCTCAATCTGGAGTCCTGATGTATGAGGTGGTTTGGTACATGTCCTAATGAGCGCTCTTTACCAGATAAATCAGACAACTCTTATTTGGTTATCCTACCTTCTGTCAGTTTGTCTGGGCCTCATTAGCACTCTCAGCATATCCATGATGCTTGGCTTATCCAGTCGCCCTTCCTCCCCTGCCAAAAATAAACTCAAGCACCCATTTTATGACCCAATTCAACTGTGCTGCCAGGAAGTATAGCTCAAAGTATGGGGCTGCCAAGCCCCTAGCCTGTACTGGCAGGCACAGTTTTGATAGGGAGAATTAGTGCCAGCACCGAGACCGCCCTTATCGCAGCCACCGACGACATCAGAACCCTAACCGACAACGGGGAAACAGCTGCCCTCATCCTCTTGGACCTCTCCGCGGCGTTCGACACCGTCTGCCACCGCACCCTAGTGAAGCGCCTCAGCAACATCGGAATCCGAGAGAAAGCACTGGAATGGATCATCTCGTTCCTCGCCGGAAGAACCCAGAGAGTCCGCCTCCCCCCGTTCAGATCCGAAGCCACCGAAGTCATCTGCTGCGTTCCACAAGGATCTTCACTCAGTCCAACCCTCTTCAACGTCTACATGAGCCCCCTCGCAGCCATTGCACGCCAACACAACCTCAACATCATCTCCTACGCCGACGACACCCAGCTGATCCTCTCCCTCACCAACGACCCCACCACCGCCAGAGCCAACCTACACGACGGGATGAGAGACGTTGCCGACTGGATGAGGAACAGCCGCCTTAAACTGAACTCGGACAAGACGGAAGTCCTCATCCTGGGCTCATCTCCCTCCGCCTGGGACGACTCCTGGTGGCCCCCGGCCCTGGGCACCGCGCCCAAGCCAACGGACCACGCACGCAACCTGGGCTTCATCCTGGACTCCTCCCTGTCGATGACCAGACAAGTCAACGCCGTCTCATCTTCATGCTTCAACACCCTGCGCATGCTCCGCAAGATCTTCAGATGGATCCCCACTGAAACCAGGAAGACCGTCACCCAGGCACTCGTCACCAGCCGACTGGACTATGGGAACACCCTCTACGCCGGAACCACAGCCAAACTTCAAAAAGACTCCAGCGCATCCAGAACGCCTCCGCACGACTCATCCTGGACATCCCCCGACACAGCCACATCACCGGACACCTGAAAGACCTGCACTGGCTCCCCGTCAGCAAGAGAATCACGTTCAGACTCCTCACCCACGCACACAAGGCCCTCCACGACCTGGGCCCAAAGTACCTCAACGACCGCATGACCTTCTACACGCCCACACGCCAGCTACGATCAACCAGCCACGCCCTCGCCACCGTACCACGCATCCGCAGAACCACCGCCGGAGGAAGATCCTTCTCCTACCTGGCAGCCAAGACCTGGAACTCCCTCCCCACTCACCTTCGGCGAACCCAGGACCATCTCTCCTCCAGGAAGCAGCTCAAGACCTGGCTGTTCGAGCAGTAACCTACCCCCTCCCCCAGCGCCTTGAGACCCTCCCGGGTGAGTAGCGCGCTCTATAAATGCCGTGATTGATTGATTGATTGATTGAGTTCCCAAGATAAGGTCAATCAGAACAGAGTTGAATTCCTAAAACAGCCTTTCCTAGTCTCACCGGTAGTGTGGAAAAACAGTAGAGCAGTCGCAACAAGATGGCTATTTGTGACAGTGCAACTCTACCTGGCACTGACAGCGGTAGGGTTTTCCAAAACTGTGTGCTGCTTCTCATAGCTCTGATATGTCATAGGTCTGATATTTCCCTCTATTAGTTCTTTTACAGTTATGAGAATTTGGACCCCCCCATGCACTCCATGTTGTCTCTATCCTACGTCAACACTGCTGGCATAAGATTCCCAACATCCACATCCATTTGTAGCACTGGGAAGATCTTTGGCTTGCTCCAATTCACTTTCAAACCCAACACTTCCCCAAACTCATGGAAGACAGCAATCGCCTTCCAGGACTGCATGCCCATCCTGTAGATACATTAGTATATCGTCCACATACAGCGAGATATGCATTATGCCCCCTATCATGAGTCCCCTATATATTCCCCCTGTTCAAACCCTCTATGCCAATGGTCCCACAGCAATTGAAAAGACGAGTGGGGATTGAGGGCACCCCTGCCCAGTGCTCTGTCCAATAATGTACTCCTTGAATGCAATTCAGTCAGTCGGGACTCTGGCCCTCGAGTTCGTGTACAGTAAACGAGTCCACCCCAAAAACTAATTACCCAGATCCATCTTTTCCATCACTGCACACTAATGTTTCCACCGTAAGGAATCAAATGCCTTTTCCATATCTATGGAAGGACAACTGCGCAGGGGTCTGTGGCCTCTGATTGGTCTAGTACCCGCACAAGCCTTCTGATGTTCAGCACCGTGTTTCATCCTCATATGAATTTGTTCTGATCAGCGTAAAGGTTCTGCAGCATATGAGGTAGGAGCCCAACAGCTAGTATTTTGCTAAGGACTTTATAGTCTGTATTTAGCATTGAGAGACACCTCTAGGCCAATGGCTGAAACACATACCCACCTTGTTTAGCGAGAGTAACCATTATTGCCGTTGAGGCAGTGGGTGGCAGTCTGTACTCCTGTTTAGCTGTGGTAAATAGAGCTTTCATTATTGGCACCAGTTGTTCTAAGTGGGACACTTAGAATTCATCAGGGAAGCCTTCCAAGCCCATGACCTTGCCCCTCACTATGCCCTTAATAGCACTTCTCACCACTCTCTCACTGATTTCTCTCCCTAGAGTTTCTCTGTCCTCTTGTAAGATAGAGGCTAAGTGCGCTATAACTAAAAGGTGACTGTGATGGGTGATTGCCTTTCGAGTCTCATATAGTTGTTCATAATATTCCAAAAAGGCATCATTTATCTCGTATTGCATAAATACCTTACTCACAATGGCAGTAGTTATTTCCACTGTGGGACTTCCTCGCGGTTGTGGGTTGGCTAGCCAAGCTACCAGTCTTCCCACGCTGCCCTGTTCCCCATGTGCCTTCACCAAGTATCACTTGTAATCAAAACTTTACAGTCTTTCCAAACATTCAACATACTTCTCCCTCAACCCAATCAAGGTGTAATCCAATTCTGAGTCCGTACGCCACCATTTTTTTAGCTCCCTCATGGAACGTTCTGCTGCTCTATCTCCCTCTCTCTATAATCACAGACAAGGTAAACAAACTAGAAAGACTTGAAAACAAACTCATTCGTACTAAACTACATGGACACTTACTCACCAAGTACTTACAGGCCAACATAATTCAGGTGGGTTTACAAGTCAGAAACGAACCGGCAATCTTCGTTGACATTCCTAAATTCAAAGAGAATTTTAGCTTTGTCGCGAATGATTGCTCTTGCCATTGGATGGTGCTTGGGGTGGAGACAGCCCTTGAGCAAGTGGAAAAACGAATGAGAGAAATTGCTGATCTCAAACGGGAGATCATTGATGATACAGCTCTCATTAACGCTAAGGAAGCACTTGAACACCTAGAAAAAACCATACGCGAATTTGACACAAATACTCAATCACGCAAATTAGATAAACTTGCCAAAGACATCCGGTTTTATGACAAAAATATAACATATCCATACCTTCAAGAGGATTATTATAAACAAGACACACAGGGAAGGTTCGCAAACAGAGGAAGAGGTTACTTTAAGGGGCAGAGGAGATATACTACCTTCTCTGATTCCTCAGCTGGCAGCAGCACAAGCAGTGACACTGAAGTACCGGGCCCCAGCTACGGTCCTCCCAATCAAGACTACTTATACCAGTCTGCACTCCATGGGCCATCTTCTTTTTTAGGGGAGGGTCAATGGAGACCTCCCAGGGGCAGGGGCACTTGGCACAATGGACCACCACAAGGACAAGAGTGGACTACAGGCAGGAATCTGGAACATCAGAGGGGTCAGAACTGGGGGACAGGCAGGAACAGGGGTGGCAAACAAGTCCGGTTCCAGCAGGAGAGCCACGGAGACATTCAGACCAGGAGACAACACTACCGATGGTAGACATCCCCTCCGACATTACCCCCAGCAATCCTATTATCAATCTGTCTGACCATACACTATCAACTGAAGAACAACGGATATTGTGTAAGAGTTTATCTTTTGTTCCCACCTCATGACCTAATAGTTTCAATATCAAAATGAAACTCCACAAATTCTTCAGAAAAATCAGGTTACGATACTATTTCCACAAAGTTACGTCGACTCCCATTATGTCCGACACAGGTTTAAGTAGTCCCTCTACATTCATACCTCCCACACATGCAATGTCACATAAAATCCTGGCATACAAACAGGCTGGCTTGAGGGATGTTATGAATCTATGTTTGCAGAAACAGTATGTGTACTACAATGTCTCCAAAGCAGAACATCAGGCTCTACGCACACTTCAAGATAATGATGAAATTGTCATA
This sequence comes from Calotriton arnoldi, assembly GCA_963921515.1. Taxonomy (NCBI): domain Eukaryota; kingdom Metazoa; phylum Chordata; class Amphibia; order Caudata; family Salamandridae; genus Calotriton; species Calotriton arnoldi. The sequence continues at coordinate 1,372,410 of CAWUFW010003501.1, forward strand.
AAACCCCAGGACAAAGGCGGTGTTTTTGTGATACAGAACACCAAGGATTACATAGCTGAAATTGAGTCACAATTGATGACAGGAATGAGCTACACCAAGCTGAATACAGACCCTACTAAGGAAATTAGTAAATTAATCAAAGGCATTACAGACACCGGCCGGAGTTAAGGGTACCTGACAGACCTTGAACATGACTTCCTCAACAGGAAGCATGTACGTACCCCTACGATGTATGCACTTCCGAAAATCCATAAAAACCTTGAGAAACCTCCAGTGCGCCCGATAGTATCAGGGTGTGGATCGATTTTGGAGCCCCTGTGCAAATATGTGGATTTCTCCCTCAAACCACATGCTGAATCCACCTCAGCTTATCTAAGGGATACAATGGATACCATTCGACTAGTGGACAATTTAGCCTTCAACCCGACTCAACAACTTTTGGTGACCATGGATATGGTATCCCTCTATATCAACATCCCACAGAAACCTGCCATTGATGTGATGCGTGCAGTATTGGACACCAGACCAAGGCCCCATCAGGTGCCGACAGACTTCATATTACAACTCTTGGAAGTAGCCATGATGAGGAACTTTTTCGGGTTCCAAGGGAATTTTTTCTCCAAACAAAAGGTGTCGCCATGGACGCTAGCTTTGCGCCCAACCTGGCCATATTGTATATGGACGACTTTGAAAATAATGTCATTCTATGTGACACCAACCCCTTCTGTGACAACATCTCACTGTGGAAGCGTTACATAGATGATATCCTTGTAATTTGGACTGGAAGTACCAGTGATTTAGAGACATTCCATACCTGGCTCAACTCAAGATCCCCAGATATCAAGTTCACGATTGAACATAATCCCTCCTCAATCAATTTTTTGGACATCTCAATAAAAGTTGCCAACGATCAGCTTTACACCACCCTTTACAGAAAAGGATCGGAAAGGAACACTCTCTTACGCTACAGCAGTCATCATCCGAGGGGTTTCAGGGATAATTTGCCATTTGGCCAATTTCTGAGGATCCGGAGGAATTGTACACTACGACAGGATTTCTTCCATGAGTCAGAGGACCTGCTGATCAGACTAACTGAAAGAGGGTATCCCAAATCTCTACTGAAGAAGACTCATAAGAGAGCTTGGTACAACCCAAGGGAAGCTATGTTGGAAGTCAAACCCCGCCGTGACGACTCTGTAGAGCACATGATTTGTGTCACCACATACAACACACGAAGCAACGACATCAAACGGATTATCAATCAGTACTGGAAAGTAGTCTCTGACGATCTAGGCATGAGGGAACCACCTTTGCACTCCTTTAAGAGGGGCAAAAACATCAGGGATCAGGTGGTCCATTCCTTTTTGAAACCCCCAGAACAGCCATCTCTACGCACCTTGTGGAACTTACCTCCCACTGTGGGACACTATAAATGTGGCCACTGTAAAGCCTGTGATCTCATTATCGAGACTAAGACATTTACGTATAACTTCTCTTCAATCACATTTAAAGACCATACCAATTGCAACAGTACTAACGTAATTTATGGAATAATGTGTCCATGCGATCTGCTATATATTGGCCAGACCACACAGAAGGTCAAAACTTGCACCCTCCAACATTGCAGTAGAGTAAGGTGCAAGGTCCCAGGGACCCCTTTAATTGAACATTTCCAGTCGCTTCACCACCCAGTAGACAGTATTAGATGGTTGTCATTGAGAAGGTATCACTAGGTCCCAGGGGAGGCAATATCTCTGAAATACTGAATTTATGTGAATGCAAGTGGATGCATTATCTGGACACTGTGCAAAAGGGTTTGAACGAGCAGGAGGAAATTGTGAGACAACTACCCCTTTTAACCATGGGCTGAACAACCTACAGACTGCATTACCTGTAATTGTGCCCTAGTTACTAGACAGTGGGGCCACCCAGGCCACCTTCATGGGGTCCGCCCAATTCTGTGACCTCACGATAATGGTCACCTAATATGGTGGTTTGGAGTATTATGGTGTGCATCCTATAAGGCCCCCCCTTGTTTACACTGACTAGACATTCACCATCTATGTCTAATAGCAATTGTAATAGATTAGTGTACTGAGGACTGTGGCCAATCTTTATGTCCTACTTACAATGTCATTGATGTTTTGTCAATATCATCTGTACTGGTTTGTTTGCTGGCATGACTGACACTTTGAGATTATAAGTATTTTAGACCTTGGTCTGACATGTTTTTCATAAGGGTCCCCAGATGTCCCACAAATTGTAAGATGCATAACCTATTCATCGAATTGTAATCTTGTCACGGTTTTACAACTGTAATAATTTGTATACTTTATAGCCTCCGGTATATAGTACAAGTCACCATCATTCCTGTGTGTCAAGTCCACAACTTATCACCATTTTACAACTGTAATTTTTTGTATACCTTACATCCTCCTGCACATAGTACAAGTCACCATCATTCCTATGTGACGAGTCCACAACTTAGTGGCCCCACCGTCGGCGTCACTATGACGACCAGACGCATCAAGCTGCTGCTAACACGGCCGGGGTCCCAATGCTTGCACGTCAACGCGCCCTTTTTTAAGAGGGAGATGGTCCCAGGGCGCTCACTCAGACGCGAGACGCCCGCAGTGATACATCTCCTCTTATGAGGTGAGGCAACGCTGTAAACCCCATGCGCATATCAAGGTCTAGTAGTATCCCCCCCTGTTATTCGCTTCAAGCATCGCCGCGTCTGTCTTCCTTAATACCGTTTAATGGTACGCTGAGTTTTTAATGCAGGTTTTACTGGTTTAAGTGCTGTGCCTGTCTCTATATAAATTAACAGTCGTTCGCCTTGGGACGCTAGACTACCTGTCAGCATCCCAGCCCCCCCCACCTTCTTTTCGGCCTATCACCTTTCATCCTACGCAATTTTGGCCAGTCTTCACAAATAGAGCGACTGGGGGGCGTTTGGTAACTATAAATTATAGAACCCAATTCACAGTTCTTGTTGAATTGTAGTCCTCTTCACGAGACTCCAAAATGGTCCCAGCAACGAGTACGCGCACTTGCAGATCAATTCCCCTCCTAATGGCCTGTTTTGTCCTCAGAATCAAGCTGATTCATTCGGCATACTCCTTCTATTGGGAACAAGTTGTCCACAGAGGTTGGACACAGACTTTGATAATTGGATTATTCCTATGGCCTTCATTCATTAAGTGTTGTTGAGCCCACAACCTGTGAGTATCCCATCAGTATTCCTCTTTTAGCATTACATGGCAGCGTATAGAGCACTGACGTGCCTCTTTTCCCTTCTGTGTTCGCAGTGTTCTGCATTTTTGTACACCAGGACCGACCCAGCCCCATCACTTTGACTTCACTGTCGATCAGACAGTGCGCTATCTAGGTGAGCTTCATTGCCATAGTTTTTCCTAGTTCTATGCACCCCTTACGCTGTATTATCATTACTGGTGGTATTTTTACCTACCTTGTAGGTTGCTCCCCCTTAGTCCTGATGAAGACCTCCCTGTAAGGGCTGAATCACACTCTTCCAACAATTGGGGTCGAAACGTCGACTTTACTCTCAATTCAGAACTGTACTTATTATTCAAAGCCCTAAAGCGGACCAATTATTATGCATTTGTGGCATCGCATGATTTGGGCTGTTCAAACATTGTTAGACAGGTCTTCTTCTTCAAATGTATATATTGTAAATATTGGCAATTAATTCCTGCTATCACTTCTTCATCTTTTCACGAGCACTTTTTTGAGCACTAGTTTCACCTTTCACTATGGAGCAATCGTTGAAAGTGTGAATTTACTAATATTGTATTATATAAATCGTTTTGATTATCAAGTGGATCTGATCAGTGTTTAATTATCTCATTGTGGGGTGGTTTATGTTTCACTGCGGTTCCCTTTTGAGATCGTTATTGTTCAGTTGGACCAGTCTTTATATGTACCGCTCTATCTACCTGAGCAATGTGGTTCAGGTACCGACTGATGCCCCAAAATATCTGCCGCTGATCACCACCGTGGAACGCTTCCCATTCTGTGATGTGGGATGAGGCTCGACCCTGGTTCTTCCTGAATATGTTTTTGATACTGTTGTATTTCTTCCCCTAAAGGCTTGATCTTCTATTGCCTCCATGTTCAACTTCCATGTGGGGATCACTGCCCTCTCTCCACTTCACTGCAGGGAGATAACTAAGATGTTATGGTCAGAGTATGTCCTTGCCAGGAATTGAACATTGGACAGAACAGCGTGAACACACATGGAACACAAAAACCTATCCAGGTGAACATGTAAACCATGCATGTCTGAATAAAACAAATAGTCTCTCTCCCCTGGATGACGGTCATGTCAGGGGTCTGTTAGATTCCAGGGGTCAATCTGAGTCCTAAATGCTTTAGTCGACCTAACAATGGCAGAGGGCAGTAACAGTGGGTGGGAATTATCTAGATGTGTATCAGTGATACAATAAAGTCTCCCCCACTGACTTGTGGGTAGTGTGGTATGTTGGCTATGTGTGTTGACAACTCATCGAAATATGCTGTTTGCTCTGAGTTAGGGGCATAAGCATTATTGAGCACTGTGTCCCTGCCTTCAAGCCTGCCACCCAAGATTAAATATATCCCTTCTGGGTCTACAGTTATGGGATTCACCTGAAACGGGACCCCCCGGTCTGACCTAGGTCACCACTCCCCTGGCATAGGCCGAATATTATATGAAATGCACCGGACCCTTCCATCTCCTCTGCAAGACAAGGCCATCCTTTTTGGTCAAGAGTGTTACCTGCAGCATTACTATATGATTGCACTTTGCATTATGTGCATCTGTATGTCATATTGCTTCTTCATGCTATTGAGGCCTCATACATTCCATCTCAGAACTTTTACAGCCTCCATGATGAGTGGTTGTTGGAATGTATAGAACCACTACCTGTTAACATCAAGCAACATCTCGATCCCCCCCATCGCACCCCCTCTGTAAAGACTCAAGCACCGCCTCCAATCTGCCCAGGTCATGGCTCTCTGCATGCATGCCTCCCTAAGTAACTAAAACATTCACAAACTTGAAACTTTTCCTCAACTTACACACCCCTGGACTGTATAGTAACCACTCCCTCCCCAAACTGTGATAACCATTGATGTTTAACTCATATCCTATTCCCATTTCTGGGCTACCTCTAGGGTGAGATTAGGGTATGAGCACCAGCGGTGCCCACCAGCAGTGTCCACCGAACTTCCCAGGGCAACACCCTCAGGCCCCACAAATGCCTTTGAAGAGTCATGAAAATGAATCACCCATATGCCGATGTGCACTGTGATTTTACAGGGAACCCCTCTGTCTTACCGCAGTTCTAGGAGTTCATCAGCAGTCCAGGGGTCACCATTGGTTGAAGGATGTCCTCTTCTGAGTTCAGTGATACGTTGTGACTGGAGCTTGCAGTCAATACAGTTCTGAAGCACATTCAGCACTTCCCCTCTTGTGAACCATTTAGCAACATCGCGGCTGGCAGGACTGCCTGGTCCCTTCCCATTTGGATTGTGTTCTCGACATTCTCCATGAACGGATTCATTATTCGAGCATCATTTGCTGGCCCTTTTACTGGATTGATTGTCCATTGATCTTTCCAGTATGGAGTTCTATCCAGTGCCACTCCTCCTGAGGATCTGTGAAAAACTGCATCTCAGAGTCCATCATAATTTTCAAGTTAGCCGGGAATAGCATGGCCTATTGAACTCCCATCTTCTTAGCCGTCGCTTAACCTCTACAAATGAGGCCCACTGCTATTGCACAGCTGCAGAAAAATCTGGGAAGATCATGACTCTACTGTTCTCAACTTACAGTTCGCCCAGCAAGCGTGCTTGCCTCAAAATGTGATTGTGATCACAAAAATGAAGCAACCACGCCACCACATGTTGTTCTGGGGCCCCAGGCAGCAGCCGCTTAGCAGGCACGTGGCACACTCTCTCCAGCGCATCTGTTTCTGCAGGCCAGCCCTTACCAGTTGCATTGTGGCAATTGCGGCCTCATTTCTCGAAACCCAGACTACCATCGTCCTGCACCAAGTTTAAGTCCAATGCCACAGTGTTTATCTTGGATTCTAATGAGTTGTTGGTGGATGCTATGGCCGCTAAAATGGCATACAGTTTATCAGAGCTCCTGGAGGTGCACTCCCCTCTGCATCTCTGAGGTCCACCAGGCGCCTAGTCATGGAGCACCACTTGTGGCAGATCTGCCCCCCGAGAGTCCTTAGGCTTAGTTAATCTGCCATATATTACTTGTTACAGACACTTGTAGGGATCACTCCAGGTAATGTCTTGGATCCAGGCAATATGCCCTAGTTATGGCTGGTCCTGTGGTGTACCAGGCATGATGTGTCTGTGAAACAGCCCCCTATTGCGAAGGGCCCACCTACCTCATTACTCCGCAGGAGAGTATCAGATCACTGCCTAATAATTCAAGGGCCCACGGTGTCCAGAGAGGTAGTTCAATCCAACAGGCAAGTGCCCCGCAGCCATTTTGTAGATCCCTAGCTAGGTCAGGCGGCAAAGTGCACACTCATTCCCCACTCCTAGGTCCTAGTGCTGCTTTCAGTCTTGTCTCGGTGGTGCAGATTGACTATTTGCAGAGGAAAGGAATGTTGCAGCTGTGGGGGAGGGGGAGGAAAGCTTTCCCTAGGGTCCACCTTTGTCTCTGATGGCCCAGCGCAGTGTTCTTCAGACTACCAATGGTCAGTCTCTAATGGCTGGAATGCACCCGTGTCATAGGTCGGGGGATTGCTCTGCCACGCAATGGCAACCTCCTGCTTCACCAGACTTCAGTAGCGCTCCCCTGTGGTCGGCCGCCAGCTCATGGGAGCTTCCATTCCTGGGTGGAGGAGACACAGGGGCCCAGAGGCACTTCCCTCTCCTCAGCATGCCCTGCTAGAGTTCATCTACATGCTTGCTCGACTCCTGCTGGTCTGAGGTTGGGAGGCAGTGTCGCCCAGTCACATAGGCCGCTTCAGCTCTCTCCTCCACAGGATGCAGATTTCTCAGCCTCTTGCCCTGCGCTCCTTCCAGGACTTCAGCTCCCCGGTGCCACCAACTTGTTGGAGTTCTTTTCCCCATCCTACAGCCTCTCACTAGCAGTTCAGGCAGAAGCTCAGACACAGGCTGCCACCAACTTCTGCAGGCCGCTGAGCCCAGTCCGCTTTCTCGACTTGGTGGCAGCCGTTCACCTTACTGCTGCAGTCATGTCAGGTGACATCACTGGGGGTCCCCAGTGACTCCCCACAGATCATGTGGGTCCATTGGTGGACTTAAAACCCCTGCCCCGCTAGGATAAATGGGTCTGCAAGATCCAGGAGTCTGTGAGCCTGGTTTCAAGAAGCTGTCACCATGCTTGTCCTAGCCACGCCCCACCCCCTGTTTTGTTGTCTTTTTTATAGTGCATTGTTAATTAATGCTTTGTTTTGAATTGTCATCAGTTGTCTTTAGAATGTAAAGGGCATTTTATCATTTTGGAGAGTTTTCTTTTTATGGAAAATGCTCATTAAGGTGTTTGTAAGTGTTTTTTAGGGATATTTCATTATTTTGGTAATGTCTATAGTTCTATCGAAATGTATTTTAATATTTTGTCAATAATATATTTCTCAATATTTTATTCCTCAATATTTTGGTATGTTTTCATTATTGAGATAGAGGCCTCACTAGTATGTGCTTGTATAATTTGTCTATCAATTTTTTGCTAATTAGATATTTAAATATTCAATTTTATTGTATGCAATATTTTTGTCGTTTCCATAGGCTCAAATTAATGTGAATATTGTGGTTCTCAATATCTTGAATTAATATTTTTAAACCACATTATTTTTGTGGTTGGTTATTAGTAATACTAAACACCTTTTTTTCTCCTTTGACTTTCCCATTCTGCAATCTCCAAGAAACTTTGAAAGATTGTCCTAGATAGACAATTGGCCAAAAAACGAATGGATTCAACCAAAGCTACTGAGTTGCTTTCATGAATGTAATAAGTGTAAGAGAGATTTTATTTAAACAAAATGTCATGGACGTCAAATGATGCCCGCCAGGGGTAGCAGCAGCTGCTCCTGGCTTGTGCTTTTGTATTCTTAGCACTGCCCCTGCTAACCATGGATTAAGGGTTCATTAAGACAGATTTCGGATGGGAAAGTAAAGATCTCTCTAATACCTAGGCATTCCCTTTACATTCCCGAGCCCCCCCAAGTAGAAAACCTGAACAGGCATTAAAGGGTGGTGGGGGTGTGGGACAAGAGTCATCCTGGCAATTACCTCAGTGGTCAAAGGGTGTGTAATACCACTTCCGGCACCCGTCCCATGTTAGTGAGTAGTCTCCAATGTAGAATCTATTCTACATAATGATATGGATGCGTCTCATGCCCAGTCATGTTTTCTCTGCTGCAAAAGGTCTTTTTCATTTGTAGGGTTGCCAATTTCAGGAAAGAAATCAGTTCCAATCTTCTGTTCTATTTATTGACTTCAGAAAGCTATAATTTGCAAAGTAAACTACGTGGCACCACCCGATGAATACGGTCTACTCGTTCCATTACTGCTCAGTAGGGAAAAGGTATTTGGCATGCCAAATGCATGTAGAAGAAGCAATCAATACAAAAGAACAAATTAATCGACCATTGGATAGCACCAACTCCAGAAAACAACTTGATTACATTTTTTAAACCCCCAGCGTTCTCTGATTTACTATCATTCACTGTTTTTCTTAACTTTGAGTGAATCAGGTGTAACAGCAGTTTCTTATTACATTAATGTTTATTGTGGACGACAACAACATAAAACAAAAAAACTAAAACACTGCCTCTGAAACGTATTTGGCATTTGGAGACTGAATTTTTAGTATAGCTGGCTGCTCTTTCTTCAGGGTGTAATTGATTTTCTTGATATCTCTAGCCTGGCAAATTGCCCGCCTAAGTACTTTGTACGACCTTTTGGCTGGTTGCCAGGTATTGATTTCCTGCCTACAGTAGCTATGTTGTATTTGTTCTTCCAACTTCGATAGAGGCTAATGTGCCAGCAGCACAGAGACAGGAAGTCAATGGTCCTGAAATTTTTATTAACCTCCCTGCATTGTCTTATGTACAAGCTGTAGTATACTCTGCCCTAACATCTTAAGTATGTGTTCTTGCTGTGCAGGCATTTCAAGCATTTAGTTAGGGTTTTAAATAAATGCTTAGCAGTGATAGGGATGTATCTCATCATTTAAGTAATGCATTTGAAGCAACTAAATAATTAAACATTTAGTTGAACAAAATGTTATCTCGAATAATGGGAAACTGTAAAATAATATGCGCTTTTCCGGGCTTGGAAGTAAAAAACAAAAACTGCTATAATTGGGGTGCTGTGCAGTGGGCCCCTGACACTTCCAGACCCCGGTGCCACTTCACCTGCTGTTCTATTGAATCCTGCCTGGGCTCATGTATAGTTTCACATTATTTCCACTAGAATATAAGTGTGAGTGCACTTTCTGCTTCAGCCTACTGCAGTGACATTTTCGCCCAGCCCTTGGCGCCCCATGGTATTTGTTCAAAGCAAAGTATTACAACACACACAGCGGCAGCAGGGGAGTAGCTATCGATAGTACAGCAGGTGCTGTGGCACCAGGGGCCAGGGTGTGTGGGGTCCACTTCACCCCAAGTGTTTTGTACTAATAAACAAAGGGATGTGCCTCAGTTTGCTTCCCTTCTTTATTGTCCATGGCACCCTTGCTATGCCACTGACCAGCAATCATGTTGAGGAGTGCTGAACTACCAAAGCTACTATACTTGTAAGTGCAATGATGGCACTATGTGGTAGAAAATCTCAGAAACTGCCAATTCAATAGGCAAGGGTTGGATAGTCCAGGTTTAGAAGTGTTCAAGGAATATAACTATAATACATAGGATTCTGTAATCCCTTTATAAACGGCACTCACTAATTTCTTAATAATCGGTGACTTGTGACGCAATAAGTAATTCATTTTTAAGAAAATACGTCAGAACTCGACTATTATAGGGTTAACACAGTCGCATTCTGATGTCCCAATGACTGCCTCCAGAGCCAGCAGCTGAGGTGAAAGGCAGGTCAGGTCACAGAGCATAAATAAAGCAGCTGTTTAAAGCTACAAATGGAAGTTGCTTTTCTTTATTCTTCTCTGTTTTAATAGCTTACAATGACCAGCAGAGAGAATATGTTTATTTTTTGCACTCCTTAGAAAAATGCTGGAATTTTTCTTTATGTTTCTACACATTCCAAGCTACAGCAGCATTTTTTTAACTGACTTGAATTGATCTGTTTCTAATAGTTGTTTGCAACAAATTTCGAACAGGTTTTTGATGCGTTTAGTTTTGCACTATAGGTTTTATTTTTATTCTTCATGTTTGCAAACATGCTTGCTCTTTCAAATGAAAGAGCAAAGCACCAACGTTTTAAGTGGTTTGTGGAAAGGTGATGGTGTGACCATGTATTATATGGGATAAAGAACTCCCTGGCATACATGATAATGTTATTGCATGTCACCTTGAAGTTCCTTAACCTTATAAAGGGGCTCGGCCTTTGGCCTCGTTTCTCTACATGGTTATTGAACTCCTAGGTGACTTGGAATATCCTTTTAATGTATGGCAAGGTGTACTTTATTTCTAATATCTTTGTGGATGGTTTGCACCCAGCACATCATTTCCGACTAGGACAGGAATCTGACAAGATATGTTGATCTAAGTAAATGCTGTGGTCTCTGTGAAAGTGATGTAGACAGGTTTAAGGAGTGGAATGATCCAAAATCACTCCCTGGTTTGATGTGCAAGGGCTAATGGCCAAGTGCTCAAAGGCATGCATGGCTACAATAGAGGGATCAGCTTCAGTCCTCCATCCTTGACCCTATAAGACAACAGTGCATCTGTTATGTTCTGTGAGTGCAGGGAGTGGCCTGACGGATGCAGGTGCAGATAAATGGACAGCTCACTAAACAGACAATGGTACTTTGCAGATGTGAACATCATCACTAATGCAGTGTGAATTCCTCATTCAAATCACCCAAATAAAGCCTTCAATGACACCTCACAACCCCTGATGACCTTGAATAAGGACATGCTGTACGGGCAAGAGCAGTATTCATAAAAGTGCCTATGAAATTATTGGTACTCGTATAGAGCAAATCTAGCTGGGAAGCAACAGAGGGCCACCCAATGCTCCTCCAAGGGATGAAGGAGGTGCTCCAACTCAGCTGCAAAAACAACAATTGATGGACAGAATGCAGAACAATGTCGTACATTACTGGTTCGGTTCAATCGACCACCACACTTTGGGAAGCTTTTAAAGCAGTGATACGTGATAGAGCACAAAATATCATTGCGCATCAGAAAGGGCGCGACACTCAAGCACTCTTATCCTTAGAACGCAAATTACTTGAACTCGAAAATAAAGGGGCCGCTACATCTGACCCACACCACCTCCGCCAGATCGATATCACCAAGCGAGAATACCAAGCGCTGGCTACTAGAGAAGTGCGCTCACACCAATTGGCAATACAGCATCGACTATATGAAACTGGGGATAGAGCGGGAAAACTACTGGCATGGCTGGGAAGAAAGGAGCAAGAGGCTAGGTGGGTTACTTCTATTAGAGAGGCAGACCAACTTTACACCACGCCACAGGATATAGCTGGGGCCTTTGCCCGATACTACGCCACACTCTATGCAGCCCAAACACAGGTATGCGACACACAAATAGGCGAATACCTCGCGGATATTGAACTTCCTCGTCTCTCTTCGGAGGAGACGGAGGCCCTTGACGTAGACATAACACTGGTGGAGGTGTCCGAAGCCATCAACAGGCTGAAACTGGGGAAAGTCCCGGGCCCTAATGGCCTCCCGGGAGAATTTTTTAGAAAACATACCTCTCTTCTGGCACCACATCTACTTAAGATGTTCCAGGAATCCAAAGAGGAAGGGCTACTCCCTGCCGATCTCAGAGAAGCGACCGTTGTGGTCATCCCCAAGGCCGGGAAACCCTCGGACGATTGTGGCTCTTACCGCCCTATATCGTTGTTGAACATTGAAACTAAAATCCTAGCCAACATCCTGGCTACCCGTCTCATAGGGGTGATCACCTCACTGGTTAAAGACGACCAATCTGGCTTTATGCCGAAACGTGCCTCTCGCTATAATCTACGCAGGGTGGCTAATTGGATAGAAGCCACTCGAGATCGGGAAACGGCACACTTATTGCTGGCCCTAGACGCTGAGAAAGCGTTTGACACTGTCCATTGGCCCTTTATGAGGGCGTTCTGGAGAAATTCGGGTTCGGGCCAAGCTTCCGAGACTGGGTAGCGTTGCTATACATGAAACCCGTGGCTAGGGCTCGGGTCAATGGGGTTCTTTCTCAACCTTGGCCGATACAACGGGGAACTAGGCAGGGTTGCCCCCTTTCCCCGCTACTTTTTTCTCTCGTTTTGGAACCCCTTGCCTGTATTATTAGAAATACCCCCGGATTGGGTGGGTTCATTGATGACGCTAAGATGCTTAAAGAGGAACGCATATCTTTATATGCAGATGATATACTATTGTATGTGACTGACCCTAGTGTGACCCTCCCCCAAATTTTGCGGATTTTCAAGATATATGGGAAACATTCGGGATATAGGATTAATTGGAGTAAATCCACACTATACCCAATTGGGGGGTAACAGACCCGCAGGAGTGCCCCGACTGTATACGTTGGTCAATAGACGGATTCACGTATCTCGGCCTTTATATTACCACTGATGTTGCTGAGAGCCTGGTACGTAATGTTAAGAGAGTTATTCTTAACTTTCAAGAGGATGTAAAGAGGTGGCGCAAACTCCCACTAACTATCATGGGGAGAGCCGCAATGTATAAAATGATTACGCTCCCCCAGTTGCTCTATGTGCTGCAAAATATCTACCATAAAATACCAGACACAATGTTTAACCAAATAGATAGCGAGGTACGTCTGCTTTTATGGGATGGGGCCTACCCAAGAGTAGCACTCCAAACCCTACAGAGAAGTGCTTATAATGGTGGATTGGCCCTCCCAGATATCAGGGCCTACTACAGGGCATCCCACCTTATTGTTCTCAATGAGTGGATCCATCTAACAGGTGATCATTCAACATATAGACTGGAGAGACTCCAATTTAATAATCGGACATATCTCCATTACATATATGGCGGGAAAGGTAGTAGTCAGCTACTTCAGGCAACCCAGAGGACGATGGAGGCTTGGAAACACGCTGAGAGACAAATGCAATGGGATAAGAAATGTACCAGGGAGACACCATTGTGGGAAGGGAATAGACTGCCCGAAATACGGAAGCTTAGAGGCTTTAAACAATGGGACCTAATCGGAATCTCCAAGATAGGAGACCTTCTGGAAAAAGGGGTGCTGGCCTCGTTCGAGACACTTAAAGATAGATACCAACTTAATGCCACACAACGATATGCCTATCTTCGCCTAAAACATGCATGGATGGCGGAGGGACTAGAGGGGAGGCACTACCTGAATATGCCCCACTAGAGGGCGCCTACTGCAGGAAGAGATTACTACTAAAGCTGTCTCATACACATATAAAACCCTACTCAATAATATGCCAGACAAACTGGGAACACTTCGAATCAAATGGGAAGGGACTACTGGAACATTGGAAGACATTGACTGGGAGGCCGCACTCATGCACCCACGGGAAGTGGCAATCAAGCTTCGATTACGCCTCATCCAATATAAGATTTTACATAGAACATACTTTGACAGAGCACGACTCCACAAAATGGGGAGGGCGGATAGTCCGGAATGTCTTAGATGTCATGGGACCGATGGGACCTTCATACATACCCTATGGGAATGTTGCGAAATACAGGAATACTGGGGTAAGATCGTGAAGGAGCTTAATAGCATACTTGAGGTTCAGATAGAAATGGAGCCGAAATTCCTTCTATTGGGTATTCCCACAGAGGTGGATATTCCGAGACGGAAACTATTACTAGCTAACCTGGGAATAGTGGTGGCCAAGCGGGACATAGCGAAATACTGGGGAGTGCAAGAAATACCCACACTGAAGGAATGGAAGACGTGTTTGGATCTTTATATGGTGGCAGAACAGGTGACGTACAAAGCTAGGGGGTGCCCGTGGAAGTTTAAGAAAATATGGACGCCATGGATGAAATATTATGGATTAGAGATGGATGGGGAATCAGAGAGTCAGGGTCCACTGGCTGGGAGGTTGTGAGGAAAAACCTGTTGAGATGTATTGTGACTCACTTGGCGCTGAACAGGAAATGTGTATTATTGAGGTTATGATGTATATACAATTGGATATCTTATGTCCCGAAATCTGTAGTCCTGTGATGGACTTTCACTATGAACACTGGCCGGCTGTAATTGCTATACAATCCGTTGTGTCGAGCACTCATGTTGTGTTATACATGTTATGTTATTGGCAAAATAAAATAAAAATATTAAAAAAAAAAAAAAACAATGTCGTACATGCACCCCAGTACAGAGATCTGGGCCTAAATCCATCGTTTTTTTGCTCACCATGCCATTCCAGTTTGGACCCAGCCATATGCAAATCAGTCTTGACCCTGCGCCCAATGGGAACAGTCTAGCCCGAACTGCCAGGCCAGGTCCTCCCTGGACTGGAAACAAGCATCATAGGACCGGTTTCGGGCTTTCAGCCCTCATCAGCCAGGATAGCTTGACTCCAGTGGCATGGAGAGCACAGAACCCACGTCTGGGCATACCCGTCCCACTCGGGGTGACAAATGCAAAAACAACAATTGATGGACAGAATGCAGAACAATGTCGTACATTCACCCCAGTACAGAGATCTGGGCCTAAATCCATCGTTTTTGCTCACCATGCCATTCCAGTTTGGGCCCAGCCATATGCAAATCAGTCTTGACCCTGCGCCCAATGGGAACAGTCCAGCCCGAACTGCCAGGCCAGGTCCTCCCTGGACTGGAAACAAGCATCCTAGGACCGGTTTCGGGCTTTCAGCCCTCATCAGCCAGGATAGCTTGACTCCAGTGGCATGGAGAGCACGGGACCCACGTCTGGGCATACCCGTCCCACTCGGGGTGACAAATGCAAAAACAACAATTGATGGACAGAATGCAGAACAATGTCAAACATTCACCCCAGTACAGAGATCTGGGCCTAAATCTATCGTTTTTTTGCTCACCATGCCATTCCAGTTTGGACCCAGCCAACTCAGAATGGGTCTGTCCGAATTAATCTGAGCAAAATGGTCTCCAGAAGTCTAGAAAGGGTCTGAAGAATATCTCTCACTACTTTAAGAACATGTGCTAATATAACATTTTGATATCTATCATTGAGGAATAGTTTTGCATTCTTCTGTCTTCTCAGCAAATCATCATGAGGTGTCATCATGGGGACAAAAAAGCTACCGTCGTCTAAGCGGTTCAGCATAAAAGGCTTACAAACATTAAGGGCCTCATTACGATGCCATTCGGACTGACCATCCGACCGATGCGGCTGCAATCGGATTCCGACCACTGAGGCCGGGAAAGTTTCCCTAGCCGTATTACGATGAAACCGCTTCTACCCCGGCGGTGTCATCTACGGTGGTGCACATATCCCCGAATATGTTGCTGCAATTGCATACAAACTCACAGGAAACATGTGGTATGCACACATATGCATGACAAATGTGGGGATTTGCCTTGTGCTGCATGTAACCCATTGCTGGAGTGTGGCGATCTGTGCACAGTCCAGTCAATAGGGATATATACCACCTAGGTACTTACCTGCATTCCGGCGCCCACAGGGTCGTAGTCTTCGGGGTTCAGCTGCTGCGGTGTAGGGGGGACCTGGAGAAAGGGATCAACGCCAGAGACTGTCAGGGAGATGCTGATTTGGTTGAGTATGCACCCTAAATCCTTTGTTTCCGATGAGTCTAGGAAGCCGATCGGACCGCCACGGTCGGCTCACCGGAAATGCACATCGCAATCTATGGCTGCTGCTTTTCTCTGACTGCCATCTCAGCGGTTGGAGGAAGGCTGTCAGAGTCGGCGGTCTTTCCAATGGTCGGTCAGACTGCATTCAGCAATCATCTTAATTCGGCAGTCGGTCCAACCGCTTTCGACAAGACTGCGGTGGTCCTACTGACGGCGACGAGGCCGCGGATGTCGGTCCGACCGGCATCGTAGTTAGGCCCTAAGTGTTACAATAAACCGTTTCATAAACATTGTGCAAGTTGAGGTTAGGTTCCCACTGTTCATTTTATTACAAGACAAAACAGTTCATGGTTAGGTCTCTACGTCACACTGACAAAATCATGCAATTCTCACACATTCTAACGTGCAAATTTTACTCATGAAGAAACATTTTAAGGAAATTAAACTACACAATTTAATACATTATTATATTCTATGAAAATATCTCTATGGGAAGGTCAAAGTCTAACGTTTTCTATTAGTTCAGTTCAGCATTTGTTTGTATCATTGAAAGTTACATATATTTCATTACTGACATTCCTGGCCTAAGAGACCAGAAAAAGGAAATATGTATTCATAAGTCTTTCTAACTTATTTATCCAGCAGCTATTAAAGCCTAGTGCTCTCACTTGCCTTTTAAATGTGACTTTCGTTTTGAGGCCTACATGCTATTTCTACATGTTAATTGCAATTAATTGTTATTTATTAAAAACGCTGTAGCACCATAAGACCAACACCACCTTCCTCCTTGTGCGGACATATGCCTTACTGTGTCAGAGCTTAATGGCTGTTCAATTAAAAATCAAATTGTTTTCAAACCTTGCGTGGAAAGGAATGTCAAAGGAACTGAAACAGTGGAATTTTTTGCCTGCCTTTAACTATGTCAGTTGACTAGGAGGTACTGGAAAATCCTGTGGACCCATTAACTGATTTGTTGAGATTCCCGCAACTAAGAGAGAAGGCGAACGCCCATGACATCGCATGCCTTTACGTCGCTTGCGTTACAACGCAAGCGACGTTACGACGCGTACACATTGCGACGCGTCCCATTACATCGCATGCGCTTTTAAAACGCATGCGCTTTTAAATCGCATGTGGTGTAATGGACGCGAGCCGGAGCACCGGGACAGAGGCGGACGAGCACCGGGACGGACGAGCACCGGGACAGAGGCGAGGAAGAGACGACGCGAGGAGAGAGAGGTAAGGGGGATTGTGCATAGAGTGTAGTTTAGGGGTCTTACTGTAGGGTAGTGTATTA
The DNA here is from genome assembly GCA_963921515.1 of Calotriton arnoldi. Lineage (NCBI taxonomy): Eukaryota > Metazoa > Chordata > Amphibia > Caudata > Salamandridae > Calotriton > Calotriton arnoldi. The sequence goes on from CAWUFW010003501.1 coordinate 1,389,645, forward strand.
GGGTTTAGGGCTTAGGGTTTAGGTAGGGAAGTGTTAGGGGGGTCGTACTGTAGGGTACTGTTTTAGGGTTCAGGGTTTAGGGTCGGGTCAGGGGGTCCTAGTGTAAGGTAGTAGTTAAGGTTTTAGGGTTTAGGGCTTAGGGTTTAGGGAAGTGTTAGGGGATCGTACTGTAGGGTACTGTTTTAGGGTTCAGGGTTTAGGGTTTAGGGCCGGGTCAGGGGGTCCTAGTGTAAAGTAGTAATTAAGGTTTTAGGGCTTAGGGTTTAGGGAAGTGTTAGGGGGTCGTACTGTAGGGTACTGTTTTAGGGTTCAGGGTTTAGGGTCGGGTCAGGGGGTCCTAGTGTAAGGTAGTAATTAAGGATTTGGGATTTCGGGTTTAGGGGAGTGGGCGTAGGGGTAAAAATCGCGATGTAAAAGCATGCGGGGTGTTTGTGTGCGTTGTAAATGTATTTTGTATGCATTTCAATGGGAATGCGACATAATGGTTTGCGTGGTGGATACTTGCATTGTAAAAGAGCATGCGATGCGAAAACTGCGATGTCAAAGCATGCGATGTAAACGTTTGCGATGTAGCATCATACATCCAAGAGAGAAGGGTGGATCCAGTGAATCAGTTTCAGATTTCAAGTATGGCCCAAGCATTCTCTTGGCTCTTCGCCTGGGTATACCACACTTATTAGAGTACGATTGAGAATCACAATTGATAGGGAACTTACACTATTAGCCAGTAGGCATCTTCTCCATAAGCGTGGCAAAAAAGCTTGGCCCCTGTGCACAGAATACCTGCCACCAATATTCAGTAAGTCAGACTCCTCATAGAATGGTGAGGTGGGCCTACTCTCCTCCTTCTCTGTTGCACAGCCTTTAGGAAAATCCATAAATTGCAAACACACTGTTGGGGATTGAAGCCAATAAAAATGACCCTCAAACTGTGGGTCCACATGTGACATACCTCTATGCCTTTCCCACCTAGGTCATTTCCTTGGTACTGTATCACCTTCTTTGTAACCCTCTCAGTGACCTTAGACACTCTTCCTCTCTGCCACCTAGTTGACTCTCCTTGTGACCTAGAAGCTTTTGTCTGAAATCTGTCCCCAGTTGCACCATGAGGGCCATTGCTCATTGCTCGAGGCACTTATCACTCCATAAACCCCGATCAGCACACCCAGACCCCCCTTCTAAAATAGACAGATTTAAGACACCCCTGCCAGCAATCCCTGGTTTTCTGTGTCTGTACCATATACCACATCTAGGGATTGCAAAACTATTTGTAAAAACTCAAGATGCTGCTGCTGCATGCACAAAAGATTATTTGCATGCCATGCTCTATTTCTGTGCACATCTAACATGTAGCTCCAAGCCCACTATCCTTGCCTCATTCATCTACTCTCACTACACGCGTATGTACCAAATCTTAGCGCTCCCAGATGCAGTAGCTGACCTCACTCACATACTGTCCATCCTCTTTGTCCTCTCTCTGTCAGTTGTCACTCTGTGCCAAGATGGCCTCACATGCATGTGCCACCACAGGAGTGCCTTTTAACTATGCTTCACAAGACCCCTATCAATACCACCACCCATACTGTCTTTTTGACCCCCTTGTGGGGGGGTAATAAAAAGAAGGCTACCCCCAGTCAACCTCCCATACGCCCCTATGCATTCTTCCCAGGGTGCCCCCCACCAGTTGTCTGGAGCTTCTGTGATCGCTTTCAATACAATCATCCCAGCAGCCTTTTATACATGTCCCTCCCTGGTAGAAATTGGAAAGAGCTGTCATCAAAAACTCTCCCACTTGCCTCTTTGTTTCCTCTTCCAATACCACCAGCTCAGTTGCTTTTCATGGTGCCCTTTGTGGCAGGTGTTAAAAACTGTGAGGAGTCATATCTCCTAATTCCCATCTCAAGACCATGCCTCAAATGATCCCATTAAAACCCCCCACATTAACTGAACTTTTGGGGTGACTGCGTGGGAGAGGTTAATACAATCTATGAGTAGACTCCCAAAATAACACACAACTTGCCCCATCTATCTTTTTCTCATATCACCCAACTCTTGTGGCCCCTTGCAAACCCACCACCACCACAATGAACATTTTGGGTTGCCCCCTTGCAAAGGAGGCAATAGAAAAACATAGGTAGTCCCCTGAAAAGAACAAAAATACAAACCTGTTTCTTTGTGTCTCATAGCAACCGCCTCACACGGCTACTTGAAATACCAATGGCAGATCAAATGACCTTTGGGGTGCTCACTAGTGATGGACAACTGTAGGTAGTCTCCCAAAACAATACCCTATATGCTCCATACCTCTGTTCCTCTCAAACAAAACTTTCCACTAACACCATTTCAATTCTGTCCCTCCAAAATAACTGTTATCGGCCAATTGAGTAAAAAATATTGGAGCCCTCTATTTGAGCCCCATAAGAACCCTAACAATGCCCTTTGGGTGTCTCTCTTCTGTTGGGCTCCATCTCATGTACGCATTCCATCTGTGTCCTTGAGGGCACTGATTCATTACCAAATGTTACCTTCTGAAGTGGCCCCAGGCATACCTGCACTACTTCCCATGCTTGAACTAGCTGCCCCTAAGCTCCCTGTAATTTGTGCCCATCTTCTTGCTCTTTGATCCTACCATCCCTCCATGAGACTAGCAGCCCAGATGTGCCCAATTATTCAGACTCTTCATCCATCTATGCCCTCTGACATCCCTCCCTGGGCCAGCCTTCCATCTACATCCATGCTCCTCCTCCTCTCTAACTTCCTGGTTCTGCTTTCCCTCTCTGATTCCTCCTGCCCACACTGGACAGTTTCTGTGTTCCTTCTATGATGTTGCCTTACACCTCCCCTCTAACTCCCTTGTCCTGCCTTCCCTTTGTGATTGCACCTGCCCTGTTGCCTCTGAACGTCATCACTCGCCAGCAAGGCCCGACTCTGACTTATCTGGACACATCTACAGGAACCTCTTTTTCTCAGCCATCATCACCACTGGTGTGCTCCTCATGCCAGTCCCGAGATTCGAATGCTGGTTGGAAAGTTGAAGGTAAGTTACTTAAGCACTGCACAGTGATGTTCCCTTCTGTGACTTGTCAATGTCTATTCTCCTTCAAATGCCATAGAAGTCATATTATGTTAGATGGAGGCCTCTGCACTGCTTAATAGTATGTCCCCTCTGAAAACTAGAGACAAGGAGCTTAGCTCGGTGGCATGGCCTCTTGACCCTGGTTTTCCAAGCACCCACAGTACATGGGTTTAAAACCATCCAAGGGTTTGATGTGCAACTTACATCCCTTAAATATAGCATAACAGCAAATACCATCTTTTATCAAGGTTGTTGTTACTCAGGGAACAAACAGGAGCAATTCCAACCATTTCTTTTTGCCCCATTCCTTTTTACAGCAATGTCCCAAAAGCACAAAAGGTGCCCCTCTTGAATCTCCTTCCCCTTTCACTCGTGTGGATGAATCAGAGACAAGGCATTATCTTAAGGTTTTACTGCCAAGAGACCAATGTGAAGTTTAATTCTTGGAAAATTGGTGATACAGCAGGCATTTATGTATCTTTTATTAATGTTATTTTTATTTTACTTGGGAAAACACAGGAGCAATTTCAGCCTATTCTTCCTACACTAGTGTCCAGGGTCCAAAAGGCACAAATTGTGCCCCTCCTGAATCCCCTTCTCCTTTCACTCATGTAGGTGAAGAGGACAAAGCACTGTCTTCATTTTCTATATTTATTCATTCATTCTTTGGACTGGCTATTTTGTAGAGTGCACATTTTATTTTAGACCATTTCAGACCCTTTGCCGATGAGGTGGGAGATGACTAGACAGGAAATGTTGAATATTGGTGCTTTCTCTTTTGGGTGTGACCAAGGGCCTCTAATGAGGGCCTGTCCGTATAAGTTGGATTGAAGATTGAGTCTGAGTTTGCTGGAGGAATGGTGGAAATACTTAGGAACAGGTTAAAAAGGCTTTATGAGGCACAACAAGATGCTAGACAAGTTGTTTCTGTGAAAAAGTAGACATAAGCGTCCCAAGTTGTGCACTGTATTTAATGTAGCAGATTGGGGCTAGATAGATCACTGCTCAGGTTTTATACTTGTGGCAACAACATAAAGAGAAGCTGTATTAGGCTGAGCTAGAGCCTTATGGGAAGCTGCACAGGCCTGGTCTGGGCTGGCATGGACGTCGATTCTCCAAAATGCCAGAAGTAGCAGAAGTGACATCGTACACCCTTTGACCTTATTGACATCAAAGGATGCCCCCGAATCTTACCAGGAAGTGACCTTAACCTGGATGACATCATAATAATTAACTTAACTGAATTAGCATTATAAATATGTCATCAATATAAAAATACAACACAAATGTCTCTTTTGAATCCACATATGTTAGGGTAACCACATAACCTTTAAAAGTGGTGGGGTGTATGTAATACAATACTTTCCCTAAATTGTACTAAGCAAAGCAAATGAAGCAAAGCTCTTTTGAATGAGTTCAGGGTAAGGGGTTCTCCACAAGAACCTTTTGAAAAAAATGGGTCAAATAGTGCATTTTAAAGCACATTTTTCACAAAAATCTACTAAAAAGCCATGAGCTATGAAAGGGCACATGTTAATAACATAAGTACTTTCTTGGTGTGCCAAGCCAATGAAACCTGATGTACCATGGAATTGACCTTCTTTAAAAAAAAAAAATTTGCTATGAGTTTCCCCATGTGCCCAAAATAACCTCTATTGTGCCAGGGCCAGCATTTTGCTGTGAGTGCTCCCTATGAGCCATGGGTGCCCTCTTATGCCAACAATTACATATAATATGTCAGTCCAGGGATCTCCAAACTCTTTAATAGTGAGAGCTACGTGTGATCTATGAAAAACGTCCTGAGCTGACTCCTAATAGATGGATTAGATTACACCACAAAAAAAGATCAAGCCAATTAAATACCGCCCTTAGAGCACCTAGTCCTGAGACAGTAAGCACACCATTAATGGTAGAAGAGCTGTCGAAGACAAGATTGCGGAGGTGTGTGGTCCACAAGAACCAGTGTTGTACCTTTACTCTTTCTTGTGACTCATCTATGTGAGGTGTTTCAGTGGGTTTGTGGTCTCCTAGTCATGCAATACACAGGATAGCTGTTATACTTGATGCTCAGCCAGTGTGAGTGTGGTGTGGAATGTTGGTGCGTGGTGATGCTGTGGAATGTTGGATGAGTGAGAGTGTCAGTTGGTGTATTGCCTGAGCAGCAGGAAGGCTGCTCCTGGTGGGGCTCTCTGTACTTCTACTCTTGATCTTACCATCATAATAAATACTACTTAAGCTACCCTGGAAGTTGGACCTTCATTCATTTACAACATTTTGGCGACAATTTTTAAAAGAACCTCCGTGTGAGAACTGGATGGAAGCCGAGACTAAGTGAAACATAGCCTATTGGAATTTGAAGCCTGAAGTAACTCCTTAACAAAGAACCCCCTAAGTGCAACGTGTGTAACAACAAGCTGGCAGCCCTGAGCCCCACCAGTGACCTCAAGATCGGTTGGCCCCAACCTGGGCGTGCCGGATTGTGCTGTGTCATCCTGGACTTGTTTGTGTGGACCTGCGGTGAATTGGATCGGCCTGATGCAACTGCGGTGTGAGAGGACTTGCAGCAACATATTTAGCCAGCTGTGAGTGTTCCGGAGTAATTCACCGTTACCAGTGATGCCGAGTTTTCAGAACTGCATGTGGATTTGGCCTATTGGATCATGCCAGTGTGCTTACTGTGTCCACGGCACAAAAGTCTGAACTGCATCCCTGAGGAAGTGTATGAACCTAATATGGAGCGGTTTGTGTTGAGGAGAGCTGTATTGAAGGGGGCAGTCGACAGCCGCCCGTGTGTAATCTTGGACCGGCAATGAGACCGTAACTGGTGTGGTGTGTGGTGCTACTGAGGAAACCGATCACTACACGATTGACCGTTGCGCCAAGTTTTTTTTTTTAAACTTCAACGTATTTTGAAGGCTCACCTGTTTCCAATTGTTTAGCTTGTGCGCCTTGTCTCCAGCGCGAGCCCGGACTTCGGGAGCTCGTGGTGTGGTAGGAGCCCTTACGCTGTACAGCACGTGCGTGCTTGGAGCCACCTGGGATGCTCCTAGCGTACGTGCTGCCAGCGTGCTGCCATCTTTGCTTCTTTTGTGATGCTTCCGGATGCCTGGTACGCATGAAAACTTCGGTTCCTTCGACTCCCAGTAAGGGGCAGAGGAACAATCGAAGTGACTGTGTGGCGTGCAGTTTCGGTGTAACCTTGGATATTTGGCATTATCTTGCGACTCTGGTGTGTGGGCGGGTCACCATCCTCGTTTTTGGCACAACTGCTTCCTTCTTTTGGCGGAGTAACCACTCTACTTTACGATTAGTAATGCAGCGCACCCTTGAACCCCTGGCACCCCCTAGACTATTACTATTTTATCCGAATTTGTTTTGTCACCCACACGTAATATTGTTTGGGCTTTTGATATGAAGGAAGTTATATACTTCATGGATGGGGTGTTTCTCTACAAATTGTAAACTTCATGGAACGGGTGTTTTGGCTTTGTGCTTATGCGTCTGGGGTTTTTGAATGTTGGCTTTGGGGTTCATATGGGGTTTTTTCCAGTGGTGTGCAGGGATTAAGTCACTTTTTGGTTTGGCCACTTTTGGGTGGTGTTAGGGAAATTTGCAGTCAGGATGTTTTTTCTTGAGAATGACTGTGTGTGTGACTTGACGTTTGGTGTAGAGTCGCTCAATGTTACCTCCATGGGATGGTTGTGGGTGGATATAAGTGAATCACTCACGGTTGATGATGTGTGTGTGAGATTTCTTTTAGGTGCTAAGCCACTCTGGTCTAACTCTATTGTGTGGGTATGGGTTGATTTGGGTAAATCATCCTGTTGGTATGGTGTTTAAGTTGACTTTTAGGTGTTAAGTCACTCAGGGTTACCACTATGGTGTGGTTGTGGGTGGATGTATGTGCAGCACTCACGGTTGATGGTGTGTGTGTGAGATGGCTTTTAGGCGCTAAGCCACTCTGGTCTACTACTATTTTTGTGGATATGGGTTGATTTTGGTAAGTCACCCTGTTGGTGTAGTGTTTGTGATGACTTTTAGGTGTTAAGTCACTGAGTTACCACTATGGGATGGTTGTGGGTGGATGCAAGTGAATCCCTCACAGTTGCTGGTGTGTGTGTGAGAAGGCTTTCAGGTGCTAAGCCTCTATGGTCTGCCACTATTTTAGTGGGTGTGGGTTGATTTAGGTAAATCACCCGGTTGGAGTGGTGTTTGAGTTGACTGGGTAGTAGTCGCTCCCGTCTTCCGCCTTTGTGTGGTTGGTGGTTGACTTTAGGTATCACCTCTTGTTTTGGCGTAATAGTTGAGAGATGTTTGTGTGTTTGTTCGTGCAGTCCTTCCTATTTTGTGTGGTTGTGGGTTGGTCTCTCACAATAGTGTATTTGTTGTTACTGTGGGGTGTATGCTCTTTAGTGTGTGATTGTTGTTACTGTGGGGTGATCTCTATTGCACCGTTGGTGTTCGGTTCCCTGTGTTTCCCTTTCATGTAAGTCTGGGCAACTGATATGTTTGTGGCATATGGGTTTGGTTGGTTGTGCGTGGTGTAGTAGAATGCGTTTCTGTTTGGTTTGTGTTGAAAGGGGGAAGAAGTGGGTAAGTGGAGTCTTTATGCTTTCTTAAAGGCTGTTTTTATCTTGCCCAGTCCATTGTTTTTATAAATGTTGAGTACATGGGATGGCATTGGCATTTTCCATTTCTTCATATCTTAAGTTGACATTCTGTCAATTGTTACATCATTCTGTGCTTTCTTTGCACTTGGTTGTTAACTTGTATGCCCACTAGACATGTGCTTTCTTTGCCTTTTGTTCTTAACTTGTATGCCCTTTATTCATCTTCAGGTCTTTGCAATTGGTCCTCAGGTTATTTCTATGCATGTACCTTATACCAATGTGTACTTTTCCTTGGACTACTGCATTGTGTTCTTATTTACTGTAAAGAAGGGAGCTGTGTTATACTTGCTGCTCAGCCAGTGTCAGTGTGGTGTGGAATGTTGGTGCGTGGTGATGCTGTGGAATGTTGGATGAGTGAGAGTGCCAGTTGGTGTATGGCAGGAAGGCTGCTCCTGGTGGGGCTCTCTGTACTTCTACTCTTGATCTTACCATCATAATAAATACTACTTAAGCTACCCTGGAAGTTGGACCTTCATTCATTTACAACAATAGCACTATCACATTATGAGAGCAAGAACCCGAAAGATTTTCATTTTCTTGTCTGATTGACCTAAAATCTATTGTTGATGTCCAGAAAATGGCCCATTGCAGAGAGATATACAAAACTCTGAAACTAGACAGAAAATACCTCTAAATACTAGGCAACAAGAGGAACATGCCAAGTAACATCTTATGTAAGAACCAGCCTCCTCTATATTCACCATTATGCCCTATGAAAATCCTATATTCAAACCAACAACAAGGAGGGGGTATGAGAAGCAAGGTATATGGGTTTTCTCCACTTACAATTGCTTCATACACAACACCAAAAGAGAGAGGGCTCATACTGCTAATTAATCTAGCATCCCTGCAAAGAAGTTGGCAGGAGGAATTTCCCCTTTGTTTAAAAGGACCCTCATTCACTATTTACACTAGTAGCATGCTTAAAAATGAAGGGCTTAGAGAACACAATTAGGTTTTTTCTGGGCGCATTTTCCTGATGAAAGTGTGACAATAGGGTCTGCCCACCTCTAAGACTCTGTGAAGCTTTAAAGTTACCCCACAAAAATACCCCAAAAAAGAGAAAGTTCTCTAATAATGGTTTGTAAGGCATGCCCAGGCCATAGCTTGAAGAAAGGTTCACTGATGGTGGAATTGACTGCACAATTTGTTTTTGGACAGCAAGGCATAGCAATTAGGGATCTATACTTCTGGTCCTGAAGAAAGCCACCCAACCTTTTTGGTGATTTATCATGGCTGAAACATGTACCCCTTGATGTAAGAGTGCATCCAAACTCCATTGACATCATCTTGTGTCTATAACTTGCCAAGGGTTCCCTAAATAAAAATGTTTCTCAAGATATGGTATACCTGCAGGCAATTTTAACATAGATCCCACACTATTACTAGCAAAGAGCTCCGCTACAAACAAAGCATACAGCCGATCCAGGTGCGCTAGGTATCATGGGCAAGGACTGGAGGAGGAAACATACCACTGGTGTGACTAGTGGGTGAGGGTCCTTTTAACAGAGAGGGAACCCCCCCACATTAACTTCTTTGCAGGGAGGCTGGATTAATTAGCAATATGAGTTCTCTCTCTTTTGATGTTGTCTATGAAAAACCTAGAAAGCTCATGTGCCAAGCCTCCAAAATAAAATAAGAACGCACAATAAAGAATCTAAAAATAGGGATTTGATTACACGTAAAATATGTTCCACATAATAAATTGAACATTCAAACCTTACAATACTATTGGGATAGTTCTAGTAACAGGGAATAATTACAACTCATAGTAATGGGATAAATACCAAGGATGGAAAAAATTGGAAGAAATAAGTCAAAAGGAATGTATCCGCAACCACAGTTCTTTGAGCCAGAGGAAAAAGGGAAACGCCCAGAGAAAAGTGTTACGTAGGAGACTCGCATTAAGTGAGCCCAGCCTGTCTTTAAGCTCCAGGAGATTCTCAATCATTAAGCGTCTCTAGGCACCAGTATGCATCGACGTGTATATTGTGTGGAAGAGAGTGCAGGACACCTTGTTGCTCCTTTACTGTCCTCTATAGAAAGTGCATCAGAACTTTGTCATTGTTGTTCTTGAAGCAGGAGGTCCATCGACATCCCTCTGTCGCTGCACTGCCAGGAGGTTGTCATGCACACTGATGTAGAGACCAGAGAGAGAACAATGACACCTCCCCATTAAGGAGCTCATTGGGAAAGTGAGGTCCAGGGAGTGGGGGGAGGACAATGGGGGAATCCTGCAAACTGGGCTTGGCTTCCATCTCAGCCAATCTCGAAGGCCAATACAGTTCAAGTCTACATGAGTGCATTACTTTAGTTCCTCATACTCCCTCACCAGGGCTAAAACAAGCACAGGAACAAAAAATTGACTATGCAGCAAACTGTACCTTAGGTGCGTTGCATTATACTAAAATCTGTTACCATCATGTTGTATTCCCAAATTAGAAGTGTTATTATCGTTTCCAAGACAACGAGTAGTACTTTATGATTTTACAAGTATTAACAGGTTGAAAGTTAAGCACACTTTTAGTGGGCCTTGTGAGCATGTTGTTGAATTCTACCACGCATTTCGTGTATTAAAAGGTCTGTCAGTGCCCTGCAGCAAATGAGAATTCAACTAAACATATTTTGTATATCAATGGAACTGACCCTCAGTTAAAATATCAAAGCAAACAAGCTAGTAGGCGTCTAGAAGTAAAAGCAGATGCTAAGGATAAGAATAGTCCTCTGGATCAACGGAGAGAGCAGGATGTGATGATACTATAAACATTGATTCATTGAGGTGATGGAATTTGAAAGCAGATACAAAACTTAGAAGAGGCAAAAAGTAGGAGTCAAGAAGGAAGTGGGATAAAGAGAAAATAATGAAGAGACTCTTTAAGAAACTCCTTTCTCTTAAAGTTTGATTCCCTAAAGAAGACAAATATGCAGGAGGGGTGAGGGGGCTACCAAAAAAGTCCCTGACACCACCATCCTATATTCATTTTAATCCTGACCAGGAAACCTAGGAATAAATTTTAGCGGCGGATATTCCTGAGCCAGTTTTAGACTTTATGACATGCACAAATATTTCTATCTTTGATCCCTATGAGTTTATGTTTGTATTATCTTTTTCTCCACCCCAGGCGTTGGTCTGCGCAGGGGTGTTGTTTAGCAAGCCCTATGATGAAGCATGCCACAAATTGTGGGTGGGGCAGTATTTAAATACTAAGCATATGCCACCAAACAGAACAGTGTAAATCCTAATACTCCTACTTCTCTTTTGTGTGTGTGGATATAGATTTCCTTAGCAGACTAAGAGATCTTTAGAGCTGTGTATCAAATACTCATAAACATGCTACGAAAAGAGCTAGCAATGTATGTAAAATTATAGATCACAAGGGCCATTGCTGAAAAGCAAAAATGAAGGATTTTCTTTAATAATGTTTAGAATAGGGAATTCATATGGGAAGGAATTTCCTTAATCACGTATTTGAACAAATTAAATTATTGAGGTCTGAGCATCTGGAATGGTAGATCATTTTTGCTGGTGATTTTATTGCCAGAATTACTACTCATGGTTATGTGGAATTGCAGTTGGTTGAAAATTATGCAACAAATCATCGGGCTATAGCTCAAATTATACATAAAATAGCTGACTGTAATGGAAAGTGATGGTTAGACTAGCTAGCATGGCCAAACGTGACTTTAGCAAATGGTAGATACCATTAGGAAGGGAGTTTTGACTCACCAAACAGGAGAGGACATAGTTGTCTCACCATTGACTGCAATGTTTGACCACTCAATTCTAAACATTTAATAGCAGTTGATGTGTCATCTAATACTTTTGAAAGTGGTCAGGAGCTCATTAGAGTGCAACGTGATTTTGCGGTTAGTCACTTGGAATCCCCCTCACTTGATGGTCAGGTAACAGCTTGCAGTCAATGAACTCCCACTATATGGGTTTGGGCTTTTCAGGGTCCTAGCAAATTGTGGTACCACTATGAAATTAGAGGATTATAATAAAATGATAAAAATATACCAACGCTAATAGCTTAATCGGAAACAGGACAATAGGAGAAATATATTGTTTAAAGACAGCAGGAGACTTGGAAAAAAGTGATTAATTGCTCAAAATGAAAAATGATATTGGAAACAAATCAGTTAGATTGTGGTGATCCTTGCTGAACGTTATTCAAAATAATAACACATTTTTAGGATAAGGAACAATGCTCTCTACTTATAAGAACAGAAAATCTAACTTCGGAAGGTCATGCATCATCAGCATCTACGTCACCTTGTTTCACACTTGTTTTTCATATTTTGGGCCTGATTCACAAATGTAAACTTACACTTTTGTTTAACTTTACTCTTTTTCGGTATTCACAAACAACTTTTTAATAGTAACTTCTTCACTGATGCTAAATTCTTTTTCAGAGGAGATGGTAGAAGCTCCTGCAGTATCTGTGCTCTCTCCTTCAGTAGGAAGACTGTCCACATCTGTTTGGAACATTGTTCCTATGAATAGCTATTCCTGAGCTGGAGACAAGGTTGACTTTGCCGTATTGAACTAGAGAACTCTGAACACCAACTCGGTGTCCTTTTTGCCTTCTAAAAGAATGAGCAGAGCTCTGCCAATCATCTAGATATGGAAACAATTAAACGGAGACGTGCCACTACTGGTACCAAAACATTTGTAGATACTCTTGTTGCGGAAGACACTCCAAACGGGGGTGGACTCTGAATTGATAATGATCTTCTGCTAGTGCAAACCTTAGCAATCTCAGTGATTACGGATGGATGGGGACATGAAAATAGTCATCCTGAAGAACTACACAATCTTCGGGGGCTATATATAAGAGGATTCTCTGTCTTCAAGAAAATCATCTTGAACCTGTCTTTTCCATAAATGTGTTCAATTTTCGTTTTGAGAAACATCCATAATTCTTTTGCTGCAGTTTCTGAACTGCCTGTAAAAACACCTCTCTCTTGCTGAGATCTAGCTGAAGGAAGAAGTGTGTTTTGGAACGATTGTTCTAGAGGGGCAATTCTGCAGTCAGTCCCACTGATATTCGTTTGATGACACCTTTAATGCCCATTGATCCCTAATATTCACTTCCTAGTTGTAAACAATGTGTATTGCCCATGCCGCCACAACAACACCTTCAGTTAGGCACAGTGAAGGCTTCGGTATCTGTAGGGTGCAGCCAGGTTTGTGGGGCAGACTTTGTCCTCTCCTTCCCGACAAGAATAAAAAGAGGAAGTAGTGCTGTGTAACTGTAGTTTTATGGGTAGAGATCAGGTATTGTTACAGATAACACATGAAGAACGGTCAAAAGAATTGTGCTTTTTCTGCATGAAAGAAAGGCAAGAAAAAGAGTTAATTTTGGGAGAACTCTACTGCCTTGAAAGCAGGAATGCTCACAGTGTTAGGACTACAACAAGGAAGACGAGACATGTAGGTATTATAAATTACATGAATTCAACATATCTAGCACTATTACCTGGGCCCAATCTATTTTGTACATCAAGACCAGAGTGATTTTTGGGATCTGCTTACATAATACCCCTTAATTGATATATCTAAACCCATTATTAAACACAAGTGCGCTGGCAAGAAAAGCTTATGTTAGACATCCTTATTCCTCTAATTGTGTCTACATTTCCACTTAATCCAGTCTACTATACCATTTTAGTTCTCAGATCCAGAAGTATAGCGGCTTGGGTATCGTATCAATGCATTCAGTTTCCAAAATTGGTATGTTGACCTATTGTGGATGTAGAGTTTGTGTGTTGAATCAAATTTCAAATTTTACATATCAAAGGGACAATTTGTTTCTGATCAAGGTTCAAAGAGAGCAAGATGTCGGGACTTGTCATTAAGCATTCTTTCTTTCCTGAAATGAGTATCTCTCTGGGGGTTGAGATGTGGGGGTTGTGTAGAGAAAAAAGAAAAAGACAGATGGCGTGCAGAGAGGCAAGAGAGGGGAAGGCAAGCAGAAGAAACAACATGAAAGACTATTACCTGATCAGGAGCTGTGAAAGTGCAAGAGGGAACTGAAGCATAAACAGATGAAAATGAGCCCTTGTGAGAAGTCGCGTCAGTATATGGGGCTCACTTATGTAAGTGTTGCACCCTGCACTAACCCGAGCGACCCTTATGGTGATTTTAGGGGTTTAGATAACAATAGAAAGCTTTCTAAGTGGTAGCTGTGGAGAGCAGCCTTCATGCCTAATCTAGGAGGAGTGCAAATCAGCTCAGTTTACCAGTATCTAATCCTTTAGTATAGGCTAAATGAAAAAGAACCACGCAGTGTACTTATAAAAATAGATAATGATTAAAATCACTCACTAACACGGTACAATATCTCCTACCTGGAGATATACTCACAATGCACACAATACTTTGGACATAGAACAACAGGTGGCACTAATACACAGTGGTCCCCAGGGGGGAGACCAGACCATATATGGACCCAGGAGAAGTAGAAAAGTCGGGGACCCAAGGAACCACCCCAGGTGAGAGTTTAGGAACCCCCCAACGGTCGGGTGAGAAGAGGATTCCCAACCATATACTCAATACGGATCAGCGGGTACGTCGCGGTTGCAGTCTTACCACAGAAGGACGAGTCTGTTGGAACCCACAAGTGAGTTTGAGTCGAAGAGTACCTGGAAGCAGAGGGGGCAAAGTCTATGCCACACTGGGACGTCCAGGAGGCACGGAAGACGAAGGCCACTCGAGTTCAAATAAAACAAGTTAGGTGAAGAGGCTTCAAGTTTGGGTACACCGAATCAGTAGCTCTGCTCAAGCCAGCGGGATGCTAAGGACAACAGAATCGGTCCGCCCAACCAACCACGCCGGCATGGGTCAGTTATAGCATGGACAGACTCATCGACAGAACCTCTCGATGGTTCCGACTCTATTGGCACGAGTAGGTCGTGGTAACCGTTGCGGTCACCGGGTGATTGAAGCAATGCAGCGACACGGTGCACAGGGGTTTTGTTGCAGGGCATTCTATGAAGGCTGCTGGCCTCAACTCGATGAGAGGACAGCTCAGGCCTCGAGGAAATGCCGATCCACCACCTGTGTTGCAGAGCCTTGTGGAGTCCGTTGGAGCCCAGGTTCGGCAAACCAGTTGGTCGTGTTATGGTGCCTGCGGATGCAGGGGAGTGACTCCTTCACTCCAAGGGAGATTCCTTTGGATGTCTTTAGATGTCCACATGCCCAGGAGAGAACCTGTATGGAGCACAGACACTGATGGTGCAGCGGGCTTGCAGGACGACGAGATCAGGAGTCGACAGAGTCTTCTCAGTTGCAGTCTCGGTCCCAAAGCAAAGGACGATACGATCAGTTTGGCACGGTCAGCCCGGCTCGGCCAAGATGTCCAGAAGGTCAAAGAAGAAGTGGAGTTGGATCTGAATCGCATCCCACGACAAATCTAGGGACCCACCCACAGGTAAGCCCTTAAGTACCCTAAGGTGAGGGTTGGGATGCTTCAGGGGTCCCTACCAGAGGAGGGGTCGAACAGTGGAGAGGATACTCCCATGTCCTTTGTCCATTTTCGCGACAGAGCAGGGAGCCAACAGTTCCCTGATCTGGTTTGAACTGGAGTATGCAAGGAGGGCACCAAATGTGCCCTTACAGCAGACTATGTGGTGCTGGCCAGCACCCCCACCCCGGACCACTACACTAAGTCCTGTCTGGGAGGTGGTCACACCTCCCTGTGACAGGAAACCTATTGTCCTACCTTCCCCTGCCCGGGCTTGGCCCAGCAACAGGAGGGTAGAATGGTGTCTGTGGTTGGCAGCAGACCTAGGTTGCTGTCAGGCTCTGTAAGATTGGTCCCAGGAGCATGGAGGGCCTCTCAGAGGGGCCCTACCATGGATGTAATCATACCTTCAACACCAGATACTGTGTTGGGGTATGATTCCAACATGTTAGATACCAAACATGCCCAGGTTCGTTCCAGCCAGTTTAGAGATGGCGCTCGCGTGATGACGCATGGCCTTTCTGTATCGTAATGGCCGATTCACTTACAAAGTCTGGAGAGTGGACTCTGCAGTTTGTATGGGTGGTCTGATCATGCAGGGCCACCCTCACACTCGGAACCAAGTACCCTGCCTTTGGGACTGAAAGGCCTGCTAGAGGGGTGACTTATAGGTCTCAAGTGCAGTGAGTTTAAGATATAAGGAAAATTATCTTTTGTGAGTGGTGCATGCACCATCTCAGACAGGCTGCAATGGAAGGCCTGTAGTGGTAGTTTGGAGGGTCGCTCATGGGTGGCATAACACATGCTGCAGGCCATAGGGGACCCCTGGGGTACCCATGCCCTAGGTACCTTAGTATCATTTACTAGGTACTTACCCGGGTGCCCCAGTAGCCAAATAGGAATATACCATAACCAATTTAGGGAGGAAGCACAGTGACTGGGGTCCTGATTAGCAGGATCCCAGTCAGACTAGTCAGAAAACAGTTGAACACCAGCAAAAAGTGGGGGTAACCATGAAAGCAGATCCTACTTTCCTACAGTCCTACTTTTTAATTATTATTTTTCCTTGGCTGTAAATAACTATATAATGTTTTTCCTCATTTCATTTGTTGCTCATTCTGTTAATAAGTTCAATTGAAATATCAAAGTACATAAACAGGTATACCAATCAATAAATATAATTATCCGAATAATTCATAAAAATATATGGAAAGTTCCCAGGATCACAATTGATAAATTTTGGAACTTAAAATGTAAATAATTCATCATACGTCAATTAAAAGCTTTGCAAGATAGCAAATGGTTTTGTAATGGCAAGATAAACAATCCACTTGCCGACTATGGGGCCAATTCCGATCTCGCTTGGAAAGCCCTCCGTACGAATCGGACCTGGAGGGCTTTCCAAGCGAGACGCGCTGTGCGAGTCCAACCGAGCGAGTACGATGCAACCGCATGGTTACGGACTCGGTTCGGCCGGACTCCCATAGCACTCAATGGGAGCTTGTGTACGGACGCGTACACAGGCTCCCATAGCAAAAAAGGGGTGGGTGGGGAAAAGCATACACACCGTGGCGGGCACCCCATTTTGCCCACCACACTGTGCATGCTTGGATCGGGGGGACCCATGCGGGCCCCCCTGTGACCGATTCTGAGTGCTCTGGGTGAAGGGGGGCCTGCTCTGGCCCCCCGAAGTCCGATTTCGACAGCTGCTTACACTCGCTGAGACCGAGCTGATACAGCTGTCCGAATCGTGCATTGTACTCGCCTGTTCGGAATCCGGCTCTATTGCGTGGCACGATTTGGCTCCGTACGAGTCGGACGGATAGATTCAGGTTCGTAAACGATTCGGTCGGCGCGGACGCGATCTTCGCATCGTACTTGGTCGTTTGTAACGGAGGACGATTCGGACGTAAAGATAGGCTCCGAATCGGATTTGCTCTTTACGAATCCCGTTTGGAGGCCTTCCTTACGAGATCGGAATCGGCCCCTATGTATTATAGAGAGGAATACTATCCATGAACAAATAGTTGGTAACAACTACTTACAGAGCATTTTAATGAGTTGTAACAAGGCACACGTGGCATTCCATTATAATAAAGGCTGCACTAACTATATATCCTCTTAGTTTCAAATACTTGTTGGTCAGCACTGATCGATATTCCATATGTCAAACATTCAAGCTGACTTTGTAGAATTATCGAAACATTATTGGAGCCCCAAACAGCAACTAAGATCAGACTCAACCTAAAAAAGTGTTTATATTTTCCTATAGAGGCATCTTGGAGTTAAATCAATATCCAACCCAGTAAAGTACAAGGTTATGCCGAGGTAACTGATAAGGGTCAAAACACGAAAAAAACAATGTCAGCTCACTGTTCAATATGTCACTGCATAGAGTACAGAGCATTGGTGAGTCACAATATTGACCCTAACACTAGCCCTAACCCTAATTAATTTGCATTAAAATATAAAGCTACATTTTTAACCTAAACAAGCCCAAGTATAAAGCCTACCCCAAACCTTTGTTAATTGACATTACAGTTTAATTAATTCAATTTAATTTCTATCACTTTTTAAATTCATTAAATATTATTTACCCTTAATTACATATGATTAGTTGAAATGTTTGATGTAATGGCATTATTACTAGTTGTCATCTCTACAGCTTCTACATCAAAGTAGAGATATTGTTGTAGTGCCCGACTGATGAAGTGCCATTCATGTAGAGGGGATATGTGTAACGGGAAATAGCATTTACAACGCAGCATGAACCACACGCTTTCGTTACAATTCAGGAATAACAACAAATGTGTCTTTCCCATGCATTCCTTTACCACGCATATTGTTACAACAACATGCCTTAGGGAAAGCGGCGTTGAAGTTTAAAGTCTAATGCTCACCCTACTGTTGTGCAGAATGGAGTTAGAATAGTAAATTATACCACTCCAAAGTCCAGCGCTTTCCTTAAGGCATGTCGTTGTAACAATATGCGTGGTAAAGGAATGTGTGGTAAAGACGCATTCATTGTAAAGACTGTGGAGTAACTGCATGCATGGTAAAGGAATGCGTTGTTTCGATATAAAACCATGTGTAACAGTTAATCAACTTGACTTCAGTTCAAATTCAATTCTTAATATTTCTCTGGGAATTACATTTCTTTCAGCCTGCAGTTTCTGACTGACCGACCTTTCTATTTTATCAAGACATGCCATTGCAATAGGTAACCGCAACTGTGAGGAAAGTGGTTTATTATATGATGTGGTTGTGCGCCTTGCTGTGTAATAAAGGCACAATTCTGAATTGGGTCCAGTCATGTTTAATTGTAAACTTTAGCTCATTCTTGAGTAGCTGTGACTCAGAGTAGTCAGGCTTTATCAAAGGAACAAGTGCAAAGTGTTTAGAAGTACAAAAACAGTTGAATATGAAGCAAATGCAACATAATAAAAATCTTACACCAATTTATCAACACAGTTTGCACTTTTATCTTTAAATAGACACCTCAACAACAAAAATCCACTGGAGTGTACCAGAGATATGAATTTTTAAAGATTCTTTAAATATTAGTTTCATTGAAAACCCTCCAGTGAGGTGTCTGTTTAAAGATGAAAAAACCCAATTTTTCTTTTTATTCAACTGATTTGGTAATTCTAAATGGTTTATACCTTTTGCTTTGATAAAGCCTGAATGCTATGAGCCACAGCTATTCAGGAGTGAGCTGAGGTTTTGCAAATGAGCTTGAATGAATTTTTAAAGAAATAATAAATCACAGGTTTTCACTTACTACAATCAATCATAATTTACCGCAACTCATGGCTTAGGGTTAGCCACAACAAGTACCTTGAAAACTGCTTTATAGGCACTCTTGTGACAGCTCATTTTGGCAGGAAGCCAGTCACATGGACCAATAAGATCCAGTTGAACAGTTATACCACAGTCAAAGCAGTCTCCAGTCCAGCTGCAGGCTCTATGGGGGAACATAGACATCAATGTAGTGGTTCTGATGTAAGGGATGCAGGATTTTGAAGATACTCAAGGAAGCTGAGCATGCTGAGCCTGTGTCAGGGGTCTTCCTTGGGCCAACCCTCTGTCCATGAACACAGTGGGGTGACTTTTGCCACAGGGGTCAATGTCCCTTGAAGTGTGGGTGAATTCTAGTAAAAAAACAGTTGCCACTGATATACTTGTTTCCAGTTACAGGGAAACCAGCGTTTTCATTTAATTGACAGTAACTTCTCTGGTGGACTGCCAAACTGCACTCTGATGACTCACCTGGGTCCATCACACTCAGGTGCTACTTTTGAGGTTTGGGACTCAAACTCCCAGGCTGCACTTCAGTGGCGATCAGACGTTCTTGGATACCAACTCACCAAGGTAGGCTTTTCAGCTGTTATAGCCCTGTGGCACAACAGGGAATCAGCTAACTGACTCTTGGACACACCTTCTCTGGCTGGAGCTCAGGGATGCCTTTTCCTTGAGCAGGACCCCACAGGCACAGTCCTCTCTTTGCTAGCCCAAGGTGCTGCTTCTGCAGTATAGTCTTTGGTGCAGGCTCTCTTTGCTGGGTCCAGGGAACAGCAGGGCAATCCTTCTTCGGTCCTCTCTCCAGTACAGACATGATCTGAGGTCTGGGTGCCAGGGGTGCTTCCTTTATGATCATTGTGCGCTCAGGGGGATGGGGCAGCTAACTAGCCAATCGGGCTACCAGAACTCTCCCACCTGATGATGAATTCTTGTGAAGTGTAGCATCTAGTTATACTAGGGTATCTCCGGGGGGTCCATTTGTTCTTCCTCTAAGTGTGATATGCCTATTCTGGATAATGCATCTGCCTTAGCATTTCTAATCCCTGGCTGAAGTGCCATCACTAAATCAAATTCGCTAAAAAAGAACATTCATCTCCTCTGACGAGGAGTGAGGGTCAAGGATGACTTTAAAAAGTGAAGGTTCTCATGATCTGAATAGATAGTAATGGAATGCTGTGTTCTCAACAAGTAAAGGACCATTCCTGGAAAGCATTTATGATGGCTAACAGTTCTTGATATGCTATTCTATAATGTTGTTCTGCTGGTAGCAGTCTCCTTGAGAAGAAGGCTGTTGGGTGGACCTGTCCTGATTCTGGGTTTGGTTGGGTTAATACATCTGCCATGGCATATTGAGATGTGCCTGCTTCCTGAGGAAGGGCAAAGCTGGGTGTCGTAAAGCGTGTGCATGTTGTGAAACTCTGTTTAAGTGATGAGAAGGCTTGCTCAGCTTCAGCTGACCAGTGGAAAGAGACCTCCTTTCACAGAAGTCAGGTGATGGCTGTGACAGTTTCTGAAAAGTGGATTTAGAACTGTTGATAAAAATTGGCAAAGTCCAGAACACTCTGAACTTCTTTGACATTGGTGGGATTTGGCCAATTTAGGATCACATCCACCTTTCGACTATCCATTTTAATGCCTTCGGGGGTTATTAAAAAAAACAAAAATTCTACAGAGGGGGTATGAAAGGTGCACTTTTCAACGTTTGTGAACAGATGGTTGTCATGCAAACTCTGGAGTACTGCTCAGACTTGTTTTATATGTTCTTCTTTTGACTGGGAATAGATTAGTTTATTGTTGGTGTATACTACAACACAGATCTCCAAAATTTTCCTGAGGATCTCATTTATTTAAAAAAACTGGAATGCCACTGGGGCATTGCAGAGTCTGAAAGGCATAATGCAGTACTCATAGAGACCATACTTCAAGCTCTTATAAGGCGATTTGCCCCACAAAGGTCAAATTTTGTATAAATGGTGAAGATTTAAGAGTACAGGGATTAAAGGCAGAGGGTACAAATTTTTAACGGTTACCTTGTTTAGAGTGCAATAGTTGATGCACGTTTGTAGTTCCCCACTCTTTTTTAAGGAACAAAAAATAGGGGCAAATACACTGAAGATGTAGAGTGACGAATTAAACGATTGGGAAGCAACTCCTCCATATTCTTTTTGGTGTAAGTCTCTTGTTCTGAAAGAACATATATCCTACTACAAGGCAAACTTGGCCCAGGTAATACATAGATTCTACATTCATAACTCATGGGAGGGGGTAATACTAAAGCCTGCACTTTATCGAACACATCCTGGAAACCTGCATAACATTCAGGAAATTGGCTCTCGTGCAATTGCTCCATGGATGCACAAGTTAGAGTGTTTCATAATTCTACGGGCTCGGGGTAACAGAAATGAACACAGTATTGAGAGTCTAGCATGACTTTAAATTTCTGCCAGTTTATTCCTGGATTGTGGAGTTGGAGCCAGGGCACCCCTGAAATCGTACCAAAGAATGGAGTGTCAATATGGTCAAAAAGTATGGTTTTGGGGGACTATTATCACATAACATTGTTAAGGCTTGTGTTTGCCACATAATAAGGCCTGAGGTCAATTTGGAGCCGTCTATGGCCCAAACGGGTTCGGGTATTTCCTTACTAGTTATCAGCACACCAAACACCTTGGCCCAAGAGATATCCAGAGAATTCCCAGTGGCGCCTGAGTCTAGCATAATGTTTAAAGTGTTTCTCCATTGATGGGAGAAAATAAGTGTTACCAGAATGGTCAAATGTTTTGGAAACTATGTGAGGACTATAGTTTTCCTGATAATTACCAATACGAGAAGGTTGCAACTGTTTTGGTGCCTTTGGGTTTCACAGTACATTCTCAGGTGAAATGGCCTGATTTGCTGCAATGCAAACATAAGCTTATTCACCGCCTCCTGTGCTTCTCCTCTTTTGTCTGGGGACCTCAAATACTTCCTACTTGCATCATTTGAGATTTTTTGACAACTTTAGGCTCTACTATTTTTAGGTCGAGCTTTCAAGACCTCTTTTATATACTTTAGTATATACTTATATGTGTATGTACTTTGTGGGCTCTGGAGATCAGCCCTAGGACTTGTCTGCTTCCGCTTAGGGACTTTTTTTTCTGTTCAACTGCCTCTATTTAACTGTCTTGATAGAAAACGACCAGCAGAGGTCAGTAAAATACCATAATTGCTTTCTGCTGAGGGACTTTCTTTTTTTTAATTTTTCTTGCAATTGCCTCTATTTAACTTTCTTGATAGAAAACGACCAGCAGAGGTCAGAAAAATACCAGAATCACTGTAGCATTCTCTAGATTCCAGTCCATAGAAATTGTCTTTCACGAGCACCTGTAGACAATAATATTTTTTTCAAATCTTGTATTTTCAGTGATATGACCACCGAAAGCCCTGCTTTTATATTAAAAACAGAGCTTTGGACTATACCATTTCCCGCTAAAGGCAATATTTCTCTCCATGTGTTCCCATACCTGGCGTGTCACGCAGTTTGGTGCTTATTTTCCCTCCATGTTAAAGAACAGTAGATGTTTCAGCACCCAGGTGAATGTGCTGCATAGCTAAATACATATAAGGTCCCAAAGGCGAGACCGATTGCATTGCAAATGCTTGTTTTCACTGTTATGAAGATAACCACCTTAGGAGTCCCCCTCAATTTTTCTCCTAACCTATGATTGATTTTAACCATCAAGTCTATTAACTCTTCCCAGTCATCTGAAGAATCAGCTATCTGAGAGAGGGCATCCTTTAGGTCATCGTTTAACCCACAATAAAACAAAGAATCTCTTTTTGTCCTGGCTACTTTGTTTCAGCTATCATACATCTAAAATTAGACAAATAGGTAAATAAATCCTTTTTCTCCCTGTTTTAGTCCTAGAAGTTTATCACCCACTGCCTGCAAGTGTGTTTGGTGAAGATTTTATGTATGGCCTCTTTAAAGGCAGGAAAATTATACAAAATCTAATATTCTGCTTCTACGAGGGGTATGGACCATAGGGCAGCATTCCCAACAAGATAGGAGAGACCAACAATGACCTTGGCAGAATCATCTGGAAAAACGGCTGGCCAACAAATAAATTGTAGCTGGCATTGGTTCATAAAAAAAGAGAATTTGGCACTATCCCCATTAAACCATTCCGGTGCAGCTATAGGTATCGGTTCTGGGGTGGACACTGAAATGTTTACTGGTGGACTAGTGCCTGAATTTGTGAGAGTGCTGCCACTTGACCTACTTGTGAAGTATTTGCATCAGGAACTGCAGACGTGGCTGGACGCAAAGCAGTTTTGTTTATTACCTTCAAGGGTCTGGGAAAGGGAGAGCCATTATCACTGTCTCTTGGTTTAAACCTTTCTAATTCTGTCTTCAACTCATAGTTTTCCTCTTGAAAAGACTGCGACTCTGTTTGTACCAAGGACAAGGCTCAAGCTATCTCAGCCATTGAGAAAGCTGACTCCTGGAGATTTCCTAACACATAGTCAGCTCCCCAAGGGACTAGTCCCAAACCCAGATCCATGTCACTCAGTCAATATAATAGTTTGTGGGCTTAGCTTTCTGTCTAGACCACTAACCAGTAAGTCTTGCTTAGATTGCGGGAGCAACTCGGGTTCAACCACTCATCAGATAAGTTATACCCAACTACCGACTGATTAATTATTAACCTGTGATGGAATGCAAGTCCTCAGGGAAATGGGGATCAGGGTTGTGGAGGTGAACTCGTGGTTCTGGCTTGTTGATCAGAGAATCTTTCTGAACCAGATCAGGATTCTATCAAGTGTGATTCAGCCTCCTTGCTCGTCACCAAATCCCTCTTTGCTTTTCAGCAGTGTGAAATAACCATTAGGTATTTCACAGCTGTTATGTTGTTACCATTTAACACTAAATATTCTTTTGCATTACTTTGTAAAAGTTTAGGACTTACTCCTTTAAGTTTGGTAGAGTTCTGTCTGCTGGGTTTCAACAAGAATCCAATAAGTCTTTTTTTGCTTTATTCCCTTTTGAAGCTTTGTCAAGGGAAATATACTGTGTTCCTTGGGCTATACTCTGAATGAATACTGCTTTGCAAACAATATGTTGGAGCTCTACAACCATTTGTAAACCCAGAAATTAGTGCAGGAGTTGTTTTTCTCCTTCGCAGTACATTAGAATTTGTCCAAAGTCAAAACATCCATAGCGATTACTAGAATCCAGAGTTATAGTATTGGTTTTCTCAGAATTTGTCCTATGATTATCTGGAGTTCAGAGTGCTCACTTTCTGTCTTGTCCTGCCTTTTCTTTTAGCAAGTTCAAAATGCTAACCTTTATTTATTTCTTTTCCAGATTCACCACAATGGGAACTAGAGTCTGCTCCAGGAAAAACAACAGAACACTCGGCGATCGTCAGGAGCCAGTAAATGAAGCAGGATGCACAGGGTAAACAACTCCGTCTGACGTAGAGGAAAGCCAAACAGTTGGCACATGCGAGGGTGGGGTTTAAATCAAGTTTCCAGACAAGATGTCTGCTGTGCCACTTGATCCCAGGAACTTCCTCAA
The DNA here is from genome assembly GCA_963921515.1 of Calotriton arnoldi. Taxonomy (NCBI): domain Eukaryota; kingdom Metazoa; phylum Chordata; class Amphibia; order Caudata; family Salamandridae; genus Calotriton; species Calotriton arnoldi. The sequence continues at coordinate 1,414,218 of CAWUFW010003501.1, forward strand.
GACTTCCTGTGATCAAGTGACAGTGCAAAGACTACATGACCATCAGGATATCTCAGGTGGCTACCACAGGGTCTTAGAGTATTAAAAAGAAGATCACCAGTTTCTCGGTGGGGGGGTAAAAAGCAAACTTTTGGTCAAGGATATTGGGTCCAAGATATGAAGAGGTGTGTGGGGGCTCTTGGCGATCTGACACTATGTTGGGAAGGCTGGCTAGGACAGAGGACACCTAATCCTGGAAGGGGGGGGCGCAGAGAGGTTGAATTGGTGTGAAGTGGGAGTGATTGTGGAGTATGTGACACACTGTATGGAGTCAGAGACAAGCATAAAGTCAATGAGTGCTGGGAGTGGTAGCTGGATTGTGGATGGTTAATGCATTGTGATATAGTGTTCTTGAATGTGATGAGTCCCCAACTCTTACCTAAATTGGAGCCACAATGGGGTGGTCCTGATGGATACATTGATACTTTTCCATACTCTAGATAAATAGATGGAAAAAGTCTACTACCTTGGTTTTTCTTTTTTACACTTCTTAGTCTGATGATGTCCTTGCTGCAGGTGTGCAGAGAACCACCAGAGATGGTGAGCTAATCTGCAAGATACGAGGGTTCTGGTTCCGATGGCTATGTAAATGATAATATTTCATCAGTCTCTGGATGAGACATGCTGAGGCATGTAGGATGCCCTAAATGGGTGCCAGAATGGAGTCTGGCCATGGAGCAAGGTGTTACCACCAACTACACAGATGCGAGAGTATAATGGCTTGAAAAAAAGTTGTGAAGTTGTTTTCTGGAAGAATGTTTTTACTTTATTTAGAAGATAGAGCTGATGCCTGGTGATTTTTGTTCTTTTGGCAACATGTTCATTGAGGGTGAGGTTGGTGTCCTGGGTGAATTCAATTGACTTGGTGTTTGGTGAAACTTGGGGTTCGAAGCCATCAAGGCTCATGTCATGGAGTGAAGTTTGTACTATTTCTTGGTTGTTGTTCTTGGCAAATAATAGCAATGCTGTCTTGGATGTGTTGAGTTTCAGGTAGGTGCTGGACAACCAGTTCTGGATGATGTGCAGACAGTCTTTGAGGTGTTGGATATTTGAGGCAGAGGATACTTGCAAGTAGAGTTGTGTATTATTGGTATATTGGGGAATCTTTATGCTGTTATCTGTGAGTAGATCACCAAGCAGCTCCATATAGAGTCTGAAGATGACAGGAGACAGAATTTCTATTCTGTTTCCTGTCATCTTGGGGGACTCTGCTGGGTTCTTTTGGGACCTTGAGATGTGAACAAGCTGCTGTAGTGTTAGAAATCGGGTTTCTGGTTGGCTAAGGTTTGCACCCAAGCTAGGCAGAACCCACCACTCTAGTCAGGGTAATTCAGACCAAGATAACCTGTGCTCAGCCTCTGGTAGCTTGGCGCGGCGCAGGCAGTCCTATCTACAGAGACAACGTGTAAAACATTTTTGCAACACACTCATACAGTAACACAATGAATACACCACAAAATATACCACAAAAAAGAGACTCCACACAGGGTTTGGAAAAATAGATCACTATATTGTAAAGACAAAGGCCAAAACAATTAAGACTCAATATATATTATTCCAGATATGTCTATCCACAGATAGTACTCACTATCCTGATCCAAAGAAGATTAAAACGATATGGCTTACATAAGTAGTGCATGTAATGCAGGTTTGTCAGAGAAAAACACATAAATTGCAATATTTAACAATATGGCACAGAAACACCTGCGCTCCTATTAGCTCTTTCCCACTAATTCCCGAGGAATCACAATGGTAGCAGTCACATAGAGCAGCTTAGCTTTTTGGAGGCAATCCCACACCTCCCTCAGGATCCTCCACGGAGGTTCCATCTCACAAGGTAGCAAAGGAACAATGCCACCAGGTTCTTCAACAAAAGTGCTTTCTCTGCTCAGGTAGAACTTCCTCTGGGTGGCCCATTGATACCCGTGCAGCATACGCACTTCCCTCTGGGCCCTCCGCAGGGGCTCCCACCCAGACCACTAGAAAAGGGATGCCTCTATCTGCAGCATGTACCCGTCTCCCTCGGGCCTCACTCACCCACAGGCCTGTCGTGGGGATCGGGCCAATCTCGGGAAGTCCGCTGGATCAGGAAATGTCAGCATACATGCTGATCCTGGGGGCGGGGCTGGGAGGATGAGCCTTGGAAGTCTGGCCCACCCCTGGTTACTAGGACCATGTGTCCCTTCAGGAAGCCACATGGGGAATGATTACAGCAGCTGATCAGCGGCAGGCTGTGCCGGCAGGTCCTCAGGTCATGCTGGGAGGCACATCATCTGCAAAGGGGAGACTTTTTTGGCAAGCTCCCTGCATTCCGGTCCCACACCTCAGAGCTGTGGGGGTCGTCACAAGGTGATCGGTCTCCCCACATGGTCTGACTGTAGACACGTCACCTAAACTGTGCTCCTGTTGCCACGACAACAGGTGGGGCCGTGCTGGCAGGGCTTTCCTCGGTGCTGCAGCATCCGTGTGGAACACAGGGAGCTCGGTCCAGACAACAACACTAGCACTCTGACCAGTGCTTCAAAATCCACCACAACATGCTGGGGAACTCACAAGTTTATGTGTGCGATCGAGCACCGACGATCGTATTCAGGCTGATGGACTCACCAGTGGTAGGGTCCCGCGGCTGAATGGGGTTGCAAAAGGAAATCTTTTAGGTCCCTAAGATTCCACCAGAACAGGGGGACAAGCCAACAAGCCCTTGTAGAACACTTGCTGAGGGGGCACAAAGGAATGTAGCAGGCAGCAGGCCAGCACATAAGGTAGGTTGCAAAGTGGCAGTCACTCCTACATTCCAGCAGTCAGCAGGCAGCAGGCCAACACAGCAAAGCAGTTCGCAAAATGGCTGTTTCTCCTGGCAGCACAGCAGTCCTCCTGGCAATGTGTAGATGTAGAGCCAGCAGCATCTGGTTCAAATCCCACGCAGTGTCTGAAAATATGGGGTCAGAGCCCCAGTACTTATACTCCAAAAATTCCTTAGATGTAGGGGGTGACTTCGAAAGAACCTTTAGAAGTGCAAAACAATCCCTTTCAGCCCAGCCCTGGCTCTAGACGATCAGTAGGGGGTAAATCAGCCCTTTATGTGGGGGCAGGGCACAACCTATTGAAATGTAAGTGTGAACCACCAGTCCCTCTCCTTGCCCAGGAAGACTATCAGTGTGCAGATTTATCCCCGTCACACTCAGCCCTTCCTGTGTTGTGGCTTTCTGGAGAGAATGCACAAAGTGTAGCTGTCACCCAGCCCAGATGTGTATGGGAGATAGGCTGCAAAGCACAAAGTGTCATAAGCACAAATGCCCATTTTCTATAAGTGGCATTTCTAAAATAGTACGGTGAAATCCAACTTCACCTGTAAGTAGGATTTATCACTACCATTCTAAACATAACAAACATGGCAATGCCACTCCTTTCTGATCAGGAATTACCACTTATAAGTATATGCGGGCATTCCCAATGCTAGTCTATGAGAGGAGTAGGCCTCACAGTAGTGAAAAATGAAGTAGGCTGTTTGTCACTACCAGGACATGCAAAACATAAAGGTGCATGTCCTACCTTTTACTTACACAGCACCCTGTCCATAGGGCTACCTAGGTCCTACCTTAGGGGTGACCTATGTGTAATAAAAGGGGAGTTTAAGGCTAGGCAAATAATTTTAAATGGGAAGTTGAAGTGGCAGTAAACTGCACACACAAACCCTGCAGTGGCAGGCCTGAGATAGGTTTGAAACGCTACTTCTGTGGGTGGCACAAGCAGTGCTGCAGGTCCACTAGTAGGATTTAATTTACAGGCCTTTGGTGTAAGGTATAAAACTTTACAAGGGTCTTACAAGTAAATAAAATATGCCAAAGAGGTGTAAACCAATCATACAATGTTTCGGGGAGAGAGCACATGCACTTTAGCACTGGTTAACAGTGATAAAGTGCTCAGAGTCCAAAATGCAACAAAAAGGTCAGAAAAAGGAGGAGGAAGGCAAAAGGTTTGGAGATAATCTTGCTAAAAGGGTCAGGTCCAACATGCAGGTTGGAAAGGTAGAAGGAGAACCAGTGAAGGACATACCCAGTGAATCAAATGAGAGACTTTAGGGTGTGCATGAGGGTGGGATGGTCAACTGTGTCGAAGGCAGTTAAGCAGACCAGCAATATCAGGAGGCTGGGGTCATTTTCATCTGTAGGCAAGCAGGCATCAACTAATGTGTAAGCTACTGGTCTTCATGTATAGCATGATATAAAGGCAAAATGGCAGTTATGCAGGAGATGGTTAGCACTGATGTGATCTTGGAGTTAAACATAGACTGCTGTTCCAATAATCTTGCTGATGAATGGTAGGTAAGTGACAGGTTGATAGTTGACAAGGTCATCAGGGTCTAGTGTAAGTTTCCTTTGTAGTGGGAGGTTTTGACCTGTCTTGAGAGCTTCTGAGTGGTCATAGAGGTTCTTTACCTGGAGGATTACAACTTTCATTTGAGAGTACAGCCTCAAATGGATTTTGTGAATTTTCTGCATAAGTAATTCTGAGAGGTGTAAAATCAGTTGTTGATATGTTTTTGCCGGAATTTTTACTATCTAAATGAGATGAAGATATTGCCAATAAGGTACGCTCACATCTATGTCTCTTTTCATTGACCGCATGGTGTTATTTGCAATCATGCACAATGTTGAGATCTATTTAGCACATAAGGCATTGTGATGATTGCCAATATTGTCTATTTCATTGATCACGCGGTGTAAAATAGAATACTTTAGTACTTGAAGTTCCTGCATGCAGGAGTCGTTATACATGCACCGCGATATCGAAGAAACTGCGGTAGCCACCAATCCCTTCCCTCTAAAACATATTTTTGGTTAATAATTTTTTTGGTTAATGTTTGGGTTTAGAATCATGCTCATGAGCAAAATTGAGGTCTATTTGGTATAAAGGTGTTGGGTGGCTGCTAGGGAGAGAATATGACACTTTACAACGCACATGTTACAACGTGTGTCATTACAACACATTTTTTACATCGCAAAATCCATTACAACGCATGTCGTTACAACGCATAATCCATTATAACGCAATTATTATTCTAACTCCGCCGGGGCGTTACTTTGGGGAATGCGTTGTAATAGATTATGCGATGTAATGACGCGTTGTAATGGATTTCGCATTGTAAAACATTCGTTGTAATGACACTCGTTGTAACGCGTGCGTTGTAAACAATGTTTCCCCTAGGGAGAGAGATTCGGAGCAGAGATTCCAAATAGGCTGGTGGAAATTCATTCAAGGTACATTAGGCCTTGTAGGCATGGGTGAGCAGCTTGAACTGGCCTCTCTTCACTCACTACTGGTAGCCAGTGGAGTTTCCTGATGTGAGGGGTGCTGTGCGTCTGTCTTGGGAGGTCAAGGATGAGTCTGGCTGCTGATTTTTGGAAAGTCTGGAGTTTCCTCACGAGTATGGGGTATTGCCAGAAGATGCTCTTACCCAGTGATATATTGAAACTGAATAGTAGCATGGGTGATACGGGTGCTGCATTTATTTTTGGAAAGCCCCCGCTTAGGAAGAATATTGTGTCAGAAACTAATATAGGGCCTTTGAGAAATACGCTTTTGCCTCAGTTTATGCCATTCTGGTAGGGCAGCGTGGGAAATATGGCGCTACACTTGTCTTTTGAATGGCTCCCACGCAGGACGGCAATATACATCTCTGGACTGGAATGGTTATGTGGGTGACTTGGGCGCAGACATTCTTGTTATAATCCCTCATTATCTCTCCTTGTTGCTCACTCTTTCTACTTCTATCATGCTTTCTGTATGACATACTCAGTATCTTAATTAATCACTCATGCTTTCTTTTTGCCACATTTCTTCTCAAATTTATTGTTATAATTCCCTTGCAGAAGGTGCTGTTACTCTTGTTTACCATCGTCAATGCCTCCTTCAATCAAGGCATCTTCCAGAAGCTAGAGAATTCTGACATAGAATGGTGCACCCAAGAAATGGAAAGCCCATAGCTCTATATCTTTTTACAGCATCCTTTATTGATTTTCGATATTTTCTATAAAAACAGCCAAGACAACAGCCAACGCATTTTGTTCAAAAGAACTGAACTTCCTCAGGGCTGTAAATGATACATAAAAGACATACTTGAACAACATAATTGGGTTATATTACAATAATAGACTAGTGACACAGAGAGGGTGAGTGACAGAAAGAAAGAATCAACCTTGAAGAACTGAGAGCACAGCTGATAGGGTGAAGTCTGAAGATAGCGAGTGTGAGGAGGGGGATATATGCTAAGGGAGTAATAGTGGGATGGAAGAAAGTGAAAGGGAGACAATGCAAGACAGAGAAGTGGAAGGAAAAAGGAAAAAGAGGATTGGAATTGTGTAACACAGTAAGTGCTAGCAGGTATTCTGTTGCGGAGCAGTCGTATATGAATGACACCAATAGCACTGCATCCACGGAGCTCCAGGCTTGCTGGTGGAACCACTAGACCCAGAAACCTCTGCTGCACACTCCCGCCAGGAGGCAGCCAGGCAGCGAACCTTGACCCCTGTGACTTTCATCCATGATCTCAAAAAACCAAGTGGCTGCTGTAGCACATGAAGCTTCGTCTAAGAAGGGTGAGCCTCTTTCGTTCAATATAATGGGAAAACGCAAAGCTGGTGGGAATGTCACTGCAACATGCCCCTCTGTTTCGATTAACGATATGCTCCAGAGGGTTGTGGGGATTGTGACAAGCGAAATTGAATTGACTGAGAGGAGACTCCCCCTCGACCATGGGGCACTGCTGAATACCTGTTCCGACTCCTACACTGTAGGAAGTGACTCAGCACCTGGGAGGGGGTAGCACCCAATTATCAATCTATATTTTCCCCAATAATAGTGCCATCGCAGTGGACAATGTGGGCAATGTTAAGGCCATATATGTATCAGGTAGTCCCCCAGCGCTGTAGCCGGCCCCACCTGCTGCGGCTAAGCGGAAAAGGCAACCAAGGAGGAACGTGGCTGCAAAGAGGAAACAGCTCTCCCGTAATAAATGGAACAGGAATCAGTTACTCTCCTGGATTCAACCCACAGCAGCAACCCCCACACTGGCTCCTGCATGCCAGGCAAGCACTCGGTTATCTTCAGACCCCACGATTCTTGAAGCACTGTGTACAAAATTTGACGAAATCCTGGAGAGCAAACTGAAGCCACTGATTGTCCACCTGGATAAGCTCGGAGGCCTAGTGGCGAGCACTCTTAAACAGTTAGCCACGGAACACCCAGGGGCTAATGAAAGGGGCCTTTCTGCACGTGACCAATCACCCCTGAACACTGTTAACTTGGAGCAGCTGGTCATGAATAGGAATTCATCTCTGCAATGTGGGGAGCCCCATGGACCATCTCTTAACAGCCCGACCAGAGTTTCGAAGATAGCCCATCCAAATGTTTGTTTTCAGTCCATCACTCCCCGCTATGCCTACTGTTGCCCCTATTACCCAGGTCACTGTCAAACCTATAGATGCCCTGTGTCACAATATTTTGAGCCTTCCCCCCGCAGCCTGGCCCTACGTCTTAGTCATGGCTGGGGTTCCCCCTTTAAATGCTGGGTGTAGGAAAGTGCCCCTTTTGGCACGGTTAGCCCCTAACGTTTTGTCGGATACCTGATGCCAACTTGCCTGAGTGTGTGCTGGGATCCTGCTAACCAGGCCCCAGCACCTGTGTTCTTTCCTAAAACTGTACCTTTGTACCCACAATTGGCACACCTCTGGGCCACATGTAAGTCCCTTGTAAAAGGTACCCCTGGGGCGTGGCCAAGATGGCGGAGTGAGCGGACGTGTCTCGCTCGAGCTCCGTCCTCGCCGAGCCCAAAGCATCTGCATTGCACCCTTATCCTCTTCTTTTGGCTTCCGGAGGCCTTCCCCCTGCCTAGGGGCCCTGAGGACACCACTACGCAGCTTTGGGGGCAGCCCTTCCCCGTGCTGAAGCGAGAAGGTCTGAGAGCGGGTCCCCCTCATGGGAGTGGCATGTCCCGTAGAGAGGAGCTGAGGGCGCAGGCCTGTCAAAGGGGTACTGCGCCTGAGCCCGAACCAGCATCGCAAGAGTAGTGAGCGTGTCCCCACCGACAAGGCACCTGTGGCTCGAGTCCCGAGGTGAGAGAACGGCGTCTACCCGACCCGGGCTGCGCAGGAGAGGGCGGTAGTCCCAGATTCCTGAGTCGTGAGGCTGGATAGCCGGTGGGCCTACACAGCTTTTCCCGGGTGCGCCACCGCGGCCCTGTATCGACTTCTGCTCTGGCAGTGAGGAGATGCCTACATGACTTTTCGCTACCTGGGAGCCTACATGCTGCTGGGCCTAGCTGGTGCTTTCAGTGGTGCCCCACGGGGACAGCGATAATTGGCAGCCCTTCGAGGAGGGGCCGAACGAGGTGCGACTGCGGCAGCCTGCAGGGAGTGGTGAGCGGCGATGGGCCTTAGGCGTGCTTAGCGCTTTGAATGCAGATTGGCCTGTGCGGCCCCCACAGAGATCAAGCGCAGAGGCACTGCCCCCGGAGCGAGCAGCCCTCGTAGCCGATCTGCGCATCAGTGTGGGCCTACAATTAGCGGCGCTTTAGTTAAGGCGCACTAGTAAATTCGCGTTCGCCTGCACCGTAGCCTGGAACAACCGGCCTACTGTGGCACCCTCCTGGGACATTGATGTCCGTGGGCCCCAGCTGGAGACCTGGCTGCTGTGGGCCCCTGGGGGCGTGAGGTGAGAGATCATCGGAGGGCTGTGAGATGCGACTCGCCCCATACCTTTTGGCAGTACTTAGGGGGCTGACAAGGCCTGGGCCTAGATTCGCTGGCTTGGGGGGTGAGTGGTCTTGGAGTGCGACCCCCCACTGGTCCCCCGCTGCTTTTTTGCCTGGAGCTGCCCATTATCTTGGGTTGGGGGTAGTCTAGAGTGTACCTGCTGATGCAACTCCCACAGAGTTTGCTCTGACCCGGTCTGGACTCTGGATATCGCCCTGTGTGCTGCTGCTTTGGGGGTGAGGTTTGGGCCTGACTTGTAGTAACAGCTTTCTTGGGTGCCGTTGGTGGGGTGATCCGGAGGGCTCAGGTCTGCACCATGGTTCGTGATCACACATCCCCCCATTCAAAGGAGGCCCAGTTCTCTTCGCCTTTGCCACACCTAACACAGTGATTAAGTCGGGTTGGAGGAAGTGGCCCGATTCGGGTCACTCGGGTCACTAATGACCACCTCTCATTTCCCATAGTTGGGGGATAGGTCTCCAAATAAGTCAAAAAACATAACTGCTTGGGAAAGATTGGGAGTTCTCCGTTTTAGGGATTTCCTTGTAGGAGATCAAATGAAATCCTGGAATCAAATTGAACAGTCTAATCCAGGACTTACGTCTTCACTAATCTTCTCTTTTTTTCAAATTAGGAACTTTTGGGGTAGTCTACAACTCTCTACAGATCCTCAGGCAAATCTGATTAGTTTTAATTACTATGTGAAAGAGATTCGAGGGACAGGTAATTGGTACAAGGTCTTACTTACCCAACTTCAACCGTAAGTTCTACATAAGATTCTAAATTCTACTGGTTGTAGGCTGAATATGCAGACTTGGAGAGCTTATAACATCTGGGCGCATAAAGCCATAAGGGGTGCTAATTTTAAGCGTATGGCTTTTTTTTCTAAAGCGCAACTCTATCATACTCCATTCCAAAATGTACCCCTCTATTTCGGGAGCATGTTTAGATGTAATCATCCTATCGGAGACTGGTTTCATATTTGTTTTACATGTCCGGCTTTAATCAAATTTTGGAACCAAATACATCAGTGGCTTAGCAACAAGCTTGAAATAAATGTAGTCCCCGAACCAAGTACGGCTTTCTTGGAATGACCAATAAACTTGGCCTACCTATACGACTACAACAGTATGTTTTTATCGCATCACTTGTTGATAGATCACTGATCTTGCAAAGATGGAAGGAGGCCGAGCCCCCAACATTTTCGCAATGGCTACTTAAGATGTCCCGAATTGAGGAGCAAGAAAAGCTATATTCGCAAAGAGTAGGAGCCTTAAGAATTTTTTTTTAAATATGGGGTGGAAATTAGGTTTATGCTCGTTCATATCCACGAAAAGGAAGTTTTTATATACTCAAATCTAGATTTTGAATTTATGTGAACTGATGAGTATTAATCATGTTTATTAATGATAATTCTATCCTGATGAATTGTTTATTTATGTCTGTTTTTACTAACTGCAAAATAAATAAATTTATTTAAAAAAAAAGACCACCTCTCAGCCTTCTATACCAAATGAAGAGTCGGTCAGACAGTAGAGAATACAAACCAATAATTGTTTATTCAAAGTAGACTCGGAGCGGAGCCCAGTCTGCCCAGTCGCTAGGAGTGCTGCAGAGGGACTGAAATTGACAAGCATAAAGATACATTTAGTACATTTCGTAACTGGGCTAAAACACGCCCATAATTGAATTTTCCAGACAGGTGCTGCAAAGCAATGCAATACAATGAAAAGCAGTCTCAGTGCTCATATCTCATACAAACTTTCAAAGTCCAAGGTTACTCCAGTCGGCCTTGTCACCAGAGAAGTGGGAGAAGGCCGTTATCTAGTGAGAAAGGTATGCGCTAATAAGGACAGCATTTTCATTAGTGAAGCAAAACCCAACCTTGGAGAAACCAAACCTAGTGGAGGCCGTTTCTCAGAAATAGCAAAGGATTAGTTTCGATCATGAGTCAAAATGGTGTCTTAACAGAAAATGGTGCCGCGAATGCTAACTCACATTGGAAAATGCGTAAGCAGGAACATTTCTAGTCTAACAGACCCTCCTTTTAGCATGAGCTAAAACATTTTCGAGCAACAACAAGGAAAGCAGAAAATCAGAAAAACAAGAAACTACAAATACTAATAACAGTAAATCCTTATGAGCATTCCATGTTCTCAGTATCGGGAAGGGAGATTGTAAGCAGGGAAGAAGTCTCAAAAATGCCCTCAACAATCTGCATTAGGTCATCTATCTCTTTCTGCACCATAATTGCGGCATTAGTATCATGAATCAATATTTTTCTCTTGGGAGTGAGAAGAGTAGTACAATAAGAGCAGCAGAAGGGAAGGCACTGAATAAGGGCACAACACAACACCAATATCACAATCAAATAGATCACTTTTTCAAGAATCCAACTCCAGCCACCAAAAAGAGACCAACTTCCACTTTCCATTTCCTTGACGTTCTTGAGGATATCTAATATGTGTTTAGTAATGTTCTTTTCCATATTTTTGATCCAGACTACACACTGGTCGCCCACTACCGCGCATACACCACCACTCTTGGCTAGAATAAAATCCACTGCATATCTAGTCTGTTCAGAATATATTCGCAAACTCTCCAGCTGAGTGGTGATGTTGCGTAAAGCAGCCACGGTAGTGTTAGATAAAATTTGCAACTTGCACCCAAAATATTCTCTGGCTTTCTCACCTCAGGCCATAGAGGTACCACCCAAAGTAAAGATGGAAGAAAGGCTGTACCCAAAAGTGATCCCATTAGTATAGTTATTGACCTCCATACCAGTCACTCCTTCACAGAATTCTTTGGTCAAAGTCCTTTTAACCCAGCGGACATTGGGCTTAGCGTACTTACAGGGCACACCTAAGGGCAACACCATCCCAAGAGCGACATTGTCGGTATAATTATGAACATTAGAATAAGTACTGTTAGACAGAAAATAAAATCCTGGGTGTGCATAAATCAGTCCTTCATAATCTACTGCGGCATATCTAGTGTTCATTCCAAATGTACTTGGATCATTATCATTCACCAGGGGTATTGTATTTTTGTACAGCACTATCCCAGAACAATTGATATATAAAGAAGTGTCCGTACTGTTCATGATGGGACAACAAGCAGGATAATAACCAGCCTACCGAGTAACTATCAATTCCTTATACTGCCATCCCACCAATGTGACATTCTGTTCTTCCATGTGAAAATTATCACAATATGTGTTGTTATCACACCCTGGATAACCCATTCCCCGTGGCTTTCTATAATATAGACAAGAACCTCGGTAGCCAAAACCAAAAACTCCTTTTACTTCAGTAAATTGTTCTGGACGAGTGTAGGTATAGTTCACAAGAGATAATGGATATGCAGTCCATAAACTAGTGACGGACTCAGTGGGGTAGCAAGCGGTCCCTTCTCCAAACAATTTCTTGTGCGTGTCTAGGAACACATTGCTCGGGCTGTTCTTTTCTTTCTTGGCGGGGAAAGAATTTTAACGTTGGTACGTAAAGACACGTCTTGATCATTTTCCAAAACCCATGACATCCCACACAATATAATCAACAACAAAACCACAAGAACAACACATGTCATTTTCTTCTTACGAGTCCACACCACATTATACGGGGCAACAAGAATCACTGGCTGCTCTTCCTCAGCAACCAGCCTACCAAAGGGATGCATAACTAATAATGAAATGGGGACAAAATGCAAAAGAAATATACAAGTTCCCAGTGTCCGTCAGAGCCTCAATGGTACAGGCTCCTATTGTCCATCAATACGTTGGCGCTCTCGAGCACCGGCGGTGGAGCTTGCTCTGTCCTAAGCTCGTATCCCACGTTGATCGCGATGGTATACCTCCACGGTATACTTTGGTCTGCCCTATCTAGAGTTCAAAACAACTAACTAAACTAAGCAGAGATCCTTCACCAAGCTCAATAAATCTCCGTTGGTAATATAACTCAGTACAACCTATCTCTTTTCTCCTTGGATGCACTTTCCCTCAGCCGAGGGCGCAAATTGTACCTGGCAGTTCCAGGCACAGAATGATCAGCAAATAAGGAGGGCTCCTGGATAGCTTGTATTTCTGAAGGAACAGCTGCATTCAGCACATCGTCATTTTCCTTATCCGCCTGAGTCCAAGTCAGCTGGGCATCACTAAAGGGGACAAACTGAGGTACCTGCTCCCACTCGGAGTCCCCTATGCCATCAGCGACCCACTGGTCATTGGGTAGAGGCAGAGGAACCCTCTTACAGTGGGTCGCATGTATCCAGTTCTTACGGCCAGCAACCTTCACTGCGGTGCTTGTCACCAACAGGACCTGCTCTGGCCCCTTCCACTGCGGCTCCAAACTTTTCTTTCGCTGGAAATTCCGAAGCAGGACGAAATCCCCAGGCTGGATATTGTGGCCGGGTCCCTCTGGTGTAGAAGACAGGGACTCCCGAACCTGTTGGTGAATAGAATGTAAACTTTCTGTTAACTGGCCCAAATAATCAAGTAACATAGGGTACTCAATATTAGAGAGCCGTTGAGGACGCAGGACGCCCCAGACATTCGCCGGGCGTCCAAACACAACCTCATACGGTGACAATCCTGTTCTAGAATGAGCTGTTCTTCTGGTTGACAAAAGTGCTAATGGTAAAGCATCTGGCCACTGTAACCCTGTCGTCTCCTGAATTTTTGCCAATTTAAGTTTGAGAGTACCATTGTACTTCTCAACCAAACCCGCTGACTGAGGATGATTGGCAGCATGGAATTTCTGCTTAATGTGAAGACCCTCACAAAATCAATTGGATCACTTTTGTATTGAAATGACTTCCGTTGTCACTCCAGATCACTCGGGGCAAGCCAAAACGAGGAAAGAACTCCTTCAGGAGCACCTTTGCAGTCGTAATGGCTGTATTGTCTTTAGTGGGGTAAGCCTCGACCCATTTACTAAATGCACATACAACCACCAAAACGTACTTAAGATTATTGCATCTTTCAATATAATCCATTTGAAGGACCTCAAAAGGGAAAGTGGGTGGTGCAAAATTACCAGGCGGTGTAGGGTTACCCTTCCCAGGATTATGCATCATGCACACCATGCAGTACTTCACTAAGTGTGCAGCTGTCTTAGAAATATTGTCATTCTGCCATACAGGATTTACAAATGCCTTTAGCACTAATATGAGCTGGACCGTGGGCCATAGTGACCACAGGAAGAACATATGCATCTGGTAACATCCATCTCTGCTTCCCTGATTTATCAATCCAACACCCTTCGTCATCCAACTGTGCTGCACTCTCCTGCCACACTGCTAATTCTTCTATCGTGGCTTCGCTCTGTATTTCCTTTACACTTTCAAGGGTATCTTCAAACATGACAACCTCAGGGACCCACCTAGCTGGGCCTGCTACAAAAATTCTTTTCATTTTCGTCCGGGCCGTTTCCTTAGCTGTCTGATCTGTAAAAGCATTTCCTCTACCTATATTATCAGTGACCTTCCTGTGGGCGCTACACTTCTATTGACAATTTCTTAGGGAGGGTCAAAGCAGACAAAAGCCTCAATATGAGGTGCACATGTTGGATCTTGGTGCCAATCGAGGTAAGGAACCCTCTCACCGCCCAGAGTCGCCCAAAATTATGCACGACCCCAAAGGCATACTGACTGTCAGTATGAATATTGACAACCAGTCCCTCGCTTAATTCGCAAGCTCTAATAAGGGACCTGCGATGTCTCTACCACTGTGCGCAGTGTATTAATAGCATAGGCCGCAGTGGTGATGCCATCTGGTAATTTAAAACAAGAGCCATCAACATATAGTTGCCCTTGTGGGTCAGATAAGGGAACATCAGTCAAGTCTACCCATCCTTTCGTCTCTTCCTCCGTTCGGAAGATGCAATCATGTTTGTCAACTTCATCACTCTCGGAAGGGAGGGGTAGTAACGTGGCTCGGTTCAGAGTAGCACATCTTTTAATTGTACTGGGCCTGATTCACAAAAGTAATCTGAGACAAAATCCTAACGTTACGGCTTTCGGTATTCACAAAGGGCATTTAGGAGTAGTAAAGTTAGGAATCCTAACTTTACTACTCCTAAATGCCCTTTGTGAATACCGAAAGTCGTAAAGTTCGGATTTTGTCTCAGTTAAACTTAAGTTTTGGTCTTAAGTTTTGGTCTTAAGTTTAACTTAAGACCAAAACTTAAGTTTAGGTCAGACAAAATCCTAACTATATGACTTTCGGTATTCACAAAGGGCATTTAGGAGTAGTAAAGTTAGAAATCCTAACTTTACTACTCCTAAAAACTACTCCTAAATGCCCTTTGTGAATACCGAAAGTCGTAAAGTTAGGATTTTGTCTCAGATTACTTTTGTGAATCGGGCCCAATGTGTTTAGCAAACAATGTCAATTCATAGCCGGTAAGACGTGCACTGGTGAGGTGCTGCGTCTTTGTCTTGTTCAAAAGCGAGTCCACAGCACAGGGTACCATGACTGTGAGGTCAGTATCAAGTAAGAGTCCAGCCAATTGTCTGATCAAAGTGGCCACAGCTGCGACCGCTCTTAGACAACTCGGGAGGGCTCTCGAGATAGGATCAAGCACAGCGGAGAAATAAGCACACGGCCGTTGCTTATCCCCAAATTTTTGTGTTAGGACACAAAGCGCACATCCAGCCATCTCATGGACGTATAACACAAACAGCTTGCCATAGTTAGGTGTACCAACCACGGGAGTCGAAAAAAGCACAGTTTTCAATTGCTCAAAAGACTGCTGCCATTCAGGCATCCAAGGCAAAGGTTCATGCACATCTTTAGTTGTCAATGCAAGCAAGGGTTTAATTAGTAAGGAGTAGTTAGGTATCCACTGGCGACAGTAGGAAGTGATACCTATAAAAGCGCGTACATCTTTTTTGAGTCTGTGGAACTGGCATTTTAACAATAGTACTGATACGCTCAGGGGTCAACCTCCTACCCTCCTTCGACAGTAGGTGACCTAAATAGGTGACCTCCTGTCGACAATACTGAAATTTAGAAAGGGAAACTTTATGTCCATGATGAGCTAAATGCAGCAACAATGTAACCGTACTGTCTTTACACCCTTGTTCTGTGTCAGAAGCAATGAGGAGGTCATCAATATACTGCACCAATACATTACCTGGGGGAAGCGAAAGGGAATCCAACTGACTCTTTAAAGCTTGACTATAAATACTCGGACTTTCTGTATAGCCCGAGGGGCTCGGCAGAATCTAAAGCTCCTACCAGCTAGGGTAAAACCAAACAGATATCTACTATCTGGATGAATAAGAATACTAAAGAATGCATTTTTCAAATGAATAACAGAAAAGAATGTAGCAGTAGAAGGAATCATTGTCAAAAGGGTGGTGATATCAGGAACCACCGGAAACTGGGGGACCACAATCTTGTTAACTTTGCGCAAGCCAATCACAAAACAATAAGCATCCTCCTGATCATCAGGGGAACCTGAAGGTGTCCGTTTAAGAATCGGAAGATATTTGCTGACGTAACTTCAACGACACCTTTTTGTATCAAATCCTGAATAATCTGTAGAAGGGCTTGTTCTCCCGCCTGAGGTATCTTATACTGAGGAATACGAGGCAAAATAGCATTGTCTTTAACCTGTATTGAAACTGGTGGAATATGCAATATCCCTACATCTGTATCACCCGTCGCCCATAAAGTGGAGGGTACATTAGCAAATTCAACAGGAAGAGGGTGAGACAGACACTGTTTGGTACTCACATTTGGGCCCATTGTCATATACACACCTTCCGGAGAACAATAAATAGTAGCATGCAATTTTTTCAATAAATCCAAACCCTTCAAATTTTCTCCACAATTTGATGTCAACAAAAATGGAGAATCCACAGTGAAAGGACCAACAGTCAATTCAAGGGGTCGAGAAATGGAGCTTACAACCGGTACACCTGAAAAACCTACCGAAACATTATTATGGCCAGACAGAACCGCCTCAGGGACCAACTGTCGAGAAACAGAACTCTGCGTCGCACCTGTGTCCACCAAAAATTCCTTAGTCGAACCTTGCAAATCCGCAGTGACATAAGGACCACGCTGATCTACAGGTATCGAAACTGGTTCCTCACTCTGTCCCTGGCTGTCCTAGCTGTAAGACATCCCTGTCACCTCATCCGTATCGTAATCATCATGATAATACTGTCCATCGCGAGGGTCATCAAAGCAATTAGTATCAGAACGACCCTGTGAGACCGCAGCACCCTGAGCTCTATCAGTCCCATGACCTCGACCACGAGGACCTCGCCCTCTAGGGACCGTAACCTTCTGCAAAAGCACAGGACACTTGCAACGCCAATGGCCCTCCTCCTTACAATACGCACACTGATTCGGCCCCAAAGGAGTCGTTGTCGGCTGTCTGCTGGTGCGTGGAAGCTGCCTAGCAGGATCACCACGTCCTCTACCATTCCCCCTAAATGCTTGCTGTAACAACACCTTCTTTAACTCCTTATGCTTTTTATCTGTCTTCTCCCTCTCCTCTTGGTCACAATGTTCATAATATTAAGCCATATTCAAAATAACAGAAGGGGAAGAAGTGGACCAAGTGCTCTCAGACACCTGCAAACGAGTCGTAATCTCAGGAAGAAGGTTAGAAACAAACCTGTCAACAAACAGACAAACTCCTCCCTCAATAGACATATCCTGCCCACTATAGCCCAAAAACGTGTCGTCAAACCGAGTGAAGAAATCAGACACACTTTCATCCTTCTTCTGTCAACAAGCAGTCAATTTATCCCAACTCACCTTCTTCGGCGGAATAAGAGAATGCATATATGTAATAATACGACCGGGTAAAGCAAGTATTTCAGCTCAAGGCTTATCACCTGGCTTCCTTTCCTGATCTCATCCCTTAATCTGGTCCCAAGTACCACCCAACTCCGCAATATGATCCTGAGTATGAACCTGTCGCCAAATATCAACCAGAACAAGAAGGCCCAAAAAAATTTCAATATCAGCAAGGGTCATTACAGTAGAAGAAGCAGCTTCAGTAAACTTTTTTAAATGAGCAGTGGGATTTTTCCTCGGATCAGGCAAATGAGTCTTAAGGGATAAAACATCACTTCTCTTCCATGGTATATAGACCCATTGTTCCTGAAAACGAGCCGTCACACCCGGTCTGGTGATAGTACCGCGCTGATCCGTTAACTCTGGTATTTCAGGGTGATATATAGGATGAACCTCCCGCATCGGAAACTGAGACACCGGGGTAGGGCTCTTCTCATGCAAACTACCCCTATAAGCGATCAATGTCGTAATAGTCCCAAAAACTTGGCCAGGCTCCAAACCACTAGCATACACACGATCTCTAATATCAAATGGAATTTGCGGTGCATCATCCCCAAAATGTTGCTGCCAAAGACTAATCAACGTAGCAGACATATGCTTAAGAGCATGCTGCTGTACAAAGGGCTCAAAATCTTGCATAACTGCCCAAACATCCTACACACTATAAATGGGATTACGACCCCACTGCACAGCCTGATTAGCTATTACTTGTTTGTCTTCATCCCCCACCCCAGACCGCACTAATGGGCCCATTCGCTCCTTGAATTTCGCCCAATCTCTATCCTCAAATCCTTGTGCTGGCGTCTCAGTACTCAAAGAAGTCGGAGGATGAAAAACCATAGTAGGAGCAGCAACAGAAGTGCCAGGTACAATCGTCGCTGGGGCTTGTACTGGAGGAGAGAGAACAGAGGATACAGGAGTCGAAACAGTAGGTGTACTAATAGTCATAGTTCAGTGGTGGCTGGTGACATTTGAAAGTGGTGGGGCGTAAAAGTTTTGCCGTACTGCACTGCGGCGAGCGAGCGTAGCGAGCGAGCACGAACAACCTACAGGGGGTTTGGGGGGGTTCTCCCCCCGAGAAAATTTTGAAAAAATAGTGGATAAATGGTGCATTTTCAAGCAAATTTGAGGAAGCAGGAAGGATAATAAAGCAATACGATTGAATTATTTATCATTTGAGTAATTGCCAATTTTTATGAGCTATAGAGGACAATCTTTGCCTATGCTGATGTTATCATTTGCCCATATTAACTTTTGAACACACTGATACACTTGTAATGGTTTTAACTATACAATAAATACATTCATTGACTGTGCAGTGCTGTACATCAATATGATGACACTATTCCCTTAAATTATTTTTTTGTTTTCATGTAAGAAACGCCATTTAAAAAAAGTGCAACAGTGACTTCACTACAACATTCTGAATCTGTTTTCTTTTAGGTGACACCGTTCCAAAGCAGGAAATCCACAATACAGACCGTGACTATAGTGAAAGCACAATTAAATGTTAGGCTTGATTACAGGTGATCTTCCAATCAGGAAGAGTCACTTCCACTGCGCCACCCAAACTCCTAAATTGATTACTTAAGGAGCAGGCTGAACTATCACTGACTTGCCAACGTCCACTATGAGGGGACCCTTGCAGCACAGGAAACGTCCTAAACTAAATATTCTAAAATGGCCACAAGGGGACCGGTATAGGTAATATACAAAGTTGTTAAGTAAATACATTTTATCAGGCACATAAAAACCAGACGGAATTAAACTATTCTGAGATTTATCATGAATATTGCCTTTATATTTTTCTTTCCCATTAGATAAACAATGTTCACAAACAGAAGACGGTGTAATACAGTACTTATTTTACTTGTGATAAAGCAGTTTGTTCAATAACATTTTACAGTGCAACTTTCGAGTCACGTCTCTCGTCACTGAATGTTGAGATGTGCATGTAGTTAAACCACATATTTTTAAAGTATTTACACATTCATACACTTGTATTATATAGATATAAAATTCATAAATAACAATTTCAAGAATCCACCACCTCGAGTAGCACAATGACCCCACCCCCCACGAGCCACCCTGCCCCCTCTAAAGCTCAGCTGGCCAAATAAAGACTGGTGCAGTCTCACCTTTACCAGCTGTTGACACCATTGTGTTTTCCTTTATATTTAGTCCCTCCCTCACAACTCGCTCTGCTGGGGATGAGCTGAGGTGCAACAACTACAACTAAAACCGAAGGGGCGCACAATGAAAAGAAAGGGAGGTGAGAGTAGTCAAAATGACTAAAAAGTGAAAAAATGGGTCACCTTTGTGGCTGCAGGAAAAGCATTTTATAGGGTACTGTAGGGATTTCTTCAGATAGTTCCACCCCATTACCAATTTGACCCTATTTTGCCAAGGCCCTATATCAACATCTTTACATGTTGATCGAATTAAGTCATGTTTTCAATTATTGTGCAAATATCACGTGAAAAACAAAGGATTTTAACGTTTTAGAGGTTTGACTGCATAATTTTCCGCCACTACATGTAATCTGTTGTGCCTACCCCACTGACTCGCTAGGTAGGAGGTAGGGTAGCCTCCTCACTCACATGATGTATCTGAGCCACGACATTGTATTCATCCAGCGCCATGTTGCACTATGTTGTTTTATGAAATAACAATGTCAATAAAAAAGTTTTAACAAAAGGCGGGACATCAGTGTCCTGCTTCCTGCCACTAGTGAATCATTAGTCTATTTCCTCATGCGACAGGCCACTAACATTTGTTGGAGAATGGTAGCACCAGATGTGGCAAGGGGGATGTGATCTTATCAACTCCGCTCTTTGACCTCTTAAGGAAAGGGTGCCTCAACTGGGACTAGTTAACAAGTATTAGGTGAGATCTGATTGAACAGAAACAGCTTTCCGTTTAACCATGATCATGTGCTCTTCTATTGCACCCTGTTGGCTTTGTAGTAAGGTTTGTGCCTTTTACGTCACACATGCATTAAGATCATACATCAAGTCATTACACACGCATGCTGAGCAATAAGGCACCATTGTATGATTCGGAGGGAGGATAGCCAGTGATGCACCAAGTAGTAATAAGCAGTCAGGTTTTCAAAATGAGTAATAAATCTGCAAATAGTCTGTAACGAAAACCATTTTAAATAATTTCACCTCATAGAAATTCATTGCTATTATCCTAAGAACATGTCTGTCACGAGCCCTACCCTGATCAATAGAGTATCTTATAAATTACGGCAGAGGACCAGGTTGATAGAAATCAGACAGAATTACGATGGCACAAGGCTGAGAGTGGAAAGAAAAATGAGAGAGGGAGCGAGAATTAGATTGAGACAATGTCAGACAGACGGGTAAAACACGTTGATAGAAATAGGAGACGGGAGAGACAGGCGTGGGATTTAGACAGAAAATTACCAAAAACAAAGAGAGAAACAGGAGAATAGAAGCAGAATGGCAGACTGACGGAAGGGAGAGACAGAGGAAGAGAAAAGAAGGGAAAGGTGCAGAGAGAGAGAAATGGGTTGCACTAATAAAGAGAGCAGGGAGACCAGGGCAGTGGGTTCGATGTAGGGACAGTGCTCCAGACTCAGAGGTGCACTTCTGAGAGGTATTGTCCTATAGTTGTAACGAAGAATGCAGTGGGGGAGGTGTTATAAGCACACATAGAAGGAGTGACAGAGAACGAGGATAGACGAGGGGCGGAGAAAGGGAATGTGGCAAACGAGCTGAAGGAGATTTATTGGGTGCGGGAATGTGTGAGAGAGAAGGTATGCAGCAGAGGGTGAGGACATGTGGCAAAGAAACCGAGCATCCCTGGGAACAAAAATGATTACTAATTGTATATGTTCACAAGCACACCGACGCTTTACGATCAGAATCTAAGTTCAGGGGAATAGGAAAGCTAAATGCTTGACTCATTGTGAAAAGTCTAACGGTCCACCTTAAAGCAACAGGACATCAAGACCCTCAAACAGTTTTAAGGGCTCGGAAGAAGCCTGCTGACACACGAGGCTGCCAGCCTCGTTTAGTTTAGTTTTGCCAAAAATTCACTGTTGTGTCCATTCCACTAGCCAGCTTTAAAAATGGTCACAGTCAACAAGACTCTAAGCAACTTGTGCACTGCAGCTGCGAGCCGCTCTCAGGTTGTTACAGGATTAAATATTACTTCAGGGTGATATTTTCTCTCGTGATAAATATATTTATTTTAGAATTTTTGGAAAAAAGGAAGTGTCTACGCAGCCAAGGAATAATTAAATATTGCCTTTAGTGTTACATTGATTAAAACGGAACTTACCAGTGCACGGGTAGCCGGGCAGGCTGTCCACATTACCTTCACACACTTCCACAAGGTATGTTTCCAAATAAATGAAAGAAATCATAAACAGGTCTCGGGTCAGTGAAACATATCCGGGTCAACAAACTGGGCCCATGGCATTAAATCTGCTCTGGTAATAATCAAGAGAAGAGCGAGGAGATAGGGGCCAGTTCACTTCCCCTGGGTATAGTATAAGTATCAAAGGGAACTAGCTACTAAATAGGAGCTCCTAGTATGTGTATGTATGGCGACACATATGTGTTTTGGAAGACCCTCACTCACCAACCTAGTTGGTGACATGCTTCATCATCGGGTCCCACCCAAGGTACCGAATGTACCTTGGGTGTGCTGCGACGCCTGGATACAGCGGAGCTGGTTCTGTGCAGTGAGTGTGCAGTGAGAGTGAGATGAGTGTGGTTTAAAAAGCTGTCCGTGGGGTCCCGTTCAGGTAACAGAAGGACTATTTTAATATATGGGCCCTCGGCAGTGGTTAAAAAGAGAGGTGGATATCTCTGGAGTTAATTAGGTTCCGATATCCTGGTCAACATGTTTCAGCCAGTCTCTCTATACTAGGCTGGCTTTCTTCAGGACCTTATGTGTGTGAGGTTAAAACGGTGGTCTGGAACAAAGTGTGTAAGAGACCATCTATGTGGTGCACTCGCTAAGGTGCATTATGTGATGGAGGATGATTTCCTCTGGCGACGCATACCTGTTATAGGGGGTAAAAAAGACGATAGACAAACATACACATATGATCCATTTAGATGTTGTTGTTTAAGCACATCTATAATTGTGAATCAGGAGCGTGGTGTCCGTGCTCTAATCGAATAAATTGCGTGGTGAGGACGGACCGTGGCGTTTTGGTGCATTGTAATTAAATCAAAACAATGTATACGCCTCTTATATATGCGTTAACAGGTGAAAATCAATATGCGATATTACATGGTGATAAATAAAGGGATAAAAAGATAAAACCATGTTTGCTCACTCAGGAATTGTCTGAGAAATGCCCCATGAGTTCCGTGGGGGGCCCGACCTATTGTCACACTCTGTATGTTTTCGGACAAGAAAGTGGAAAAAAATGGAAAAAAATGAAAAGGAGTAAGCGGTAAAAGCACATGCATCGTAAGTTGCTGGCGTGCCATATTACTGCAGGACTATTTAGTCCCTCTCTGGCTGGAACCCCACTGAACAGAGCCCCACTTACTTCTTCAAGATCAAGGGCCCGTCTCCGTACCTAGTCTGGCCGCATCGGAACTCCGACGATGAATGACTGGTACGCGATGGGAGTTTAAATACCTTAGCAGATTCTGCCGGTAAAAGCAGGTTTTCTCTAACGACCTCCAGGTGCGGGTGATCAGTTTCCATTCCTTGCTCCTGCGAGGATAAACAGAGAAGAAAGCGTGCGCACGTGTTTGTGTGTTTACGCTGCGTATGGAGGGAGTATTTGAGGGCTCTTAATCAAAACCCTATGTTTTGATTAAGAGCCCTCAAATACCTATGTGTCCTCATCATGACCACTTCCTTATGTACTACTTATTTATACACTGCACCATGCAGAGAGTAATATATGCACACCCGATCCAGGCATATAACGAGTCTTCAACTAACAGGCGTCCCTCTTAAAATCGGCGACCCACAAAATATTGCTAAAACATTCTGAACATATGTACGATACCCACATGCGGGGCACCAACACGTGTGCATATGGTTAAACGTCCCCTAGGAGGCAGTCCCAGCACGGAGTCCTGTCTATCCCCGAGGAGATATACCCAAACAACCAACATTCTAGCGCGCGTTCCTTAGTACAATACAGCCGATAAAAATATCCTTTTCAATTATAAAGTTAAGTAATACCATAAAGGGAATTTCCAGACATTTAACTTATTTACTAGTATTCCTAATTTAACTTTATCCATACGCAGCGTAAACACACAAACACGTGCGCACGCTTTCTTCTCTGTCATTCATCGTCGGAGTTCCGATGCGGCCAGACTAGGTACGGAGACGGGCCCTTGATCTTGAAGAAGTAAGTGGGGCTCTGTTCAGTGGGGTTCCAGCCAGAGAGGGACTAAATAGTCCTGCAGTAATATGGCACGCCAGCAACTTACGATGCATGTGCTTTTACCGCTTACTCCTTTTCATTTTTTCCATTTTTTCCACTTTCTTGTCCGAAAACATACAGAGTGTGACAATAGGTCGGGCCCCCACGGAACTCATGGGGCATTTCTCAGACAATTCCTGAGTGAGCAAACATGGTTTTATCTTTTTATCCCTTTATTTATCACCATGTAATATCGCATATTGATTTTCACCTGTTAACGCATATATAAGAGGCGTATACATTGTTTTGATTTAATTACAATGCACCAAAACGCCACGGTCCGTCCTCACCACGCAATTTATTCGATTAGAGCACGGACACCACGCTCCTGATTCACAATTATAGATGTGCTTAAACAACAACATCTAAATGGATCATATGTGTATGTTTGTCTATCGTCTTTTTTACCCCCTATAACAGGTATGCGTCGCCAGAGGAAATCATCCTCCATCACATAATGCACCTTAGCGAGTGCACCACATAGATGGTCTCTTACACACTTTGTTCCAGACCACCGTTTTAACCTCACACACATAAGGTCCTGAAGAAAGCCAGCCTAGTATAGAGAGACTGGCTGAAACATGTTGACCAGGATATCGGAACCTAATTAACTCCAGAGATATCCACCTCTCTTTTTAACCACTGCCGAGGGCCCATATATTAAAATAGTCCTTCTGTTACCTGAACGGGACCCCACGGACAGCTTTTTAAACCACACTCATCTCACTCTCACTGCACACTCACTGCACAGAACCAGCTCCGCTGTATCCAGGCGTCGCAGCACACCCAAGGTACATTCGGTACCTTGGGTGGGACCCGATGATGAAGCATGTCACCAACTAGGTTGGTGAGTGAGGGTCTTCCAAAAACACATATGTGTCGCCATACATACACATACTAGGAGCTCCTATTTAGTAGCTAGTTCCCTTTGATACTTATATTAAATCTGCTCTGACAGTAGCTGTGCTCTTTCAGCTGTCAGAGGGAGCGCCCAACTCGGTCCATGAGAGGGAACATCTAATTCATTGTGCAGAGCAGTCGAAGCATCCGAGCGCAGCGCCCCTCCCTAGGTTCCTACAGTATGGTGGCGAGGGGGCGGGAATGTGGACAGCAGCCTTCTGATTGGGCGGAGCCCACAGGCAAACTATCAAAAAATGCCATGCCTCAGCACAAGTTAACCCTAACGGTGTCCTGTCAGGGAGCAGCAAACACTTGACGAAAATACTATCTTCTGAGGACATTGTTCCTCAAGCTTCCAGAGGGTGCTTTTATATGCATATTTCTATGTAGTAATTGAGGAGAAATGCTTCTAGCAAAGCTCTCTGCGAGTTTCACACATTCCATCTCGCTCTCTGGCGCGTGATGTTCTGGGCTGTTGTATGGACATGAATGTTATAGCACTAAGCACTGCACGCGCTGCCGGGGAATTTCGAATGTAGGAGGTCTGTGTTTTATGGGAGGGTGTGAGAAGTTGCAAAGCAACAGAGAGGTAAACGCTCAAAAAAAGCCGTCATCAAACTCCCCGTTCTTTGCTCGGGCCTGCACTGCAAGCCTTCTGCTGCATTCCAAAACAAATCTGCAGATCTTTCATCCTGTAATTAATGGCTTTAATTTTAGATTAATAGGACTCATCTCTTCTTCGGAGCAATCCACAGTGACATCCAACCAGCAGCTTTGACAATGGAATAACCACTCACACAAACTCCTTTGCATAATTTGCATAACACCCCGGCAGTCGCGGCTCACGCGCGGGGGGGATGCTGGGGGGGGGGGGTGCCGGGGGCCCGGGGGATTTTTTAACTAAAAAAGAAAATCCTACCTAAGCTGAGCAGGTCCGCCGTCCGCGCCGCCTCAGGTCCGACTCCGTTTGCGCATAGCCCCTCTCAGCCAGGATTGGCTTAGGGCACGGTTACCTCTCGCCCGCCTGCCCATTAGGAGACCGAGGTTTGAGCCTTTGCTCAACCCTCGCTCTCCTAATGGGCATGCGCAAGCCAGTGCACACACAAGTGCGCATGACTGGGCACGGCGCGAGAATTCGGTGCCCTTACCCACTCATGCGCACTTGTGCTGCAGTGCTGCCTGCTGCCCCTGGTCCCTCTGACAATCATGTCAGTCAACATGACGCAGGACCGCCCACCCCCTTCAGACTCTGAAGGGGGTGGGCGGTCCGACGTCATGCTGACTGACATGATTGTCAGTTCTCCCTCGAGCGTCTTTGAACTTAAGTAAACTGATTCAGTTTACTTAGGTTCAAAGACGCCGAGGGAGCTGCGGGCGGGGGGGCTATGCCCCAACGCCCCAATGGACGCACCGCCCCTGTCATAGTTGCCAAAGATGGTGAGAACAAAGAAGGAGCGTGGGGTGCCGTAGCCAAAGCCATCGAAACAACAACTGTAGATATGGGAACAATCGGAGCAGATGCAACAGACTGCTGCGTCTGTAGAGGAACAGCGGGATATATCCTCTGCGGAGCATATGGAGGCGGGGGTCGAGTGTCTAACAATTCCTCCACAAAAGTATCTGTTTCCCCTTGGGCTAAATTAGATTAATCAATATGCAACTGAAACCTCCTATCTTCACATTCAACCCCTGCCTCTTGCTTTTCTCTATCATATGCTACAGCTTTTTGAGTCAGTGTTTGCATCTTCCCCTTCCGTGCATCCTTTTCCATCTTCAATCGCCTCTGTCTAGCTACCTTCTGCCATGTTCTGAGGGAATTAAACATAGACTGTCTACTACGTCTTTTGAATAACTGTTCCTGTAAAAACCCAATCTTTTGTTCATCAAAAGTGCCCGTCAACGGCCACTGTAACTCAGCATTGTCCCTCGTATATTTGTGCCATAATGTACTAAACATAATAGGGCCAAGACCATGCTTCACATACATATCAAAATTAGGAGTGCCTTCTGGAGGCGCCGGCTGAGCTTCTTCTAAACAAGCTGAAGAAGCTGGATAAATATACTCATGGAGAAGTCAGAGGTATATTGAAGTAAGTTTATTCCAGGAAGAAAATGGTCTCATCCATCCAGCAAGCTCAGTCAGATGCAACTGACTCATACAACCAGTAGTCTCTGCCTCCAGGTTCTATCACCATGGAGTTACTTCAAATGAATACATACTAAGAGAGGCCTAGCTAGATGATGTAGGGAAATAAATGAAAGCACCTTATTACACACCTTCCATCTTTATATTACAATAATAAACAGTAAATGAAACAAGGAAGAAACAGAACAAAGCTCTAAACCAGAACTCTAAACCCCCCCAAAAAAATACTTTATCTACACACTTGCTTCATGACATAGTCCTTGAATTTAGAGGGTTGTTTTACCACTCTTTTTTCTCTTTGTTGTGTCAGACTTGAAGTCGATGGAAGTGAAAAGATCAAGTCAGAAGATTGACCAGCACACAGATTGCGCAGTAAAGAACTGTTTTTGATAATAATAATTCTGTTAAGATTCCAAATACGCGAGTCTTCAGTTTTTATAGCATTTGTAAAAAGTTTGACAACCCTATGCGGTCTTTGGAACAGACCAGACGCCTTTCTGCCAAAAGGAGCGTTGATCATGATCCAATCACCAACTTTTACCGGAGTAACTTTGACAGCTTTTCTTGCGTCATAAGTTAGTTTCCGTGCATCGAGTCTTTTTGCCTCTTTTAGTTTCCATTTCTCATCTGAGAACGTCCTCCCTCTTTTAGATTCAGCCTCATTGACCCAAAAGGGTGCAATCAAAGTGTTAGGATGTCTTCCCCTGAACAACTCAAAGGGAGTACAACCAGTGTTTGCATGAGGAGAAATCCTGTACATCGCCACCTTTCTGTTAACTTCTTCTTTCCAGTCCAAACAGTTTTGTTTGGACATGGCAATAGTTCTTTTAGGACACGGTTGAAGCGTTCCACCATACCATTCGTCTCGGGATGATATAGGGAACACCGTTTGTGTTTGATGGAACACCTTTGTAAGAACTCTTCCATGTCATTGGAAACAAACTGGACCCCATTATTGGTCAGTAAGAAACCAGGTAGTCCTTCTCGAGCAAAAACCTCTTTGAGAAATGAGATAACATGTTTTGTATCAATACTCTTAGTGATCTTAATTTCAGGCCATCTGGAATACATGTCAATGAGGCCAAATACATAACTATCACAGTCTTTACCTTGAATGGGACCTAAGATGTCCAATGCTAATTCTTCCCAAGGTCTTTTTGGACGTTCTCTGATAACCATGGGTTGTACCCTAGGCTTAAGACACCTTTCACTTAATGTGCAAGGTATGCATTCTCTCACAAGGCGTTCGACCTGCAGGTCCATTCCAGGCCACCAGTAATTGAGCCTGAGTCTCTCTTTGGTCTTTGACATTCCTTGATGCCCTTGATGAGCCAACTCAAGAAGTTCACTACGAAGCACCACAGGCGGAATCAATCTCGTCCCTCTAAAAACCAAACCTCCACACTCAGATCATTCATGCCTTACATTCCAATATTTTTCTGAGTCACCTTTGATTTTTCCATTCCATCCTTCCTTGAGCAAGGAAGCCAGTTCCAACAACTCTTTATCAGAGACACATTCTTCACTCCACCTGCTTTCTTTCATACCATCATTCTCAACATTGCATACCCATTCATTAGACTCTTGCTCTTCATATCCCAAATGTTCCTCGTTATTAACCCTGGGCGTAGTTCGCGTAGTAGCGCTACGCGTAGCTACGCGAAGTGCACTTCGCACTACGCGAGCTACGCGTAGCTACGCAAACTGCGTAGTGCACTGTGCAAAATGCTGTTCGCACTGATTGCACAGTGCCGGATGCTTGTCCGCAATCAGTGCAAACCGCATCTTGCACAGTGCAAGCGGTCGTTTTCTGCCGCTCGAGTAGATTTCTACTCGAGTGGCAGCTTTCTCAACGCGGACAGGTAGTTTCTCATCGTGAGCGGTCGCGAGCATACGCGACCACTCGCAATGAGAAACCTGACCTCCCCGCGTTGAGAATCTCGCCGGGAGGTTTATTTTCCACGCTCGCGATCGGCAACTTGATATTGCTGATCGCGAACGAGGAAAAAGTGTCGCCGGGATGTCATTTTGCTTGCTCGCGGTCGCCAACTTGACGTTGAGGACCACGAGCAAGCAAAAAATGACCGCTACGCTATGCGTGTTTGCACTGTGCTACGTGCAATTCGCGTAGTGCGAAGTAGCGCAAACTTCGCAAACTACACGAGCGTAGCGTAGTACTTCGCCCAGGGTTACTGTTTATGTGGTACAAGTCTCGACAGGGTATCGGCTATTCTGTTCCGTGCTCCAGGTAAATACTCAACGTTAAAATCATATCCTTGAAGAGCCACTACCCATTTGGAAATCCTGCCTGAAATAGCATCAATACCCTTTTTTTTTAAAACCTCACATTATGGTCCGTGCGTATAACAAACTTAGTTTAGTGGCCCAATGTACTACAAGGGCCTCCCTTTCTATGACTGAATACCGTAATTCTGCCCCCTAAGACTTCTTGAGAGGAACAGGATCACATTCTCTGAGTCACTATTCTCTTGCTGCAAGACAGCCCCCAACCCCTTCATACTGGCATCAGTGATGAGGACAGACTTCATTAAGGGGTCAAAACTGCTTAACTTGGGAGTCTTCTTGAGCAATTCTTTGATCTCTAAGAATTCAACTTCACACTCTTTAGACCAGAAAAATCTACACCTTTACACAGGAGTCTTCGCATATTAAGGCACTTTTCAGCAAAGCCTTTCACAAATTTGCTGTAATACTCAGCCATGCCGAGAAATTTCATTAGTTCTTCCTTGTTAGTAGGCGAGGCCAAATTTTGTATGGCTTCCACCAACTCAGCCTTAGGTTCCACTCCCTGGCCAGATATGGTGTGACCAAGATAGTCAATTGAGGATTTGTTAAACTTACACTTATCTAGCCTAACAGTGAGGTTATGTTGATGAAATCTCTCTAAAACCTGCTTGAGTCTGAAATCGTGTTCTTCCTGATCCCTGCCGTAAATCAACACATCATCTTGATAGATCTTGACACCTAACTGTCCTCTTAACACCTTTTCCAAGGCCCTTTGGAATACTGAGGCTGCCGACACCAAACCAAAGGGTAGTCTTATAAATCTGAAGGTTCCAAACGGCGTTATAAACGCAGTGTAGTCTTTGGAATGTTCATCTAACATTATTTGATGATATGCGGATTTAAGGTCTACTGTGGAGAAAACCTTCGCACCTTGCAAAAGCATAAGCATATCAGAGATTTTAGGAAGTGGATACCTATCCACCACAACTTGTTTATTGAGCTCCCTCAAGTCTATGCATAAGCGGAGGTTTCCATCCGATTTTCGGGCGGCAACCACTGGTGCCAACCATTGAGTACCTTCAACCTCCTCAATTATTCCTTCAGACCTGAGCTTTTCCAATTGTGACTTCATCTCATCCCTCACTGCCAGAGGAACACCACGAACTTTACCTGCTACAGGCACAGCTCCAGACACTAGTCGTATTTTGTGCACATAGTTCCGCAGACAACCCAAATCTTTCCTAAACACACTGGGAAATGTCTTCTTCAAATTTGAAGTATACTCATCACTACAGTCTTGCGTGGTAATCTCATCTACACGAAAATTTTCTTTCAATATTATGGCCGGATTACTATTGGGATCTAAAATCACACCCAGATCTCTTTGGTGGAACCAGCTTAGGATACTATTACTTTGTGAGATACATAAACTTTACCAGAAATATACCTTCCTTTGTACTCAATTAGACCATGAAAATATCCTATGAGCTTTATGGGTTCTCCACCATAGGCACTGGGTTGAATGTCAGCTCTCAAGATTTTTACCTTATCTTTCAAGTTCTGCATATAAAATTGTCTAGAGACAATAGTAATTTTCGCTCCTGAGTCAAACAACACACAAGTACCTTTGCCATCAACAAACACTTCATCAACGGGTCCCTTATTATCATTATCGGTGACTTGGGATACAATTTGACCACAGTCAAAGTCGGAACAGGAATCACTATCACTATGAGGATCATGTGAAATGACATTGACTTTCGCCTTATTTTTTTTAGCTTTACAGACAGCAGTAAAATGCCCAACTTTTTTGCAATTCAAACAAGTAGCTTTTAAAGCTGGACACCTCTTGTCATTTGCAAAATGCCCTACATTTCCACATCTGTAACACTTAGGTTGGAAGTTGTTTTTTGGGAAATTGTGAGAAACCTTCATATCAGGCTTAACATTATATCCTTTTTTTACATGTTTTTCTTTAGAGGAAGTTTTAACTTCATGTACAATTTCATTTTTAGTTTCATGTTTAGTAATGATCTCCACACACTTTAGAGAATGCTCTATTTGTTTGGCAATGGTTATCACTTCTAGCGAGGGATCATCCTTTTGCCAAATATCATCCCTGACTTTTTGAACATTGCATCCCAACATAAATTGGTCTCTTATCCTCTCTTCCAACAAAGCTCCAAATTTGCAAGAGGATCCTAACTTCCTCAAAGCAGTTATGTAGTTTTCAACAGATTCACCATCATTCTGAGTCCTGCGACCAAAATGATATCGTTCCAGAATTGTGCTCACTTTAGGCAGATAATGCCTGTCTAGTTTCAATATGCAAATTCATACTCATTCAAATCTGGGTCAAGAATCTCAGGTAAGTGATCAAATACCTCTTGCCCCTCCGAGCCAAGACAATGCAGGAGAAGGGCAATTCTCCTTTCCGCACTAAGATTTGTCCCACACACTTTTGCGTACCTTTCAAATACCTTTTTCCATTTCTGCCACCTGATAGGTGGATCACCAGGTGAGGACAGAACAAAAGGTGGAGTAGTAACATTTTGCATGGCTACTACACAATATAAGAAAATCTAAAGGTATGAAATGAGTGGAACAAATATTAAAACAGCATTAGACAGTTGTACAATGAGAACTAAGGTTAACAATGAAGAATGTCAAATGAACTAAAATGTAGCACAGAATTGTGTAAAAGGAAATTGAGCGGACAAATCTATAAAAAAATGATGTCAATAATGTAGTGCTATTAATAGAGAGTTAAAGTATATGCCAGAAGATACTGATTTGAATAAACGATATTAAAAAATGAAGTGCAAAAAAAGTTAGTCAAAATTGTGAAGAAGTTGCTCCAAACTTCCTTAGCATGGTGCTGCAAATGACAGTCAAAAGTCAAAATGAATACCAGATACTTCCGATAAATTGTTAATTCTTTTGTTGTTGACAGTATATCTTCAAACGTCTGGAAAACCTTGAAGATCCGATAAAGTAATAGACTCCTTTAGAAATGCGATCTGGGAAAAAAAAACTTGTTGAATAAAAATGGCTGCACGCACGCAAAGTCGAGCGTGACGTGACGTAATGAGGTCAGGGTTAAGCAAAGCAAGTGCGGGCCAAGCGTAGAGTGAGACGCACTCCAGGCACAAAGAATGGAGGAGTTAGATTGAAGAAAAACAATCCCAGGTAAGTGCGTGCGCACAACAATGTAGTTAGAGCATAGCTCGTTAGCAACGAGAATTCAGAAGTCATCAGCGCCGCTGTTTTGTATCGTTGTGAGCCCAATTCAAAAGTCACTAGCGCTGCTGTTCTGCATCACTGTGCCCAAAATCAGCACTGTCACAAATTCCATGCCCTTGTATACGTATAACAGAGTAGCAGAACCATAGTCTACTCCGCAGAAAAACAAATTTCCCAACTTGCGAGCGAGGCTCAAATTGTCAGAGATGTTTTGCATGTAAAACACAAATTTCCCAATTTGTGAGCGAGCCCGCACCGGACCTCCCAAACAATGAAATGAACTGGTGAGGAATGCGGCGAATGCTCCCAACCCACAAGAAGGCGATGAATTGATTGAGCCCGCGCCGGAGTCTCCCAACCCAAATTAAAGATTAAAGGGTGAGACATGCGGCGAAATGCTCTCAAATAGGCCAATAAGAATTAAAAAGAAGTAACTCACGTTGCTAATTCTTTTCTCTTTTTGAATGATGAGATGTGGAGACCAAGAAATTTCTCCCAAAGCCTTGTTAAAAGTTGCGGTGGATGTAAATTCACGGGGTATGTTTCCTTCGCTCGTCGCCAGTGAAGAATCTGGATAAATATACTCATGGAGAAGTCAGATGTATATTGAAGTAAGTTTATTCCAGGAAGAAAATGGTCTCATCCATCCAGCAAGCTCAGTCAGATGCAACTGACTCATACAACCAGTAGTCTCTGCCTCCAGGTTCTATCACCATGGAGTTACTTCAAATGAATACATACTAAGAGAGGCCTAGCTAGATCATGTAGGGAAATAAATGAAAGCACCTTATTACACAAGCATCTGCAGAACAACAACAACAACACAAAGAGAAGAACTTACTGATACCAGGCATTTTCAAAAGGAAAACAAATGCATTATTTATGCCTGGCAAAGCAATTGCAAGTGCTTTTATCAAAAACGGTCCTCCTACCGTACCAAACTCAAACCACAATGGTACCATATCCACAAAGAACCAAAATAAACTCACCTGATAGGAATAGCACAAACAAACTGATTCTCCACTGCCGACTCTTCAGACCAAACGGTCAGATCCAAGGGTTTCGCCGTTCAGGACTCCAGTCGGGATGACCACTGGACGAGGCACCTCTCAGCCTTCCATACCAAATGAAGAGTCGGTCAGACAGTAGAGAATACAAACCAATAATTGTTTATTCAAAGTGCACTCGGAGCGGAGCCCAGTCTGCCCAGTCGCTAGGATTGCTGCAGAGGGACTGAAATTGACAAGCATAAAGATACATTTAGTACATTTCGTAACTGGGCTAAAACACGCCCATAATGGAATTTTCCAGGCAGGTGCTGCAAAGCAATGAAATACAATGAAAAGCAGTCTCAGGGCTCATATCTCATACAAACTTTCAAAGTCCAAGGTTACTCCAGTCGGCCCCGTCACCAGACAAGTGGGAGAAGGCCGTTATCTAGTGAGAAAGGTATGCGCTAATAAGAACAGCCTATTCATTAGTGAAGCAAAACCCAACCTTGGAGAAACGAAACCTAGTGGAGGCCGTTTCTCAGAAATAGCAAAGGATTAGTTTCGATCATGAGCCAAAATGGCGTCTTAACAGAAAATGGTGCCGCGAATGCTAGCTTACATTGGAAAATGCGTAAGCAGGAACATTTCTAGTCTAACAGGGTCAGGAGTGTCGCTGAACCGTCCCCTCTGACTACAGGTACCATATAACTACTCGGAGGCTGACCGGCCCGGACCATGACGTCGGCCAAAACAAAAAAGGAGCGCTCAGTGCGTGACCTGTTCATGAAAACCACGGGGGACCCGCAGAGCTCGGGCCAAATAGGCACTGGAGAAAGTGCTGAAGGGGCTGTGACCTGTGACTTCATAGAGTCCCTATTCGCCTCGCTGCAAGAGGACATCCTGGCGGTAAAGACCGACTTGCAGGCGAACCTGAGAGAGGTGCGAAGGGATGTGGATGCAGTGGGCGAGAGGGCGGCGGCCCTGGAGGAGTCCACAATGACCAGGCATGAGGAGATCGCTGCACTCCAACAGGAGGTCATTCGTCTGCAGGATCAACAACTGGATCTCCAATCACACTCAGAGGACCTGGAGAATAGGTAAAGATGGAACAACGTCCGTATTCGCTTTGTCCCCACTGGTGCAGAAGGCGACGACCTGGAGGGGTATGTACAAGCTTTGTTTGACTCTGTTCTGGGCACCCCAGCAGAGAACATAGTCAAAATAGACTGCTGTCATCGTGTGGGCCCTCCCAGCCAGGCTAATTGCCCCCCCGCGGACATTTTGGTTTGTGTGCATGATTTTAAGGGGAAAGAAGCTATTCTCAAAGCGACACGCTCCAACCAAGCATTGCAATTTAGAGATCATTCCCCGCAGCCTTTTCAGGACCTGGCTGCAAGCACTTTGCAGAAGCGGAAAGATTTCCGGCACGTAACTAGCCATCTACGCTCTGCCAGAATAGCCTATTCCTGGGGTCACCCCTTTCGCTTAATCTTTCGTTATGAAGGCAAGCTTCACCAGCTCCGCTCCCTGGAGGAGACCTGCAAGCTTCTAAATTTGGACCTCGACGACTTGGCCTCACAGACCTCCTCCACTGGGGACAGGGTCCCACTTGGCCACCGGCGAGGCCCAAGGTCTGGATCCAGGCTCGAGCGCTTGCGCCCTGATGCTGCCATGATCGTTAAAGAGCGATCTGCAGTGATTCAAACACTTTCTGGCGCTGAAGGTGATGCCTCGGACTCTACCTGTTGAGGTGTCTTTAGAAGGATGTGGCGCTCTGTACGATTGGGCCTGGTGGGGGTGGGGGAGGCTGCTAAGACACCGGTGAATGTCTCTTGCCCTCTTGGTTGCCCCCAAATTTACTGGCCCCCCCTTTGGGATGGACTTTAACTTTATCCTGTCAGTCATTTATTTTGTTTGCATTGTTGTTATGTTTGGGCTGTTTATGGGTTGTTTTGGTTCCCCTTCCGGCGAGCCTCCTTGGATACCTCCTCCGTGTATGTTCATTCATAACAGCTGGGAATACACATAACATTCTTTTCTTGCTTTTCTGGTAATTAGCAGAGCACTAGCCGGGCCTTCTATGATCTGCCAGTACCATTATGCCCATGGAGACTAAGATAATTAGCCTCACTGTCCGAGGTCTCAATAACCCTACTAAGAGGAAAGCAGTACTTTCTCCACTAGAGCAATGGGGGGGGGGGGATATATGCCTCGTTCAGGAGACTCATTTACTTCCAAAAGACACACGTAGAATGCAGGCTAGAGTGTTTCCACACCAGTACTGGTCCTCTGGGAGGGGCAAGAGGAGCGGAGTGGCTATATTGTTCTCCACACGTTTTAGGGGTACTGTTTTGGGTCCTGTGGCAGAAATCAAAGGCCGCCTGCTGGCACTACGGGTGCAGATAGGTGCATTTCACTTCACGCTGGCCTCAATCTACT
The DNA here is from genome assembly GCA_963921515.1 of Calotriton arnoldi. Classification (NCBI taxonomy): domain Eukaryota; kingdom Metazoa; phylum Chordata; class Amphibia; order Caudata; family Salamandridae; genus Calotriton; species Calotriton arnoldi. The sequence goes on from CAWUFW010003501.1 coordinate 1,450,228, forward strand.
CCCCTAATGAACACCAAGAAGCTTTCTTGCTGGAAGCTATAGCCATGGTGCTTCACACCCCTGATCCTGCAGTTGTGGTGGGTGGGGACTTAAATTTGGTGATGGACTCGGAGATGGATCGATTTGGCCAGAGGTCTGGCGGCGCAGGGGCCCTGTCTTCGGTGAGTCGGGAATGGCTGGAAGATTGTGGGATGCGAGATGTGTGGCGGGCTTTGCGCCCTAAAGAACGAGATTATACCTTTTACTCTGCAGCACACAGAACATATGCTTGTTTGGACCATTTTCTGGTCACCCCTGTGGCTTGGGAGCACATCCGGGCCTCTTCTATTGAGCCCGCTTGCTCTCAGATCATGCGCATATCACCTTGACCATGCACACCTCCCCCCGCAAACCACAGCCCCCGTGGCATCTGTGAGAGTTGATGCTGTTGTCCCCGACAACTGTTACTGCGATCTGGAGCACTCTGCGGGACTACTTAACGCTTAACAATGACGGTTCCACTGCCCTGTCCTCGATTTGTGAGGCCTTGAAGCTAGTGGCTCGGGGGGCTCTCATATCTAAAGCTGCATACAAGAATAAGGTGAGAAGGGCTAAGAGGGAGGAGCTTGAACTAAGAGTGAGGGAGTTAGAGGCAATTCATAAGAGCTCTGGTGCACCCCGGATCTGGAGGCAACTTGAAAAGGAACAGCTTCAGTTTTGACGCCTTGATTTGGACAGAGCTGAGCACGCCGTAGTTCGCTTGAAACACAAATACTTTGTAGGGACTAATAAAGGGGGTCGCATGCTGGCGCATTGTCTGCGCAGCAAGCAACATGCGCAGGCAGTTAAAATGGTTCGGGGGGCTCTAGGAGCAGAGGTTACTGAGGATATCGGCATAGCTGATACTTTCAGGGCCTATCACTCTGAGTTATACTCTGCTGATTCCTCGATCTCGTCGGATCCGCACGCCTACATAAATGCCGCAGTGGTCACTCCCCTTCCTGCTACAGAGGCAGAGGGCCTCGATGCGCCTATACGCATTGAGGAGGTGATTTTGGCAATTGCCCGGTTGAAGCCCCTGAAGGCACCCGGACCAGACGGGTTCAGTGCGGCATTCTACAAGACCTTCTGCCCAGAGGTAGCTCCCATACTCACTTGCTTGTTCAATTCCTTTGCAGACACGGGCACACTCACAAAAATGATGCTTCAAGCCTCGATCACAGTGATTCCAAAGTCTGTTAAAGATCTTAAGCTTTGCAGCTCATATCGGCCGATTTCATTGCTGAATATTGATGCGAAACTATTTTCCAGCATTTTAGCCCAGAGCCTTATCCCCTTGATGCCAGGGCTTATAGACCCGGATCAGGCTGGGTTTATCCCCGGTCGGCAGTGCGGGGACAATACCAAACGTCTTTGTCATCTGATCGATAAGGTTCAGCGTTCCCGGGAAGAGGCCTTGTTGCTGGCAGTTGACGCTGAGAAGGCCTTCGACAGGGTGCATTGGCCTTATCTGTCCGCCACTCTCGAACGATTTGGACTGGGTACGCGCTTTCGGAACTGGATTTCAAGCATTTACAGGTCCCCCAGCGCTTCGGTCAGGGTGAATGGGTCAGATCTTGTGGTTTCACAATCGGCCGAGGCATGAGGCAGGGATGCCCTCTATCACCGTTGCTCTTTGCCCTTTACATGGAGCCTTTCGCACAGCGACTTCGTGACAACCCTAATGCTAAGGGCATTCTTTTTGGGGCAGATCAGCACCTGATCAGTCTCTATGCCGACGACGTTATCTTCTCCATTGCCCACCCTCTGACCTCGCTCCCGGCTATCGTAGCAGACCTCCACGCATTTGGGCAGGCCTCTGGATTCTGGGTCAATATGCAGAAGTCACAAATACTGAACTTGACTTCCACCCCACATACGGTGGGCTCTCTGCGCACTCAGTTTGATTTTGAATGGGTCACAGAGAAGTTACCATACCTCGGTCTAATTCTCAATAGGAGCTTGGTGAAGACCGCCGAAGCCAACTATTCCAAGCTATACGCACTTATACGCAAAGATCTGACACAATGGCAACGGCTCCCGTTGTCGTGGCACGGCAGGCTCGCTGCTGTGAAGATGAACATCCTACCCAGAGCTTTATATATTTTCCAGACTTTCCCGCTGCTACCGCCCCCGGGTCTTCTTCCAAAACTCCAGAGGGCAATCAAGCATTTCATCTGGGGGTCAGTGACACCCAGGTTGCAGAAACATCTTTGCAACGTCCGTAATGAGACAGCGGCCTCACGTTACCCAATGTGACTCGCTACTATCAGGCTGCACAGCTGTGCTAGTTGGTAGAATGGAATCGCCCACTTACTGAGAAACACTGGGTCTTCATGGATCAGATGGTTGCAGGACGCCATATATGGAAGGAGGTATGGATGCGTAGGTCTTCCCCGGGCGTGGGGGCTCTACTCCTCTCCTGTAACGCGTCCGACATTCCAGATTTGGGACAAGGTAGCAACCTCTGAGGGCCTCACTACGTTCCCCTCATCTATGACCCCTTTATTTTCGAATCCAGATTTTCCCCCAGGCATGGCTAGGGGTGTGGACAGTCGCTGGGTAGAGGGAGGCTGTAAACGGCTGGGTTGTCTTTTTTACCACGATGGCCCTATCCCATTCACTCAACTTACGAAAGACGATGACTCATCTGACCTAGACCGATTTCTCCACTCGCAAATGTTACATTGGGTGCTAGGCGCGTCCGTACGTCCCCAAGCAAACAGACCTTAAGAAAGACAATAAAAAACTCATCTCTGAAATGTACTCGTTCTTATCCCGAAATTTGCGCAAAGACAGATCTTCTGGCCAGAAGCGGTGGGAGGAGGAACTTGGCCGATCACTATCGGATAAGGAGTGGGAGAATATTTTTTACAGAACTCACCACACAGCACACTCCACGGGTCTTACTGAAACATCTTACAAAATTATTTCATATTGGTATTATACTCCCTCCCGAATAATGAAGTGGAACCCTCAGTGTGACGGGCTATGCTGGCGGGGGTGTTGCAATCCTAGCACGCTACTCCACCTCTTATGGAATTGCCCAAATCTCACTAGATGCTGGGATGGAATTTTAGACGAGATTGGCAGAGCTTTCGATACGACCATTCCCAGGTTTCCTGCTTACACGCTACTGGGTCTACCCAACGCATTGACATTCCCTCTCCGCTCAACAAAAGGTAGGCAGATGGCCCTGGCACTTAATGCCACCCATCAAGTGCTCTTATCTTGCTGGAAATGTGATAGAATCCTGGACCATACACAGTGGCTTCACCAGTTGTGGTCCATTCTTGGCATGGAAAGATTGTCAATGGCAACATTGGGGATAAGTCAGACTATACGAAGATTTGGGCCCCCTTTATATCCATTCTCTCCTGTGAGTTTCGAGAACTGTCCTGCCCTATTTATCTGTGCATTTTGAGGTTGATCCCGGATCCCCAGGGGGAGAGTGATACCACTGATACCATGTCACGGTCACTATAACCTTCCCTTTCTTGAGGGGCACTCTTTCCAGGTTCTTGGCTCGCCCAGAGGGGGATGGGGTAGGGTGGGTTGGGAATTTTTTCTTTTCTTTTCCTTGGGACTCTGTTGTTCTTCAGTTTGGAATGGGTAGGTTGGATGGCTTAGCAGCTACCTCCTTTTCGAGAGATGCACTCTGAGGACGTTATGCAATGTAGAATGATTTTCTCTTTTACTGAATGTATGTGGGCTGGGATCAGCCCCCTAGCTCCTCTGTTGACGCGGCCTGCCCAGGCTGATTTGTAGGCGACTTGCCGTGTATCCTCTATTTTGCATAAGTGCTCTCAATGGTTACTTGCCTTTTCTTCTTTGGTAACTCCTATCGCGGCTGACCCATTTGGGTTGTAGGCGGCATGCTGTGTATCGCTATTATTATGCGTTCTGCTAATAAAAACTGATTTAATTCTAAAAGGTACTCGTGATACCAAGGGCCGTGTGACCAGAGAGGGCCTCTGAGGGCTGCAGCATATATTGTGCCACCCTCAGAGACCCCTCACCTCCACACCCCCACCCTGCCAATGCAGATTGGATATTTTGGTGCAGACCAAACTAAAGAGTCGACATGGCACACATCCCTGTGTGCCATGCGCACCAACACTCCCAATGGCATGGGTAAGTCATCCCTCTAGCAGGCCGTACAGCCCTAAAGGCAGGGAGCACCATGTCCAGGTGAGGGCATAGCTGCAAGCGCAATATGCCCCTACAGAGTCTGTGCCATTCACAGACATTGTAAGTGTAGTGAAGCCATTTTGAGTACATGGGCTGGGATTTAGTCAACACGAACTCCACATCTCCAGGATAACTTTACTGAAGTCTGGGAAGTTTGGTATCAAACTTCCTAGCACATTAAACCCACACTGATGCCTGTGTTGGATTTAATGAAAAATGCACACAGAGAGCATCTTAGAGATGCCCCCCGATAAACGACCAACTCTGGTGTGGTTCTTGACTGACTCACTGCCATCTGCCACCACCAGACACGTTTCTGGACCCATGGGTAGAGAGCCCTCCACTCCCTGGGTACAGAAACAAAGCACATCCTGGGCAGAGGTGTCATGCCTCCTCCCCAAGGATGGGCAGGATCCTCAAAGAGGGAGCTTCAAAGGCCTGCTGCCTTTGTTAGCTACCCCCAGCCTTTTGCTGCTATCAGCAACTGGCTACCACCGGTTCTGACCCCAATTTTTGGAGCTAGAATCGGTGGGAAAACCACCCCTCAGGTGGGGAAGGGGAGGTGAAGCACACATCTTAGTCCCCGCCATCTTGTAGATGGGGGGGACCCTCCAATCAGGAAGAGGCTTTTGCAAGCCCTCCCACTGGAGGGTGGCATACTAGGTGGTGTAGACACCCCAGGGAAGGGACCCATTGGTCCCAACCTGCCCACCCCTGTAAAGCCCCTAAATCTAGAATTTAGGGGCCCCCTTGAACCTTGCCTCTTCAGATTCGAAGTGGCAAGAAGAAGAAGGACCGAAGAGCCATGCTGCAGAAGAGGAGGACGACAACAACTGCTTTGGCCCAAGCCCTACCGGCCTGTCTCCTGCTCTGAACGCCTGCGAGCTGAACCCAGCATGTCCTGCAGCCAGCAGCCTCCAAGAACCCCGGAGACCTGCCCTGCCTTCACCAAGAACTCCTATCTCCCGTGGACACCGGATTTGTCTAACAGCAACCAAAGCCAGGACACCAGATCACTCCGGATCCACAAGTTCTCACCAGTCTGCACCCGACACCCACGGCCCAGCACCCCAGCGAGTTCCCCTGGCAATCCTGACCTGAGTGCCAGCGTTGGACGACCTCCACGACTTTCTCCTTGACGCCTGCAGACTCATCCTGAAGGGTCCCCCCAACTGCGACCGGAACCGGTGAGAAGAATCTGACACTAAAGGGCACCCCTGCACCCACAGCTCCTGAGTCCTGAGGTGCCTGACCAACGGCGTCCTGGTGTCCAGCAACTCTTCATCTTCATCCTCCAGTCGTTGGTTCCCTTCATCCAGTCTTCTGGGTCCAGCCTGCAGTCCTTTTCCATGACCGACATCCTCCACTGGAAAGCATTGGACTCCTGACACCCCCTGAGCACCCTGCATCCAGCCGCCGCTGCACTGCTGGTGGTGAGAACTTGGTGCTAACCTGGGACCCCCTTTGCCCTAACCTTAACCCTTGTAGCTTGACTCCTGTGACCGAGTGGCCTGCCTTGAGCAGTCCCAACCAAGGTGCCCCTTTGGCTAACATTGGCACCCTGCACTCTGCACCAGGCCCCCCTATTGCCGCTGGTGGTGCCCCTTGAGTGCCAACCTGAACCTTAGGGAACCTTGGTTCTACCCCCCAAAACCTCAATTCCAAAACTGTTTTACTCACCTGTAACTTAACACTCCATTTTTCCCAAAAAACCGAATGGTGTGTTTTCTCAGAAAATTTGTGTTGAATTTTCTTGTACCGCAAAAAAAAGTAAGCTATTGCTTGCACAAGAGTTAACCCACTTGAAAGTGTCCTGTGTTGTGTAAACTGTGTTAGGAGTGTGTTTCATACCAACCTAGAACTGCAATCTAAAAGTAATCAAGAAGTAATTACAAATATTTTTTAACAGTTTACAAATCGTTTTCTGCATTGTACTACTGAAAGCAACATTGTATGAAGAGTTTCACTTACCTGCTACTAAGTAAATCTTGGTTCTAGAAACAAAATAGCAAAATAACAACTTTTTATATAAACATTTTGCTGGATTCAGTCTTTGAGTGTGTGACATCTTTACTTGCCTGAGTGTGTACAACAAATGCTTAACACTACCCTCCTGATAACCCTGACTGCTCAACCACACAACCACAAAAGAGAGTAAGGTATTATCTACTTTAGCCTCTACTATACCTATGGGGATTCTCTGGACTCTGTGCACACTGTACCTTACTGTGGTATAGTATTACAGAGCCAGCTTCCTACACTGGACAGCAGTAGTCATGGGACCAGCTGTGAAACAAGGCCGCTGATTGGCTATATGAGCGCCAAAGTTTCAATGCTTGGGGTCCGCATTAAATTATAATGGTGAGGAGGGTGGGCTGGCTAGGTCAGTCAAAGAAAAACATCAGAGGGGATTGTGCTGTTCTAAATTTCTGCAGTCCCACTTGTCTACGTGATGTTTTGAGCACAAAGGAACTTTACAACCTTTCAGAAACCAATGTTGTCACCCTTCCCCTAGGGTGTTTCTTTAGGCCACCAGCTTTTTCCCTAAACTCTCATCCCCATCCTGTGATCATTCCCTCTAGTGTTCCTTGCACCAACATCTTTTCCGCACTCAGTGACCTGGAGACCGAGAATGACTTTCTGAGAATCAGCTAACGACCAAGCAGCTACCCTCCTACAAAGTCATGCTCATACAGCATCCCACCACTTATATCTTAGATACTGAAGGTGGGCACACGAGGCCAGACGTATGCCAACAAACTATCAGTTTAGAGGAAACTTTAAGGCATTTAACCACTGCCAGCCCAGGGGCTTTTGTGAAGGACAGGTGCAAGCGTGGTAAAACATTTCTGTAGTCTTACTCTCCTTACTACTCTAACCGTACTGGGCCCTTTACAATGAGACAATCTACAACATTTTCATTTACTACAGAGGCAATGATTTCCTCCGCTCAACAACATACAGCCATTTAAAAAACTGCAATCTTAAGCAAAGGCAATAGCAACATGCATCCCTAGAAATACTCACACTCCTTTGCTGCTCTTGTCGACTTTATCCAGAATGATACTCCATCAGCACTCCATCAATCCTTCTTTTACCGAAGCTAAAAATTGTGGACTCTTTAAACTTTGGCAAAAAACTATTTTTGCACCTAAAAATCTCACTTCACTAGGCAAAACCATAGCTCTGCTACCAAAGTTTTGTTCCAGCGCAAGTGTGGTAAAAATGTTCTGTACTCTTACTCTATTTCTTACTACTCTAAACGTACTGGGCCCTCTACGATTAGACAATCTGCAATATGTTGATTTACCACAGAGGTAATGGTCCTTTGATGAATCTTTCTCCGTTGACAGGAGGGGTGGAAATTAGGATGACCAAAACACCACGTTAGCTGTCAAATGAGGACCATAAATTGACAGCTAACTCACAAATTTGAAATTAGGTTTAAGTACACCACCCTCAAGACCATGCTGTAGAAATAAAGAATTGCAGCAGGAAGACCTAACGTCCTAAATAAGTTTAGTCAGACTAAAATTATGCAGACCAAAATTTCTGCTACGGCTACACAGAATAAAAGAAGCAAAATTTGATACTCCGTGGAAGCTCACTGATTCTCCCTAAAATGTATTTAAATAATTAGAGAAATAGCACAGTTTCAATGGAAGAATCAACAAGACTCAATAATAGACTCAGAAAGATATAACAGAAACGTCATTATCTTTATTTTTATTTTTTATCATTATGATGTATTTATTGCAATTGCACTTTTGTGGTCTCTGGACCCAAATAAAGTACTTACTACTACATAAATTTGGTTATTGTATTAAAGATTCAAAATTTGTGGCAATAAAAGTAGCGTCTCGTTCATCAAGAAGCAAAAAATCAAGTGGGGTTGCCCTTCCTTTGGGGTTTCTTCTTAAATATCTCTGTTACAGTCCTTGTGATGCACCACCACACCACTGTCGTACGATTGGCATGTGCTCCGATTTACATAATGCCACCTAGGACATTAGTAACTAACTATAAGACGGTTTCCCATTGTAGTCATGAGAAACGAGAAATTTAAAGTCCTCATAGGCCAAACAACATTGAAAAAGAATACAAACCATCAGTCTACAGTAGCAGCTGAACACCTGGTTCCCACAGAACATCTCACTATGAACATTAAAGAAACATTTAGGAATGTTGAATGTTTTAAATGTACTTCAACAAATAAAGTAACATTTACTAAACTTCAAAGGACCTTAGTATTAGGCTTAGGAATAAGGCAGTGTTTAGAGAAAGAACACATTTGAAAAAAGGCCTTACGTTTGCATATGTCACATCTAAATGAAATAAACTCTAAGGGGCCGATTCCGATCTCGGCCGGTAGGGCACCGAATCGGATTTGGCTTTACCGGATCCGATTCGGACGCCCTGTTTCCGACCGATTCGAACACCCGTCCGCGCGAGCAAGTACAATGCGAGCGTACGCGAAATCCCCGACCGACTCGTTCCCGGCTCCGAACCGCTCTGACCGACTCGTATGGACTCAACTCGCACCTCGCAATGGAGACGTTCCCCGGCCGGGCAAGTACGATGCGCGCCTCAAACAGTCCGACCGACTCGCGCCGTCCGGCTCGAAAGAGCAGTCGGAGCCGGACTTCGGGGGTCCGTGTCGGACCCCCCTGTACGGGTAGCCGCGCGAGTCGCACACAGGGGGGACCCATGGGTCCCCCCTACACATGCATGTACGGCGCGAGTCGCACCAACACGTACCCGCTGTAGGGGGCGCCCTTGTTCGCGACGCACCCATTGAGTCAATGGGAGCCCGTGTACGCGTCGTACGACCGGCTCCCATTGACTTCAATGGGAGTCTGACCGAATCGAGTCCGATAGCATGCGTCCGCATCATACTCGTTCGGTCGGACTGCTAGAGTCCTGTTCGGTCGGATATCTCTCCGAATCCGACTCGGTCGGAGGGATTTCCGGCCCGAATCGGAATCGGCCCCTTAATCTATATAAAATATAATGCAGTAAAATCATTTCATTTAGGAATTAAACTAGAACTTTCACCAAGTATTATCCCATGGAAATAAATAATGGTAAAAATAGCCTCCTACCACAATTTTTTTCAACTTTCCCATGAGTATATAATTTTCTAAGATCATGTAACAAAAATCGTTTTTAACTTTTTATAAACTATAGAATCTCTAGTATTATCAGTTTAAATTTCTAGTTCATATCTATTAACAGTTTTGCACTGACCTTTCTACATGATGCAGTCTAATGAAAATCAATAAAAACACTTGGTCATTTTATTAATAGCACATTATTTCATCAGTAAATGTCAATAAACAACATTTTCATAAGTAATTTCATTAATGCAACTCATTCATAAGTATTAGCATTGTTTTGTATATATGTTTCTTCAGCTTTCATTTCAAAGCACGCTTTTACGGTGCTTCTACTACCCTTGTCTCAGTTTCATACCTCACTGCCTCGAACCTGTGCAAGGTGCACTTTCAACTTTTAGGTCAAGATGTATCAAACTGTTCTACCCATTCTGTGTCTATGGGAAAATGTGTTGTACATCTGGCCCTTGTTATTTCCTGTATATTTTAGCAAAGTCACTTTGTCCCTCCTGCTGTGAACATTTTCAAAACCATAGAGAATCCCATTCACCCACATCAGAGTGCAATCACGTCCTCGTGCGTCAGATCAGGATGACGCCACGCAGTCCACTTGGAAGCACGCCAAAAAGACATCAATCTACAGACAGCTGAAATATCAGCTAGTTCAAAGCATATGGGAGAATAATGAAATAGTTTTGACTGAAATTAGGCTGCACCCCCAGGACATACTTTACGTGTATTAACTCACACCGAAGCCATTAGTACTAGTTAACAAATCACTATAGAAGCAATTTAAAAATCCATTTTGACAGGTTTGTATGCGTGGAAAGCGGTGGGGGAGGGGTGTTCGCTGTTTCGCACTGCTCTAGGGAATATTAAAGCATTTTGGCAAACCACATCAATGTTTTCATGCTTGCCTTTTGTACAGATAGCGGAGCTGGCCTTGTTCTTTCAGTCGGGCTATTTAAATTAGTTGACTCTGAATGATCCACCTAACATGGCTTATTGAATAAAACCAGTCATCATTTCATTTGACCCTCTAGATACATTTGTCTTCAGTAATATTATGCAAAGGAGAAATGAAAACTCGGGAGCAGAGAGCATTCCAAGTGGATGGCATTTCACTTAGCCTGAATACAGATCGTAGGGGGAAAAAGTACATTGCAGCTGGATGACTCCTGCCTTTCTTCAGGAAAATTCTCTACATCAAACGAGAGGCGGGCTTGTTCTTTCTGCTTAACACATCGCATCAGAGTTCTCAAGTTCCACCAGCTCCAGGGGTGAAAGCTCATCCAGTCCAGGTTTTTGCTGCATTCGGGGGGGCTTGTGTTACTGCTTATCACATTATAATACATGGGACTCTGCAATCCCTGTATAAACACCAGTCTTTACTTTGGCTATAATCGATTTCTTGTGACGCACCCAGTTGACGAATATAAAGAAAATTCGTCAGAACTCAACTATTATAAGTTATTATAGTCGTATTCTGTCTTACAGTCGTATTCTGTCTGACGTCACAATACCTGCTGCCACAGCAAGCAGCCGATGTGAAAGGCAGGTCAGGTCACAGAGCATAATCGAAGCAGCTGTTTAAAGCAAGTAAAACGTTTGCTCTATTTTTCTAGCTTACAGTGACAGAGAGAACATGTTTATTGTTTGCACTTCCTAGATAGGGAAAAGCTAGAATCTTTCTGCATGTTTTTACACATTCCGAGCTACTGCAGTTAAAGAAAACAAAAAACCTGACTTGTATCGAACTTTTCCTAATATCTGCTTGCAACAAATATCTAACAAGTTTTCGATGTGTTTAATTTTGCACTGGTGTTTTCATTTTTATCCTTCATGTTTGCAAATATGCTTTCATATGAAAGAGCTACACACCTAGGTTTTTAATGGTTTGTAGGAAAGGTGATGGTGTGATCATGTATAATATTGGATAAAGTAGCCCCTGGCATACATGATAAGGATATTGCAAGTCACCTCAGAGTTCCAAAACCATATAAAGAAACTTGGCCTACGGCCTCATTCCTCTATATTGTTAGAGAACTCCTTAGTGACTTGCAATATCCCTATAATGTATGGCATACAGGAAAAACCTGCAGTGGATTGACTACTCATCTCTGGACCTGGGTAACTTGAGAATTCTATATGTGTCACTGTTAAAAATTGGGTTGTAGGTTGACTGGGCATGAGCCCTAGTCAAGCAGCAACCACATTCCTAGTCAGGGTAAGAAGCAGGCAACCCTAAATTAACCTGTAGTCACCCTCTGGTAGCTTTGACACAGAGCAGACAGGTTTAACTTAGAGGCAATGTGTAAAGTATTCATGCAACACTTCAAACAGTAAAACGGGGAAAACACCACACAAAAAGGTTCCACACCAGGTTAGAAAAATATCTCTAAATTTAATAAATAAAACAAGACCAGAACAACAAAAACCAATAAGTAGATCTTGAGATATGAATATTTAAAGAACAAACGGTAAAATAGAGCTTAGAATCAATAAGTGCTTACTTGGGACACCTGGTCACACAGGACCGGGACAGAGGCAAAAGTTCAGGCTGACAGCAATGGAACGCGGCAGGACACAGGGACCCAGTGAGGCCCACTGAAAAAAGTACCTTAATCCTGGCTGCATCGGTGGCGAAGATGCGGGTTGCAGCCGAAGTGATGCATCTGTGTCGATGCATGCAGTGGCAGCAATGCGCCAGTCCTGACCTGCGCAGCAGCGGTGCTGCGTCGGCTCTGATGAGCGAAGCGCGGCGATCGTCGAGGATGTCATCGACGGGGATGCAAAGACCTTGCGCCCAATGAAGAGCATCATGCAGTGGTGGTTCCGATGCATCGGGGCTGATCCACACAGCAGAGATGATGTGCCAGTTTTGTTCCACGCAACAGGAACGATGCGCTGGTTCTGATCCACGCAACTGGAGTGATGAGCCAGTTCTGATCCACGCTACATGTTCGATGCACCGGTTCTGATCCACGCACCTGCGGTGATGCACCGGATAGACAGAGGATGTGTGGGTTTTCCAAGAGCCAGCACCTTAGGCTCACTTCCAAGGGTCCATGACTGGGGTGGGACTACTTGGCAGGGCATACTCACTAATGGCAGAGTCAAGGTGTAGAAGCAGGTAGGTTGGAAGTATTTTATGTTCCTGAAACTTCAGATCAGGAGGCCTGCCAGCTAGCCCTTGGAGTCACTCTGGGTTCAAGTGATGCAGGTCCAGTCCTTCTCACCCAGGCAGGGGAACAGCAGGCAGCAGGGCAGCACAGGAAGTCAGGAGTCCAGCAAAGCAGCAGTCTAGTAGAGTAGCAGTGCTTCAGCAGCACAGCAGTCCTTCTTCCTGGCAGACTCTTCACAGGTCCAGAAGTGTACTGAAGTGGTGGTGTCAGAGGTCCAGTTCTTATACCCAGCTATGCCTTTGAAGTGGAGGAGACTTCAAAAGCAGGTGTTTGATGTGCACAGAGGTCGTCCCTTCCTGCCCTGGCTCAACACTCACTACAGAGATGCATGCATCCCTTTGTGTGGGGACAGGACACAGTCTATTCCGATGCAATTGAGGCTGGGCCCAGCTCCTCCCTCCCATTCTGCCAGGTTGGTCCATCAAGTCACACCTAAGCTTCCATTGTGTGTGGCTATCTAGGGAGAATACACAAAGCCCATCTTTCACCCTCCCCAGACATGTATCAGAGTCAGGCAACAGGCACCAGATGGCTAAAGTAAGAAAATGCCAACTTTCTAAAAGTAAAACTTTCAGAATGTGAATTTAAAATCCGACTTCACCAAAAGTTTGGATTTTAAATTGTGATTCCAGAGACACCAAACTTGGGGGTCTTATCTCTTTACAATTGGATATTACACTTATAAAATGTAATATGGCAATCCCAATGTTATCCTATGGGAGAGATAGGCATTGCATTAGGGAAAAATGACTTTGGGAGATTTTTCACTACCGGGACAGGTAAAACTTAAAAGTACAAAACCTGCCTTTTAAATACATTGCACCCTCACCTCTGGGTTGCTCAGGGCCCACCTTAGGGGTGACATATGTTTACAAAGAAAAGACTTGGGCCTGGCAAAAGTTTTATTTTAAGGACAAGACAGATGTGTCCTGAAGCACACCCATTACTTTTCTTCGTTTAAGTTCATGTTACCTTATCTTTTTCAAGTTTGGCGTGCAGCACCCGTAATTGGTGCGCCGTTCCTTTCGCACCTGAACATAATTCATTCAAAAGTAGTGGCCCGCTGGTTTAGCAGGTCACGCGGGTTGCACAGCCGTATACGCATTGGTATCCCAAAGTAATACTCATCCACCATAGTAATCAAATTTTGTTCAATTTTATTTTCTCATTGTTTGTCCTCATTATTCCACATTTTATCCATCACGTCAAAAGATATAAAATTCGTTGATTTTTTAGCATTTAATTGTTCGATGTATTGCCCATCCAGGCCTATGCATGAACATATAGCGAATTTCAAGTCCTCCACAAGATTCGATTCACATCCTACTCAATGCATTTCGGTTTAAAAAACCTTCGTCAGGAGTATCTATAAAGTATAAAAATATATGTTTCAGTCACATTGAATGTACTACACCTCATAGTGTAAATATTAACTAACAAGTTTCCCCTTCTTATTTAGTACCAAACGATTTGAACCTCAAATGCCAATTAATCACAATCCCGTACCCCCGTGACATAAGTCCAAACATCAACTAAAAAATACAAATATGGAGGTGGGGCGGGTAACATCGATTTAAATCAGGGAGGATTAGCATGGTCGCGTAAAATAAACAACGAGCGCGCACAAGGAGGTTGATTCGTTGCGAGTTTTACATCAGGTATGCACGGGGGTTGGAGATGGTGAAAAACTTGACATAGGGAAGTAGTGTAGTTTGTTCGGGGGGTTGTGTCAGTTGGGCAGGGGTGATTTGAGGTTCACAGGGGTTTGATTCTCAGTGGGTTAGTTGCTTGGAGGGTGCGTGGGTTAAAGTACAATGGTTTCATAAATCAGGATGAAGTGTTTAAAACTTGGTGTTAGATTGAGGAGCACACGATATGATTTGTATTTTTTAGTTTATGTTTGGACTTATGTCACGGAGTACGGGATTGTGATTAATTGGCATTTGAGGTTCAAATCGTTTGGTACTAAATAAGAAGGGAAACTTGTTAGTTAATATTTACACTATGAGGTGTAGTACATTCAATGTGACTGAAACATATATTTTTATACTTTATAGATACTCCTGACGAAGGTTTTTTAAACCGAAATGCATTGAGTAGGATGTGAATCGAATCTTGTGGAGGACTTGAAATTCGCTATATGTTCATGCATAGGCCTGGATGGGCAATACATCGAACAATTAAATGCTAAAAATCAACGAATTTTATATCTTTTGACGTGATGGATAAAATGTGGAATAATGAGGACAAACAATGAGAAAATAAAATTGAACAAAATTTGATTACTATGGTGGATGAGTATTACTTTGGGATACCAATGCGTATACGGCTGTGCAACCCGCGTGACCTGCTAAACCAGCGGGCCACTACTTTTGAATGAATTATGTTCAGGTGCGAAAGGAACGGCGCACCAATTACGGGTGCTGCACGCCAAACTTGAAAAAAATAAGGTAACATGAACTTAAACGAAGAAAAGTAATGGGTGTGCTTCAGGACACATCTGTCTTGTCCTTATACACACCGTTTCACCACCTGTTAGCACCCCGACGTAAGAACAATTAAAAACTTGAGGATGACATCGGATTTCACGTCAAAAGAAGTTCACTACGTTCGGATCACGGAGAAGTCATTGACATGGACTGTTCATTTTATAAATGTTTATATTGGTATACAAATGCACGTAATGTTTATGTTTATAACATATGTGTTTACGGGTCAGAGGGGGACTTTTGGTGAGGGTTTATTAGCACTGTTAGCACTTTAAATGACGACAGGTAATGTGATTTGGTGGTGGTGGGAAACACGTGATGGTTTACACCAATGACCATGGAGGTGGGGCGGGTAACATCGATTTAAATCAGGGAGGATTAGCATGGTCGCGTAAAATAAACAACGAGCGCGCACAAGGAGGTTGATGCGTTGCGAGTTTTACATCAGGTATGCACGGGGGTTGGAGATGGTGAAAAACTTGACATAGGGAAGTAGTGTAGTTTGTTCGGGGGTTGTGTCAGTTGGGCAGGGGTGATTTGAGGTTCACAGGGGTTTGATTCTCAGTGGGTTAGTTGCTTGGAGGGTGCGTGGGTTAAAGTACAATGGTTTCATAAATCAGGATGAAGTGTTTAAAACTTGGTGTTAGATTGAGGAGCACACGATATGATTTGTATTTTTTAGTTGATGTTTGGACTTATGTCACGGGGGTACGGGATTGTGATTAATTGGCATTTGAGGTTCAAATCGTTTGGTACTAAATAAGAAGGGGAAACTTGTTACTTAATATTTACACTATGAGGTGTAGTACATTCAATGTGACTGAAACATATATTTTTATACTTTATAGATACTCCTGACGAAGGTTTTTTAAACCGAAATGCATTGAGTAGGATGTGAATCGAATCTTGTGGAGGACTTGAAATTCGCTATATGTTCATGCATAGGCCTGGATGGGCAATACATCAAACAATTAAATGCTAAAAAATCAACGAATTTTATATCTTTTGACGTGATGGATAAAATGTGGAATAATGAGGACAAACAATGAGAAAATAAAATTGAACAAAATTTGATTACTATGGTGGATGAGTATTACTTTGGGATACCAATGCGTATACGGCTGTGCAACCCGCGTGACCTGCTAAACCAGCGGGCCACTACTTTTGAATGAAAAGTTTTATTTTGCCAGGTTGAAATGGCAGTGTAATACTGCACCCACAGGCTCTGCAGTGACAGGCATGAGACAAGGTTAAAGGGCTACATCAGTGTGTTGGCATATTCAGTGCTGCAGGCTCACTAGTAGCATTTAATTTACTGGCCTTGGGTACAGGGGGTACCACTTAACTAGGAATTTTTTAAGCAAATTAAAAATACCAATTGGGGATGAACCAATGTTACCATGTTTAGAGGAGAGAGCACAAGCACTTTAGCACTGGGTAGCAGTGGTAAAGTGCACAAACCAGGTCAGAAAATGGGAGGTAGCAGGGGGGGAGAACACCGTAAGGCTGTCAGGTCTAACAGTCACCCTAATCTGACGCTTTACAAAAATAAACACACTTGTGTATATTTATGCCTATGTAGATCTATTTCTACACCTAGGTCCTTATTGGCATTCGTCATTTCGGAGTGGAGATTTGCATCTTGGAGCAGACTTACATGTCCCTCACCTTCCAATGAGGGGATGGAGTTCCTACGACTGTATTTACAACCACTTTTCTCATTTGCTCCCATTGTACGATAGGGCCATAGTTGTGGATTGCTTTTAATACCATTTTAGATTTCATATACTTTTTAAATAATTTCATGACAAAATTGCATGCTTTCAGCTGAAGCAATAAGCTTGACAACAAATAACTTTACAACCGCATCTTACATTCTTCCTGGTTGGTGAACATGGCAGAGAACTCTGCCACAGAGATTGAGACATCTGCCATGGAGATGCAGACCTCCACCACCTACATGAAGACTTCCAAATGGAAGGGAATAGGCAAATACTCTAGCCATGACACAAATCACACACGACTCAACTTTTTTTCAAATTACATAAATACAGCCAATACCCTAGGCTCTGCACTCCTTTCCTTGAACTACATGAATCTCCAGCCAGCAGTCTCCAAGATGCAGACAACAACACTCAAGAGGATGATGAATTTCACTGAGGAACCTACAGCCATTGTTTTTAAATTTGAGGACAAACACTACAAATAATTAAATGCTCTACTTTCATTGACTATTAGTGGAGCACAGAAGACAGCCTTGGGGCATGAGGTCACAGATATCTGTGGGCGGAACTCGTGGAGTTTCACTATGCAGAATTCCGCGGAGTTACATGAACACTCTGCGAGAATCCGTGGAGTTCAATGAATGGGCGGAAATCGGCACGCCATGATACTCATGCTGATTTTTTGCACCGGGAGCTTGTTCTGAGTGTGCTGCTTCTCAAGTTGGTTTTGCTGTCACTCTAGTTGATTTTCTAATCGAGCTGCAGCTTTTTCACTGTGAACGGTCGCGACCTCTCTCGACTGACTGCATTGGGAAAATCTCACCAGGTGCCCTCTTAGCACATGAAAATCAAGCTAGGGGACACTCTTGCTTGCCAAATTACCATTGGCGAGTCACGCGCAAAAAAACTCTTCCACGCGGTGGCTGGCAGAATTTGGCAGCAACTCAGCATTACATGGTTAACGCGGAGTGGCCAAAACTCCACCAACTCAGCAGGCGGAGCGGAATTTATCTCCTACCCCTAGTAACAGACTCTGTCTGTTTGTGCATTGGAGTAGGAGGGACACACTGTGTTGAGAGGAAAAAGAAATAGCAGGTTGAGAGGAGACTAACGGAATTGAAGTTTTTCAGGATTCATGTGGCCAAGGATATTCCTGGAGGCATACTTTGATTTACTCTCCATCTCTCTCTCCCCATTGGAGTCTGTCCCACCTCCTATATGGTCTGCCTTTTGAAGGCAACCCTAACATAAGGACAGGGAAGAACTGGATATTTCCCTATCCCTAAAATGTATCCTACACCCACTTACACACCTCTGTCCTTCACCAAGCCCTACACTTTTTTGCAGATATCACATACAAATCCCTCAAACACAGCCTCTAACACACATCACATACTCTATAAATATGATGTTATTTATATTAATTAACTTCTTACCTTCATTTCATATCTAGCCATTACTAGTAATTTATTTGCTACAGCTAGGACTGGATTTCTTTCAAATGCAGCAAGGCAACACAAATGGCCTGTCTCCAAACACAACCCCATAAAAGACACAGGAATGTCACTATGCGATTAATGCCACTAACACCCTACAGGGAATTTCTATCTTTGTTTGTTGCACCCTAACAGTTTGTATTTGTCTTTCATTTTGATTAACTACTTTACACAGCCCGTACTTATATAATCATGTTTGTAACATTACAATGTCCATATACTTCTTGTTATAATCCTCATTTAGGAGCCTGTGCTGTTGTCCCATTCACTATCTGCCTTCACTGCTACTTATGCCCATACTGTTGTACCAGAACTGCTACTGGCTACACATAGCGGATAGATGGAAGAAATTGGTAAAAATACACTCTTTTCTTTGGGGTTTGGATCCAGTAGCGGCTCATGGAGGGAGTGCCGCGGGGCGAGGCGGGGGAGGAGCAGGGTGGGGGGTAGTAAACTACGGCATACGGCCGAACAGAGGTAAGTAAACAGCGCGCGCAACGAAATTCGTTTTATTTATTTATTTGTTTACTTACCTCTGTTCGGCCGTATGCCGTAGTTTACTACCCCCCACCCTGCTCCTCCCCCGCCCCGCCCCACCGCCCTGCGGCACTCCCTCCACGAGCCGCTACTGTTTGGATCAAGCATATCTTTTCCTTTTTAAGTAAGAAGACAGATATATGTCTACTGTCCTACTTCCTTATATCTGCCCATGTTCACATTTTATTCAATTATTGTCTGGAAGATCATTTGTGATGTTCTTTGTCACATTTCTTAATGATACAAATAGGTATTGTCATCAGAGCTCAAAAATATTTCCTTAAGACTGTGGGGTCGATTCCGATCTCGGTCGGAAGGCCTCCGAATCGGATTTGGCTTTACCGGATCCGAGTCGGAGGCTTTGTTTCCGACCGAGTCGTACAGAGGTCTCGGTACGCACGCCCAAGTACGATGCGAATGAACGCGAAATCGCCGACCGAATCGTTTCCGGGTCCGAACCGCTCCGTACGACTCGTTCGCACACGATTCGTACCGCGCTATGGAGACGTTTTACGACCGAGCCAGTACGATGCACGATCTGGACAGCCGGATCGAGTCGGAGCCTCCGACACGTAAACGCTCTGGGAAGCGGACTTCGGGGGTCCGTGCCGGACCCCCCTTCACCTGTAGCCTTACGAGTCGGACACAGGGGGGGGCCCAAGGGTCCCCCCTATACATGCATGTACGGTGCGGATGGCACCAATGCGTACCCACTGCAGGGGGCGCCCTTTTGCGAGACGTACCCATTCAGTCAATGGGAGCCCATGTACGTGTCGTACGACCGGCTCCCATTGACTTCAATGGGAGTCCGACCGAACCGAGTCCGGCAGCATGCGGCCGCATCGTACTCGCCCGGTCGGACTGCAGGAGTCCGGCTCGGTCAGAAAACACTCCGGATCCGGCTCGGACGGAGAGCTTTCCGACCCAGATCGGAATCGGCCCCTGTGTCTTAACATTAAATTAGGCCCTCTATCATATGTCAATCAGGTAAGCCTGTGAACATCTGTTCTATATTATTATATCTGATAATTGTTCTTTTCTCAGCATATTTGCATGTTATTTAAAATATTAGGTGTACATAAATTTATATTTTGTTATAGTATATTGATTATCTTGCATCTATCTCCCTGCATTGACATAATTTACATCCAATACACTGTTCCCCTTCGATTTGTAATACTGTAACTCACTTTTCGCACTAATCTTTCTCCAACTGCTAGATCTGGAGATACCTTACCAACACCTACTTCAAAAACGATGGGTGAGCATCTGATATCAAGAAACCCATTCACAAATAATGGCTGTAGCAGATGAGTTAACATTGTAAGTTGCTGGTAATTATATTCAAGGGTCAACTCCTACATTCACCTTTCTTTATGCTCTCATGTTAGTACTTCAAAGTATGACTGATTTCAGAAATCTATTGTGAAACAAGTCTATTGAAGTATTGATCAAAAAAGCAAAGATGCACTATGAACATCTTTGTAGCTTGAGAGAAAAGAGTGCAAGGCAACATGGCTTGATCATGAAGATGATAGAGGCAATAACAAAAAAGTGCCAATGTCCAAGCCATGGAGGACTTTGATTCCGACTTGACCGCTGAGGAAGTATCCAAGGCGATCGGCGCCCTTCAGTCCGGGAAAGCCATGGGCCCCAGTGGCCTCCCTATTGAACTCTACAAAACAAATGCTACCGCCATTGCCCCATAACTCATACGGATGTACAAGGAAAGTGTGCGCAAAGGGATTTTGCCCGCCACACCGAGACTGGCCAACATAGTCGCCATTCATAAAAAGGGTAAACCCCCCGAGCGTTGTGACTCGTACAGGCCAATCTCCCTTCTGGACCCAGAAGTTAAAATTTTAGCTAAAATCCTGGCACGCCGCTTCTCGCCACATCTCCACACATTGGTCCACCCGGACCAATCCGGTTTTATGCCGGCCAGAAACACCGCTCTCAATCTTCGACGCCTCCACGGGGTTCTGGGCAGGGTGGCTACAATTCGAGAGGATGCAGTGATTATGTCCCTGGATGCCAAGATAGCGTTCGACATGATTGAATGGCCTTTTTTACTCGCCGTTCTTGAAAGATATGGGTTCGGGAAGCGATTTTTAGCTTGGGTGCGCCTTCTTTATACGGAACCACTGGCCCGCATAACAGTCAAAGGGGGTCGGTCGGGAACATTTCTGCTGCAGAAGGATACGAGGCAGGGATGTCCCCTTTCCCCTTTGCTTTTTGCCTTGGCCCTAGAGCCCCTGGCTATTTGGATCAGGGGGGACCCACTTATTAGGGGTCTTAATTGGTCTGCGGATTGGGTGGATAAAACCTCCCTTTACGCTGATGATATCCTGCTTTATTTGGCCAGACCCTACTTCTCCATTCACCGTGTCCTACATATCTTTGCTCTTTTTCGGAAATACCCCGGTTACAACATTAACTGGGATAAGTCTCTTGTCTGTGTTCTAAGCGGGGCCCGCCCAACTCTGCCCAAGGATTGCGGGGCTAAAATAGTCACGGACGGGTTTCTGTATCTGGGAATCTACGTTAAGACCGACGGCGAAAGGTTTTATGACTATAATTTGGCTACGCCGCTTTTGGGCGGACGTTCGTCACTGGAAGACCCTGCCCCTTACCCTATTGAGTAGAGCTGCTCTTTATAAAATGATGGCACTTCCCCGCTATATCTATGCCCTACAGAACACACCTTATTTGGTCCCAGTGCACTTTTTTGTCGCTATTGAAACAGAGGTACGTTCCTTGCTCTGGGATAATGGTGCCCCTAGAATAGCACTGACTAAACTTACAAAAAGCTGGTACGATGGAGGGATCGCCCTGCCCCCAATTAAAAGCTATTACTGGGCCTCCCAGCTGGTCGTCGTTAATCACTGGGTGGATCGTCCTGGGACAGACCCCGCCTAGAGGATGGATAGACATAACATGCTCCCCGGCCATTATCTCAGAGCAATCTATGGTGGGAAGGACCAGGCACCAAAATACACCCCGACCTCTACCACGATTGCTATATGGCACGCCGCGACAACCGCGCTGGGGTGTAAGTCTAGAATCACACAGGTTACTCCGTTGCTCGACACGCACCAACTGGGAATGCTGTCGAAGCACCCCGGGTTCGACAAGTGGGATGCGATCGGTCTCTCGAGGGTGGGTGACTTGTGGGCGAGAGGTGAAGTGGTCCTCTTTAGCGATCTTCAGAGAGATTACCAATTACATAGGGGGGAATCTTTTCGATATCTCCAAGGCCGAAATGCGCTATACAAGGCGATTCCCAAGGGCACGGAACTGCCAGCTTCCTCGCCTCTGGAGGATAGACTCCTAGATGACTACCTACAGGAAAAAGCTATTTCCCTGACATATCGCAAAATACTTAACACACCGGACACGTTAGGGAAAGTTCGTACACGATGGGTGGAAGATGTTGGGGACATTGATGATGAAGAATGGCAGGAGGCATTGGCTTCCCCCCGGGAGGTAGCGATTCGTTCCCGATTTAAACTCATTCAACTTAAAATTCTACACAGGGCTTACTACACCAGTTCAGCGCTAGTTAAAATGGGGGTCCTGGGCTCCCCTGTCTGCCCCAGGGGATGTGGCCAAACTGGTACGTACCTGCACCAATGGTGGGAATGCCCGATTCTTCAGACTTACT
Organism: Calotriton arnoldi; assembly: GCA_963921515.1. Lineage (NCBI taxonomy): Eukaryota > Metazoa > Chordata > Amphibia > Caudata > Salamandridae > Calotriton > Calotriton arnoldi. Next base: position 1,472,646 of record CAWUFW010003501.1, read on the forward strand.
GGGGAGGGGTCATGTCAGCATTGTCCGCGACCTGACACAAAACCATTGACGTTTCGCCCCGCTTATGTCTCCTTAATATCTGGGAAGCGACTGATCTGTCTAGAGCCGAGAGAGTTTGGGTCTCTCTTGGCTGTATGGTAGCGAAACGCAACATAGCAAGAACCTGGAAGGGCTTACTTAAACCCAAGTTTTGTGATTGGGAGTCCGATATGGACTGGTGTATGCAGGCAAAGAGGGTGGTATACAAGAGTAGAGGGTGCCCACAAAAATGGACGAGAATTTGGGAGGCATGGAATGTGTCCAGGGGAATGATTTGCACCCCCTTTGATGATACCTCCCCGCACCTGGCAGATCTTGTGAAGGAATAATGTCTATATTATTTTGAATTGTTGGTGCCACTACCTCGAATGGTTGTTCTAATGTACCATCTTGTCAAAGACTGTACCAATGCACCTAAGTATGTCTGAAAATCTGGAAACGCACTGCACTTTGTTCCTCTTTTGTTTTTACCTTCCCTGTTTGGTTTTATACAATAAAAAGATTTATAAAAAAAAAAAAAGTGCCAATCTCAATCTGCAGAGCAAAGGCATGCACAGAAGTCAACTGAAGTACCACAACAAATGAGTCCCATCACACCACCCTCAAATCCTGATGTTGATCCCTTGCAACAGGCATAAACCTACCACCTCAACCACCATCAGCTCAACCCCCTTCACCTCAACCACCATCACCTTAATCACCACCACCTCTACCAAAATCATCACAAGCACCACCACCACCACCACAAGCACCTCACGCACTATCGCAAGCACACTCACAACAAGTATTGCATAGGTGGAGACATGGATAACCCCAGGGAAAAAAGAAAATAACTACCAAATCACTGCTCTTTTAGCAACTCACTTACTTAAACAAACAGTTAAAGTAACCTTTGTGTGTAACATTCTCACATCTACTTTTATTAAAAATGTATTTGTGAGATATGTAGCTGGAAGGCAAGTAATGATGGGTACACATCACACAAGATCTGGTGAGGCATAATCAGCTTACCTGTTAAAAGCAGCTCCGCAGGATGAACACACCCTCTACCTTGTGGGCCCTGAACAAGGAAGCAGGGAGAAGTCAAGCCAGGGGCCAAACACTTGGGGTGCCGGCTGTGGCCCAGGGTATGGTCCTCTGTGGCTGGTACAGTGTGGTGTGGAATGATAGCTTCTTCAGCCATGGGAGGTGGAGTTGACTTACCTGAGCACCTCTAGGTCCTTCACCAACCTTACAAGTTTGCGCTCGTTCATTAGAAGACTCACCTGATTTGGGCACCTGCCGGCATGCCTGACACTGGAGGATCTACCCAGTAAATAAAAAAAAAATAGCCCAAGTAGCGTAAGGCCAGTGGTTGCATAGCTGCAGGACCTTGATAGTTCCGGAGACCCTGGTTGGTGATAAAGATTTAAAATTAGCATTTCCCATGCCTGACCCTGAAGAGGAAAGCTGGCCCCTAACAAAGGCTCATACTATATCTGCCTTCCCCATTCATGCATATCTGTGATGAGAATAATAGCAAAGAGACCACATGTTTCAGGGTTATGGGGCGCAAAAGGCACTCAGGGCATGATGGACGTCGGGACATGTTGCATTGCTACTAGTCATAGCCAAACATTGGACTTTTAATACCTAGAGAGACATTACAAATTTCAATCTCACTGCCTGGGGGCGACATATCTTTGCCCCACCCATCTTAGGGTGACCTCAAAACTCCAGATGGCTACTTGATTTAGAGAGCCTCCGCCTTGATCTTACTAGTATACCTTGATTGTCCATAACAACAAAGAATTCTACACTGCACTGAGCACCTTGTTTTCCAATATTGGTGGGTCTGGGGGGACCTCATAGTCGTTCACTCATGGAGTGTGGCCACCTGTGGACACTATGAACCTCCACTCTGGAATTTATGCCAGCGAATGCCAGTGAACAAACCATTTTAGAGAACTGTAAATGGCCACTTCAAAGCTTGCAGAAAGGAGACTAGACCCCCTAAGTCATCAGGCGACCCAGCCATCTGGAGACAATATGGCGCTCACAGCAGCAGATGTAGTGGACACCTTTCAGACCTTCAAATCTCAACTTAGAGAAATAATCAAATCAGAACTTGCAAAAGCTAGGTGAGTTGTGGTCCTACCTGAGTAAAGGATCTCCAAACCATGATGCAACATAGATTCATTTATCTCCAGAGTCACGGATGCAGAAAATAAGATTCAAAACAGAGTCCAACAATTCGAATGTCAGGGAGCAGCTTCTTGCCCTTCAGACTCAGTCAGATCTTACCACCCTGATACTTGAGGACTCGGAACATCGCATGAGGGCACAGAACATTTGTATTTGGGGATTACAAGAAGGAGTAGAGGGATCTGAATTCAGACTTTTCATGAAGGTTGTTTTCTTTAACCTAATCAATGATGGTCAAGAATTAGATAGGGTCCACAGGATTGGCCAGCACCACATAAACCAAGAGATATCTTGGTGATGTTCCACGACTTTCAGGTCTAGAAGAAGGTGAAGCTAGGAGTTTGATGCCAAGGGAGTGTCAAACTCTTTCACAATGGAGTGTGCACTTTTTCCACAATGGAGCTTTGGCTACCCTAGCCTGCAGACAATCCTTCAGGCCTGTTACAGAGAAACTACCATTCACAGTATCCATTTGGAATTGCCTTTGACTGCTCCAACAAATCTCACCAAATGTCCCAGATTTCAAAGGTAGCGCAGATTCTGGGTCTACAACAAGAAGATTCTCTGGAAACTAAATCTGTGAGCAGTTCAGGGGATAGGAATAATACCTTGACCCCTGAACTGGATGGATGGAGAACTCCTCTGCCATGTGGTACAAGGGGCAGCAACAACAGAAAAAGACTGTTGCTCAACTGCAATGTACATGTGCACTTAACTTCCCTTCAGGTTCTACTCAACCTCCTGCTGTTGCGGCAAGGACTGACCTTCCAGGGGACTGGGCAGGGAATCTCAGATATCGGCAACCCCTGCTTTAAAAATACATAGATCCTGTTGTCAGCAAGCTAGTTCATAATATTTGGAATTATAGCTTGACCTGTTGACTATCCCAACACAATTATAGGTAATAAATATTGCATGAGTGAGCCCCAGGGTGACTATTGGGGAGGGTAATTCAAAACCCTAGTGATGTATCAAGGGGCCTCTACAAGGTCTGCAAAGGGTATCTTGTGGGTGGGAACCCACTGATGTCTTGAATTTCTTATCTTGATGTTTATATGTTTAAATTGTTGCAACCCATTAGGGATAATTTTTGGAGTAATAGCAGCGGCATATACTCCATGATGTCGATTCACTTTAACTCCTCAGACTTCTTTTGGGTTGCCGAATTTCAGGGAATACATTGTCACTTTACAACCCATGGAGCCCTGATGGGAAGGCTGGGTTTTAGCAATACTTACATGTAGTCCTCTATGGTTTGGGTACTCACTTTTAACGCTAGAGATGCAAACTCCCCTAGTAAAAGGCCCAAGCCTGGAATTACAACACAAATTAGTGGACTGATATTGGTGTATTCCAGAGGACCCACCAAAGGAGATCTGAAGAGATGTGTTTTAGGAACAAAAAATATCCACGTTTTCTACTCTTCTTATAATTTGAAACACAATGGGTTGCCATATTCCTACACAAGTCCTTACTCTTTGCACTGAAACAAATCAAAAGAACAGGGAAGGGAGGGTATCAATGGTAAATGGATCCCTAGATGGGAATAAACCAATTGGTGTTTCAGCCTATGCCCCAACCACTGATCGAATTTGCAGAAGGAGACCTAATCCACATGACTGAATTAAATATCGGTTCGGGATCCCTAATTTGACAGGACAGGAACACACATGTCCCACATAGGTGCCTTCTCCAAGTCACTAAAATGTCTAATAGCAATTTAGGCCTATGCAATATCTGGTGGGAACTGCACGGGGGATATCGGAAAAACTCCTATTTCTCACATATGCATAGAACTTACTTGAGAATCAGTTACATATTTTTAAGCAATGCATTGGCATCAGTGGTAACACACTCTGAGATAGCTCAAGTCTACCTAAATGACCAAGCCCGGGTATTGGTAGATATACATTAGCAGCATGAACTCAGGGGTGGAGGTAGACAGATCTTTCTTTCCTCTTTGCTTCAGGACTCTGTTCTGAGGCGGGAACTGTGCACTCACATTCGAATTTATTTTAAAGACAAAAATATAGGGGAGGTCTCTCAGTCAAAATTGTGGTATACTCTTAAGGTTGTCCACTGGGACAAATGTATTGCCTTATGGCAATTGTCAAAAGACTTAGGCGTCTTAATAAAGAGAGGCTAATCCAAGAACAAGAGGTAGCAGGATCCTATTATAGGGCTGCACAGTAACCCTGTCTCCTTTGAGGAGTAACTGCTCTTATGGGAGCTTAAAAACAAAGCAAAGCTCTTTATTTTACGCTTAAAAAGCGAGGGCCAGATGTATAAAGATTTTTGAGGTTGCAAACGGCCTGATTCACTGAATCGGGGCATTTGCGACTGTAAAAAGCATTTTTAATGTACAAAGCCCCAGTTGCAATTCGGTAACCTATTATTAAGAGTCCTGTTTAGGGCGCTTCTTCCTAATATAGAATCGCAGTGGCATGTGTGAAAGTTTTGCGACTGAAATGCAGTCGCAAAACATTCACATTTTACCACCTATTTCAAGTAGGTGGTAACCCATTCTCAAATGGTGTTCGTAAAAACATTTTTTAAGAGCCACTGCCTACTCTTAAAAAATAAAAATAAAAATTTTCATTTTCTTTTTGAAACACATCCCATTTTCCTTTTAGGAAAACAGGCTGCATTTAAAAAAAATAAGATTGCTTTATTGAAAGCAATCACAAACATGATGGTTCGCTGACCTCAGCAGACCACCGTCCTTGCGCTTTTTGCGATTCACAATGGGTCGCAACTTGAGGCCTACCTCATGAAGTGAGAATCATAGAAAGTGTAAAGCAGACTTTCGTACATGGGCGTTTGCATTTACCAAATAGCTAATCGCAAACATTCGCTTTTTGGTAATGCAAACCATTCCCTACGTACATCTAGCCCTAAGTGCCATGCCAAAGGAAATAGTGTGGGAACCCTTCTAGTAAGACAATTGCAAGAAAAAACAAGAAAGGAGCACTCACTCCCCTTGCGATGCAGGGTCAATACTTAGATAGAGCTCAAAAGCTGCATCTAATCTCTGACCAAAGAGACTCTCTCAACTCAGATTACACAGGTGGCGATAAAATCCTTACAGGTCAATAATACACTCAGCCTGAATGGCTTTATGGGGAGATTATGCAAGACTTTTTCCCATCTTGTTGTCCCACATCTCACAAGCTGTTCAACTCCTTCTCACAGGGAACTGACGTGACTCCCTCAGTGGCAGAGGCCACAATCTCCATAATTCAAAAGTAGGGTGAAGACCCCAAACTTTGCTCCTCATATAGGCAGATTGCACTAATCAACGTTGATTTTCAAAATGTCCCCAAAATCCTGGCAACACGGTTGGAAAAGATTCCTCTATTTCTGAGAAATCCTGATCATTCAGATTTTATTAAAATTCACCAGACTCTTGACAATCTTCACAGGGTCATTTACTTAACTGAGAAGGCAAAGAAAAAGTTTGTCCCTTTGGTTTTATCTACCCTGGATGCGGAGAAAGTCTTTGAATGGGTAGATTGGGCATTTATGAAGCAGCTCCTCATTCGAGTGGGTTTTGACCTTCAATTCTCTGACAGGACTCTTCCAGGCTATTTGTCGCCGTTTGCTAGAAGTATGCTGAATGGCAGAGTGTCCACCTATTTGCCTCTAAGCAGGGGCAATTGTTAAGGGTGCCCACTGTCCCCTTTAATGTTCGCCATACCTATAGCACCCCTGGCATGAGTTAACCAGCAAAATGGGGCAATACAAGGCTTACGCTTGGGGTGAGACGTTAATAAAATTATGATATTCATGGACAATGTTTCACTGACTTTGACAGACTCCGGAACTCCTCTTTTTTCTCTAGGAGCACCTGATGGACTATGAGGCAGCCTATGGGTTCAAAGTTAACCTAGCCAAATCTGAGCTATTGAACCTTACTTTCTCAAATACAGAGACTGGTGCGACCGGGAGATTGCGGGCCCATCTTTGTGGGATCTGATATGGAAGCCAAAGTGTGACCACCATATTAACACTTACCATACTACTCCCACTTCCACAAGACTCAACGTTTGCCATTTTGTTAACCAGAAATTCCATTTGACATCCTACCCCTCGCCATACACACCGGGACACTTTAACTTAACATTTACGACTGCTCTCCAACTAGGTCTTTCTTTCACAGGTTGGCGAGGTGGGAACTGCCTTATGATTTCAGATATATTTTGTACTCGCACAATTATATCCTTTGGTGGAATGCAAGGTAAACTTTCATGTGGGTAAGACAGAGAGGTTTTATTACACACAACTCTAAAATTGGGTTCTGCAGCTGGGGTGAGAGATGCGGCAATAGAGACTCAAGCCCTTTTGTAAAATGTAGCCGCAAGCTATTGACTCTAGGGGTGTGATATGGCAGTTATACGCACTCCTTCTAGATTCAAGCCCATATATATTCTGCATCCCAAATGGCTAGATATCTTAGAGGTACACCTGGTGGCATTTACAGATGCTAAATAATTGTGGATTTAAAGGGATTTGGTCAAAGCCTGCATAACACATTAGGGAAGGAAGTTCACTTTAGATTTCTACTAGACAGCTGTAGGTACCAAATTAAACTTCATAATATTTACCCTCTTATGGACCCAACTTGTTGGAGGAGATGTGGTATTTTCAGGCATATGAACCATATCTGGTGGGACTTCCCCCATATCCTGCCTTTTTGGATGGAAGTGGTCAAAGCACTTAAATGTATTCTTGGATAGCCTCTCCCTCAGGATCTTCCTACACTACATCTCCTGTGAGATCACGACTCCTGAAGTTTCAAAGCAAGGCAGACAAAATAATACCGTAGAGTTGCTTGGGGCAACAAAGACCACAATAGTGGCATATTGGAAAAAAGCTGACTCCCCCTGCTTTCCCAATGACGCTCTCGATTATTGAATCTCATCACCATGGAGAAACTTAATTCAAACTTAGTTGGGGGGAAGCAGGACTTTGAGTTGATATGGGGACCAGTACTTCCCTATTTATCTGAGGGGAACCAGCTTCGATGTAGCCATCAAGGTTTAAAGCTCTGAAAGTATTTACACTCTAGCAGGGAGAGTGAAATGCAAAAACATACTCAGTGTTCCCTTAGAGCTTATTTTGGAGGGGAGAGATATGCAAAAGCTGTTTTGCGGGCTACACAGTACCGTAAGTGGTTCGACAAACTGTGAAGATTATTTTAATGAATAAAAGGCTCAGGGGGAGAGGAGTGTTCGTAGTTTTTTGTTACAATTAAGTGATGCTGCATTGTACTCTTAAGTGAGGGCACTCTGGGAGACTATTTTCTCATTACTGTAGCAATGCTGTACGACCGTTTAGCATATTGTTCTCCTCAACAGCCTTGTTCTTGATTCCTGGTATGTACATACGTTATTTGAAAAATCGAATAAAATGTCATTGTTAAAAAAACTTATTTTGGAGCACCTTTGATAATAAAACATTAGGGCCAGAGGTACGAAGCATTTTACTGGGCCCCTTTGGGCTGTTTGCGACCAGTAAAATGCTTTTTTAGATAAGATAAGATAAGAGGCATTTATAGAGCGCACGGCTACCCCCGACGGAGGTGTCCCAGCACTAAATGCAGATTACCAGAGAGGAAAGAAGGGAGAGAGCTACGCGAGGCTAAAGAGCCAGGTTTTTAGTGCTTTCCTAAATGCCAGTTCAGACTCTATCAGCCGAAGGTGGGTAGGCAAGAAGTTCCAGAGTGACGTCGTTCTCACCGAGAAAGCTCGTCCGCCCAACCTGGCCTTAGAGAAGCGGCAAATTCTGAGCAATTTCAGGTGATTGGATCTCAGAACCCTGTCTTGATGATAATTTTGGAGTCTTAATTTAAGGTAATGCGGGCCCCGATCTCTAGAAGCTCTGTAGGCAAAGGTGAGTGCCTTAAATTCAATCCTCCTTTTGACCGGTAGCCAGTGGAGGCTCCGCAGATGAGGGGATATATGGTGGCGGAACGGCACCTTCCTTATGAGTCGTGCCGCAGCATTTTGAACAATTTGCAACCGGCGGATCAAATATGCTGGTAGTCCGATGTAAAGACTGTTGTCATAATCCAGCTGGGACGTGACCAATGCATGGACCACTGTCTTCCTGCAGTCCATAGGGAGGAGATAAAGGAATCTCCTCAAAGCTCTCAGCTTCCAGAAGCAGGATGAGGAGGCCTGGCAGATCTGGGCCTTGCAAGAGAGGTCCGAGTCAAATTTAAACCCCAGGTTTCTAGCTGAATCTACTGGGATTGGCCGGGGGTTTAACTCAGCCGGCCACCAGAGCTCCGGTAGCAGGGGGGAAGATTGATCAAAGAATAAAACCTCTGTTTTCTCGGTGTTCAATTTCAAGCAGCTTTCCATCTTCCAGGCCGCGATATTATTCAGACATTGTTTGAAGTTGGCAAAGGCAGCCTCAGAGTGCTCTCTGAAAGAGAACACCAGCTGAGTATCATCAGCATAGGATACCACTTTTACTCCCCATTGCTCGTCAACCGTTGCGAGGAGGGTAAGATAGACATTGAATAGTAATGGACTCAAAGCAGAGTCCTGGGGAACACCACAAACAAGGGGTTTCTGTGAGGACACATGGGGAATACCCGCTGAGAGCGGTCCTCCAGAAACGAGTGGAACCAGGCCAGCGCGGAACCCCCCACTCCCAAGTGTTTGAGTCTCTCCAAGAGAATTCGATGAGACACTGTGTCGAATGCCGCGGAGAGATCCAATAGCACCAGCATTGCAGAGTTACCCTGGTCTACCGCTTCACGCACAGTTTCAGCCACTTCCAGGAGAGCTGTCTCAGTGCTGTAGCCTGATCTGAAACCGGATTGGGAATCATGGAGACATCAGTTAGATTCAAGGAAATTGGACAGTTGTTTCTGGACTTCCTTTTCAAGAATTTTTGCAGGTGCTGGTAGAAGGGAGATAGGCCTAAAATTTCTGTGCTCAGCTGGGTCAGCATCAGGTTTCTTAAGAATAGGCAGTAGATAGGCCTGTTTCCAGGTGGCAGGGTAGATCCCCGTGGTCAAAGATGAATTCCAAATCGGGCTCAACACTGTATTCAACCATGGGGCAAGTAATTTGAAGAACTGGGCCGGGCAGGGGTCGCCAGGGGAGCCTGATTTACAATTATACAGTTCTCTAAGAGATGCCTCCGGGAGAAGAGGGCAGAATTCGTACCAGGTGTCATGGGGGTCCGAGGTGGAATTAGACATGGAAGATAATGTAGCCGGTGGGAAGGAGGAATAAATCAAATGTATTTTCTCCTGAAAGAAGTCAGATAAGTCCTCGCAAAGGGCGACAGTAGGGGATACAGTGCTGTCAAGGGCTTTTGGCTTAATAAAGCCTTGAACAATTTTAAAAACGTCTTTGGCTGAGTTACCGGATAATTTAATTTATTTTTATCATCTACCAACCCTATTTTGTGAGTCGGTAACCTATTACTGACTCGCAAAATAGGGTTTGCGAGTCGCTATTAGGAAGGGGCATGTTAAGGGTGTCACTTCCTAATAGCGTGTCATACTGGTATGTAGGAATGTTTTGCGACCCAGAACTTTGATGGTCGTTAGCCAGTTGTGCCTTCTGAGAGGGAGTGAGGACAAAACAAAGAAACACCAAGTGCATATGTCCACTACTTAATATACACATGCAAATACTTTTCATGGATATTACAGCAATAAATAAGAGAAAAATTGAGATTGTGAACATTTTGACTACCATTTTTCATAGTAGGGTGTAAGATAAACCCAACATTTGTCACATTGGTAAACTTATTTTGACTAATTACTATATTAGTGTGCCATGATTCGCAAGCAGGCAATCCAGGGATAATGATACATTTAGTAATGGAAACATTCTTACTTTACCAAGATTACCCATAGCATGCTGCCCATGATAGAATTGATGTAGTGGTGCAAATACCTCTTCGGTTTTCCTAGAATCTATGTAAAATTCTAAAGAAAAAAAAGATCAACTCAAAATGATGTAGGTGTTTGATGGCATCAAAGAAAGTAAACCACTGCATGTAAGATAGTGAGTTTAAGTTGCACAATGCCAACCTTGTGTACAATTATGGAGGCAAAATTGAAATGTAAAACTGTGGTATATGATGGTAAATGCACTCAAACATGAACCTCACAATAAATTTTCATTGTGCCAACATCCATCATATACCAAAACAACATATGTTACTGATAAAAAAAATCAACAACTAAGAAGGAGCGTAGATTTATACACATAAGTGTTGCTTCATTAGTCCACAAGATTATACTATTTCAAAACAATCGATCCAATGTTAATGATTCAATGCAATGTAGTCATTCAGGAGTCTTGTATATCTTTTTGAATCCAGATTTATTCAATATTTCAATTCACAGGAGTAGTTCATTCAGCCCAGCCAATGCGTTTCGTTCCTTTAGGACTTCATTAGGGTTGTAAATTCATCAGAGTCAATTTACTGAGTGGTGTGTGGTCCTTGATCCAATATTCTTCATAGAGAGACATTCATGTAGAAGGGTGGTATACTACCCCCAGTTCTATCTTCATCCTTCGTGCTTCCCAATTGTAATGCCACAGAATTAGCGTGTCTTCCCACATCTCATTCATTGAAAGCCCATGATACATGTCTTTAGCTGCATAGACTTAGGGGGACTGCGCACAATTTTGACCAGTGAACGCTGCCCATGAAAATGCACAATTATGTTCATGTGGGCAATTAAAATGTGAAGATGTGCGTTGGCATTAGTAGAAGTGAGCGTTAGGCCAGCACTAAATGTTTAATTACATGCGAATAATTCTGTAACAGCTCAGTTTGTTGTCTCTGCGTGAGGCTATGTGCATGTCTGTGTGTGTGGGTGTGTGTGTTGTGCATGCACATGTGTGCAAGCACATTTTTGGAAGCATTACCGCCAACTTAGAAATGATTTTATACCTCACTCAGGGGGTTAGGCACTTTGACTTACTTTTTTGCAGCATCGCGAGGGCGGCCGGTGAGAGCAGCAATCCATAGGGCCTGGCCTGCCTTGTGGCCAGCTGCTGCAATGGCAGGCATGATGACATGAGGATTGCTCGGCCCAGCTAGGTAAAGCTGCACAGTGAGTCAGGGGTCCCGGGTGTGCTCTGTGCAGCTGAGCTGCGGAGAGTAAACAAACCACCACTCCGTCCACCGCAGTCTGTGTTCAGCCGCTCACCACCCGCTGTGGGGTCGGGTCAGCGTCACAGGATTAATTACCAACGCGAGTTGCATTACATTGCAACCAGCAGCTAAAACAAATTCTTTGTGATTCAACTGCTGCCCGCTCACGCTGCAGGTGGCAGGACCCACCCTGACCTGCCTATTACTGTGAGTCTGACAAACCCACTCCTAACCTTACTTGCTGACACTGTCTCGGTAGTAGCCATTGGGCAGGCACTGACTCCTGATGTCAGTGAAATGTATCATATTGCCCTGCGGTGATTGAATCCTAATATAAATCATGTTTTACATTGTAGCAGTAGCAGCTAGAACTGAGCCAGCCTCCAAGCCTGCCGAGCAGCGCGCAATGCACGCTGCCACTCCAGCTTCACTAAATGGTGTTATTTGTAACCAGCGCTCCGGGCTGCTTGACAGCTGAGGAGGCCATATATGCATGACTTTGCATTTCAGTGCAGTGATGCGGACCACCACACTGAAATGCGTTAGTCTAATGCCTGGTGCGTGGTACTTGGCAGGGCCGCAGATGTGTTTAGTGGACAGGAGCATTTTCTTAGATTGCCATGGACGAGAACGCTGAATAAGATGGTGAATGAATTGGTGATGCAGGAAACCATCACGCCGTCAAGTCAGGGGTGCTGTCAAAGGCTATCCTATGGTAAAAAGTAAAAGAAAATTGTTAAATTATGATCTTGAGAAGAAGTGGAAACAAAACTTGAGAAACTAAAATCAAACCCATTGAAAAAATGTTTTTCCCTTGATAGGCATCTGCCACAGTACATTTGCACTGCAGTGTATGTTGATGGCAACAAGAAACAACAATTTGCCAGTGCAGTGAATGCCACAGTCAGAAGCTGGTATGCAGCAGCAAACGAGAAAAGCATCTGCACAACGGAACCAAGGGAAGCTCTGTTATCTTAATCTGTCCACAATGTGATACAATTTATAGAAGATGGAAAAGCATGTTATGATAGTTAGTGGCACAAGCGGGGTAGTTAAAATTACGGTTTTTCTTTCCAGGGACCAAAATTCAGTAATAACTGCAAACCTGGCCACTTGCCTTCATGAGGCTTGGAAAATATCAAAGATGGAGTGAAATGTCATTGTTTTTCTAACATATCACACGTGGGGAGTAGTATTTTCATATTGCCCACCCACACAAGAAATGTTTCACCTTCTATGGCATTGAGGTGATTCATGCATCAAAACAAGGAGGAGACCGAGAGTTGAAACTGCGAAGAAGAGAAAGTGAACTCATTCTCAAATTTAACACAGTCAAACTGGGACTTAACAAGGATGCAGAAATGCATGTCTGGTTGGGCGATACATGAATGACTGTCCGAATGCCATTTACATTGCTGTCACCCTGACCTGTATGACACTACGGTCCTTTACTACCTACCTTCACCCTCAATGAGACATGACAACTTGACGTTCTTGTGTTCTAGTATTGTCTATCTTGATATCACCTGAACACTCATAGCTTATATTCCAGGTTGCATACGGAGGTTGCTGCCTAGACCCTATTTTTCGCAGGGCTACACCCCTTAGTTTATTTTATCTCCTCTCACATGTATGGGCCTCCAGATGGGGCTTTTTCCTTCCTCTCCCCCCCTTTTGGATTTTTTGGGATTCTTTCCCTCCCAATATGGCCGCCACTTAAGCCATTCCTTGCAGACTATTCTGCTTTGCTTCACAGGGGCAGCCCTCTGACCCCTAGAGTTATCCCCAGTCACCATGGGGACGCATAACTGTTCACTTAGCAGGCCGGTAAGTTTCTCCATACATAGGGGGGTTCTCACCATAGTGGGGATTGCCTCTCCCAACACTTATAACTAAGGACTCATGTGACTATTACACGAGCCTTCACCTACTCACTCTCCTTTTCCCGTTATTATTTCACTACGTCACACCCTGTATTACAAGTTATTGTTTGGCTCCCCTTTTTACTCGCACCATTGTGCACGGTCCCGAATGCGGGTTCGATTCCTATGAACCCCACATCATTCCAAGATGGTGCTGACTATTCCCCCCCACGTGACCCGGAATATACTACATTTCCGGTTATCACTGCTCTTAAGGCCCGCAAACTGAGTGTTCGGTGCTCATGCCGACAGATCGATATCAGACGTCAGTGATCGGACGTCCTCTTTCTCAGTAAGTAGAACCTGCAATACAAAACCGTGCGGAGCGGTTTGCCCGACATTTCCGTTTGTCCCGCACCACTTATATGCCAGAACGAAAACCCGATGGTTTTTTAACTGGTGCTTTTCTATTTTGTCTCTTCCTTGTCTCTCTCCCCCCTCCCCTGCAGATTTTATTTCCTTTGCTATACAGAGCGGGATTCGCTTACTAGTAATATTACGGTAAGCGTCACAGGGACCACGTTGTACTCTAGAGCAAGTGCTCATACCTGAAGGACCATAGTCCTTCTATTATATATTATATTATATTTTTTTTTTCCACGAACGTCCCAGGGTTTATAAGCGGCTCACCACTGTTCCCTTTTTGACCAGGTCAGGCCTAGATCACGTACTATATACCACGTCTCACATGGCCTATCTCTTATGAACCACCACGGAAACACTAGGTTGCCATTTGTTCCACCAGACCAAACAATATGACGCTAACCTTGATATAGCTAGAGTTTTGGTCTAACGTTGATTGCATTCACACGTAAACTTCTTGAATATAAACTATGGTCACAATTGATTTTCATTTATCCTGTTAATCTTTCTATTTCATATTCCGAAATTTGGGATACCAACATTCCGTATGTATATCAATGAACCTGTTGGAATTATTGTGTCCATTCTAAATTATTATCTACCCTTAACATTATGGGATGACGTTGGCCTCTTTCTCTCTCTCTCTTCCTCTTCTCTCCTCCCACCCTTCCCTCCTCCACTCTTATGGAATGAGTCTATTTCCCCCGCCTTCTATGTCCCTATCCTGCAACACTCATACTTTGGAACAATCTATTGTTCCCTTTTTCTAGTCTCTTTATACTACTATCTGTTTACATCTTGATCCCATTTCTTTCCCTTCCTGTCTCCTTCCTGCTCATATCATGTCACATCTCTGCCCTCGCCCTAATTTCTTCAAAAAACTCTCACGGGTGATCTGTACCTTACATTGATTTTGCTGTATTGATGAAAATACGCTATATTATGTTTTTTAACGAAATCGTTTATTTTGGGTATTTGTTGTATTTTATTTGGTTGCTTTTGTTTGCTCTCTGTGACTGTACAGCCCTGAGGAAGCCCCATGGCCAGACGGCCGATCTAGGGGGCGAAACACGTGTCGGCTGTTTATTTGAATATCACTTGTCCTATAGTTTTGTGATCTATTGCTGAAGTATATGACTCAGATTGTTGATAAGAGTCAAGCACCAAATAGATCTTCTTACGGAGCAATAAATTGGAATTTTTCCAGAAATAAGAGTGACGATTTCTACTTGTTCTGGCACACCGTTAAGCCGATTTCTCACAATGGGGAAGGGGTCTCCCATTGCCAAGAACAAGTGAACCTTAAATTTTGGGCTCTATTATCAAAGGTTTGCTGAGGATCAGGACCCATTACCCCTCATTCCCTGGATACAATTTATAGAAGATGGAAAAGCATGTTATGATTGTTAGTGGCACAAGCGGGGTAGTTAAAATTACGTTTTTTCTTTTCAGGGACCAAAATTCAGTAATAACTGCAAACCTGGCCACTTGCCTTTATGAGGCTTGGAAAATATCAAAGATGGAGTGAAATGTCATTGTTTTTCTAACATATCACACGTGGGGAGTAGGTACGTTATGTTATATTGTTAATTTAAATTACAGAGCACAACCAAATAGTGTAGCAAAAACTGACTTAGATGTCAGTTTATTTAATCATGAAAAGATAGTCATTCATATCAAAATTCAATACAGATTTCCAATGAAGTATGTAGTAGTTGACACGTCGTAGATGTTTAGTGAAATGTTGACAGCCGACACGTGTTTCGTCGCAAGACGACTTCTTCAAGGCTCATCAGTATCTAGGTTTTCTTTAATTCGAACACCAAATTTTTTCAATGTATTAAAAAGTCGCAAAGTAGACTGAAATGACCGTATTTGATCAGAAGTAGTATTCTTGAATATTTAGTAGGTCAATGTTGAGAGAGACGTAATTGTCCGTGTCACAGTATCACTAGACTAATGCTTTCCCATGATCCAGCAGCAGGATCCCTGCTGGAAAACTCCTGATTTCCGGGAGTATGTCTTCACTTCGTCCCAACCGTTATGTTATGTAGCGTAGCTCCCTGCACAGTAATATTTTCATGTTTGAATTTTAAATGGCTCATGTTTTATAAGTGTGTTTTAAATCTGGGAATACTTGAAAGTTATTTTTACCTATATATTTTTTTTAAGAGTTTTATATAGCGCGAACTAGACCCTAGAAATCAGGTATCAGAGCTCTTTACATGAGCATCAGTTTCCTTACAGAAGGACACATTCATTTTTGTTAGGCACGGGGAGATTAAGTGATTTGCCCAGAATCACAGGATGTTGAGCGTCGTTGCCGAGACTCGAACCCGGTTCCCCAGCTTTGAGGTCGACCGCTCTAGCCGTAAGGCTACATCCTCTTTCCTATATGGCTGAAAGGCCTTCAACTAAAAGTGTTATTGAGAAAAAGAGGGAGAAGCGGAGTGAGTGAGTGAAAGAGGGAGAGCTAGAGAGTGAGAGTGTGAGTTGAGGGAGTGAGATAAAGTGACAAAGAGAATGAAAGAGTGAGAGTGAGTGAGAGTGTGACAGTTATGCAAGTGTAGACACTGTACTATGGAGTCAGGACCCGGGGAGACAGCCGAGAGGTTCAAGGGATCCCGTGAAGAACCTACAAATTTATTGAGAGGCAGGGAGCATAAGGTGTTCTGAGACGTAATAGCAGATGAAGGGCCAGATGTAGGTAAAAGGAATTTTGCGAGTCCTTAATAGCGATTTTTAGGGAATCGCTATTAAGGACTCGCAAAATGCTATGTAGGTAGGAATCGCAATAATTTTTGCGATTCCTACACATTCCTTATTTGCGAGTCGCAAATAAGGAATGGCTTCCCATTCATTCCTATGCGCCAAGAGGCCCATAGGAATGAATGGGAATTGCGCGCGCAATTTGCGAGTACCCAGTAGGTACTCACGAATTGCGCGCGCAATTTCAAGGGTGCAAGGGTTCCAGTAGGACACCCTGGTGTACCCCTGAATTGTGCATGTGTGCACATGTGGGGCACATACATGCCCTAAGGGCATGTATGTGTGCCACATGGCACTTAAAAAAAAGCAAAAAAGTGCTTTTTTAAAGGAAATCGCAAATTACCACCAACTTGAAGTTGGTGGTAATTTGCGATTCCTTAAGGCAATATCGCAATTTGTGATGCCTTCCTGCATAGCATTTAGAGAATTGCAAAATGCGATTCTCTAACTGCTTGCGCAAAATAAGGAATCGCAATTTTTGCGATTCCTTATTTTGCGAGTAGGTTTAAACTTACCTACATAGCACAAAGCTAATTTGTGATCGCGAACGCTGAAATTCTGCGAATTTCAGCGTTTGCGATCGCAAATTGGCTTCCTACATCTGGCCCGAAGTGAGTTGAACGCTCCAAAGGAACTCAAGTGTTGAGAGGGATGGAGACTAGAGAGTGTTAAGAGGCTCATAAATTTGATGAAGGACAAGAAGGGAGTCTGACACAAAGATTGTGGGATAAATCAGAAATTCGAAGGGCTAAGGGGCATAAGGCAACAAGGAGATAAGAGGCTGTAGTGCACAATTGAAAGTGGACTGATAAGCACAGAGAGATTGAGGAGCACAAGGAGCCCACAAATGCGCCTCTCAAGGTAATGAAGAGTACAAGAACGGAAAAGGGTGGTGGTGCTGAGAAAGTTTAACAGTACAGGAAGGATACAGGAAGGAGCCTGAGCAGGCTGAACAGTATGTGGGAGGGTATTCAGCAGTACAGGACTGAGGAGGAGAGGAACTTAAGGGCTGCAGTTGGCAAGCCTGAGAACGTCTATGTTTTTTGGCACATGTATGTGAAACAATGGACTGTTAAATGTAATACTTGACACAATTTTTCAAGCAATTCTCCAGGAGAAAACCCTCTCGAACGCCCCCTATAGCCAATCTAACTAATTTACTTAGCTTTCTCGTTGAACTTCGTGGAAAGGTTTTACACCCTACAACTTTCAGAGATCACCAATTGCCACTGCTACACACCTCTCAGTAATGATTTGTAAAATAAAAATCCATCTGGAGCATGACATCCTTGGTGATATGAAGCCACCTGGTACCTTTAAGTCTGGGATATGAATTTCCAAAGGTTTCCATCATATACCTCACACTGTACTGATCAGCACCATATGCTCCTACCAGCAGTTTCCATGTGCTCTCCACCTGTGCCCCCAAAGAAACAGATTCAGTTTGTAGACAGTTCTTAATATTTCATTTAAATGTGTGTTCCAAAAATACTTTTATCCGGGCTTTTTGCAATAAATGCCCATCAACATGCTCATCCCACTAGGGTGTAAAAAGACCCTGTTGGTAATATGTTGGACCATGAACTTGATTTTGCCAATATTTTAAACTTGCAAAAATGTTTCATTACAATGCAAGAGATAGGGAGGCTTTTTGGTTGATTTTCTCCTTTAGAAGGCTGACATTCTTCAACAAACTTTTTTAATGAAGACCTTTTAGACTTACATTGTAATGTAATCTTTAGATGGAAGGAAAAATAGCTGGTAAAACCTGGTGGGATATTGGTGGTATTTGTAAAGATGTATCACAGTGCAATTTCAGTTTTTAATTAGATGCACTTTAGGTAATCCTCTCAAAATTGCTGTAAAAATAATAATGTGCTTAAAATGCTACTTGAACCTATGGGCACCCTTGAAAAATAATGGATTTTTTACTTCGGCATAATAAATCACTTCAGAATAAAAAAGGAACGTCTTTTGAGCATTCAATTAACTGAAGATGAATAAACATCACTTGTACTTAAGTCTGAGGTTTAAAATATGTTTTTCATTCTTTTTTACTTCATCATAAAATAGTTTAAGGTTGGAGATGAATTAGTAAGTAAAAGTTTGCATCAATGGGTATTATGCAACACTTTGAAAAGGTACCATTTAAATAGCGGTTACAGACCTAAAGTTGGAAAAATTATTAACTTTCATTCTAATGATATATTATACCTCTACATGCACATGCTTCCTCTTTTGCATCTTTCTAAAGGTGGTTAATCGTCAGGTTACGCTACATTGCTGGCTTCTTATCTAAGAATTTTCAAATCTAATAACAGTGGTGGTTTCTCTATGGGGGCATTATGGGCATTGCCCTACCACATTAAGAAGGAAGGAGGAGGATGAGACTGGTTCACTTGTTTCCTGTATTCATACCTTCACTGTTTACCGACAGCAGTGGGAGTCCAGAATAGCATTACACATAAGCTACATAAGTGCGGTGGAGTGTGGTACCATAATGTTTGCCTTTAACTTGCAAATTCAGTCAGTGTGTCTGAGGGCCGGCTAGAGGGCGGAGGGCTCAACAGAAACCAGTGGCTTTTGCCAACACTTTGGGTAGTAATTTCATTGGCTCCTAGTGCTGGTATAGTGGTCAGCACACCTCCAAGTTCCTGACTCTTTCCCTTATTGGTTGGTCTGACTGTGTCTCAGCCAATAAGGAAGGAGACGGTGAACAGGATGATACAAGAACAAAGACTCATTGTCATCCTAGCTTACACATGTCTTTGGCCTTCAACTGCCCCCCCCCCCCCCTCAATTCACTGGTTGCAGCCTCAGGACTTTCCTGCGGCTGACGGTCTGGGAGCTAGCGCTGACCATTTATGTGAGCTCTGGAAGCAGACACGTGAGTTCAGAGGGCTGTTGCAGCACCATATCAGGCGGTCCCACACCCCTCTGCCTTATGTCCACGCTGTATACTAACAGAATCCGGAGCTCCACCCGTCTGATCTGTGAAAGCAGAGCACAGGCCCCGACTTGACACTTCCGCACACACAGACCAAGTAAGTAATGGAGCTGCTTACATTGCTAAAGACTGTGAAAACGTGACACCTATTTCCATTAAAATAAGAAAAATGTTGGTGATCCATGGGAATTTATTTCTTATCTACAGATCAGACTTTACTGAGCCATAACCTATCTTAGAAGAGGGGTGATGGTGATGTCATTGTATTTTGACAAGAGAAGCACTGTCCAATGCACCCAGATATTGAAAGGTATGGCTTCTCCCAATATTTCCTAATTTATGGTTTTAGCATTAGGACATCTGATTTGGCAGTGCAGCTCCGAGGGCCTTTGCCTCACTGCACCACGCAGCCCAGTGTACCCTCTCCCACTGGGGTTACTTGCTCTAAAGCAAAATCAACCAAAAAGTAAAAAATGTAAGCTAACCTCAGTGACTGCATGAGGTAAATGAAAAAATCAGAAAAAGGGCAACCTAGCCTCGTTGATTTAAATGTTATGACTGTGTGGCCTAGAAGGTGGGGAGGTTGGAGGAGTTCGATTCTCAGGAGAACATACCCTCAAATCTGGAGTGGACCTCAAGGAGAGTGGGTGATGAACATAGTACCTATACCAATGTGTGATATTACCTGTGTCTCTGCAGAGGCACTAGTAAGGTAGGGCCATATTTACGAAAAAGTAACTCAGCTCTGCACAGGAAGTCACCTTGCTGTGCCACGCTGCGCCATAGGGAAAGGGCATTCCTGTCCTTGTCCCTGCACTGGTGCTGTTCTAGCTGCCTAACCCCAACGCAGAAACCCATGCACCACGGAGCAAGACAGGATTGTTTTTGTGCAAGAAAGGGCACCTTCCTGAGCAAACACACAGAAAGTGGAAGTTACGGGGAGAAATAAAGATATTTCGCCTCGTCACGCCTCCCCTGGGAGGTCGTAAGATTTTGGCACATTCCCAGGTTTACAAGTTCTTGTAAATCTGGGGATGCATCAGAATCCATGGGAGTTGCATGGGAACACCCACTGGACACTGAGGAAGGAATTGCGATCCTGGTGCATTCCACAATCGACGGCCGCCATGTCAGTATGTGCAATGTTCAATAAACACCCAATGGTAATATTAGTGTTACTAGATGATATGTAAATACATAGTACCTGATTAGGTTTGCCACATGCTGGTAATCCATAATAAGTACCTTCACGCAATCCTTGCCTAAAATAGGCTGCCACTCAGGAGCAGTTCTTAATTGTAAAATGGTCTCGCTCATTGTCAGGCGCCCATTACAACTTCCGTAATGCCTCCAAGACCATTGATCAAATTACGATTTACGTAGGGAACCCACGTGTTGTTCCTACAATTGTCCTTAGTTTGACCTGTTGTTTGCAATCTATCTCCCAGAGTATACACTCTTGTATATCACATCTGTGTTACTGGTTTTCTTTGAGCATTTTATTGTGCAATGAATCACAAGTCTTTTTTCTTAAATCTTAGCATTTTTTTCTTTGCTTCTTTTCACACAAAGGGGCATATTCTCAAAGACTTATCGTCAATTTATCGGCACTTTAGCGCCGCAAAAGTGGCGATAGATTTTTCGCCCTATTCTCAAGCTGGTGCAAACTGCCGATATCGCCAGTTTTCCAGCGATAGCTGCCGCAAAAAACATCGCCACGGATGAGAGCGACAACTAACGCTAATGATATGCAGAGTAGGCGTTCCCGTGCAAAAACACACTGCAACACCACTTCGTGATATTCCCAACGACCAGCCAGATCTGCGATGCGATCCAAAAACAGGCGATAAGGCGCGTTAGCAGCAGGGATTTAACACCTGCCTTTGACTGGTGTTAAGCAGGACGACAAGCTGCAGTATGAAAGGGAGCCCAGCCCAGAGCCACATCTGAAGACCAACACATGTCATGGAGCAACTGATCATGCAGCTCGGAGACCCAAGAGGTCCACAACACCCACCACCCCCAGGCCCTCCCCCCTCCCCTCCCTGGACTACCACCCAGGCAGCGCAGAACAAGACAGCTGACCCTCCGAAAACGGCATGGCCCCTCAGCCACACAATTGCAGAATGTGGGGAGAGGTGGGAACCAAGTATGTGTGAAGGAGGCAAGTCACCCATGAATAAGAATGTACACAATGCCAAGTGTGGCGGTGATGTGCTGGACAGACATCAGTATGCAGAGCACAGACATGTCGCTGTGGACACATACTGCTGGTGTTTGTAGTGTTGTGGACAGTGGACGCAACCATGTTACCTCAGGCAGTGGGGAAGACCTCGGTCATGTAGCTGTGTCGTCCCCCCCTGTAAGCGTAAGCGGAGTGGGCTGGTCCGGCGTACGCCAGTCCAGCGTAGGAGTGTGAATAAATAGGCCGGGGCTCTGGGCGTGGTTCACTTCCGGGATGGCCAACGCGTCTGCCTGGGCGGCGCCCCTCACCCTGCCACGAGTCCGCCGCCGTGACCGCCAGCCTCCTCAGCCGAAAGCTGGCTTCCGCAAAACAGGCCCCCAGCGCACTCAGCGGCACAGCACCGCGGAGTCATGTGTGTGCTGACTACTGCCTTCGGCCTACACTGCGGTCAGCAGGTCCCCCAATTCAAATCGAGTCTTGATTTATTTATGGCGCAGTTCAGTAGGCAACAGACATTGCTTCCATTGCGGGCCGCCCGGACGACGCATCATCGCTGGCTGCACACCCGCTGAGCGCTTCAGGTGCCACTAACTCTGTGCAGCTCGAGTCAACGCCACGTGGCTCTGGGCCCTTGCTGACCGCTGCCTCCGGCCTACACTGCGGTCAGCAGGTCCCCCAACTCAAATAGAGTCTTCATTTATTGATGGCGCAGTCCAGTAGGCAACAGACATTGCTTCCAGTGCGGCCCGCCCGGACGACGCATCATCGCTGGCTGCACACCCGCTGAGCACTTCAGGTGCCACTAACTCTGTGCAGCTCAAGTGAACGCCACGTGGCTGTGGGCCCTTGCTGACCGCTGCCTCTGGCCTACACTGCGGTCAGCAGGTCCCCCAACTCAAATAGAGTCTTCATTTATTGATGGCGCAGCCCAGTAGGCAACAGACATTGCTTCCAGTGCGGCCCGCCCGGACGACGCATCATCGCTGGCTGCACACCCGCTGAGTGCTTCAGGCCCTTTGCCTTGTTCATAAAGCTTTGTATGGTGGAGGAGCTGCCGACCTGCAGCTGCTATTTAAGCGGTATTCTCCGCAACGCTGTCTTAGATCATCGAACACAGGTCTGATTTTGATCCCCAAGATAAAAAAAGTCAGATGGGGAGGCAAGGGTTTCTCATACCAAGCCGCCAAGCTATGGAATGCTCTCCCCGCACAGCTCAGATTACAAT
This sequence comes from Calotriton arnoldi, assembly GCA_963921515.1. NCBI lineage: Eukaryota > Metazoa > Chordata > Amphibia > Caudata > Salamandridae > Calotriton > Calotriton arnoldi. Next base: position 1,495,415 of record CAWUFW010003501.1, read on the forward strand.
CTAATAGGACTATTTTTAGGAAGCTAATAAAGACCTGGCTCTTTCCCAAACTGGCAGTTTAATCAGTTCAATCCAGTTGTCTTTCACCCAGCGCCAAGACGCCTCGGCATTCGTGCGCTTAACAAATAAGTCAGTCAGTCAGTCAGTCAGGTGCCACTAACTCTGTGCAGCTCAAGTCAATGCCACGTGGCTGTGGGCCCTTGCTGACCGCTGCCTCCGGCCTACACTGCGGTCAGCAGGTCCCCCAATTCAAATAGAGTCTTCATTTATTGATGGCGCAGTCCAGTAGGCAACAGACATTGCACACCCGCCACCACCGCCAGGACCACCTCCAACCAACAACTGCCAGAGTCGGAGGAGTCTTACAGCCAGCCTTTCAAAGTGGCTCACACCTGTCTTGGATGCCATCATCAGCTTGATACCCTGCTCAGCTCTTCAGGTGCCACTAACTTAGTGCACCACAAGTCATGGACCCTTCCTGATTGAGTCTTGTGTGTGTGAAATGTTAATCACTGTTCTAGTTGTTGCCAGCACCAACCACTCCCTGAGGGATGGCTTACACTCACCCCACACCCATCCAGCACAGGCGTCACTGGACATGTGACCCTGGTAATAAAGAGGGGCCGGGCGCATGTGCCCGTAGCCAGTTCCACTATCTATCTAAGTGTGTCTGTGTGGTCATTATGTATGCATGATGGCCCCGGGCCCTACCACATCACATTGTGCTGTGGACAGCGGCCGCAACCATGTCACCTCAGGCAGTGGGTAAGACCTTGGACACATAGCTTTGTCGTCCCCCCCTGTAAGCGTAAGCGGAGTGGGCTGGGCCGGCGTACGCCAGTCCAGCGTAGGGGTGTGAAGAATTTGCCCGGGGCTCTGGGCGTGGTTCAGTTCTGGCCTGGACAAGGAAGAAACTAATGTGTGTGTCTCTGTTGTAGTGTCAGAGCCACCTGGCCCGCAATCGACAATGTTGCAATGTAGCATGCACCCGTAGGGCGGGCTCGCATGAACGGAGAAATGAAGGAACGCAAGACCGCTCGGGGTCTTGGCTCATACATGCCAAGTGTAGTGTGTATCTGTATTGCCGCAGCATGTGCCACATGCCTAGCCTTAATCGCAGCGCTAGTTCAGCCAGGCAGGCAGGAACATCTGTGTCCGCCCTATCCTTACCATAGGCCTACACTCACGTGGCCGCCCACCTTCAACGGCCAACATCACAGTGTCGTTGTCAGGCTTTTGGACATGCGCAGACAGGCATGACAATGGTGTGCCATAGGAGTGCAAGTGATGCAACCGTGCAGCGCACACAAGTAAATAGGCTCGGGGGGGAGGGAGGAGCAGCTGTGAGGCAACGTGACACACAGTGATGCCGCTCATTTGCCACATGCAAGTCATGTCAAACATGAATCCCAAAGTCGCACACATCCCACCCCCAACAAGCCACACCACATTTCCTGAATGCAAGCAGATGACAAACTTACATTAGGGATGAAAGCTCCATTGTCTGAACTATCAGGCGGAGGCACATCTGCACCTCCGACCTCGGAATTGCATGTGCCCGGCACCCCCTGACAGATACTATAGCAGCTGATGACGATTCCCACACTACACACAGCCCGACGAAAGACCAACGTATACACACCCCACACACAGAAGTCCTTGCTCGAAGTTATCTTGCATGGAATGGCCTTCACACTTACTCCCACACCATCCAAGGAGTACAACCGTTGCACACTAAAACAAATCATTGATCCAAGCTGTGGCATTTCATCCATGGAACTGGCGCAGGTCAGAACAGTGCCGCTTCAACCAGAGCCACTAACGCAATGGCAGAACATCACGGACACATGAACAACCCCTGTCACGTGGAACTGTACCGTGCACGTATGCTGCATTTACTGGGGGCATTGCCATTGGCAGTGCTGCGGATCAGTTACCGGCCAAGCTTCCGCCTTGCCAACGTCACCTGCGTCCAGCCTGTGTTGCACTGTCAATCGTGCATATTCGAGTGGTCCATGGATGTCTGCCTATCCAACATGACAGTGGCTCAACTGGATTTTGACATGTGTGTGCGCCCCCTGTTGGCCCACGACCAGGAGTGTCACCGTGATACCCGTTTATGGGATGCCTTGATACTTGGCATACATGCTGGCAGCTGGACCTGGGAGATTGCACAACTCCTCGTGTGCAGTGACCACATTGAACCGCTCCCCTATTCGGCTGAAGCACAAATTGGTGAAAGGGGGTGGACGCAGCACATCTGTCCGGACCTGCTAATGGATTGCCTCGCCGTCTTATTTGATGAAGTCGACAACGACCTCATGTTGGAAATGATAGCCTACGAAGCTGCAATCGCTTTCATGGACGAGTAACTACGTACCTGCAGCCACAACAGATTGGAACCCATTGCACATGTCCCGACACCTTGTTGCATCTTGGAGATCTGGTCACATATCCCACGACAACAGTGGACATGGCTGCATTCGCCTGGACTCCGAATACATGAGCGGACAACAACGCGGGTTAACACACACCTGTGAAAGGTGAGGCACTCCCCCGGAGTGGACAGCAGCGCTTGGCAACATTCCTCATTCTGACATACTGCTGCATTGGTCTGCTGGTTGTGGCACTTATCTTGCCCGTACTGACACGCATATGCTAATAAAGTCTACGCACCTTCACTTGTATTCAACTGTGATGAGTGTTGATTTGAATGACAATGTGTGTCTCACTGCCTATCTGGGTCACGGCCATACATGCGCATTGATAGCATTACCCAGGGAGTACCTTTTTGTGGAATCACTGTCCCTACATTCATCCATACTTTCATACTTGATTGATCATAGCCATGACACATCTGTGTGAATTGGAATGTTTTATTCGCATTCAGTGGAGTGTTGAAGCTGGACCAGTACAGGGCCATGCAAACCCCACTTTACATTGTTGCCCCGTAGAGGGCCAGCCAGAGTCCTTTAGGGATTGACAAGTTCATCGGAAGAGGAAGACTTCAGTCTGCAGTGTGATTGCTGTGTCATTGGTAACCAAAGCAAATATGGCAGTCCATGTCGAGGTCCAAGGTGAGTCTCGCTGAGTGTATCGGGGGACAGTGGAAGGTGTTATTCCAGGGCATGATGCAGAGGGCAGAACCAAGCTGATACAGGCCATATGTCGGAGATTAATGCTGCCACTTCATTCCTACCACAAAGCCAGATTCATCATCATCTTCGTCCTCTGTTGTGTCAGGTGCCTCACATATGGGTGGTGGTGTTTAGTCTGCATCACTGTGTGACACTGACACATCAGGGGCCGGAGGTGGAATGTCTGCCGCACTGTGTGGCACTGACACTTCAGGGGGCGGAGATGTGGATGGAGTAGTAGCAGCAGCATTCATCCGCGCCAGGCCTTGTGGCGGCAATGCCATGACGAGGATCTGCAGGGCATGGAAGATCACAGCTACATCTCGCTGGTGTGCAGCCGTGGCACACATTCTTTCCACCTGCATCCGCTCCAAGCTCTCCATCATTCTCCATATGTGTCCCAACTCCCGGCTGACATTGCTGGAGCCACTCTGACTAGACAGTTGTTCTTGGCTCAGAGTCATGACTCCAGCGATGTCAGCCATGGATTGTTGGAGAGCATGGAGCAGACAGTGGGTGTCCGTTAGGGACTGTAAGTCGTCCCTGATGGGACTTAGACACCCACGTATGGCATCTAGTTTGGCTGCCATGAGGTTGAACCCCACCCGCAGCTGATCAGCCATCTTCTCCTGGCACCCTAACACACGGCGTATGCCATGTGTTGGTCGTGGGGGGTCCTGGGAGACAGCCGTGGTGGTGGGTGCTTCCTGCTGTGTGGTCTGTGCAAGGGGTGGGGTCTCCTCGATGCAGCTGTGCTGCCCTGCTCCTGGAGGTGGGGTGCCGAAGCTGTCCATGAGCTGTTGGAGGGCGTCGGTGTCGATGTTGGGGAGGTCCTCTTCATCATCAGTGGTGAGTTGTTGGGTCTGCTCTGCAGGAGGTGTTGATTCTCCCTCTGCAATGTGAAGGGGAGATGCAGTTTTACATTGTGTTCACATGTATGTACACGCATTGTACAAGTTTACTAACAGACTGCATGACAATGTACATTGTGACTGTTTGTGAGGAGATGCCTATTTGATGCGGGACAGTTGACATTTCTACACCATCAGGGATGTGAGGTTGTACTTGTACATTGTCATCTCACAGTTTCCTGCTATGCCAAATGTGAATGGCCATTTTCTACACACAAGCGGCAGCAGTTGTGTCCTCTGTTGTGTTGTGACAGTGTTGCAGTTTGTTCCACATTGTTGTCAATGTTGAGGTGCTCTGATTCTTATGTGTGTGTGCTGCATTGTGGGTGTGTTGCCCCTTCAGCTCTGATTTGGCTGGCCCTTATCCCTTTCAGGCGGTGTGCCTTTCACTTCTGTGCTTATACAGTGTTGTGATATTGCAGACTTGGGTAAATTGGGCTCTTGGTCGGAGTTGTGACTCTTGGGCATGGTTTGTCCGCAGATGTGCTATACTTAATTGTGCATGTGTGCCATTGTGCCCATCTCCCCCGTCCCCCAGTCCCTGGTCGTTACTCACCCTGTTGCTGTTGGCTCAGGTCATGTTGTGCAGTGTCCGGTCCCCCAACTCCTGCCACCATCTCCCCAATGATGACTCGGGTCACCATTTCCTCCATCTCATCCAGCTCCTGGTGTGTCGCTGGACTCCCACCTCCAGTCTGCATTGCTGCTTTCAGGTTGGCTGCAAGTTTCAGCTTGGTTTTGCGCTTCACATCAGTCCAGCGCTTCTTGCAGTCATCCACTTCCCTTCTCTTCACTCCGACTGCATTCACCTTGGCCAAGATGGACTGCCATATTGTATTTTTAGTTGCCAATGACACAGTGGAGGTGATGAACAGTTGGTGGGGGTGTTCTATCACCTCCGTAATGAGGATCTGGTTTTCCTGCGTACTGAAATGCTGGTTCCTCTTATTCTTCTCCTTGCCCTTCCCTGTCCCCGAGGTCCCAGGCTGGTCCTCCGTGGGGCTTGTGGGGTTCTGGTTGTCCTCTGTACTTGCTCCGGCTACCTCCATGGTGCTTCGCAGTTGTTTGTGTTTTTTTAGTGTTTTTTGTTGCCGCTTTTATAGTGGTTTTTCCCGCCTGACTTGCAGGCCTAGCGCTGCTTATTGCTGAATTTTTTATCGCAGTTGGGCCCATCGCAACTTTTTTCACGTTCGAGTTTAGATTTTTATCGCCGTCCCGGTAATTTTATCACGGACATTTGACGCGTTATCAGGAAACTATCGCATGTTACCGCCGTGTTGAGAATAAGACGTTAACACAGAGTTATTTTCCGCGATAGACGGCGATGTGTGAAATTGCGTTAACCTATTTTGGCGATGATTATCGCACGTTCTTGAGAATATCCCCCAACATTTTTTAGGAAGAGCGTGCTATACATTTGCATACATAATGACATAGGACAAAACTTAAACGAAAACAAAACACAACTTACATGGCAACATTTCATAAATACATGTGGTGACTTAATCAAGAAAACAATTTATGTGCAACAAAACAATCACTATATCTTGTTTACAGTTTAAAACGTGGTTTTCAGACAAGCAACAGACCGGGTGCAGCTGTCTGGCTAGTGTCCTGTAATGTATTGTCTTTGGGACTTTTACCACTTGAGTCCCCTTATATATAGTGCTACATGCTCCTACTAGGCCCTGTTGAAAATGGAGTCAGAGCGTGAGTTAATGCCAGGATGGGATCCTAGATTCCATCTCTCGTATTGCACAACTTGTGTGCACAAAATGACCCAGATGGTAGTTGCTCTTGGCCCCGTGTGTATGTACGCCGATGCGTTTCGACTTTCAAGTGTGGGCCTGCGATATATTTTGGGTAAGGTCTTCTTCAGGGCTTGTTGACTTTGTAGACACGTAATACTAGCTGCTTTGTAAACGCATTAGTTTGGTATTTTAGTTTCTTGTGTTAATTTATTGTTTGTTCCCAAACCCCCTTCCCTTGGGAATATCAGTCAGCTGGCCGTCGGATGCTTTCAGGGGATTGCAGGACCATGCTGCCTCTGCAACTGAATGTGGGACGAAGAACGCGTTCCATCTAGACCGGTTCTGACATACCCCATATTACTCTAGGGCATTTTAAAATTTCATAGTTTTATGCTTGTGGTGCTCCTAGAAGAGGCCAGAGCACTTCCAAGCAATGTTTTTTTCAATGTTTTGGGGTGCTGCAGGAAGTGCAATAGCCCCCAAACAAATGTAAAAAACAGTAGGTCTCCTGAGTCATTTAATCCATGACACCAGGAGAACGTACCATATTTTTTTAAAGCACTCCGAGCTGTAACTCTATGTTCTTCAGCTGGAGTGGGAGGCCCTCTTGTGGTTGTTTTTATGATTGCATGCTGTGGCCTAAAAAATATTAGAATGAAGACTCAGAGACATGTTGGTTTTATTTAAAAAAAAACATGTCTGAGCTTTTCTTTTAACATTTTTCAGTCCACCAAATGCAGTCATAAAAACAACGTTAAAAGAAAGACTCACAGACATGTTGATTTCTTTTTTATTAAACATTTTTATAATAGTCATTATTATTAAACATTACATTGTGTGAATTTCTGAAATATAAATTTGATAAAAAATATTGGTGATTTTTGGAAAAAAGATAGTAAATCTGCTTTATATATTCATTGATATATTCACCCCTTGATAAAGGCAATAGGCCCACTTTTTCACTTTTTATGTTCTGGTGTTAAAGGATGTGCATGGCCTGGCATCGCCTGCCTGTGGGGGGATTGGACGCCTTTGCCAACCTCTTTTCTTTACCTCCTTTTCAGATCTCGTGAAACCTGAGATTGCTGCACTAGACTTAACTTGCGTACAACCTTTCAAATACCATGCAGATTCTCTACCAATGCGAAGGTTATTAGAAAATAAAAATGTTTTCGCCCTCTTAACTATCTGTGCTCTTTCTTTTGGATTTGCATGAAACTCCATATATTAAGATTAAGCTAAATATGCCAAATTTTGAACATGTTCATGATAAAGCAACAAAGATATTAGCAAATCAAAATGCTTTCTCCTCTTTTAATTTAGCCCCTGTGCCACACCTGCCTGAAACCTGTGATTCCTGCACTGGGCTTATTTACCATCAGTCTGTCACATATCATGCTTATTCATTAACCAGTGCCAAATTTATTAGCAAATAAACACTTTTTTACCCACTCCACTTTACTCTGCCCCTCCTTGATAAATGTCCATGACACTCAACATTTTAATAGTAAGCCAGACAGGATGAGGTATCCCAAATTTCACTGTTAGACCTCACACTCTTGGGTGGTAATCTCCCAAAAATGTTTCCTTCACCCCTCCTATCTAGTTGAATTTGTTTTTCTTGGCTTTAGGACCCTGTGCACTTTACCACTGCTAACCAGTGCTAAAGTGCTTGTGCCCGCTCCTTAAAACATGGTAAAATTGACCTACAACTAATTGGCACATTCAATTTATTTGCAATTCCCTGGTATTACCCATACCCAGGGTCTGTAAATTTAATGCTACCAGTGGGCCTGCAGCACTCATTGTGCCACCCACTAAAGTATCACTTTAAAACATGTGTCAGGCCTGAAATTGCAGCTTGTAGTGCAGTTTTAAGATCAAATCTTTAAATTATCATTAACAACAGTCTTTGTTTTACACAGCATGCCGCCTACATCCCAGAGAGGCCCGGCCGCGAAATTAAGCAAAGTGTGACAAGAGCAGAGGAAGCACAGTAAGTTGCCTACAACCTCTTCGGGCCGGCCGCCTTCTTGCTGCTCCTTAAAATAATAACAGCGTGTAGCAGTGAGCCGTCCTGAAAGCCAACTTTCAAATACAAAGAACCAAAGGAAACAACAGGTATGAACATAAAAAATGGAGCCCCCGCGGCCCCCCCCCTCCCCGTATCTCTCTGAGTGACAGCCTGTTAGGGACGTGTGTATGTTTTAAGAGCACAGTCTACCGGGCCCTTCCTATCGGATAGTCAGTGATCCCTCGGTTCTTTTGGCTCCTGGGGATCTGAGAGCAGTTATATAATGCGCAGGTACGTCGGGCAAGTCGATTCCCTGAATTTCATAGAGAGGATTGAGATAAATGGGGCCCATATTTTGGCATATGCAGCACTATCAGTTGCAGCCGTCATAGACAGTCGCTCCATACCGAGTAGGAACCACAGCTGGTGCAGCCACTGTCTGTGGTCAGGGGCTCTATCAGTGCTCCAGTCGGCCAGATTCACCCAGTGCGCTGCGTTTAGAGCGAGGGCTATCTGTTTTCCTCGAGTGGAGTGAAGTGGAAATGGCAGCGCGTTAGGGAGCCCTAGGATTGTGCAGGCTGGGAATCGGGGGATCATGGTCCTGAAGGTGGTGTCGATGTCATCTAGGATTGTCTCCCAGTATCTAGTCAGTTTTGGGAAGTGCCAGAGAAGATGGAGCAGTGTCCATGGGCTGTCACAGCCACGCCAGCAGTTCCCAATGCACTGATCATTCCATTTCTGGATGTGGGCAGGGGTGTAGTACCAGTAAGAGATGACCTTGTATGCTGTTTCTGTGTGCCCTGCGATGTGCGCCATGTGGTGTGTTCTGTAATAGATGTCTTCCCATACTTTGTCCGACAGGGTTCTGCCTAGTTCTGTTTCCCATTGGATCTGCCCAGGAGTCCTGTGGTTTCGGGCTGTCTTAGTCAAGTGGCTATATATCTCTGTGATTAGCTTTTTATCATCTGCTTTGAGAAACAGCCATTTCTCAAATTGAGTCATCGGCCGGTCAGCCTTGGTGCGCACTTCAGACCTAAGCAGCCAATGCTGCAATAGTGTGTGAATGAACCGATCTGTTTCTAATAGGAAGTAGTCAGTTTTGAGTTGGTCAAATGCGATTGGCCCTTCCTGATCGAAAAAGCAACCCATGCGTTACATCCGCTTTCAATCCAGTGTTTGAAATTACCGAGCATCATGCCCAGTGGGAAGTCTGGATTTGCAAATTGGGGCATCATGGGTGATGGAAACGAGGTGAGTCCTGCAGTGGTCGCTACCTTATCCCAGACCTTGCGAGTCGGGCTTGTCACGGGTGAGGAGTAGAGGCTCCAGGCCCTACAGTACAGGGGCAGCCATGCGTCTCTCCATATATGGGAGCACGCCACTGTTTGATCCATAAAAACCCAATGTTTCTCGGTGAGCGGACAATTCCACTCCACTAGATACCGTAGTTGAGCTGCTTGGTAGTAGCGCAATAGTATGTGCACCGCCAGACCCCCGTCTTGTTTTGGGCACTGCAAGAGTTGTCTCTGCAGCCTGGGCTTTTTACTTCCCCACATGAAATTATTAATGTCTTTTTGGAGTGTGCGAATCGTACCGGATGGTGGGGCTAGGGGGAGCGTCTGAAATAGACCGTGTGGCAAGATGTTCAGTTTCATGGCTGCAATGCGGCTGAGCCATGAAAGGGGTAGTCATTGCCAAATCCCCCAGATCCTTGCGGATTTGAGTGATCAGAGATGAGTAGTTTGTCGCAGCGGTTTTTAGTAAGGCAGCACACCATCGCCAGGCCTAGATACGGGAGGCCGCCGGTGACCCACTGGAAGTCAAATTGTGACTGCAAAGAACGCTCAGTGTCGGGAGCTATGTTAAGGGTTAAGATTTGGGATTTTTGCATGTTCACTCGGAAATCCGAGATCGCCCCGAATTCTTGTAGCTCTGAAATAACCGCAGGAAGAGAGGTCAAAGGCTGTGTAATCGAGAGAATTACATAGTCTGCGTATCAGGTGATGGTCCGCCCCAAATGGGATGCCTACCGCCTTAGAGTTGTCCCACAGTCTCTGTGCTAAAAGCTCCATTTAGAGCGCAAAAAGAACCCACTTGACCTGATGCCATTCACTCGAACCGCCGCACGGGGAGCGCTGTAGATGCTCCGGATCCATCGCCCGAAATGGTCGCCGATGCCAAACTGTTTGAGAGTCTCAAATAGGTAAGGCCAATGTACTCTGTCAAATGCCTTTTCTGCATCTATGGCTAACAGGCCTCTTCGCGTGACCTGTGTACTTTATCTATTATATGGCAGATGCTCTTTGTGTTATCACTGCACTGGCGGGGGGGAATAAACCCGGCTTGGTCCTGGCACGAGGGGGTTAAGGCGATGGGCTAAGACACAGGCGAATAGCCTTGCATCAGTATTTAATAGCAAAATGGGTTGTCGTGTAGTTCCTATAGTACCCCTGCAGGACCTGCGCGTTTGGATAACATAACCTGTGGGCTTGGTGGCAGACTGACTCTGTGCACCCCCACCGAGAAATGTTAGCCTGGTTTGCATTAGCTAGCTCGCAGTGCCACTAGTGTCTCCTCTTATCGGGGAGAGATTCGTTTCTGGCAACCTTAGAACATGACAACCCAAATTCCTCAGAATCGTGGAAACAATGTACTACCTTTCGCTCAGTCACTCGTGCTCACTTATTCGGTTTGTCTCAGAGAGTTACACAGAATAAACAGTTGGGCGTTTCAATAAGTATTTATTGAACAGTTGTTATTCTAGTGTAAAATATATGTGCTGCGGCAACCAGCAGACAATAGCAGAGATATATTATCAGCAGTACGATAAAAGCAAAGGGATAGAACAGTTCTACCATATTGCGATAATCATGAATACATACATGAATATAAAAGCATTATGCAAGTGCGCGTACTCCTACGATGCCTAACTAGATGTACCTGAGTGTACCTAGCATATGTGTGTAGGTCTAAAGCCTAAGAGCCAAGAATCCCTCTAGGATTTAGTCGAATCCCCATACCTGAATAGAGAGAGTGTGGGACACCGTCCTGGTCTCGAGTTGGACACCCCGTCAGGGCTGTGTTAGACCGCTGTCAGCTGGAGCGACTGCATGCAGGAGCCTCAGCGTCTCTGGTCAGTGTGTCAGCATGGAAGTCTCGGTTCCCTCTGTCTTACCGGGGCAAGATGTGGTGTATTTATACCCTAAAGAGTCTCGGTCCTCAGTATGGTTTGTATTGGACATGAGGAAGACGTCAGGGGTGAACTTTGTACATACATATTATGCAAGTGGTGTATTCCTAGAGAGCCATGCATAATTGATGAGTACTGTGTGGGCCTGTGTTTGGGGAAAACCCTGCTGTATTCAAAACCACAGGATAGATAACGTTCAGCCCTCAGAGCTCGTTGTGTACTAGCTGGGACCAATGTAGGTGAAAGATCATGCCTATATAAGGAATCATGACTATAATAGGACATGTACGGTTATGACCGTAATAGGGCATATGCGCCTATGACCATAATAGGGCAAGTACGATTATGACCATATTAGGGCAAATACGAGTATGTCCATTTTAGGGCATGTATGAACTGGTCTACATTAGGGCCTCTATGCGGGATATAACACCCACTCCTCTTCCGAATTGGATAAAAATGACCATACTTAAAATCTGGACAATGTAAAATATTTTTAAAAGCAAGTAAAAACATGGTTTTAAAATCGTTTAAAAATGAGGTGTTTAAAAAAATGTTAAAATTCAGCTATTTCTAGTTGCCACTTGAAAAAGTTGCATTACCATAAGCAGGAGAAGGCCATGCTTTTCTCAAGCGAAAGTGTCAATGTAAAAATGTTCCAAATTTAGATCGTTTGTTTTGAAACGAGTGAAGAAGCCGAATTCTTTCCCAGGACACGATGAGCCAATTCAAGATTAAGCGTCCTGGCTGGGAAGCACAGTATTATCGGTGTTAGCTGCTGCAGACGACAAATCCAACGCTTCACAGAGAACGTCAATCGCACATAGATGGAATGTAGCACTGCCAACAGTCGGTGCTGCGGCAGCTTGTGCGGCAGTTGTTACCTGGGTGCCTGTGGAGGAGTCACCTAACCCAGCAGGAGCAAACGGCACCTGTGGATTCTCCAGGAATGCATTCATCAGAATTGGAAGCCGCTGGGGACAACGCAGAGCCTGGGCCTTTATGGGGTCCAGCATTGCATCCGTGTCCGGTGGCACATCTGATGGAAATGTTAGACAGAGATCCAACGCGCATTCTTCTGCGCAGAACAGGCATCGAAGAACAGGTAAGATGCAGTCTACCCAGACTGGTCTAAATGATAGAAACCAGGAGGCATTGAGTTCTCGTAGGCAAGAAATGCCCAGAAGTTGTACCATGCGTTCACGGTATGTCCTCTCCAGGAGCGTGTTCACCATTCCCTCGGCAATTGGGCCGTCCATTGCGTAGCAGTAATATAACAATCAGGATTCCTGCAATCAGGAACAGGATGAGCGGGAATCCTCCAAATACGCTTCCCAATACGGAGTGTATAAAATTTGGGATTACTCCGAGGACTGTCTGAAAGGTGCTTAACAGTCCTGACCCTATGGTCTTAAATAGGTGTACAATACCACTTGTATCAGACATGTTGAAGATACGACTAACCGTTTCTGCGAAATGAATGGGGCAGTTTGTACGTATGAGTGCCTGTATCTCGGTCGAGGTCCTTGCAACTTGAAGTTCATAGGTTTCTCGAGCGGAGGTTAAGGGCACTGGTTGCTGTAAAAGCATGGCTTTCAATCTGCTCAGAGTATCAAATTGTATGAAAGAAATGTTCAGCGATGGCCATAGCGGCGCCTCCCTGACTGTGTTCAGTGGTGGAAACAATACTTGCATACAGCAAGTAACCCTGGAGTTAACAGTGACCAGATAGGCGATGCCCGGAAGCATCCCACAGCAACCTTGATCATTTAGCATTAAGTAACTCCCACTCGAGAGCAGCTGGAAAACCGGCGTGATCATGGCCGCTGGGGTCCCTGACATGTGACAAGATAGGTTCGCTACTGAATCGCTACAGGCTCCGTGTAGAGAAATATCCTGACACATGAGAGAACCGCTTAAAGCGTTCTTGCAGTTTGTACCGCTCAGATACACTTCTCGATCCCTATTCCGGCATCGATATCTATATGGTAACTCCCAAGATTCCTTAATGTATCCCTTACCCATTTTTTCATATCTGCCTGCCTGCCTTTGCTCAAGGCAATATTGAAACTGAAACGTAGTGACCGGTAGAGTGATTCGGCCATGGATTAACCATTCAGTTGATGGTGATTCGGCTACAGTGAATGGTAACCTTTCCAGTTTCTCAATACGCAGCATTGTGTATTTGGCTCCCCTTTGTGCCATTTCTGTCTGTTTATCAGTTAGATTGTATTCTGAAAACAGAGACGTGGCGTTTATAAAACGCCAGGGCACATAGCCTGCACGCAAAGATTGTAGCGTCCAGCTCAACATCACAATAGAACGTAGCTGAGATTGCCCGTGCTGTAACAAGGCCAAATCTTGTTCTAGTATGTCGATCGCCGAAGACACAATGTTGCCTAAGGAGTAAATCCTGGAGGTCAAAGTTGTTAACCCATTATCCACTACAGCTAATGCCTTCCCTAAGTTAATACGGTCTATTTCCCGTATCCTCTCTGCGGCCTCTTGTTGGGATATTTTCCAGTTCTCATTATAGTAGGCATAAAGGCCTGCATATATGAAACGTTTCTGACGTTGTTTCCTGGGTCCTAGTAGAAAATCTCTAAGATCCATGTCAGGTGTGAGTAAGGTCAAGTGGTGCTTCACTTCTGTTAGTGTTGAGGTCTCTAGCCAATCAAGGCACAACTTCCCAACACTATAGGATGTCACTACCCCCGGGTGATGTCTCTGTACATAGCGTGGATCTGGCCTATGGATACTAAACCCTTCGGTTGTATTCATAAATCTCTGTTGACAGATGTTTGTGTCAATGGGCCAAACCAGCCATTCTGTCCAATCAGGATCTGATCTGTTGTACAGGAAAATTTCATCTAATCTCACCCCCATGTGTAGTTGAATACTGCCCCCCACCCATCTGTGATGGTGTTGGAAACCCCGGTGTGTTCATTTCCTTGCCTTTGGCTAATCCAAGGCAGGTTGTTTGTTGCACAGTTTCATTCAGAAATAATATCTGCTGCGGAATGATGCATGCTCTAAAAAGTGCTTCTATTCCTCGGACTTGCCAGTCCCTAGAACCCCAAATCGATTTTGAATCTATTGTGTCTTTCCATAGATCGAAACCCTGTTTTGACAACTGGTTCAGAAAGGATGCAGAGTAAATATGTTTGGTGTTTGTTAACATAATTTTCTGAGCTGAAATTTTCGCCACTTTATAATAAAATGACTTTGGGTCGGATGTGTTAAACCCTGAGAAGTATGTGAATTTCTGTGCAAATGCTTGCGAACTACCTTTCGGTGGTGTTGGGCAATGTTCCCACTGGTGGTACTCAAATACATTTCTAGGTGTTATAGACTTATGTAAGAAATGATGACCATATTGCTGGTAACAGTACTGTAGTGTAGTTCCTATTTCCCTAATAGGCTCTGCGCATTGGAATAATATACCCTATAGGTTTGACATAGGACTGAGGTCGGTATGTCCCTATCGAGTATATTAAACTTAATTACTTTGTGCCAGCTAGCTCAGAGGCCACTAGAAACTCCTTGTAAACAAGAAGGGAGTAGTTTCTGGCAACCGCATAAACATGACCACTTTATTTCCCTTTAGAATCGGAACACGTCTCAGAATCGTGGAAACAATAGATAACAGTTTCACTCAGCTAATCGTGCATGCTTAGTTTCCTCAGAGTTACACAGAAAGAATAGACGGGCGTTTCAATAAAAAGGTTTTATTGAACAGTCTTGTTTCTCGTGTAAGAGATATGCGCTGTTATGATCACAAGACAGTATGCAAGATATATAATGTACAGCGTAAGCAGTAGAAATAAATGATACTGCTCTAGCATTATCTTTTAGCATATATTCACGTACATAAATAACATGAGCTAAAAATGCGAGTACTCATAAGATGCGTCTCTAAGCTAGTTCTACCCCAGTGTACCTAACCTAACCTAGGTGTAGGGAAAGATAAGAAGTAGGTGGAGTATTCTCTAGTATAGTATACTAAGAGTATGTTAAGTCTAATATGCCAAGAGTCCCTCTAGGTTCTAGTCAGCTCCATACCTTGAGAATGAGAGAGGTGGGAATCTCTTTCCGGATCTGGAACTCTAACACCCCGCGAAGGGAGTCAGAACACTGGAAGCTGGATTCTTCTGCGAGCAGGAATGACAGCGTCTTCTCAGTGCTTCAGGCCGGGATACGGGCTCCTCTGAAGTCGAGGTCTCCTCTAACTTGCTTGGGCAAGGGAAGGTATATTTATACCTGGTAGGTGCCTTGGAAGGTTAGCATTGACGTGAAGTCGGACAGAGGAAGACGTCAGGAATGAACCCTTAAGGTATAGCGGTTCATGTATAATAGATGAGTTCTTGGAGAAATCAATAATCCTGTGCTAAGGGAACTCCCAAAGCTTAATCTCACAGCACTTCCGTTCTAGGAGAGCTTTCTCCACATCGCTCGGAGTGATGTCGGCGGATAGGCTTGCCATAGCGTAATAGTAGGAATAGAAATAGGATTCCTGCAACAAGTGCTAGAATTAATGGCACACCACCAAACACCGAATGGGCGAAGTTTGGGATGATTCCGAGGACTGCTTGAAAAGGTGCTAACAGTCCCGAGCAGATCGTCTTAAATACATGTACAATTCCGCTCGTATCACACATGTTAAAGATACGTCCCATCATTTCTGCGAAATGTATAGGGCAGTTTGTACGAATTAAAGCCTGTATCTCAGCCGAAGTCCTTGCAATTTGTAAATCATAGATTTCTTTGGCCGAGGTCAAAGGCACGGTTTGTTGCAAAAGCATGGCTTTCATTCTGCTTAAAGTATCAAATCGTATAAAAGAAACATTCAATGAAGGCCATAAAGGCGACTCCCTGACTGTGTCTATTGGGGGGAACAATACTTGCATACAGCAAGTGACCCTGGAGTCCACCGTTACCAGATATGGGATGCCTGGCAACATGCCACAGCAACTCTGATCATTCAACATAAGGTAACTCCCGTTAGAAAGTTGGCCAAACGTTGGATTAACCACAGTAGCTGGTGTACCCTGCTGGTGGCAGGACAAATTTGCCACAGAACCATTACAAGCCCCGTGTAAATAAATGTCCTGACATATGAGTGAGCCACTTAGTGCATTTTCACAGTGTATACTGCTAAGAAACACTTCACGATCCGCACTCCAACATCTGTATTCGTAAGGTAAATCCCAGGATATCTTAATGTATTCTTTACCCAACCTTTCATATTTGCCTGCTTGCATTTGTTTGAGGCAATACTGAAACTGAAAAGTAGTGACAGGCAGAGTGATTTTGCCATGAATAAGCCATTCTGTAGCTGGTTTTTCTGCCACTGTGAATGGTAATTTTTCCAGTTTTTCAATGCTCAGCACTGTATACTTTGCTCCCCTTTGTGCCAGTTCGATCTGTTTATCAGTCAGATTGTATTCTGCAAACAGAGAAGACGTGTTGATAAAACGCCAAGGCACATAGCCCGCACGCAAAGATTGCAGCGTCCAGCTTAATAACATAATAGAACGTAGCTGAGATTGGCCTTGTTGTAACATGGCTAAATCTTGTTCCAGTATCTCAATAGCAGAGGATACAATGTTGTCCAATGAATAAATTCTGGATGACAAAGTTGTTAACCCATTGTCGACCACAGAGAGAGTTTTCTCTAAGTTAATACGATCAAGTTCACGTATCCGTTCTGCGGCCTCTGCCTGTGAAACCGTCCATACTTCATTATAAGCAGCATAGATGCCGGCATATATGAAACGTTTTTGACGCGGTTTTCTTGGTCCTAGCAAGAATTCCCTAAGGTCTGCGTCTTCTTGAAGTAAAGATAAGTGTTGTTTCACATCCTCAAGTGTAGATTTTTGTAGCCAGTCGAGGCACAATTTTCCTACACTGTATGTTGTTACTACCCCCGGATGTTGTCTTTGAACGTATCGTGGGTCTGGCCTATGGATAGTAAAGCCCTGTCTTCTATTCAGGAATCTTTCTTGACAGATGTTTGTGTCTGTAGGCCAGAGTAACCAGTTTTTCCAATCAGGATCTGTTCTGTTGGTTTGTAGTATTGTGTCAACTGTAACCGCTGCCTGTGTAGTGTTATTACTTGCAGGTGTTGGTACAGAAGGCTAAACCAAGGCAAGACGTTTGTTGCACAGTGTCATTCAAAAACATTATTTGCTGAGGGATGATACATGCTCTAAACAAAGCTTCTATCCCCTGTACTTGCCAATCTTTAGAACCCCAGATAGATTTTGTGTCTATTGTGTCTTTCCACAAGTTGAATCCTTGTCTAGACAGTTGGGTAATAAATGCTGTAGAGTAAATCTGTTTTGTATTTGTTAACATAATTTTCTGTCCTGTTTTGTTTACATTTTTATAGTAAAATGTTTCCGGATCAGATGTATTGTACCCTGAAAAATAGGGAAACTTTTTAGCAAACGTTTTTGAACTACCTTTTGGTGGTGTAGGACAATGCTCCCATTGGTTAAACATAAACACATTTCTAGGTGTTGCAGATTTATGCAAGAAATGATGACCCTAGTGGTTGTAACAATATAGCTGTTCATAGTCTGATGAACCCTCTAAATATTCATTGTTAGAGAATGCAGCAGACCTTTCTAGGTCAGACATCATATCATTTACAGTCTCAAAGTCCCAATCATCAGAATAGGTACTGGACGAAATAAAGTCACTTAGTGAAATTTTAAATAAATGTGGAATGTTCAAAAGTTCCGTAGGGCCGAAGATATCGAAATCTGTTTTGTCCCACACTATACCATCCTGTATAGGAACGGCTGTGATGTTCACTGCTGACAAGTCTCTTGCTTCACAATGGGATGATTTGTGTGGTTTCAAAAAGTAAGTTCACATTTTTACTTTCAATGTCCAAACGGATGTATCTGCCATTTATAAGCACGCTGATAGTCATAACCAAAGCTAGCCAAAGCAGAAAGAAAAATATTCCAGAAATAATCCATAGTTCAATCCATGGTGAAACCAGATAAGTCTTTTTCAGAAAATGAAAAAAGTCTTGTACTTGCTGTTTGAAAGTTTTTGATGCTGGCGTCGTTTCAGGTTCACTCGGATCCTCAGAAAACGTATCAAAGTTAATGAAATAGCCAGAAGCAGTTCTGTCAATTGTTGGAATTGCATCAGGATTTGTTGAAATCGCTGGAACCAGTTGATCACTTGTTACGTTGGTGTAGACAGGTGTATTTGGACGAACTGTTACTTGAGTTTCAAGAGGGATGAGTTCCATAGCATTGTTGCTTAGTCCTTCATCTGTTACTGCTGAATTCTCGATGGTTATCAGTCTTTCAGTCTGAACCTCTTGGATAGTAGCGAGAGGAGTGCGTCTGCTACTAGGTCGGAGTCCACGAGGCCTACTATTTAGTATTGGCCACATACTGTGGTTTGATGAGGTCGATTGACACAAATCTTTTCTCCTTTTTTCCAGCAAGGGGCGGCAGAAGTACTGTTCTTGTTCCGTGTACGGCTAGGACAGGTACTGGTTGTCTGTAAGAAGGTCCAAATTCCTTCTTGTCCGCAATCTTCTCTCTGACTAGATCCCCAACCTTTGGGATCCAGACAGGCCTTGCTGGGACTGCCGGTTTTTCCCCAGTGGTGGTTGGCTTCAGGAACACATTGCTTTGTTTCGATCTTAGTTCATTTAGATCCTGTAAAACAGCCACACGATCTTTGATATCAAAGGGTTTATTTTCCACCACTGTGCCTTTACATTCGAGATCAGGAACCCACATTCTCGTCCCAAATAGGACCTCATATGGAGTGACCTCCCCCCCTAGAGTACTTCTTCGCAAATTATTTAATGAGCGTTGGACCCCATAAAGATGTTTGAGCCACCCATCACCCGAACCTAATACCCTAGCTGTTATAGACTGCTTTATGTCCCGGTTTTTCCTTTCCACAACAGAATTTCCCTCAGGATGAAACGGAGAGGAGTACCGCAATGCAACGCCCAAACTGGCCATGGCTTCTTTGTAAGCCCGAGAGCTAAACGCAGGGCCCTGGTCAGAATGTAGTGTGCCTATTGCGTATGTGCCGATAAAGACTCGCAAATCTTTTATAACAGTTCAAGCGTCAGCCGAGCGCTGAGGCCATATCCATAGGAACCTTGAGCACGAATCCACTGCGACCATTATATATTTATAGTTACCGTCCCTTTGCAAGGGACCGCAGTGGTCCAGGTAAACACAAGCTAATGGTTTGTCTGAAATTAACAGGTGTATCTGCGCAGGACGTTTCACTGTGGAGACTTTCATCTGTTGGCATATTTCACATTCTAGAACATAGTTCTTGGTCTGTTTCCTAATGCCAGGCCACCAATATCTTTGTTTAAGTAAAGATACTGTTGCAGAAACACCTGGATGGGCAGAGGCTATCACTTCATGTGCTGCTAGGATTAGTCCCAATCTATGTTCCTTGTTTGGAATTACCCTATCCCCCACTCCAGGGATTCGAGCAAAAGGAACGTTGTTCGCATCAATTACATAAGAGTACTTGAGTGGAAACTTTTTTGGTAACGCTGCACCACTGCCTTTGCTTGTAGCATTGACAGCCAACAATATCTCACTGTCTATTCTCGTTTTTGAACTAGTGATCGCAGCTACGGAAGCCGTTTGAACAGCCCCCTTTGCGGCTTCGTCAGCCAATGAATTCCCTGCAACGTGAACGCCATCACGTTGATGACTCAGCGTGTGTATCACGTGAGCTTTTGGTAGTTCGTTTTTTAACTGAACTACTTGTTCCCAAAGCGTTTTATGCTTTATTGTGCCACCTTTTGCATCTTTGAACCCATTTTCAAGCCAATTTTGTATATATTCATTATACGACTGAACACAGTAAAAAGGATCGCACACTATGAGTGTGGGGAATTCCCGATCTGTACTTTCAAGTGCCAGTTTGAATGCTTGTAGTTCAGCTCGCTGAGCTGTACAATCTCCTAGAGATTGAGTTTTAGTGACCATTGGTCTGAAGTTACCATCTTGCATGTGACCTTTAACGATTGCGCACGCCGCACTGTAAGCTTGCTTACTCCCTGTAGCGGGTTGTGCTGATCCGTCAGTGTAAATTATAAATTCATACTGATCGAGAGGCAGAATTTCAGTGGGCAGAGGACATTCATGTTCATATTGCAGGAACGCTTGTGTTTTTAAATCAGGATCAAAAACATATTCAACATCTGTTGCAGCAAGAGAATTAACCCATTGTATCCATCTAGGATGTAAAGCTTTTGCATTCGGAATGCTCGCTTTTGTAACCGCATCTAAGGCTGGTACTGGGGTTATGACAATAATGCATTTCCCTTGGGCTAGAGCTCTTTCTTTTGCTACTGCAGTTTGAACTGCTGTTAGTATTTTTTCTGATGAAGTGAAGCGCAATTCTGCTTGTGTATACAAATGTGATTTGTATGCTATTGGTACTTTTTCACCCTCATTAAATGTTAAGTAGGTGAATCTGCTTTGACCCGAAATTATTCGGATCACTAAGTTGCGTTGACTAACGCGTGTTTGTAAGTGATTTGTTGCTAACATGTTAGCTTGGAGTGAACGCAGGATTTCTGTGTGTTCCTGTGTCCAATGTTTGATTGAAAAATCAGGTTTGATTAATTCGTAGAGAGGTTTAACCCTTTCTTCGTAATTTAGAATGTATGTCCTTCCAAAATTTAGGAAACCCAAGATGGATTGTAAGTTTTTCAGCGTTTTTGGAGTTTGGAGCAGCGCACACTTTTCTAAAAAGTTAGCTGCCAAGCTCTTGCCTTCACTTGAAAGCTCATATCCCAGAAAAAGGACATTGAGATGGGCAATTCTTGATTTTTTAAAGTTGAATTTATAGCCCTCAGAGGCGAAGCCCAATATAATGGTACTCACCCTGTTCAAGTGCCTATCCAGGTCATCGTCTGTCAGATAGATGTCATTGACATATGACAATGCCTCATTATCATAAATTTGTAGTAACTCTGTTACCCTCGCTGAGAATAACCCCGGGCTGTCCTTGAACCCTTGTGGGAGTCGACAAAATTGACGCTGGGTCCCCATTATTGAGAAAGCTGTTAAGTACCTGCTTTCAGGTGCTATGTTTTGACAAAAGAAACCATTTGAAATGTCCAATGTGGTTTTATATTTTTTATGCACAATGTTATTCATTAATACTGTACTATGTGCATTTTGCACTGCAAATGTTTTAGAACAAGTGTTCAAGTGTCTGTAATCCAAAACTAGACGATATGTATGGTCTGGTTTGGATACAGGAAACAAAGGATTGTTCATTGAGGAGGTGCATGTTTCAATCACCCCTTGGTATTCAAGTTGATCTAAGATCTCCCTGACCTGTTTTTTAGCTTCTTGCTTTATTGGATACTGCCTTTGTGCAGTAGGTTCATTTTTTAACTGTATTTTATGGTGAGGTGAGTCCTCATCCCATCCTACATGATTTTTATTTAATGCTGGGGCCTGCGCTACTGCCCATTTCCTGGCATAAGTATATTTTAGGTGAATTGGAATATGGTTGGAGAAGGCAGGCATAATGATGTCCTCACCATGTGGGCACTCCCTGACAAATTGTGGTGGCCAGTCTTTTTCTGCTAGAAGTATATCATAACCCCTTGAAAGTTTCTCCCAAAAGAGTGTTTTCACCTTTCTTGGTATGTCTCCCTCCATTCGGAGTGTTATTTCATATAACTTTTGTGGAGTACTAACCCTGGTGTCTACAGTCTCTACTGTGATGTACTCATTCAAGTCCACTATCTCCAGAAGTTCCTTCAGGTTCTGGCGAGCTATTGTGACTTCTGCTGCACTGTCCAGCATTGTCTGAGCCCATTCTCCGTTCTTGAGCTGTGTTCTCAGTATTCTCGGCATGTCTGATCTTCAGACCTGCTACCTTCTTTTTGAGAATTGAGGTTTTGATTTATTTTTCTGAACGTGTTTGTCTTCTTTGGATTTCACGCGTTCTTCTCTATGTTCTGACCGTCCTCTTCTTTCCGATGTCTGTGACGATATCTGAAAGGTACGAGAGGAACGTGTATCAGTATCTTGATACCTGTCAGGTTTTCTTAAATTATCCCTATTCCTGAGGTTATACCTCCTTTCAGAGGGTTCCTTTTGAGGAGACCTACCTCGGGATTGAGAACGTTTCTCGTTTGAATTTTGTTTATTAGTTTCCCACTTCTTTTTAGAAGATGTAGGAGTTTGTTTAATAGAGTCCTTCTCAGGACTTTCAGATAGTTTTGGCTTCAAAGGTTTTCCACCCAAACTATCTCTGCCTAATTCTGCATAAGACTATTCTATTATTCTGGGTAGTTCTGTTTGATGTTCTGTAACATCAAATTCCCTTAATCGTTGGCGGATCGCCACTGATGCTGCCTCCCCTTTAATATTAGATAATATTATGGTTGAGACCTGGTCGAAATTTTTCAGTAATTTCATACCTAAATTCAGAGCAGGTTCTGCCCCGTATTCGTTTTGAATTTGTTTCAGGACATCTGGTATTACTGCAATTGACGGAACACCATGTGTTTTAGTATAGATGGCAGCAAAGACTGCGCCCCAAGTGGTGCAATCTTCCAGTTGTGGTGTGATCCCCATTGGTAAACAGATTGTTAGGATTCTGTGTTTCTCATAAGGGCTAGTATTTGGAAATACTGCTTTGATTTGAGTAATTTTTTGAGCTATCCAGAATGGAATTTGCTCACGTTTTGTGGGCATTTTACCCATGACTGCGTATAAAGTCTGTGGTGTAATTTTTAGTGTATTCCCCTGTTGAGGGGTTTGATTTAGAATGGTCAATGGTGGTTGGACTGTGAAAGTCCGCATGACATATTGGACTAATTGTCTGTAAATTTTTATTAACTCTGTAAGTTGAGTAAGTAATTCCTCGTCTGACATCTCTTCAATGTCAGGATGAGGTGTGTAGCCGGCTAAAATCGGCCATGTTGCTCCTGGTCTACCTAGTGGACCGAGCCTGGTAATGTTTTTGTGATGTTTTAGGGCGCCTTTAAACCAGAGCTGATGCTCCTGGTATGTTAGTGGAATTTCAATATCCTCAAAAGGAATATATTCCTCTGGTGGTTCATCTTCTTTGTAGAAGTGAAACACTCTTGTGACTGGATTTGATTCTGGGAATACTATCCATGAATAGAATACCTCTGTCTGAAAGGATTCGTGTGCCTCTATCACGAAAACTGCTCTACCCCTCTTGGTGGTAGGCCATGTTTTATAAGTTTTAGAGTGATGGCTCTCCTTAAGTTTGGAGCGATGTCTATAACACCCTCCTCGGTTTCATTTAAACCTGTAAAGTTAAAAGCTGTTACGAATGGTTCAGCCGCAGCCACACCGTTCCCGGTGTCATTGCCCCGCGTGTGGACATTTGTTTTTTGAAAAATGTAGAACAAGTTTCAAGGAAACAAAAGATAAGGTGCACAATATTTTGGAACACTGTATCCTTCAACGTTGAACAAACCAAGCAACTAATATATAGGGTTTTTTGTCCTATTTAGTTTTGGCGGATATTTAACCCTACCCACTCCAGACATCTTATGGAGTATGTGAGTAGGGGTCTCTGAGAGAAAAGCACAACTGAGTTACTCAGTATCTAGCGTTAAATTACTGCCTTACCAAACATTGTGCGCCATGTAGTGTAGTTCCTATTTCCCTAATAGGCTCTGCGCATTGGAATAATATACCCTATAGGTTTGACATAGTACTGAGGTCGGTATATCCCTATCGAGTATATTAAACTTAATTACTTTGTGCCAGCTAGCTCAGAGGCCACTAGAAACTCCTTGTAAACAAGAAGGGAGTAGTTTCTGGCAACCGCATAAACATGACCACTTTGTTTCCCTTTAGAATCGGAACACGTCTCAGAATCGTGGAAACAATAGATAACAGTTTCACTCAGCAAATCGTGCATGCTTAGTTTCCTCACAGTTACACAGAAAGAATAGATGGGCGTTTCAATAAAAAGGTTTTATTGAACAGTCTTGTTTCTCGTGTAAGAGATATGCGCTGTTATGATCACAAGACAGTATGCAAGATATATAATGTACAGCCTAAGCAGTAGAAATAAATAATACTGCGCTAGCATTATCTTTTAGCATATATTCACGTACATAAATATCATGAGCTAAAAATTCGAGTACTCATACGATGCGTCTCTAAGCTAGTTCTACCCCAGTGTACCTAACCTAACCTAGGTGTAGGGAAAGATAAGAAGTAGGTGGAGTATTCTCTAGTATAGTATACTAAGAGTATGTTAAGTCTAGTATGCCAAGAGTCCCTCTAGGTTCTAGTCAGCTCCATACCTTGAGAATGAGAGAGGTGGGAATCTCTTTCCGGATCTGGAACTCTAACACCCCGCGAAGGGAGTCAGAACACTGGAAGCTGGATTCTTCTGCGAGCAGGAATGACAGCGTCTTCTCAGTGCGTCAGGCCGGGATACGGGCTTCTCTGAAGTCGAGGTCTCCTCTAACTTGCTTGGGCAAGGGAAGGTATATTTATACCTGGTAGGTGCCTTGGAATGTTAGCATTGGCGTGAAGTCGGATAGAGGAAGACGTCAGGAATGAACCCTTAAGGTATAGCGGTTCATGTATAATAGATGAGTTCTTGGAGAAATCAATAATCCTGTGCTAGGGGAACTCCCAAGAGCTTAAGGGTCTGGTTTCTAAGAACTCGTTGTGACGTTAGGGTGGACGGATGTCAGTGACCATGCCTGTATTTGGAGTGCACGGCTAATGCCTAAATAAGGACTGGGATTCTATGCCTATATAAGGGCAATGCGAATTGTGCCTATATAAGGACATGTTTCAGGAAAACCTATATACGGACACCTAAAGCGGAATACAACAGTACAATGTATCATAGTCTGAAGTACCTACTAACATTTCATTGTTCGGAAATGCAGCAGTTTGTTCTAAATCAGACATCAAATTATTCACAGTATCAGTTTCCCAATCATCTGAAAATGTACTGGAGGTAATGATATCACTTAAAGAAATTTTAAATACATGTTTAAGCTTTAAAAGTTCAGTCGGACCGAATACATCATAATCAATTTTGTCCCATACTATACCATCTGGTATAGGAACTGCTGTGATGTTCACTGAAGACAAGTCTCTTGGTTCACGATGTGAAGACTGGTGTGGTTTTAAAATCAAATTGACTTTTTGGGCTGTAGAGCTTTGCTAAAGGTATCGTCCATTAAGAAGCATACTAAAAGTTATTATTAAGCCTACCCAGAAAAGAAAAAAGAAAATCCCAGTGATATACCATAATTCAATCCAAGGTGACACCAGGTAAGTCTTTCTAAAAAAGTTCAAAAAGTCATTGAGTTTCTGTGTGAGTGATTTTTTGGCTGGCGTCGTTTCCGGTTCGCTTGGATCCAGTGAAAACGTATCAAAGTTCATGAAATAGCCAGAAGCAGTTCGATCAATTGTTGGAATTGCATCGGGATTTGTTGAAATCGTATTTTGCTCTTGACGAGGAATGTTGACGTAGATGTCTGTAGTCGGTCTGATTGCAACTTGGTTGTTAAGTTGATTTTCATTTTGAAGTTGAATTTCTTGTTGAAGTGGAACGAGTTCCATAGCATTGTTGCTTAGTCCTTCATTCCGTACAGGTCGCTCTTCAAACGTGATGAGTCTTTCTGTTTGAACTTCTTGGATTGTAGCAAGAGGAGGGCGTCTGCTACTGTGGAGTCCACGAGGCCTACTATTTAGTATCGGCCACATAGTGTGGTTTGATTAAGTCAATTGAGACAAATCTTTTCTCCTTTTTTCCAGCAAGAGGCGGCAACAGTACTGTTCTTGGGCCTTGGATTGCTAGGACCGGTACAGGCTTTCTGTAGGATGGCCCAAATTCTTTCTTGTCAGCAATCTTCTCTCTGACCAGATCCCCAATTTTTGGGATCCAGATAGGTCTTGCCATTACTGCCTTGACTTCCTCAGTGGCGGTCTGTTTCTGGAGCACGTTACTTTGTTGTGTTCTGGATTCATTAAGATCCTGTAAAACAGCCAAACGATCATGGATATCAAATGGTTTTTGATCCGCCACTGCGCCTTCACAATCAAGATCAGGTACCCACATTCTTGTCCCAAATAGGACCTCGTAGGGAGTGACACCCCCTAGAGAGCTTCTTGGCTGGTTATTAATCGCTCGCTGTACCCCATAAAGGTGATCGACCCATCTACCGCCCTTGCCTAATACCCTAGCTGTTAAAGATTGCTTTAAGTCTCGGTTTTTCCTCTCCACAACAGAATTTCCCTCAGGATGGTACGGAGAGGAGTACCGCAATGCTACGCCCATTCCTTCCATGGCCTCTTTGTAAACCCGAGAGCTAAATGCCGGACCACGGTCAGAATGTAACGTGCTAACTGCATATGTGCCGATAAAGACTCGCAAATCTTTTATAACAGTTCGAGCGTCAGCCGAGCGCTGAGGCCAAACCTTGAGGAAACTTGAGCTGGACGCGCACGAACAGACAACCTAATGCTGTCTAACAATGGTATCTGTACTGGACGTGTTGTGGTGGACCCATTCATCTGCTTGCAGATGTCGCAGTTCCAGACATAGTCTCTAATCAGCCTTCTCATCACGGGCCACCAGTTGCGTTCTTTCAATAAAGCAACAGTCTCCCTAAGTCCGTTATGTACAGAACCTATCCCTTCGTGTGCTGCCACAATTAAACCTAACCTACGATCCATATTTGGTATTACTCTATCCCCCACTCCAGGAATCTGAGCATATGGAATGTTTTGTGCATCTAACTTGTAGGAGCACTTGAGTGGAACTTTTTTAGGTACCGCTGTGCTGTCTTTGTGCGAAGCATTGACAGCTACCATTATCTCGCCGTCTATTCTCGTTTTTGAACGAGTGATTGCAGCTAAGGACGCTGTGCGGACAGCCCCCTTTGCGGCTTCATCAGCCAATGAATTCCCTCCAACGTGAACGCCATCACGCTGATGACTCAGTGTATGTATCACGTGAGCCCTTGGTAGTTCGTTTCTCAACTCCACTACCTGTTCCCATAGCATTTTATGCTTAATTGTGCCACCTTTTGCATCTTTGAACCCGTTTTGTTCCCAATGATGTAGATATTCATTGTACAACTGTATACAGTAAAAAGAATCACACACAATTAGTGTGGGGAATTCGTGATCCATATTTATAAGTGCCAGTATAAGTGCTTTGAGTTCTGCCAACTGAGCCGTGCAGTCTCCTAGAGATTGCGTTTTAGTACAGCTTGGATGGAACTTGCCGTCACGCATGCGACCTTTAATGATTGCACACGCTGCGCTGTAGGCTTGCTTGCTTCCTGTGGCTGGTTGAGCAGAACCATCAGTGTAAATAATGTATTCATACT
Organism: Calotriton arnoldi; assembly: GCA_963921515.1. NCBI lineage: Eukaryota > Metazoa > Chordata > Amphibia > Caudata > Salamandridae > Calotriton > Calotriton arnoldi. The sequence continues at coordinate 1,522,805 of CAWUFW010003501.1, forward strand.
GATCTAGAGGCAAAATTTCATTTGGTAGAGGATATTCTTGTTCGTATTGCAGGAATGCTTGTGTTTTTAAACTTGGATCAAATCTGTATTCAACATCCGTTGCAGTAAGAGAATTAGCCCATGGTATCCATCTTGGATGTAAGGCTTTAGCATTTGGAATGCTAGCTTTTGTAACAGCTTCTAAAGCTGGTACTGGGGTCATGACAATTATGCGCTTTCCCTGAGTCAGAGCTCTTTCTCTTGCTACAGCGGTCTGCACTGCTGTTAGGATTTTTTCTGTTGAAGTGAAACACATTTCTGCGTTTGTGTACAGGTGTGATTTGTATGCGATTGGTACCGTTTCGCCTTCATTAAAAGTCAAATAAGTGTACCCGCATTGACCCGCTATTACTCGGATCACCAAATTATATGCGTTTACGCGTGTCTGTAAATGTTTAGAAGCTATCATGTCTTCCTTAAGGGAACGCAGGATATTTGTATGTTCCTGTGTCCACTGTCTGACTGAAAAATCAGGTTTTATTAAGTCGTAGAAAGGTTTTACTCTTTCTGCGTAATCCAAAATGTATGTTCGACCAAAATTTAGGAATCCCAGAATCGATTTTGGAGGTTGGAGCAGCGCACACTTTTCTAAAAAGTTAGCTGCTAGGCTTTTTCCCTCACTTGACAGCTCATATCCTAAAAACAGGACACTGAGGTGGGCAATCTTTGATTTTTTAAAGTTAAATTTGTAGCCCTCAGAGGCGAATCCCATAATAATGGTGCTCACACTGGTCAAGTGCCTCGGTAAGTCATCGTCCGTCAGATAAATATCATCTACGTAGGACAATGCTTCTTCATCCAAATTTTGGAGTAACCCTGTTACCCTTGCTGAAAACAACCCTGGGCTATTCTTATATCCTTGGGGGAGTCGACAAAATTGCCGTTGGGACCCCAATGCACTGAATGCGGTCAGATACCTGCTTTCAGGCGCTATATTTTGGCTGAAAAATCCATTTGAGATATCAAGTGTTGTTTTGTATTTTTGTCGCACAATGTTATTCATTAATGCGGCACTGTGTGCATTTTGAACTGCAAATGTCTTTGTGCAAGTGTTTAAATGTCTGTAATCTAAAACTAGACGATATTTATTGTCAGGTTTGGCTCCGGGGAACAAAAGATTGTTCATAGGTGAAGTGCAATTTTCTATCACCCCCCTGGTATTCTAGTTGATCTAGGATCTCCCTGACTTGTTTTTTAGCTTCCTGCTTTATAGGGTATTGCCTTTGAGCATTTGGGGAAACTTTTAACGGGATCACGTGGTGGGTTGAATCCTCATCCCAACCAGCATGATTTTTGTACAATGCTGGAGCTAGGGCAACCGCCCACTCCTGCGCATATGCATGTTTAAGATGTATGGGAACGAGGTCGGAAAATGCTGGAAAAATTACAGTTTCTCCGCTAGGGCACTCCATGACGAATGCTGGCGGCCAGTCTTGCTCTGCTAATAGGATGTCATATCCAGATGACAAATTTTCCCAAAAGAGACCTTTAACTTTCCTGGGCTTGTCCCCCTCCATCCGGAGTGTTATCTCATGTAACTTATGTGGGACGCTTACCCGAGTATCAGGTGTTTCCACCGTGATATACTCACTCAACTCCACTGTCACCAGAAATTCCTTCAGGTTCTGGCGAGCTATCGTTACTTCTGCCGCGCTGTCTAGCATCGTCAGAGCCCATTCCCCGTTCAGAAGCTGTGTCCTCAGAATTCTGGGCATGTCTGATCTTGAGACCTGCTACCTTCTTCTTTTTGAACTGAGGTTTTTTTTTTGTTTATCCTCTTTTTTAGGTGCGTAGTCCGCAGCACGTTGCGTGTCTCTGGACTTTGTACGCTCCTCTTCTCTTGTCTGTGTTCTGACCGTCCTTCCCTCTCGGAGTTTCTTCACAAACCCTGAAAGGAACGAGAGGAACGTGTATCAGTATTCTGATACCTGTCAGGTTTTTTAATATTATCCCTATTCCTGAGGTTATACCTCCTTTCAGAGGGCTCCTGTTGAGGAGACCTACCTCGGGATTGAGATCTGCTGTCTTTAGACTTTTGATGTTTTTTATTTTCCCACTTCTTTTTAGAAGAAGTAGGTGTCTGCTTTGTAGTGTCCTTTTCAGGAGTGCCCACTAGTTGTGGTTTTAATGCTTTCCCACCTAGACTGTCTCTGCCTAGTTCTACATATGCAGTTTCAATTATTTTGGGTAGTTCGTGTTGTTGATCTACTGGACTGAACTCCCTTAGGCGTTGGCGGATCGCCACTGAAGCTGCTTCCCCCTTAATGTTAGCTAGTATTATGGCTGAGGCCTGTTCAAAGTTGTTTAGCAACTTCATCCCTAGGTTAAGGGCAGGCTCTGCTCCGTATTCATTTTGTATCTGTCTCAATATGTCAGGTACTACTGCTAGTGACGGGATACCATGTGTTCTGGTATATATGGCAGCAAAGACTGAACCCCAAGAGGTGCAATCCTCTAGTTGTGGTGTGATCCTCATGGGCAAGCAGATTGTTAGAATTCTGTGTTTTTCATAGGTGGTAGTATTCGGAAATACTGCCTCAAGCTGAGTTATTTTCTGAGCTATCCAGAATGGGATTTGTTTGCGTTTTGCTGGCATTTTGCCCATTACCGCATGCAATGTTTGTGGAGTAATTTTATTAACTGTACTCTGGACTGGAGTATCTTGTGCTGCAGCTGGTGCAGGTTGAACTGTTAAAGTCCTCATCACAAATTGTGTGAGGTTTCTGTAGATTTTAATTAAATCTCTGTGTTGTACGAGTAAGTCTGGCTGTGGCATTGTGCCCATGTCAGGATGTGGTGTGTATGCCGCTAATATGGGCCATGTGGCTCCTGCTCCTCCGAGCGGGCCTAATCTTGCTCTTCCTCGTACGTAGGGTAGGGCACCTTTAAACCAGTAATTATGTTCCTGGTAAGTGAGCGGAACCTCTAATTCCTCAAAAGGAGTATAGTCCGCTGGTGTTTCATCTTCTAGGTAGTAGTGAAATACATCTGTGACTGGATTCGCTGCTGGGAATGTAACCCATGAATAGAACACCTCTGTTTTATTGGATTCGTGTGCCTCAATCACGAAAATTACTTTACTACCCCTGGCTCATAAGCCATGTTCTAGAAGTTTTATGGTGACTGCCCTTCTGTATTTGGTGCAATTTGTATTGCATCTTCAGGGTCTTCTTCTCGAAGAGAACTGTTTCAACTCTCCTTGTTGCTTCTGCTTCTTCCACCATTTTTAAGTGGAAGAAGGGAGTTTAAAGAATTTTAAAGAATTTTTAAGATAAGGTGTTAATGCACAATTTGTAGGAACTAAATGTCCTTCAAGCTTGAATAACCAACAGCCAATAAATAGTATTCTCGTACTACTCAGCTGCGGCGGAGTTTGTGCCCACCCACTCCAGACGTCTCTGGGGTTTTGTGAGTAGGTTCTCTGAGAATACTCAGATTCTACTGTTAAATAAGTACCCAACCAACGTTGGCGGCGCCATGTCGTGTAGTTCCTATAGTACCCCTGCAGGACCTGCGCGTTTGGATAACATAACCTGTGGGCTTGGTGGCAGACTGACTCTGTGCACCCCCACCGAGAAATGTTAGCCTGGTTTGCATTAGCTAGCTCGCAGTGCCACTAGTGTCTCCTCTTATCGGTGAGAGATTAGTTTCTGGCAACCTTAGAACATGACAACCCAAATTCCTCAGAATCGTGGAAACAATGTACTACCTTTCGCTCAGTCACTCGTGCTCACTTATTCGGTTTGTCTCAGAGAGTTACACAGAATAAACAGTTGGGCGTTTCAATAAGTATTTATTGAACAGTTATTCTAGTGTAAAATATATGTGCTGCGGCAACCAGCAGACAATAGCAGAGATATATTATCAGCAGTACGATAAAAGCAAAGGGATAGAACAGTTCTACCATATTGCGATAATCATGAATACATACATGAATATAAAAGCATTATGCAAGTGCGCATACTCCTACGATGCCTAACTATATGTACCTGAGTGTACCTAGCATATGTGTGTAGGTCTAAAGCCTAAGAGCCAAGAATCCCTCTAGGATTTAGTCGAATCCCCATACCTGAATGGAGAGAGTGTGGGACACCGTCCTGGTCTCGAGTTGGACACCCCGTCAGGGCTGTGTTAGACCGCTGTCAGCTGGAGCGACTGCATGCAGGAGGCTCAGCGTCTCTGGTCAGTTTGTCAGCATGGAAGTCTCGGTTCCCTCTGTCTTACCGGGGCAAGATGTGGTGTATTTATACCCTAATGAGTCTCGGTCCTCAGTATGGTTTGTATTGGACATGAGGAAGACGTCAGAGGTGAACTTTGTACATACATATTATGCAAGTGGTATATTCCTAGAGAGCCATGCATAATTGATGAGTACAGTGTGGGCCTGTGTTTGGGAAAAACCCTGCTGTATTCAAAACCACAGGATAGATAACGTTCAGCCCTCAGAGTTCGTTGTGTACTAGCTGGGACCAATGTAGGTGAAAGATCATGCCTATATAAGGAATCATGACTATAATAGGACATGTACGGTTATGACCGTAATAGGGCATATGCGGCTATGAGCATAATAGGGCAAGTACGATTATGACCATATTAGGGCAAATACGAGTATGTCCATTTTAGGGCATGTATGAACTGGTCTACATTAGGGCCTCTATGCGGGATATAACAGGGTCAATAGGAGCCACACTGTTTCGGGTCTTTCCCTTGTTTGGGTTTGACTAATATGGAGGCCTCCAGCATAGATTCCGTTATAGAGCCCGTGTCAGCAAAGGAATTAAAAAGTCGAGTGAGTAGCGGGGCGAGGTCTGTGCAAAAGGTCTTATAAAATGCCGCACTGAATCCGTCTGAGCCAGGTGATTTTAGAGGCTTCAGTCGAGCGATCGCTGATCACTTCTTCCACGCTGATGGGTTTATCTAGGGCTTCAGATTCCTCTAAGGGGACAGCTGTAATTGCCGCCATACTAGTAGGCCTGGAATGTGGCGGCGATGCTGTAGGCGTCTTTCACCTCTGTGCCCAGCTCCGATTGGACGGGTTTTACTGAATTTGCATATTGTTTGCTACGAAGCCGGTGTGTGAGCATACGGCCCCCTTTATTGCCCCCTAAGTAAAATTTATGTTTGAGGTGTAACATAGCATATTCAGCCCTGTCCAGGTCAAGGCGCTTCATTTGCAGATGCTCTTTCTCCAGTTCTCTCCAGACCCGGGGCACGCCAGTTCGTTTGTGAATGGTTTCTAGTTCTAGGACCCTTTTCTCAAGTGCCTCTCTTTTGTCCCGCAGTACTCTGTTCTCATTTGCTGCTTTCACAATGAGTTCCCCCGTACCATCAGTTTCAGGGCTTCCCACACCGAAGAGAGTGCAGTGGAGCCCGTGTCATTAACCCCTTCGCTGCTAGGCCTTTTCCCCCCGTGCTAAGCCCTTTTTTTGGCTATTTGGGGTAGTTCGCGCTTGGCCCCTGTAACTTTTTGACCACATAACGTATCCACGCCAAATTAGCGTCCTTTTCTTCCAATATCATGGGGATTCTAAAGGTACCCAGGGTTCATGGATTCCCCTGGAGGGGACCCAGAAATTAGCCAAAATACAACTAAAGTTTTTTTCTTTTGGAAAAATGGGAAAAAAGTGCTGCAAATGAAAGCGTCTGGTTTTTTGCCTGCAAATGGTATCATCAAAGGGTTTAGGGGGCTGAAATCACCATTTTCCCAGCTTTCAGGGACTGACAGACATTTGTCAGAAAACCAACATTTTTTACAGAGTTTTGGCATTTTACTGGGACATAGCCTATTTCTGCTATTTTTTGTGCTTTCAACCTTTTTCCAGTTAATGGTAGAAATACATATGAAAGCAATAATGGATCCTGCAAAGCTATACATTTTAGAAAAGTAGACACAATTCTGAATTCAGCAAGGGGTCATTTGTGTAGATCCTTCCAGGTTTCTTTATAGAAACCAACAGTTGAAAATAGGAAAATTTGAAAATGAGTTGAAAAAAACAGCCATTTGTGCTAACGTTTTCACCAGTAACTTCTTCTAATTATGACAGATATTTGAAAACAATATACCGTTACATCCGCTGGACCTTTCTGGTTGTGGGGATATATAGGACTTGTAGGTTCACCAAGAACCACAAAATAGAGCTAGGGTTCAAAATCCACAGCTAGGCACTTTGCAAAAAAGGGGTCAGTTTTCACTGTAAGAAATGTGGTGTGTCCATGTTGCGTTTTGGGCCGTTTCCTGTCGCGGGCACTAGGGCTACCCACACAAGTGAGGTACCATTTTTATCGGAAGACTTTGGGGGAATGCTGGGTGGGTGGAACTTTGTGGATCCACGCAGATTCCAGAACTTTCCATCACAGAAATGTGAGGAAAATGTGTTTTTTTTTACAAAGTTTGGGGTTTGCAAGTTATTCTGGGTAACAGAACATGGTGAGAGCCACACAAGTCACCCCATCTTGGATTCCCCTGCGTGTCTAGTTTTCAAAAATAGTTAGATTTGCTAGCTTTCCCTAGGTACTGGCAGAGCTAGCGTTCAAAATCCACAGCTAGGCACTTTGCAAAAAAGGGGTCAGTTTTCACTGTAAGAAATGTGGTGTGTCCATGTTGCGTTTTGGGCCGTTTCCTGTCGCGGGCACTAGGGCTACCCACACAAGTGAGGTACCATTTTTATCGGAAGACTTTGGGGAATGCGGGGTGGGTGGAACTTTGTGGATCCACGCAGATTCCAGAACTTTCCATCACAGAAATGTGAGGAAAATGTGTTTTTTTTACAAACTTTGAGGTTTGCAAGGGATTCTGGGTAACAGAACCTAGTGAGAGCCAGACAAGACAACCCATACTGGATTCCCCTGGGTGTCCAGTTTTCAAAAATGTATAGGTTTGCTAGGTTTCCTGTTAGACTTGGCATCTTTTGGGTGTTTCCCCTGATATTTTGCTTTCTGACCTCCCGGTTTTGACTCAGTCTTAGTGTCTCTGCGCACTTTCTTACTGCTGTTCAGTGTTAATGTGCAAGTACTCCTGTTGTAAATTGTGTTATTGATTGGTGTTTCCATGATTGGCATATTTGATTTACTTGTCAGTCCCTATTAAAGTGCACTGAGTGTGCCAGGGCCTGTAAATCAAATTCTGCTAGTGGGCTGCAGCACTGGATTGTGCCACCCACACAAGCAGCCTGTAAATGTAACTCTGGCCTGCCATTGCAGAGCCTGTGTGCAGTCTGGGACTGCCATGTCGATTTGGCAAGTGTACCCTCTTGCCAGGCCCTAACCTTCCCTTTTCTTACATGTCAGTCACCCCTAAGGTAGGCCCAAGGTACCCCTGTGGGCAGGGTGCAGTGTATGTGAAAGGTAGGACATGCCCTGGTGTGTGTGGCATGTCCTGATAGTGAATTACTGCCAATTTCGTTTTTCACTATTGCAAGGCTACCTGTTCCCATAGGACAGAATGAGGAGTTTGTTTATAACATCTTATAAACATAACTGGCCCTGGGAACTAGGTAGAAAAATAAAGTTTAGTATGCCTGAACTCAGAATCTAAAGATGTATCTTTTAGTGAAGGTGATTTTTACATTCTGTGTTTGAAAATACCACTTTTAGAAAGTAGGTATTTTCTTGCTCAGCCATCCAGCAGGCCTCTGCTGGGTTTGTGGATTGACTGTCTGGGTTTTGGATGACAGGGGCTGGGGAGCAGCAGTGGCTCCAGATAGTGTAGGTGAGTCAGGAAAGGGCTGAATAGACCTGGGCTGCATTTAGAGTAGGGGAGGAGATTTCCTTTCACCTGAATGGGCCTGGTCTGCCTCTGACAATGCCGTCTCTACCTCCTTCCAGGAAGCCACACCAGAGAGGGCAGAACTGGTTCTGGCTTGGCACACAACCTCTCTGCCTGAGAGGACAAAGGAGTTTGGGCTATAAAAAGTGGAGCCCAACCCCCTGAACTTTAGAACTCCTTTGGACCAAGAATACTGCTAAGAAGAAGAGCTGGAGAAGCTGTGAGGAGGAACTACCACTTTGCTGAGTGCTTTGCTGTGTTGGCCTGCAGTGGCTGCTTCTGTCTTGGGCAGTGAAAGGACTGGACTGAACTTTCTGCAATCTATTTTTGTGAGTTTCTCCAAGGGCTTGAGGTAGAGCTTGCCCCCTGTTCAAGAAGTCTCAGGAACAGCAAAGACTTCAAGTTCTTCTGCCCTCAGCACTGGGAACTGTGTGTTTTGTGCTGCAACAAGAAGAAAAAGCAACCCAACGCCGTCTACGACGCCGCTGCCGACTCTGTGTCCTGAAGGCACCGCAGAGGGCACCGCCGCAATGTCGCACCGCGATCCTGGTCTCACCGACGACGCCTGCTGACGCTGCCACCGAGCCGCTGCTCGCACCGTGACCTGTGGGCACCGCACTCCGCATCGCCTCGCTTCACCATGATGCCTTTGTATCCCCGACGATGCCGCTCCATGCAGAAATCGACGCCGCTCCTTGCACTGTGGTTCAAGGGCACTGCTCGTAGAGTTACATGACGCACCAGCCTCTTACCGCACCGCAGCCTTGGCCTACCGACACCAGCGCCATCGACTCCAGTTCGTCAGCCGACGACAGCGCTTCAGCAACGACTACGCCGCTGCTTGCACCATGACCTGTCAGCACCGCGACGAGCACCGCATCACTTCGCACCGCGACCATGGTCTCACCGACGATGCCATCTGAAGCCACCACCAAGCCGCTGCTCGCACCGTGACCTGAGGGCATCGCACGCCGCACCGCTGCACTTCGCACCGCAGCACCCGATGCCAGCGCTCCTGACTTCAACCGCAAGGAGATCGATCTGCAACACGTGTGACTTCAAGGGCCCAACGACTCCTGCACCGACCTCCAGAACCGACGCCTGTGGACGCCGTGCTTTCGGAAGCTCCACGAGAGGTCGCCAACGCCCTGCATTTCTAAATGTTTTGCGGGTCTTCCCGACACCGTAGCTGGCCCGCGACGCCGCAGTCAGCCAGAACTGTTTGGATTTGTTTGTTCACGACGCCGTGATAGCCCCAGAGGGAGCTATCGACTTCAAGGAACTGTTTTTCAAGTTATTTTGATAACTGAAGAATTCTAAGTACTGTATTGTGGATTTTTATCGTTTTTGGTCTTGTCTTAAGTATATAAAAATATTGGATATTTTTCTAAACTGGTGTGGTGTCCTTTTGTAGTGCTTACACTATATTACTGTTGGTTATGTGCAAATGCTTTACACACTGCCTCTAAGATAAGCCTGACTGCTCGTGCCAAGCTACTAAGAGGGTGAGCAGGGGTTATTTTAGGAGTGTAACTCCCTTATCCTGACTAGAAGGAAGGGTCCCTACTTGGGCAAGGTGCAAACCATTGCCAACTAGAGACCCCCATTTCTAACATTGGTTGTCAGCGGTGAGGATAGGACTTGCGTTTGCACTTGACTTACAGTGATTGGTGTGCACTACTACCATATCGCAGACCATTACGTACCACATACTTTTTTTGGGGGTCTATTTTTGCCTTTCCATTGGTCTTGAACTTGAACTTTCCAGTACAACATGCCTGAATCAATTGCATCATCTGCTGCATCCTTGGAAGTGGCCTTTGAGGAGGAGAGGTTAGAAACCTACAATGTTAAGGAATTGAAGGCGATCTGCAAAAACCTCAAAGTCCAAATCAGGGGCCTCACCAGAAAGGAGGAGCTACAAAAGGCGCTGAGGGCCTGGGTAGCAGCCAGACATGCTACTGAGCTGCCTGGGGATCTTGGCATGGAGGCAGAGGAGCCTATTCCAAGGATGGATGTGCTTTTGGGAGGGGGGGCAATCTCTAAACCAGGCAGCAGTGGCTTCTCCCCAGAGGAGCTGGAGGACAGGCGGGAAGCAAGGAGAGTTGCTATGGAGCTAGAGGAGCTTAAGTTAGCCATGGAGGAGAAAAGGATGATGCTAGACCATGAGATTAGGATAAAGGAGCTGGATCAGGGGAGTAGGACCAGCTTAGATGGTGGCAGCAATTCGTCAGGGCAGTCAGACAGAATTGTGCACATTCCCTAGAATGTTGGCAAGGAGTACAAGAAGGGTGATGACATACAGAGGTGGTTCCAGGGGTATGAGGTGTTTATTCATATGAATGGGGTCCCTGAGAAGAAATGGGGGGCAGGGTTGTGGCCTCTCTTCCCAGAAGAAGCTAGGGATACTCTGATAGCTTTGGGTAAGGGGCAGAACCTCACCTATGCTGACATGAAAGACGCTCTCCTCACCAGGTATGGACTCACTCCTGAAAAGTACAGGGATCAGTTTAGGTCCAGTAAGAAGTCTGATGCCAACACTTGGTTGGAATGTGTGGATTTGTTCTGCAGGTCTCTGGATGGCTGGGTGAAGGGCAGTAATGTAACAGATTTTCAGGGGCTCTACAATTTGATTGCATGGGAGCACTTGTCTAGTCTATATTTTGCAGAGCTGCGCCAGCACTTGGTTGATAGTAAGCTAACTGACCCCAGGAAGCATGCTATGGAGGCGGACCGCTGGGTGAGTACCAGGGTCCACAAGAAAGCGTTTGGGGGAGACTCAGCCAAAGGTGGGCAGGGTCCCCAGCAGAAAAGTGGGGGAGACAAGGGTAAAGCACAGGAGTTCTCTAAAGGGCCCCAATTTAACACCCAGGGTAAAGGTTTCCATCCCCACAGGAGATAAGAAAGCAGTGGTCTCTTCAGGAAAGCCTGCTGAGACCGGCCCCCACAAGTGTTTTGCATGTGACCAGGTGGGTCACTTGAAGGGGGACCCCAAGTGTCCCAAGAGGGCACAGCCACCCACCGGTGGGCAGTCCAAGGTGTTGGCTAGTGTAGCACTTGGGGAGGAGGGGTGCCCACAGGAGGGTGGGGATCCCACAGAAATGACCCTCGTCTCACTAGGGGACAGTGAGATTGTCCCAGGAAACCAGGTGCCCCCTAACACAAAGAAATACAGCACATGGGTGACCATCAATGGGAAAAGGGTAGAGGCTCTCAGAGATACTGGAGCCAGTGTGACCTCAGTCCGGTGTCACCTGGTCTCTGAGGAGCAGGTAGTCCCGGGGGCATTCCACCAAGTAGTTGCTGTGGACAACTCGGAGCGCCAGTGTATGGTGGCGCAGGTTCCCTTTGAATGGGGGGGGTCTCAGGTCCCTTGAGGGTGGTTGTGAGCCCTACCATGCCGGTATATTGTCTGCTAGGTAACGACCTGGAGCAGTCCTTATGGAAGGATGTTGAGCTCAGGTCTCACTTGGAGATGCTTGGGTTGCCAGAGTGGGCATGCATGTCTACTCGGTCAATGGTGGCCAGAAAGGGTGATCAGAAGGACTTGGAGCCTGAAACAGTGGCCCAGGTCCCTGCCAAGAGAAAGGGCAGGGGGCGCGGGAAACTGGCCCCTGAAGTTCCCACAGACTGGGAGGAGGCTGACCTTGAGGGGGCCACCCCGGTGCCTACAGGGGAGCAGGTAGCTGAACTGGGGGACATCTCTGAGCTGACCCATTGGCAGCAAGAAGGGGGTCCCACTGGGGAAGAATTCTGCAGGGAGCAGAAAGAGTGCCCTTCTCTGGAGGGTCTGCGGCGGCAGGCTGCAGACCAGGCAGCTGGTGATCAGTCTGGATCACATTGGATCTACTGGGAGAATGGTCTCGTGTATAGTGAGCCTAAGGTCACTGAGCCTGGGTCAGCCCGTGTGCTGGTGGTACCCCCAGCGCTTCAGGACCTTCCTACTGGGTCTGGCTCATGACATGCCTTTGGCAGGATATTTGAGGCGGGACAAGACCTTTGACAGGCTTGTCACCCACTTCTTCTGGCCCCAAATGCGAAGGCAGTCAGATGGTCATTGTAGGTCTTGCCAAACTTGCCAGGCAAGTGGTAAGAGTGGGAGGAAGGTCAAAGCTCCTCTCCAACCTTTTCAAGTTGTTGGAACACCCTTTGAAAGGGTAGGGATGGACATTGTGGGGCCACTGGATCCCAAGACATCCTGGTCTTGGTAGACCATGCCACCCGGTACCCGGAGACAATCCCTCTCAGGACAACAACGGCGCAAGTGGTGGGCCGGGCGTTAATGGGGATCTTTTCCCGCATGGGGTTCCCCAGAGAGGTGGTTTCTGACAGGGGGACCAATTTCATATCCAAGTATATGACATCCCTGTGGAAGGAGTGTGGTGTAACCTACAAGTTCACCACTCCTTACCACCCACAAGGTAACGGTCTGGTGGAGAGATTTAACCAGAGCTTGAAGGGCATGATTAAGGGTCTAACAGAACCCATGAGGCGTAAGAGGGACGTCCTCTTGCCATGCCTTCTCTTTGCGTACAGGGAGGTACCACAGAAGTCTCTTGGGTTCAGTCCCTTTGAGCTTCTGTATGGTCACCCTGTGAGAGGACCTCTGAGTTTGGTGAAGGAAGGCTGGGAGGCAGCTCCCAGGAAAACACCCCAGGATGTGTTTAGTTACATGCTGGCCTTCAGGAACCAAACTGCCCACTTCAGGAAACTCGCTCAGGCGAACCTAGAAGCAAGCCAGGAGGAAATGAAGAAGTGGTATGACCAGAATGCCACTCTGGTCGAATTTCAACCTGCGCAAAAAGTGTGGGTCATGGCCCCAGTGGAACCTTGTGCCTTGCAGGACAAGTGGACTGGGCCATTTGAGGTGGTGGAGCGCAAAAGTGATGTCACCTATCTGGTGGATTTGCGGACTCCAAGGAATCCTTTGAGGGTCCTGCACGTGAAACGCCTCAAGCCCCACTTTGAGAGGTCCAAATTGAGCATGCTCTTGGCGACAGATGATGGGGTGGAAGAGGAGAGTGTACCTCTCCCTGACCTCCTGTCTACCAAGGAGCATGATGGGTCAGTGGAAGGTGTGATCCTCTCCCCTACACTGACCCCAGAGCAGCAGAGCGACTGTCACCAGTTGTTGGGACAGTTTTCTCCACTGTTCTCTCTGACCCCAGGTGTTACTCACTGGTGTACCCATGACGTGGACACCGGTGACAACCCTCCTGTGAAGCACAAGATTTACAGGTTGACTGACCGGGTCAGGGCCAGCATCAAGGAGGAGGTCTCTAAGATGTTGGCGTTAGGGGTGATCGAGCCCTCCAACAGTCCTTGGGCCAGCCCAGTGGTCTTGGTCCCAAAGGCTGATGCACCCGGTGCCACTCCAGAACTGCGGTTTTGTGTGGACTACCGTGGGCTCAATGCCATCACCAGGACTCACGCGCATCCCATCCCCAGAGCTGATGAGCTCATTGATCGGTTGGGAGCTGCCAAGTTCCTCAGCACATTTGATTTAACGTCTGGGTACTGGCAGATTGCCTTAACCGATGGGGCCAAGGAGAGGTCAGCATTCTCAACCCCAGAAGGACATTACCAGTTCCGGGTGATGCCCTTTGGGTTGAAGAATGCCCCTGCCACCTTTCAGAGGTTGGTCAACCAGGTGTTGGCTGAACTGGAGGATTTCAGTGCCGCATACCTGGATGACATCGCAGTGTTCAGTTCCAGCTGGGAAGAACACTTGCAGCACCTCGGTGAAGTGTTGAGGGCTCTGCAGAGGGCAGGCCTCACGATCAAGGCCAGTAAGTGCCAGATCGGGCAGGGTTCTGTGGTGTACTTGTGGCACCAGGTAGGAAGCGGCCAGGTGGCGCCCCTACAACCCAAGATTGACACCATTCTGGCTTGGGAGCCCCCCAAGACCCAGACAGAGGTGAGAGCCTTTTTAGGTCTCACCGGGTACTATAGGAGGTTTGTTAAGGGCTATGGCACCATTGTTGCCCCCTTAACAGAGCTGACTTCCAGGAAGCAGCCCAAGAAGGTGCTCTGGACTAAGTCCTGCCAGAAGGCTTTTGATGCCCTGAAGGCCGCCATGTGCACGGCGCCCGTGCTCAAGGCACCCGACTTCTCCAAGGAATTCGTCGTGCAGACTGACGCTTCAGAGCATGGTGTGGGAGCGGTGCTATCACAACTGAACGAAGAAGGCCTAGACCAGCCTGTAGTCTTCCTTAGCAGGAGACTACTCCCCAGGGAACAGAGGTTGAGTGCCATAGAAAGGGAAGCTTTCGCTGTGGTCTGGGCACGGAAGAAGCTGAGGCCCTACCTGTTTGGGACTCACTTCCGGGTTCAGACAGACCACAGGCCCCTCAGATGATTGATGCAAATGAGGGGTGAGAATCCAAAACTGCTGAGGTGGTCCATCTCCCTACAGGGAATGGACTTTATGGTGGAACACCGCCCTGGCACAGAACACGCCAACGCAGATGGTCTGTCCAGGTTCTTCCGCCTTAGTGAAGAGAACTCCAAGGAGGTTGGTTAGTTCTCCCTACTTTCAGCTGGAGGGGACATGTGTTGGACTTGGCATCTTTTGGCGTGTTTCCCCTGAGTTTTTGCTTTCTGACCTCCCGGTTTTGACTCTGTTTTTGCTGGCTTAGTGTCTCTGTGCACTTTCTCATTGCTGTTCAGTGTTAAAGTGCAAGTGCTCCTGTTGTAAATTGTGTTATGGATTGGTGTTTCCATAATTGGCATATTTGATTTACTTGTCAGTCCCTAGTAAAGTGCACTGAGTGTGCCAGGGCCTGTAAATCAAATTCTGCTAGTGGGCTGCAGCACTGGATTGTGCCACTCACACAAGCAGCCTGTAAATGTAACTCTGGCCTGCCATTGCAGAGCCTGTGTGCAGTCTGGGACTGCCATGTCGACTTGGCAAGTGTACCCACTTGCCAGGCCCTAACCTTCCCTTTTCTTACATGTCAGTCACCCCTAAGGTAGGCCCAAGGTACCCCTGTGGGCAGGGTGCAGTGTATGTGAAAGGTAGGACATGCCCTGGTGTGTGTGGCATGTCCTGATAGTGAATTACTGCCAATTTCGTTTTTCACTATTGCAAGGCTACCTGTTCCCATAGGACAGAATGAGGAGTTTGTTTATAACATCTTATAAACATAACTGGCCCTGGGAACTAGGTAGAAAAATAAAGTTTAGTATGCCTGAACTCAGAATCTAAAGATGCATCTTTTAGTGAAGGTGATTTTTAGGTCTCGCGCCTAGCGTTGCAGTGCGCAACACTGCCCGCGCAGCGCGAGACCTTTAGAAAGGGCTTCTGAAAACGACCCACACGCTTGTGCGTGTGGTTTTGTTTTCGGAAGCCCACATTGGCTGGAGCGTACGTTTTTTTTACGGAGACGGCACGCGATTGGTCAAAGGCGGGCGCATGTCCCGCCTTTGCCGCGCCCATTCCCGACGGTGGCCAGAACGCGCAGCAGCGCGCGTTCGTCTCGCTTTTGCTGCCGCGCTCCCCCCGCTCCTCTGTGGTGCGCGCGCACCACTGGTTTCGATTCCGCGTTCGGCTGGGTTTCGATTCCGTGCTTGTTCATTTAGCGATTTCAAGTCTGAAGCTGTTATACATCAAAATAAGTGTGTTTTTTAATGATGGCACCGTATGGCCTGCGGGAAAGTTTATTTCATTTATTTTAAATAATGTGTAAGTGCGTGGTTCGGAAGATTATGTCAATCAGTGCTACGTGTGCCTTTGCAATATGTCGCAAGAAGTTGCCAGTGACTTGTAGCCCTCATGATTCTGCTGGTCGTTATTGCAGCCTGCGTATTTCATTCGTGTGTGAAGTACAACAGTGTTACTGTACCTGAATAGTTTGCCCGGAGGTGGGGAGGACCGGCCCCCCGACGAGCTTACAGTAAAGGTCCCGCCTCGGCGCTCCCGCTGCGCCCTCATCCTCTCCGCAGGTGGCAGTCGCCCAAATTCGAGCCCCCTGGGCCAAGTTAAAGTGAGGAGGATGGAGGCTGAAGCTGCTGCTTCCAGCCACAGAGGCACCTGGGGCCCTCTGAGCAGAGGCGCCCTCCAGCCCCATCTGCAGTCTGAAGAGCAGCAGGGCAGCGCCGAGAAGCACTGCGCGTCTGGCAGGCGACGCTGTCCGTATCCTGTGGCGCCCCACTTTTTCCCATCGGAACGGCTGCTCCACCTGACCCGGGGGTGCCATCCCACAATGGTGGCCTTGGCAGTCAGTCACTCTCAGACAGGGGCCTCGGCATGCCGTGACTTCCTCCCCACGCAGGGTCCTCCTGCTCCCCACACATTGGGAATTCGGTTTCAGCTCTACTGCGGAAACACAAATGGCAAATGCAACCCGGGCACCCTGGCGCTGCCTTCCTTGTTTATATAGCGTTTTGTACTATTATCTTGTGGCCTCGTGGCACTGTGAATAGTGGGTGTTATTTATATATAAATGCAAGACATATATATTTATATTTCGTGATATATGCATAGTAAGTGCACAGGGTCCCCGAAGGTATCTGACAGAGATGTGGGTCTCTTTACTTCAGGCTTCAAGGAGTTGTGTTTGGAGTTATGCCACTGGGACACTTTACCCTGCTCGGAGTTGTACAGTGCTTGTAGCACACAGGCCATCCTTCAAGGCGCGCTCAGGGAGTGCGAGGGAGCAGACCCCCATCCTGTTCAGCCGGGTTTTGAGGTTGCGAGTCAAGGGCTGGCCAGTTCGGTGAGTGGCTCTCACAAGAGGGAATAAAGGTGCAGGACTTGGCTAGGGTTCTTCTGGGCTCAGTGCGCCCTGTTTGCGGCACCCCTGGGGTATTGGTTGTAGACCAGCAAGCCGAAGATGAAGCCCATGCAGCAGCTGATGCAGCTGCCGGTGGCAGCGGTCAAGCTGGTGAAGAGCCAGAAGAACGAACTGAAGAGCCCGGTGCTGACGCCCAAGGGCGGCCAGCGGAACTTCTACAACGCCGTGCAGGTGGACGAGCTGAGGCTCCTCAAGTCGCCGGAGCTGGAGCCCACCGTGGTGACGGACAGCAGCCCCAATGGGAGCCAGGGCCAGCAGAGCCAGCCGCTACGATAGGAGTGTGTCTGTCTGTGTGTCACCTGCAGTCTTGCCCTGTAGGCATGTGTCTAACACATTGGAGCCATGTCTCACTCCTTCGGGATGATTAGGTACACGCACTATGGAGCACGTTTACTCACTGGGTGTTTGTCTTGCAAACAGTGAGCACAGTCTAACCCGTTGGGCGTGATGTTCACGCCTTGGAGCACAATGTCACTTATTGGAGTTTTGGCCTTGAGCTCTGAGCACAGGCTCCCCTTTGGCAATGAGAGTTTTGGAGTACAGTCTGATGTATTGGGTATTCTACTCGTGTCTTGTCTTTTGCTGGGTATGCACATCACATATTGGGTGTTTTAAAGCACGACTGACAAGTCTCAGTGTTTGAGTCACCTTTTTAAAATACCTTCAGATCTCACTCCTGAGATCAGTTGAACCATGAGATCTGGAGGCAGATCAGCAAGAGACCCTCCTGACATAGGGCAGCATTGACTAAGGGAAGATTTTTTTTTAAACAGTCGGCTGATACCTTTTTGCCTGATGTTTGACTGACTTTGCCCCTCTCCCTGGTTTTACAGTGGTCCAGAATTGTTAGGAAATTCTACAGGTTTATTATATGCCATTATGAATAAAATCACATTTGATTCATTACTTTATGCATGTGTTTCTTAGTATTAACTGAGGAAGGTTCTAAGATTTTCCATGATTAGCGTTGGGCCTCACGGAAATATGAGTTCTGACTTGTGTGAACTGTTTCAAGAACAGACCTAGAACAAAGTAACCGATCTGTGTATCTGAAGGGGGATGTTACAAGTATTGAAAACTACAGAAGGAGAAGAAGTAGGTCCGAAAAGCGGTGTAGGGCAGTTGTTATTTATATGTAGGGTAAGAGTGCTGTTGGAGCAGGAGGCGAGTGTTGGCGCCTAGCCACAAGGGGGTCTTGTGAAAGATAATGCAATGGAACTAGACTGAGAACTTTTTGCACAGAGTTAGCGGGTATGCTTTATACTTTCTTTATTGCACTTCCCCACCACTGTGACTCAGCCATTCAGTGGCGGGTGGTGACCCTTGACACTGGAGGGGCGTCGTGGGGGAGTGAGAAACAAATCCCATGGGGGGCAAAAAGATAATGAAAACCTTTCTTTAAATGTACTTACCCGTGTTTCGTTCGCCGTCTTTTCTTCTTTCTCCTGGAGTCAGTGTGACTGCACCTCATGGAGCCTCAGGCATCCCCATCTGTAAATCTCGACACTGCTCTCATGCTGCATGAGCAGCATGAGAGCAGCACCAGGATTGGCTGGAGCGGGCTGCCTCGACTCTCCAGCAGGCAAAGGAGGCCTGTGCCTGCTCTCCACCCAACTGTCTGAGACAGCTAAGTGGAGAGGTTTACACAACGTATGTCTGGCTTGCCGTCGCCAGACAGCCAGCCAAATGGACTTGGACAGTGTACGCTGGTGGAGTGAGCACCACTCCCCTGCTGCCTGTCAGCAGCAATGCCCCACCACCGAACACTGCTCGGGCTGGGAATAGTGAAAAATAAAATGGTAATTCATTTTATTACCGTTTTATTTTTCACTTTTACTGCACTGTCAGCAAGGGGGTGACGTTCCTCTTCCCTAATATAATAAAGGGGGCCACTGCTGAAACCATGATGTTACCATATCAGTTGGGGTGACGTAAAAAGTTCCTACTTCAGCTGAATTTTCTATGCTCTACTCCTCAGTGTGGAGTTCCACTTTAAATCACAGGTATGTGGACATAATTAGCAAAGCTCAGCGCACCACCTGTCAACAAAGACCCAATAGTGTTTGTGTCGTCATTGTGCGTGATGTACCATGCACCTGCAAGCTTACTGACTGCATCCAATCACCTTTATCACTGAGCCCGTAGAATTATGAAATTTAAGGACTGCATGAAATCCACAAACATAATTGCACCCTCAAGTATAATTTACAGTTTATTGCACACAGATATGGAGAAGCCCAACCAGCACACTTCTTTCAAAATCCAAGTAAGTTAAGAAAGGTTGATTGACCATTGGCTAGCCTGGGTATTATAGTAATGTCAATTCATATATAACCCTTCGGGCCCACACCAATTCTAATTGCAGCCAATTGATGCTTAATCCTCTCAAACACACATAGGACATGTCTGCTACATGTCTTGTCCATCACAGAGTACTGTAATAACCCATGAGCCAGCCATCACCAACTGAACATGCATGGAATAACTGTAGAGCGATGCCAAGTACTGCTGGCCAATGGAAAGGCGCTAGTCTAGTCCGTCAGTGCAGGCCCCAACTAGCTACATACTGTGGCCCCTTTACGTCTCACAATGACCTTCAGATATGTGAGGACCGTAACAAAGTCGATCCCAGCAGACCTCCCCACCACTTCTCTCTCCAACCATGCCTGCACACGACAGTAAACGTTTAAAACAAAATATCAGGTTGGACAACCCAGTGCAGTGACCCAAGCTAAGTAGACTATGATCATATGAAATACCATAAAGTGTCCTGCAGAGCTACCCAAAGCTATAAGCTTTCTGAAAACCAGAAAACTGCGCGAATGTCTCTCACACACCTTCATTCCCCACACTACCAACAGCTGCATCCCATAACACGATAACGCACCTCTGTGGTCATCACCCAAGGCATGCAAACACTTCCCACATAGAATCAAAAACAAAGACAGCACCTTTCCAACTGCAGTGCGACAGAAGCAGAGTCATACAAAGTGAACGGTGAGCTGAGTTGGTGACCAGCTCCAGGTCTGTCATGTTGTACTGGGAGCAGTTTCTCCTCTGGACCCAAACACCTTCCTAGTAGGCCCGTTCTGTTCCACAGGAGTTTTAACCACTCTGTTTCACATCCGAGGAAATTGCACGGTGACGTCATCAGTATGAGACTGCATGTTTCCGTTTTGGGGAGCATAGTTCTTTTATAAATATTTTCAAACAAATTCTTAATTTTGCTTTTGTTTGCTGTGGACATCAGTTTTGTTCAAATTTGCTTTGTTCTGTAGTGAGTGATTTACATTTGTATCTGATACCCACCGCTAAAATAACAGCTCAACCATGAGCACAGATAAGTATTGCACCCACCGTTCTTCCCATCCTCTTGCAACTGCACCTATGTGCCCTCGACATCCCTGAACTGCCAGGGGTATCCTTGAGTGTTCGAAAATTCCCTTGACTCTTCATGACAAGCATTTGCAATGCAATAGGTCTCACATTTACGCGGGTTTAAGCTATTGGCATTGTAAATGACAATGCCCTTTATGTTTTGAAAACCAAAACATAAATAAAGGGCATTGTCATTTACAATGCCAATAGCTCAAACTGCATAAATGCGAGACCTATTGCATTGCAAATGCTTGTTACATTCTGTGTTTGAAAATACCACTTTTAGAAAGTAGGTATTTTCTTGGTCAGCCATCCAGCAGGCCTCTGCTGGGTTTGTGGATTGACTGTCTGGGTTTTGGATGACAGGGGCTGGGGAGCAGCAGTGGCTCCAGATAGTGTAGGTGGGTCAGGAAAGGGCTGAATAGACCTGGGCTGCATTTAGAGTAGGGGAGGAGATTTCCTTTCACCTGAATGGGCCTGGTCTGCCTCTGACAATGCCGTCTCCACCTCCTGCCAGGAAGCCACACCAGAGAGGGCAGAACTGGTTCTGGCTGGGCACAGACACTCTCTGCCTGAGAGGACAAAGGATTTTGGGCTATAAAAAGTGGAGCCCAACCCCCTGAACTTTAGAACTCCTTTGGACCAAAAAGACTGCTAAGAAGAAGAGCTGGAGAAGCTGTGAGGAGGAACTACCACTTTGCTGAGTGCTTTGCTGTGTTGGCCTGCAGTGGCTGCTTCTGTCTTGGGCAGTGAAAGGACTGGACTGAACTTTCTGCAATCTATTTTTGTGAGTTTCTCCAAGGGCTTGAGGTAGAGCTTGCCCCCTGTTCAAGAAGTCTCAGGAACAGCAAGACTTCAAGTTCTTCTGGGAACTGTGTGTTTTGTGCTGCAACAAGATGAAAAAGCAACCCGACGCCCTCTACGATGCCGCTGCCGACTCCGTGTCCTGAAGACACCGCAGAGGGCAGTGCCGCAATGCCGCACGGTGACCCTGGTCTCACCGACGACGCCTGCTGACGCCACCACGAGCCGCTGCTTGCACCGCGACCTGTGGGCACCGCATTCCGCATCGCCTCGCGACGCCGCCTTGGTATCCCAGATGACGCCGCTCCATGCTGAAATCGACGCCGCTCCTTGCACCGTGGTTCGAGGGCACCGCTCGTAGAGTTACATGACGCACCGCCCTCATCCTGCATCGCAGCCTTGGCCTACCGATGCCGGCGCCATCGACTCCAGTTCATCAGCCGATGACTGCGCTTCAGCAACGATGACGCCGCTGCTTGCACCGTGACCTGTCAGCACCGCGATGAGCACCGCATCACTTCGCACCACGACCCTGGTCTCACCAACGACGCCATCTGACGCTGACACCGAGCCGCTGCTCGCACCGCGACCTGAGGGCATCGCACGCCGCACCGCTGCACTTCGCACTGCAGCACCTGATGCCCGCTGACGCCAGCGCTCCTGACTTCAACCGCGAGGAGATCGATCTGCAATGCGTGTGACTTCAAGGTCCCGACGACTCCTGCACCGACTTCCGGAACCGACGCCTGAGGACGCCGTGCTTTCGGAAGCTCCACGAGAGGTTGCCAACGCCCTGCATTTCTAAAGGTACTGTTTTGCGGGTCTTCCCGACACCGTAGCTGGCCTGTGACGCCGCGGTCAGCCAGAACTGTTTGGATTTGTTTGTTCACGATGCCGTGATAGCCCCAGAGGGAGCTATCGACTTCAAGGAACTGTTTTTCAAGGTTATTTTGATAACTGAAGATTTCTAAGTACTGTATTGTGAATTTTTATCGTTTTTGGTCTTGTCTTAAGTATATAAAAATATTGGATATTTTTCTAAACTGGTGTGGTGTCCTTTTGTAGTGCTTACACTATATTACTGTTGGTTATGTGCAAATGCTTTACACACTGCCTCTAAGATAAGCCTGACTGCTCGTGCTAAGCTACCAAGGGGGTGAGCAGGGGTTATTTTAGGAGTGTAACTCCCTTATCCTGACTAGAAGGAAGGGTCCCTACTTGGACAAGGTGCAAACCATTGCCAACTAGAGACCCCAATTTCTAACATTTCCCTAGGTGCCGGCAGAGCTAGGGTTCAAAATCTACAGCTAGGCACTTTGCAAAAAAAGGGTCAGTTTTCACTGTGAAAATGTGTTGTGTCCACGTTGCGTTTTGGGCCATTTCCTGTCGCGGGCACTAAGCCTACCCACACAAGTGAGGTACCATTTTTCTTGGAAGACTTTGGGAAATGCGGGGTGAGTGGAATTTTGTGGATCCACACATATTCCAGAACTTTCCACCACAGAAATGTGAGGAAACTGTTTTTTTTTTTTACAAAGTTTGAGGTTTGCAAGGGATTCTGGGTAACAGAACCTGGTGAGAGCCAGACAAGTCACCCCATCCTGGATTCCCCTGGGTCTCTATATTTAAAAAATGTATAGGTTTGCTAGGTTTCCCTAGGTGCCAGCAGAGCTAGGGTTCGAAACCTACAGCTAAGCACTTTGCAAAAAAAGGGTCAGTTTTCACCGTGAAAATGTGGTGTGTCCACGTTGCGTTTTGGGCCGTTTCCTGTCGCGGGCAGTAGGCCTACCCACACAAGTGAGGTACCATTATTCTCGGAAGACTTTGGGGAATGTGGGGTGGGAATGTGAGGAAAATGTGTTTTTTTTAATAAAGTTTGAGGTTTGCAAGGGATTCTGGGCAACAGAACCTGGTGAGAGGCACACAAGTCACCCCATCCTGGATTCCCCTTGGTGTCTAGTTTTCAAAAATGTATAGGTTTGCTAGGTTTCCCTATGTGCCGGCTGTGCTAAGGCCCAAAATCCACAGGTAGGCACATTGCTAAAAACAGGGGCAGAAAGACTGGCATTTTTTGTGGGGGCACTGGTATGCCCATTCTGAGCAGCCCCCACCCCAACGCATAAAAAAGCCAGCATAATCACTGGCGCCTAGTGGGCTCTCTGCCGAATCCCTGGGGGGGGCAGATCAGGGGCTACTGCCCACATCTGTTTCCTGGGGGGCTGAAAGACTGTGGCATTTTTTGGGGGGTGGTGGGGGCATTGGCATGCCCATTCTGGGCAGCCCACACCCCTGAATTAAAAAAAAAAGATATTCCCTGATGTCTATTGGGCTTTTCTGCCCCCGGGAGGCAGATAAGGGGCTTTTGCCCCTATCTGCCTCCCGGGGGCAGAAAGACTGTGGCAATTTTTTTTGGGGTGTGGGCATTGGCATGCCCATTCTGGGCAGCCCCCACCCCTGCGTATATAAAAATAATATCCCTGGTGCCTTGTGGGCTTTCTGCCCCTCCAGAGGGCAGATCAGGGGCTACTGTCCCCATCTGCCTCCTGGGGGGGCAGAAAGACTGTGGCATTTTTTGGGGGGGCATCGGCATGTCCATTCGGGTCAGCCCCCACCCCAAACTTTGGAAAAAGAAAAATCCCTGGTGCCTAGTGGGCTTTCTGCCCCCCCCCCGGGGGGGCAGATAAGGGGCTATTGCCCCATCTGCCTCCCAGGGGGGGCAGAAAGACTGTACCATTTTTCTTTGGGTGGGGGCATTGGCATGCCCATTCTGGGCAGCCCCCACCCCTACATATAAAAAAAAACCCTGGTGCCTAATGGGCTTTCTGCCCCTCCCCCAGGGGCAGATCAGGGGCTATTGGCCCCATATACCTCCTGGGGGGGCAGAAAGTATTTTGACTTCTTTGGGGGGGTAGGGTGGGGGCATTGGGATGCCCATTCTGGGCAGCCCCCACACCTGGCCTATAAAAAAATCATCCCTGGTGCCTAGGGTGATTACTGCCCCCTGGGGGGCAGATTGGGGGCTACTGCCCCATCTGCTCCCCAGGGAGGGCAGAAAGACTTTTTGTGGAAAAATCTATGGGGGGAGCAAAGGCCCTTGCCCAAGGGGCCGCTCCCCCCTCCCTGGTGCTAGTGGGTGGATCCCTGCTTGGGGATCACCCTCCTGGGGTGATCCCCAAGCAGGGATCCACTAGAGAAGGGTACGATTTGAAAGGGGAGATTCTACCCTTTCCAACTATACCTCTCCCATGTGTTTCGGTGCTCGGGGGCTAGCCCCACAAGCACTGAAACTGTGAAACTGAAACTAAGTTTCAGTTTCGTTTTCATTGTAATGTCGACAGCGCCCCATGCGCTCGATCGTCATTACAATGAAAACCCCTAACAGGCCTCGTGAGGTTGGGGAAGCTCTTCCCCACCTCCCAAGGCAAAAAAAAAAAAGGGAAACCCCTCTGCTGTCTGCAGCAGAGGGATTTTCCGTGCCTGTACTCATGACGGAATGGTTCCGTCATGAGCACAGAAGCACTGGTGCTCATGACGGAACCATTCCGTCATGAGCACCCAAAGGGTTAAGGGTCAGGAATTCCTGCAAGGTTTTGCGGAGCGCAAGGACCGTACCCAGTGAGTGTAACATTGTCTCACGTAGAAACCAGAACGATGTCTGTGTGGGAGAGGCGGGCATTTGGAGGGTCAGAGTGATGAGTGCATGATCAGACAGTGTGCAGGCTCGATAATGGAAGTAGTCACTCGATCCCATGCTGATGGGGACTGGGGAGGCCAAGAAATGGTCAAGTCAAGCATATGTCTTATGGGCAGCAGAGTCAAAACTATAATCTCGTTCCTCAGGGTGTTGAGAGTGCCACACGTCCCGTAGGCCGCATTCAGCCAGCCAGTCCAAGCCCTCAGGAGAGAGAGCCCCAGCTTGACCTGACCTATACCCGATCAGTCCAGCCCGGCGTCCATCACAATATTGAAGTCTCCTTCGACAATTACAGCTGCATCAGGGGAGTGGAGTACTCTGGCTAGGGAGTCAGTTGGAAAGGATTCTTGGCGCTCGTTTGGGTCATAGATCGAGGCCAATGTGAAATGGAACGTGCTTATCTGTAGGCAGAGGGCCAAAAGACGCCCCTTGATTTCCACTACAGGTCCCAAGACTGACCCAGGAAAGCATTTAGAGAAGAAAATAGCCACTCCACTTTTTTTCCCTTTCCCTGAGGACCAGAACTGTTGTGGGAATCATTTGGATTGCATTCTATGTATGTCTTTGGGGAGTATGTGTGTTTCCTGTATCAGACATATGTCCCCCTGTGAGTTTTCAAGCAGGGAGAGGACCGCCAACCTCTTTGTGGGGTTGTTAAGGCCTCAAACATTGAGGCTGCCTACCTTAATCTCCAGGGTAAGTGGGAGAGGGAAGTCAGCTAGGAACCATGCATCAAGTCTGCCATGGGTACAGAGAGGCCCATGGGAGCCAGCCAGCAGAGTGTGGCCATGAGTATTCCCCCGGTTGTGAGTCTCGTGTGTGAGAAGGTGCGCCAGAAGGAGAATCCCTTAAACTAACCTCAAACCCCAACAATAAGAAAAAAAGAGCATATATTTGGACACAATAGAGTAGGATAAGGTCCATTGAGATGGAGAACAAGAAAGGAGTTGAGCCAACCACAGCTGTGTGTGTCATCTGTTGGGGTTAGGTCCCTCCACGCCCGTCCCAATCCTTCAAGTGCCATCCACCCTATTGAAGAGTCTCAATGATACCTCAGGAGGAAGGGCCAGCTTTGTCCATTCCCTCTCCAGAGAGGGAACGGAGGACCGCCGACCTTTCATTGGCGATAGTATCTAGGTCTGGGCAATGGTTTTCTGGCTGGGATTTGTGGCGTGCCCTGCGGAGATTTCTGCCATGTGGTCGGTCACGTGAGGAAGAGGGGTGGGATTCTCGTTTATTGAGCTCCAGGTTCAAGACGTTGCATGACTCAGCCAGGGAACATATCTGGTAGGGTTTGCCCTCCCAGCGAAAGATGAGGCGGAAGGGCTGGCCCCAAGAGTATGAGGTGCCTGTCTGTCTCAGGTGACTTGTGATGGGGCAGAATTCCCTTTGTTTCTGCAGAGTGATAGCTGCGAGATCCTGAAAGAGTTGCAGGGAGTGACCTCTGAATTACAGTCTCTGGGCATCTCGTGCGTTCCGGAGGATTGCCTCCTTGGTTTTAAAGTCATGTACGCAGACCAAGATGTCCACAGGGGGCCTCGGTGCCTCGCGTGAGGGCCCACGTGGTGGCACCGATATAGTTTGATTTTGCTCTCAGTGGCGTTGCCGAGGACTGCGTGAAACAGGGCCTGTACGTATTCCTCCAAGTCTGAGCCCTCCGATGCGGTTGGAACCCCCTTAAAGCGGATATTGTTCATTCTGGACCTGTTTTCAAAGTCTGGGGCTTGTAATTCAGTCTGTTGGTCCTGAAGACATAGGATTTCTTGCTGCAAAGTCTCTATTTCTTCATCCTGTGTAGTATTACCCTCTTCCAGGGCTGCCACTCTCTCTCTGACCTCGTCGATGTCCCTTCGGGCCTCCCTCGGCTCAAGTGCTAGGTCCTTCTTGACAGTTTGTAGGTCTTCCCGAAAGGAGGCAAAGAGCGATTTGAGAAATTCACTGGTCACTGGACTCTCAGGGTTGTCACCCTCACTGGCCAACCTCAGCTCCCCCATTCCTGCTCTCTCACCAGGAGTTTCACCGGAGTTCTTAAGGACTAGTCCCGGACTTTGCGCTCTTTTTTAGCCTTAGCAGAGGCCATGTTGCTCCAGGTAGGCCATCCCAAGCCCGGCTACTGTAGCCACCGTGCAGAGATATCCATTGCGGGTCCAGGTGGGTAGGTGTATTTGGGCGGACGCTCACCCTGCTATCTTGGTACCGTTGCAGTAGAGATGGGAAAGCGGGGGTGACCCGGAGGGGGCAGTGTGACCGTCCGCTTTAGCTGTTCATAAATCCTGGGGTGATCCGGGTGCTCCACAACTATCAAAGTACCCACTGGGGGCTCACCTGGCAGAGCTCCAGGTCAGATCTGAAATCTCTGCACTACTGTGATCTCAGGTAGCGATGGGGGGCTCCCACCAAGCAGCTTGTGGGGCTGTTGCTTCCCCCAGTGTCCACTACGGTCCAGGCACCACTCCCACAAGGCAGTGAAGAGACAAAAATAAAAAGGGGGGATCACCCAGGCGAGGACAACCAAGGCTTAGGTCCCCGCCCCAGCCTGGCCCCTCCTCGTGGCGTCGCCCCTTGGACTCTAAGCTCCTGGTGTGTGGCATGAGTGGGGCCTCCTGGCTGAGCACCACCCATCGCTAGGGCTCTCCCGTGTTGGAGGGGTGCAGGGGGGAAGAGGAGGAAGAGACCTCAGCTCCTTTCCTACCTGAGCGGGCCCACAGCAGCTCTGGGCGCCAGGCCCACCGGTAGGATTCCAGGCCTTCCTCCGTTGTTCAGGGGCTCTGGCGCTCTCTCAGGTCGAGGATCAGTATTTCCTCACTGGAGCCCCGGCATCTCTGAAGCCTCCACCGCACTCCTTGCGCTTCGTCACGTTGGGTCCACTCTGGAGTCTCAGAGTGGGCCGGGGCCGATCACCGATGAGGTCTGGGCCACCCCTCCCAGCTCGTTTCACACAGCTACGGCCCTCCTGACGGTATGGGCAGTCCGCTTGGTGGACCGGGACAGCAGCCTCTATTTCATTCACACGGGAGGCCCTTCTGTCACGGGCCTCCCGCTACGGCCCTGTAGTAGCACCTTGTCCTTCAACCTGGTTGACAGTTTTGGTGGTATGGGGCCCAGGTGGGCATAGGTGAGCCCAGGGAAGGCAGTCACAGCTCTGCCATGGCACGGCCTGCCCCCACCCCGATCCTGGAGTGACGGTAGACAGGCAGCAGCCGCGTCACGTCTCCGAGGCCTCCACTGCACTCTATACTCTTCGTCGCGCTGGGTCCACTCGGGAGTCTTGGAGTGGACAAGGGCCGATCACCGATGAGGTCCGGGTCACCGTGCCCAGCTTGTAGCACATGGCTATGAGCTGGGTACGTGCTGTCCGCTCGGTGGGTCAGGGCAGCCGCCTCTATTCCATTCACACAGGAGGCCCTCCTGTCACAGGCTTCCCACTACGGCCCAGGGGCAGCACCTCGGCCATCTGCTTCAGTGGTATGGGACCCGGTTGGGTGTAGTTGGGCCCAGCGAAGACAGTCCCAGCTCTGCCATGGTGCGGCCTGCACCCGCCCGATCCCAGAGTGGTGGTAGTCCAGCAGCGGCCGCGTCACTGATTCGGCCTGGAACAGCTTCGGGCTCTGCTGCAACTCTCTGCCCTTTAGTCTCCGCCGCAGCTCTCAACCGATCGTGTCCATTCTCTGTGAGTGAGCAAGGGGTGGATGGAGCTCTGTCACGGTGCTACTGGCCAGGTGAGGATGGAGCAATGAAAAGGTGCGTCCGTTCACGCTGCCATCTTGACCACACCCCTCCTGTAGTGCAGTTTTAAAACTGCCATTTAGACCTGACACAATAAACCTTTTGCAAGTCCTAAACCTTCCTTTTTAATACTTATAAGTCACCCCTAAGGTAGGCCTTAACAGCTCAGAGTGCAGGGTGTAGGGTATTAAAAGTGTCTTGGCTGTGAAAAACTCCTAAAGTGATTTATAACTGTAGTATTTCCTATCTCTCCTATTGATTAACACTGGGCTAACTTAGTACATTTAATAAGTGCTAACTTTAGATTGGGATCAGATAGGGATGTGCCGTTTAGACAAATTAATTGTAGTTACAAATTCTCTGGTAAATTCAAATTTTAAGTCACAAGTCTGAAAATGGCAGTTTTAGAAAGTTGGCATTTTCTTGTCCCAAACATTTATGCCTTCTGTCAGTAACCTGGGTCACATGACTGTGAATGGCTCTGATGTTAGTGTTTGTGCATTCCTCTCAGATAGTGATACAAAGTAGACAAGATATGGAAAGGATGGGCCATCCTGCAAGGATGGCTGTGAGGTGTAGCTGTACCCTGGCCCACTTACACTTCAAAGGGTGTTGCCTTCATACAAAGATACCTGACACCAGCCTTTTGTCACCCCAGACAATTTGGAGTCTTGATAGGGGCAGGGAAGAACTTTCGAGAAACTGATATGGGAGTAGGTCATGGTGTACCCCCACATGTAAAGTGTAAAGGAAGTCTTCGAATTAGCAGGAATCCAATAAGAAAAAGATGAAGACACGAGATGCTGTGCAGAGCGTCGTTTATTTCCACCGTAACTCAGCAAGGTACAGTTAAGAATCCCGCAAACCGCCACCCGCCATGACTATCTCTTCAGCATACATTTCAAAACAATACATCCCACGCGGGATGACATTTGAAGTAGGTACGAGCGCGGACGCACTCGTGCCAACTTCAAATGACAACATATAACACACCTCCTCCCTTTTTATTTAACAAAACAATAAATAAATAAATAAATAAGTAAATATTGAGCATATTAGTTAAGCACAAAATCGTTGAATTTAGTAGGTAATTTGCGAATCCTTGAGCTTCTGGTAGAACATGTTGAAGCAGATATACATTGTTCACCACTAAGTGATTCTGTGCTTGAACTGCTCACCGTTTTTTCATTCACATCCAGGAATACATTGGAAGAAGTGTTATCACAAAGTTCCCTTTTGCCTTTATAAATTGAAACTCTATTAAAATTCCAAACACTCCCATCTTCCACTCGTACAGCATTCTTAAACACTTCCACCACTTTCATCGGATCCGACCAATTAGATAGTCCCTTACGTACAGAACAGCCTTTCTTCAACCGTACCAACTCTCCAACCTGAACAAAAACATTCCTGACAGTCCTATTTTTTAACAGATCATCTTTCATTTTGGTTTTGTAAGCATCCATTTTACGACGAATTTCCTTGAAGTCTATCTCAGCAAATTCTGTTTGTGTTTTGTTCTTGTTTTTTAGCCACCATGGAACCAATTTTGTGCTAGGTTTGCGACCTCTCAATAATTCAAATGGGCTCAACAAAGTAACCGCGTTCGGTGATGTTCTGTAAGACAGCAACATGGATTGTAACGCCTTATTCCAACACAACCCACCTTTGACAGCTAATTGAATAGCTTCCTTGACAACCCTATTAAATCTCTCAATTTGACCGTTTGCTTCTGGATGGAAAACTGCAATCCTTTTGTGAGCAATGCCACATCTCAACAAATAATCTTCCATTTGTTTGCCAACAAATTGTGGTCCATTGTCAGTAACAAGCTCCTGAGGAATACCTTCCCTACATAAAATATCATCCAAAAATTGTATAATGGCTTCAGAAGTAACTTCTCTGACCATCTTAATCTCGGGCCATTTTGAAAAATAATCCATTAGCATAATACCAAAAGAATGTTGATGCGGCAAAATACTAAATGGGCCAATTATGTCAATATCCAATTTGCTCCACGGTGCAGCAGGTAAATCCACGGGTTGTGGAATAGCAGTTAAAGCTTTAGCTGACTTATCACCGTGAGCACACAAATCACAAAATCTCACTTGATGCTCAACATATGAATCTATCCCTGGCCACCAAAAGCTATCTTTCAAGCGTCTCCTGGTGATAGAGATACCAAAATGCCCATCATGAGCAATATCAACAAACATCTTCCTGAGACCAAAAGGTGGAATGAATTTATCCCCCTCAGAATAATATCATTCTCTATGGCCAATTCATCTCGCACTTTGAAATAACAGACCAAACTCCCTATGAGTTCCTTCTCTTCTGGCCAGCCTTCCGATATGAACTTCTTCACTTCTTTAAGTTCCTGATCCTTCCCCATTTCTTGATTCCACAATTGCTCCTGGATAATGGGATTGTCATTGAACAACACATTCACATCGCGCACAACATGTGCCACTTCACATTCATCAGTATCAACACTGTCTGATTCCATGCACGGAAGAGGTAATCTCGACATACAGTCAGCATGAACATTAGTTTTGCCAGGAACATACTCCAACACATACTGGAAGTTTTGTAGTCTAGAGGAAAGTCTGGCCAACCTTGAAGACAGTGTGTGCCCACCACCAGGTGATAATATATGTACCAAAGGCTTATGGTCAGACTTAATGGTGAACTTTGTCCCCCATAAAAATGGTCTAAAATGTTCAGCACCCCACACGCACGCTAATAGCTCTCTTTCAATTACAGAGTAATGTCTTTCAGACTCTCGCAATGTTCTTGAAGCATATGCTACAATCCATTCCTTACCCCATTCCTCTTGAATCAGTACTGCACCAAGTCCACAATTGCTTGCATCTACCATCACAATACAATTCTTGCCAACAACAAAAGGTTTGAGACATGGAGCCTTAATAATCATCTCCTTAACAGTGGAAAACGTTAGTCATAGTATCAGTCCAATTAAACTTCACGTTTTTTTAACAGATTTCTAAATGGTTCAATTACAGTTGCATAATTGGGAATAAACTTGGCATAGAATTCCACTAAGCCCAAAAAGGCAACCAATTGTTCCTTGTTTTCAGGGATAGGAGCTTTACTGATGTTCACCAAATGTGACATTTTAGGTTTAATTCCATCTCCGCTGATACTATGTCCCAAGTATTCCACTTCTTGTCTTTTGAATCTGCATTTGTCTGCACAGAGCGTTAGACCTTTATTTGATAAAGCATTCAAAACTTTGACTAAATTGTGGTCATGTTCGTCCTCATTTTTCCCAAATACTAAAATATCGTCTTGAAATGCTATAGCTCCAGTAAGACCATCCAGGTTTTCTTTCATTAGTCTTTGAAAAACAGAAGCCGCACTAGCCAAACCAAAAGGCATCCTGCAAAATCTGTACAAACCCTCTGGTGTTATAAATGCAGTCAAATCTTTTGATTCTTCATGAAGAAGAACCTGGTGATAAGCGCTAGCTAGATCAAGACACGAAAAAACACGTGCATCAGCTAACGTGGAAACCATTTCATGCAGATTGGGAAGGGGATGAGAATCGACACAAATAGCATTGTTAAGACTGCGTAAGTCTATGCACAAACTAAGATCTCCTCCAGATTTAATGGAAATAACAACTGGTGAAACCCAAGGAGATGACTCTATTGGTTCAATTATTTTCTTATAACACATATCATGGAGCATTTCTTTCAATTTGTTCCTATAGGACAAAGGAACGTTTCTTACCTTGTGGCGTACTGGTATAGCATTAGCATGTACTTTTATGCGATGTTTAAAACCTTTGTACTCACCTAGTTTGTCACTAAATAATGTGGGAAAGTAATTTTTTATTTTTGAAACCAGTGAAGAATCATTAGACTTGACCAAGATTGGTTTTGTGGTAATCCCATCAACAGAATATACAGGAGGATCAGCATTAGGATCTAATTTGATTCCTAGTTTTTCCTGATGTGGCCAGCTTAGAAGTGATTGCCCTACTTTAGTAACATAAATTTTCCCCCATGTGCTGCGTCCATGAAAGGTTAACTCAGCAATAAAATACCCAATAAGTTGCAGTTTATGACCAGTATAACCACTTGGTGAAATGTCAGGATGTGTAAGTTCCATATTAGGCCAAGTAGAGCAAACAAGGGCTTGAGGCAAAATGGTATACCATGAGCAGGAATCTACTAGTACATTGATAGAGCTTCCATTAATAGTAACATTACATGAAGGAAATTTTGCAGTGCTTATCCCTTTAGTTACACAAAATATAGTATTTACATCAAAATCACTATCATATGACTCTTCATGTTCTTGTATAATATTGACTCTTCTTGGAGCCGATCTACAAACCCTAGGGAAATGCCCTTTTTTGTTACATCTGGCACACACTTTATCTAAGGCAGGACATGACTTTGAATTTCCTAGATGATAACTACTACCACATCTAAACAATAAACATTGTTCCACCTGGTGTCAGGTTTTTGCCATCTATTTCTGGTTTCAGTTTTTTGAGAACTTTCGTTCTTTTGGGTTGTACATTTTTTTTGTTTGTCATTTTCCTTGTTGACCACATGTATATCAGTTTTTTCGCACAATCTGATTTCATCAACAAACTTTTCTGAATGTTCAATGGACTTTGCTATTTCAATAGCCGCATTGAGAGACATATCTGAGGTGGTCCACAACCTTTCTTGTATTTTTTTGTTGTTGGTGCGCATGAGAATTTGATCTCTCAAAACTTGGTCATAGTTAATGTGTTCAAAATCGCGTGCAACTGCTAATGCTCTCAAAACTGATACATAGTTGTCAATGGATTCATCAGGTTTTTGCTTCCTTGAATAGAATTTAAGGGGCATATTATCAAGGGCTTTATCGCCGCTTTAGCGGCACTTTTTGCCACTAAAGCGGCGATATTTTTAACGCCCTATTAGCAAGCTGTCGCTAACAGGCGTTAGCGACAGCTTTCAGGCGTTAGAGGCCGGGAATTACATCGCCTTGCATGTCAGCGATATTTATCGCTAATGACATGCAAGGTAGGCGTTCCCAACTAAAAGCGACAGAAAACAGTCGCTACATACCTATCGCCTATTAGCAATACCCGCGAAGCGATAAAAACGCGCGCTAACCCCGATTAGCGCTTGTTTTTTAGAACTGATAAAAACATGACTTAGCAATGAAAGTCAATGGGAGGTGGATTGTAAGGTTAAGTCCCCAGAATTAGCGATAGGATTTTATCGCTGGATTTCTCGCGTTAAAGCTGGGTTTCGCCGCTATCGCTGGATATTATATCGCAATGGAGATAAACCTTGCTAATAGCATGTTATTTCCGCAATAATATCCAGCGATAGCCGGCGATAAAAAAAAGGCGCGCTAAGCAAGGTTTGCGATATTTATCGCATGTTCTTGCTAATATGCCCCTAAATCTCTCCATGACCATGTTGATTTTCTTCCCATAGCGAATAGAAAGTTGTTTAGATGCGATTTGGTACACATTTAAATCAGATGCATTGGGTAACGGAGGTACATTTTTGTATTCTTTGAGGGCTATTCCTCCAAGACAATGTTTAAGTAAAGCTAGTTTCCTGTCTGCTTCACATTCCTCCCCCTCCAGAACATCAACATAAGCAAGAAACATTGCTTCCCATATGTCCCATTCAATTTGAGGTTCGCCAGGCAATGAGAGGAAAGATGGGGGAGGCTGAATGCCAGACATTACTGCCTACAGGGTATTCGTAACAGTCAGAACCCAAAATTAAACTTTTTGATGATGAAATGGTTAAAGAGACAATGTGTGCGTGTCACAGACGATAAAAATATATTAAAATACCTGTTAATTTGACACGCGTGAATGTATGTGTGCGTGTCACAGAAGAAAGCAAAAACAACCAAACTGACCTGAAGCTCCTCAAGTAATCACGCTGTGAAGGATTTATTCTTTTGATGATGAACAACTGAGCTTTATTACACCGCTAGTTCTCACCAGATTGGAACATAACGGGTATACTCAGCGATTAATGCTCGGATTGAGCGCTGCTGACGTTGCTGGAAAGGTATATTTTTCAGAATTTATCAGCCAAAAGCAACGTGACTAAAAAGGAACTTGGTTGAAAGCTGGTGTGCGTATGGCAGCAGAGCACACGTACGGACCTCCAATAAAAATTGCAAACGTCGTAGGAATGGGTTTGTCTAACCCTCCAACTGCCAATGACAGCACCGCGTCAAAAGCGGAAACAGAATGAGCTCATCAATGGACGCCGGCAGTCGGGAAAAAAAATAAAAAAGAAGAAAAATGCAGGGGAACGTCATCCCAATCGTCGCCAGTGTAAAGGAAGTCTTCGAATTAGCAGGAATCCAATAAGAAAAAGATGAAGACACAAGATGCTGTGCAGAGCGTCGTTTATTTCCACCGTAACTCAGCAAGGTACAGTTAAGAATCCCGCAAACCACCACCCGCCATGACTATCTCTTCAGCATACATTTCAAAACAATACATCCCACGCGGGATGACATTTGAAGTAGGCACGAGTGCGGACGCACTCGTGCCAACTTCAAATGACAACATATAACATAAAGGTTGGCTCCAGGTATAAATATTGAACCGCCAGGAGCACTCTTCTGATCACTTCTGGACCTGTGGAAGAGACAGAATAAGGACTGCTCTGCAACCCTGTGTAATGATGAGATGGTGTGGAGGTTGTACACATCTTTATTCATCAGTAGTACCTCACAGAACGCTGTTAGCGTTCCACAAACCGCTCACCAGTCCCCAACATTCTAGAACCAGCGTGCAACTCCCCTGTGCACACGCACACAGGAGGGTGGACGGGAAGGGGATGGGAAGGCCAAACATAAGGGTTATATCGCACATGTTTTAGAGAACATTATATCGTTTCCCTTCCATCAACAATTAGTTCAATACATAATCTTTAAATTTAATGGGTAGAATGATGGTTCTTCTGGTCAAAAAATTATCAGTAGGGTTGGTTGCATTCTTAGATGAAAATACATTGACGGAATGTTCACCATTCGTGCCAGCATTATGCATTTTTCATTGCTCACAGTTGTTGGAATTATCAACTAACACTGTTACACTATTTTGAATGGTTTCACTGTTGCCCACAGGTTCTGGAGTCCTAACACTAATAACATTTGACCCATTCCACCATTGGCCATTGTCCAAGAAGACAGCAGTGCCATTGGTTTTAACCACAAGTCTAGGCTTACTGTACTTCATGTTCGCTTGTTTATTTGGATATTTCACTCTCACCATGTCACCACCATGCACAGACATAATCTTGACCTTATTTCTAGTGTCATAGTTACTGTTTGTGTTTAAGCTTTTGGTGCTTGTACACCAAACTTCTCATTCTGATTTATTTTTCCTTCATTTTCTCATTTTCCTATTTCTTTCTTTCTAAAGACAGTTTAGATGCAACTGTGTAATGGCTAACCTACCTCTAAGTAACTCAAACGTGTTTCTACCTGTGGTGTTGTGTGGAGTAGTGCAATATGACCACAATCTGGTTCTAAGGGCTGCTTCTATAGGAATGTGAGACTTTAACTCCATATGAATAATTTCTTTGACTAGACGGTTGGACCATTCAACCTGGCCGGTGCTTTGTGGATGGTACAGAGACAACCTTACATGTTCTATGCCATTTATCCTCATGAATGTCACTAAACTTGCACGCCATTGTCAGTGACTAATTGATTTGGAAATCCTTCCCTGCAGAATAATTCCTTCAGGAATTCCATCACTTTAGATATAGTGGGTTGTGATACAAATTTGACTTCAGTCCATTTGCTGAAATAATCTATCACAACAATGTTAGATACATTTCTAGAGGTAAAGCATTCATTGGTCCAATAAAGTTGATCCTGACTTTTTATCCAGGGACCCTCAGGTAACTCTGCAGACTCACTGGGGCATCTGTGTGTAGTCATGGTTTTGCCCGCCTGCTTACAAATGGAACAGCGGTTTTGAAAAACTTGTTAACATCACAGTCCATGGCATGCCACCAATATCTTCAGTAAGTTTTTGTTTAGTTCTGGTCATTCCCACATGACCTTCATGGGCTAAGGCTATTAACCTTCCCCTTAAAGAAGTGGGTGCAACCAAGGTGTACCCATGGAGAATGACATCTGCAACTGTAGTGACATCATTACTTATTTTCCAATACTTTTGTTTAGTATTTTTTTATGGGGCCACCCAGTGATAATGTATATTTTTATTGCTGTTAACGCATTGTCACTGCTAATGGCCACCATTCATTCTTGTTTCGCAATGGCACCATCGGGATCCTCACAGTCTAATAAACATGCAACCAGCAAAACATCATCATCCTCAATTTCATCACAATCTGACTTATTGTCACAGGGAGCTCACGACAGGTAATCAGTGGAAACATTCACTCCGACTGATATATGCTCAATTCTGTTCTGTACTCTTGCAATTTACACACCACTTGCTTGCTATTGTTGGTGACAGTTTTACCGATACTTTTCCTTCTAAAATGCTAACCAGAGGTTTGTGATCTTTGCGAATCAGAAACTCTTTGCCCCAAAGAAAACATTTGAATTGAGTAACCGCTCAAACACAAGCTAATAATTCTTGATCAACCACTGAATATTTTGTCTCTGGGGGCCTTCAGTTTACGTGATGCAAAGGTATTCTCACCCTGCTCCGTTTTCTAGCTAAGTACTGCACCTAACCCAATCTGACTCATGTCAGTAGTTACAATACTTTGTAATTTCTCACTAAATGACTGCAGGGATGAAGCAAGTTCAAGTTCTCTTTTTATGTCCTTCATCTATTTCTCATATTTGTCATCCCATACAAAGCCTGCATCTTTTTCTTATCAATTTCTGAAGTAGTTCTACCTTTAGAGCATCCATTTGCATGAATTTGGAATGGAATTCCAACATGTCCAAAATCAAAGATCGTTCTTCCTTGTTAGTTGGGGTCGGTAACTTTGAGATTGCAATTATCAAAGATGGTTTTGGTCAAATACCACATTAATCAATGAGGTGGTCTTGGTATTCCACAGTTCCTTTAACCTGTTTGCTGCTACGAACATTCCGCGCCAGTGCGGAACGTTCTATTATATGGGCGGGGCCGCGTCGGCCAACGGACGTGCGCAGCACTACTGAGGTAGTGCTCGCGACGGCCATTGGCCGACAGCAGCAGCAAACGGGTTAAAAAACTTACATTTGTTTTTTTGCAAAGTCAGGCCACAGTCCTGAATTCTTTGTAGTACTTTCCTTAATACAGATGTATGTTCTTCTTTTGTTTTGCAGTATATTAATATGTCATCTTGAAATAACCTTACACCTTCCATGCCACCGAAGAGTTGATTTATTACATGCTGGAAGACAGCAGATGGAGAGCGCAGCTCGAAAGGTAATCCGGAAAACTGGTAGCCCCCCTCAGGAGTGATGAACGCTGTGCAAATTTTTGACCCTTCATCCGACTGTATCTGGTGGTAAGCTGCACTAAAATCAACACTTGTAAAGATTTTAGCCTGGCCCAATGTCATCACCACCTCATTTATTAGAGACAAAGGCTGACAATCAGCTTCAACATGGAGGTTAAGTTGGTGAAGGTCAATGCAGAAACAAATTGTGGCATTTTTCTTTTTTGCGATGACTACTGGTGATAGCAATTGTGATGCATTGATTGATTCAATTATTCTACTGTTACGACAATCTTCTAGTATAGCCTTAACTTCTATCCGGTTCGACAAAGGTATATTTCTGACAAGTTGCTTGACAGAGGCCTTGAACCCTGCAGCTGGCCTCTGATGGATTGAGTCCTAATCCCCCAGGTGATGCCCCACAATTCTTGGTGGAAGTGTTGTTGACGATACTGCTCCTCCTTAAACCTAAAAGCGGGGACTTAGAAAGTTTGAAAAGGAAAAATAGCTTGAAGAGACGACAGAAGGCCTGGACCTACCTGCCAGCAGATTGACCCCAGGTGACTCGCCAGTCTGCCTGACTTTGCAGTATCTCCTGCTAAGTTCTTCTCCACAGCAACAAATGCTCTTCAGCGGGACCTCCCAGCAGCGGTATCCTTCCTCGTGGAGCCCTCTTTGGCTATAGCCTGCAGCGTCGTCCCGGAGGGTAAATACGAGCTCCAGAAAAACATCTAAGTCTGAGGTAGAAATCTTCACTGGGCTTGATGATGACCAGCACCCCATCGACAATGACCACATCCTCAACCTAGGAATCCAGCTTCTCCCACTCGGAGCTATTCCTGCCTTCATTGACGGCTTCACCAAAATGTCTTCCACGGGCTCCCTGTCACTGACAACTCGCCCTGGGATACAGCCTGCTGCCTTGCTCTGCTGAGACTCTACCTTCTCAAGAACTATTTCAAGGATGTTTCTAAGTTCCAAGGCAAGCCAAGACCAAGCCAATTCACCCCTTGTATCATCAGGGTTGGCCTTAACATTTGACTAGGCTTGTGCAGAATTATAATTCCACTTGCGGAATTGGTGGAATTTGGTAACTCATCGTTCCTGCCAAATTCCACCAATCGGCGTGTGGTAGAATTATTCTGCCATTTGAGCCTTGTGATGGTCATGGGAACAATGCAAGTCTCCATCAACGCATGCTTCTGAGCGAGATTTGCTGGCCTCTGGTTTGATTTCTGGTCGCCACAGAGCCTCCCATCACTATTTTGTAATGCCAGGTGTCACGAGCGGTCGGGGCTGCTTCTTGAGTAGATTTTCTACTCGAGAAGCAGCTAAATTAACTCAAAAATACCTTTTCAAGTGATTATTCTTCTCAAATGGACAGTCCAGGTAGTTTTTTAGCGCAAACTGCACTTTTTTATTTTGCTTTACTTTTTAGCAGGAAGGAAGTGCACAGAGTATCGAACTTGCTCTTCCTGGCCAGGAGGCGCCTCCCAGTGTTTTATCTATCTCCTAGTCAGTTTTCATTTGGATTTCGAGGGGAAAGGATTACTCTCTTTGTCTGCAATTTCTGCTGCATATACCATTGGATTTTAATGACTTTGTTTTTATGACATCACAACACGTAAGTTAAAAACCTTTTGGGTAGGGTTGTTGTTTGATAGAGGGCATGCACCAGTTTATATTTGTACCTTTTATAGAATTTTAAAATTTGATTGTGGCTATGGTGGGTGGCCTGGAGTTGCAGTAGGGGCCTATATTTTGAATTCAATTTTTTAGCTTTTATAAGGGAAAAAGGTTTCACAGTTAAGTACTTTTTTTCCATGTTTGTGAAATTTGTACTACTAATTTATTTTACCATGTGGCTTAGTCTGCCCACAGTCCATCCAGCCAGGACTAGGTATTGAGTATATAAAACAGCTGCTTTGTGGTATATGTTTTTTTAAAACATCTATGATTTAGGGATGGCATTGGATTAAATGCAAATGTGTTTTTTTGTGTTTCACGTTTTTTTCTGCAAAAAGTGTATTTTGGTGGGGAAATATTTTGATGCGTTGGGAGGATGTGTGTGTTGTTGGAAAATGTGTGTAGCTGACTTAATTTTCATTTTTGGCATTACTTAATGGTATAATTTTCTTCCTTGTTTACCATGCCACCTTTGTTTGCTGGCCAAGCGGCCATTTTTTTGTCTGGCCAGTGAGTGTGTGTATGCGTGTTTGTGTGTTTGTCATAGGCCACCATTTTGTCTTTGTTCTCCATGCCATGTGGCAATTGGCCATATTGTGTAATCAGTGTCCATAGGTCTGCATATGTTCTTTGTTGTCCATGCCTCTTTGCTTGTTGCTGTTTGAACTTGTGGCCGGCGGCCATTTTTGGTGGTAGTCAGTGTGATTTTGCCATAGGCCTGCATGTGTTCGTTGTTGCCCATACCTTCTTGCTTGTTTTGTTTGAACATGTGGTCAACGGCCATTTTGTGTAGCCAGCCAGTGTGCTTTTACCATAGGCCTGCATGTGTTCTTTGTTGTCCATGCCTTCTTGCTTGTTGTTGTTTTAACATGTGGCAATAGGCCATTTTGAGTAGCCAACCAGCAGGTTAAATCCTTCTTTTCCAGTTTTCAAAGCCATTGTCTAGGGACATTGATAGAAGAGGGCTATGCCTTTTTGTTTTTTGTTAATTTTTGAACTTTTATCCCTGAAATCAGTGTAATGTGCTTAAGGATGATTGTAGTATGCATGTACAGTTCTTATATAATAGTATATAATTTTTTTTCTCCATTTTCCCCTTTACCTCCTTGTCTCCCAAAGGAATTCTCATAGTGCCTAGTGAGACACTAGCAATGGCTTTTTTCACATTATTTGATTTTTCCCTGCACCCCCTGCCTGCCATAGGTCTCTTAGGCCATAGGCGCACACCAGTATTAATTTTTTAAGGATTATTACATTTTTCCTGCACCCCCTGCCTGCCATAGGTCTCTTGGGTCATAGGCGCACACCAGCATTAATTCTTTAAAGATTATTTTATTTTTCCCTGCACCCCCTGCCTGTGATAGGTACACACCAGCATTAAAAAATTTAAGGATTATTCTATTTTCCCCTGCACCCTCTGCCTGCCATAGGTGCACAAAAGCAACCATTTTGTTAAGGATTATTTCATTTTCCCCTGTACCCTTTGCCTGCCATAAGTCTCTTAAGCCATAGACACACACCAGCATTCATTTTCTAAGGATTATTTCATTTTCCTCTGCAAACCCTGCCTCCCAAGGGCTATTAGGCCATAGATGCACACCAGTATTTTTAAGGAATATTTAATTTTCCCCTGCACCCCCTGCCTTCCATAGGCGCACACCAGCATTCATTTTTTAAGGATTAATCCATTTTTTACTGTGCCCCCTGCCTGCCACATGTGTCTCTTAGGCCATACAGGCATATGAAGTAAACTTTTAAATCTGCATGTAGGTATTGAAATATTATGCTATGGTTTGGATTGGAATGGATACACTATTGTTAATTATTTGGGATAACCTCACTAGATTATATTGTCTGTATGAACATTTCAAACTGCAAAAATGCCATGCTTCACTGAATGTTTTTCTTGTTTGTTTGCTTTTAGGTGCACAAGAGACATCACCCACAATACTGCCAGATGGAATGCTGGCACAATGAAATTTGTTCCTGCCAAGATAGTGGCCAGTGAGGAAGAGAAGAAGAGAAGAAGAAGCAGATTGCCTCCACTGGCATGCCAACCTCCACCTTTTGCAGCGTCCACACAGTCCTCTGGGCAGCAAGCTAGGAGCAGCACTCCCACATCAATGGCATCACCCCAACCTAAGCCCAAGCCCATGTCTCTCAGCAAGGTAACCACTGCAGTCATGGCGACGAGCAGTGAGTCTGAATTGGATTTGTCTCAGCTGTAAAGTTTCCAATTGAACTGGAAACTGAGCAAAGAGGACAACAGGAGCTGCAGCCAGCAACAGTTCTTCCTAAAGTAGGAGCAGAACATGAGGTTAAGCTTCCTGCTGAGCAAGGCGTAGTTCTTGAATCATTGCCTGCACAATCTCCAGCAAGAAAAAGAAAGGTTACTCCACCACCTACCCCAAGTTCCCCTTCTGATAATCTGGACATGGGTTGGACCCCAACCAAAGTCGAGACCCACCACGAGAGAGAAGGGAAAAGGACAGTTTCTGAAAGCCTCAGAATTATAGAAAGTGACAGTGATGAGGTTGAGCCAGTTATTGTCAGTATGGAGGGCGGCTGAGAGGACCCCGAGATGACCCCTCCTAATCAACCGGCTTAGAGGGATGTGGCATTGGTTCCACCACCACCACTAGCTTCCATATTAGTAAGGCCCCCGCTAAGACATGCATCCACCAGAACCTGAGTTGAAGAATGCACTGCAGAGAGGCAAATGACGCATCCACCTACCTTCAGTTTTTCAGGCATTATCAGTAACACACTAAAAAAGTTCTCCTCCCCAGTTTGGGACTTCTTTACGATTAGCAAGCAGGAAGATAACATTTCAATATGCTCCGTTTGCCATGCAAGTGTTCATCGAGGTAAGCAAGGTTCACACTATGATTCTAGAGGCCAAACGTCCCAAAAAAAAACATCATGCAATCTGGTGGGAGGAGCACCTTAAAAAAGTAGCTGGTGGTGGTGGTGGGATGAGAGATGGGAAGCAGTTCCCATCTCAGTGATGGGAGGTGATGACGAAGAAGAGGATGACAGCTTTACACAAAGCAGCCCTGTCCCCTGCAGTGTGCCAGCATCACCTGCATCAGCAACCTCCAAATGACACAAGACTCAGATGCCGATACCACAGCATACAGTGATTCCCCCGAGACGTGCATTGAGTCTACCACCTCCTGTTCTCTCCGGAAGTCGCCTGTGTCAGTGGCATTATTATTTTAAATGCCAGCTAATACTATGAGCATATTTAGATGGGAGAGGCTCTATGAATGCAACCACCCGATGGCTTGGTTGTACAAGGGGAAGCTGGCTAAAATGGTAGCACTGGACCTCTTCCCTTTTTTTTGTGGAAGGAGTAGGGTTTTTACATTTTGTGGCAGCCATCTGCCCAAAATGGAAGGTTTCCAGCAGGACCTATTTTGCCAGTGTTGCTGCTCCAGTGCTTCATCAGGATGTGCTGCAATTAGTTGGCCAAACTATGCACCAGAGTGCCGTACACACTATCCACCTGATGACAGACATGTGGGCCAGTTGTCAAGCAACTGATTACATGTGTATAACTACATACTGGATCTCTTTTGTGGGGATTAGGCAACAGCTATCTACAGGTCTCAGTGCTGAAGAAAGTTTTAAGGGTGTTCAGTGGCATGCAACAGTAGCGATGTTCACCATGGAGAAATCCCATAGAGTGGAAGACTTTAACAGCAAGGTGTTTGAATGGCTTCAACCCAGAGGTCGCAGAATTGTATTTATTGCTATGGACAATGGCAGTAATAAAGTCAAGGCCATTGCATCAACCTGATTGTACAGGACTTTCTCAGAAAGAAAGCATAGTCAGCAACATACTGGTCACCTGCAGATTAATCCGCACTCATTTTAGTCATTCTTTTAAAGCCCGTTAGCAGTTGAGGATCATTCAGTGTGCTAGTAGAGTACCGGTTAAAGCCCTCATACCGTTGGTGCCAACACTTTGGAATTCGACCTACTACATGTTGCGTCTGTTTGAGCAGTATAGACTGATAATCGACTATGTCCTTCAAAGAGGAGGGATGCAACTGGAAAAAGCATGACCATGGAGATATACAAATGGGGTCTAGTCAAATGCCTGACACAAATGCTATTTCCTTTTGAGGTTTTCACATGGGAAGTCAGCAAGGAGGACAGTATGATGAGCCAAGCAATCCAGTTGTTGCATCTGCTACAGGACCAGTTAAAAAAGGTGTTACAAAGGTTCTTTGGTGTGAATGAAGAAGCATATGAGTTGATTCAGAGGTTAATCCTTCGCTTGGCTGTTAATACATGGCTGCAAGGAGATATCATGTCCTCCAAAGAGTATATCTGTGCCACAATACTTGATCCACGGTACAAAAATATACTGGCCACTTTCATTCCTTTTTCAGAAGGAGATGTTTTACAATACAAGTCTTGGATTGTTGACCAAGTGAAGGACTGGAAGAGGAACAGTAGAAGTTAGAGTCACA
Organism: Calotriton arnoldi; assembly: GCA_963921515.1. Taxonomy (NCBI): domain Eukaryota; kingdom Metazoa; phylum Chordata; class Amphibia; order Caudata; family Salamandridae; genus Calotriton; species Calotriton arnoldi. The sequence continues at coordinate 1,566,598 of CAWUFW010003501.1, forward strand.
GGCAGAAATTCTGGCTTGCAGCCTTCACCCTCCAGAGAGGGCAGTGCTGTTGTCTCACAGCAGCCAACACCAGCAACACAAGCAAAACAGAAGCAATAGAAGGTTAAGACCAAACCTCTGCAATGGCTTGGTTTCAAGTGGTGGGGCTTAAGTCAAGTGCAGAGGGAAGGCCACAGAGGTTGAGCAAGTGGCAGCAACAATAACCATTCAGAGGCTGGTCCAAGGCAATCTGTATTACCTAAAAGAGGTCAACCTGGATCAAAACCCATTGGTCTATTGGTATGGTAAGATGCGCCAATGGTCAGACCTCAGCTGGCTGGCTATAAAGTATCCACCTTGTCCACTTGCCAGTGTGTCTTCTGAGTGTGTGTTCAGTGTAGCTGGAGCAGTAGGCACAGTCAGAAGGACCAATCTCTCATCTCAAAACGTGGAGAGATTGACCATGAATAAAATGAACCAACACTTCATACCATAAGATTGCAGTGTCCCTGAAACAGCCCAGGAGGAGGGTGAAGGCAATTGGTCTGACTCTAGTGTGTTAGCTGATGAACTTCTCAGCGAGCACCCTGAGTTTGAGGATGAACTACACTTCCCTGACTGAGTAGGCCACAATCATCTAACTACTTTGCAAAAATTGGAAATAGGAGAACATTAACATATTTGGTGTCTGATTTATGCAGCCCCGCATTTATTCACATGTATGGATTGGAGTGGAGTTGGACAAGTGTGCACAGAAGACGCCTTCCAATTCACTTAAAGGACATGAAGAAAAAGCCTCTAATCCCTATCCTTCTATTCTGCATTCCCCAGCTGGGCTGAGAATTGAAGTAAAGATCATTCATTTGCAAGACTGCCATTATTTGTTCCTTCCATGGGAAAAAAGGAGATACAATAGACAAATGTGCACCACCATTTTTATTGGAACAGGTAGCTAATTATTGCGCATCAATGAGTGATATAATGAGTGAGTGATGATGATTCGTGTGGTGGCATTGAGGGTGTGGTTCAACTGATTTGTATACTTGATATGCAATGTTTGCAACCCAATGGGTTATTCTGCCTGAATGATTGCCCCTTTCATACTTCACTAGAATTACTTACATGGTCCACTCCTTGATGTACTTCTTTTTTTTTGGGTTCATCCGAGACCAGACCAGTCATTTTAGTTAACAAAACTGCACCAAAAAATGCTCAAATTCTATTTTTCTTTTGCTCTTCTTGTTCATCAACAGCACTACAGGTCTATCACTGTCAGTCTCATTCAGGACTCAGTCACGGGACTACCCCAACAGCCAGAAGAAGGAAGTTATGAACAATGCATATCCACTTCAATGAGAAACAACATGACTATAAGAGGCCCGCTCTGCCCTGTGGACTGGAGAGAAGTGTGCTTATTTGGGAAATGCTGAGTAGTGTGCTGGTTCAAAGGGCAAACTCCTCTAAGTAGTTGTGGTCTGGGAGGACTGTAACTGTAGACATGCCACATGATGGATGCACTTGGCTGTTATGATAGTTGTGAGATTGATCAGCCAGGCACCTACAGCTACTTGTCTGGGACTGCTTGTAAAATTGTTCTCACTTCTCAGTTAATCACACATGGCTATACCAGCCTATGCTCTTGCTCTGCCCTCTTGGTCCTCATCCACCATGAAGCTTACTTTCTCCTTGACACTACAATATTAACAACAGTTACTTTTGTGCAATCCACAGGCCTTCTGTTTTTCTGCATGAAAGCACCATAACACTCCTGCTTAATTACTGGACCGATTCAGTCCTGCAACCAAGATGGATATTCCAGGAAGAAGAATGCAGATGTACCGTCCATTTTTGCATGTATATGCAGTATCATTTTTCTTTTCTTAACAATCCCAATTTTTAGAACTATGTGGGTCCTCCCTAATTTGTATTTTTCAAACCTAGGTGACAGAATAATTAGATAACTTGGGGCTCTGGGGCTGAAGGACTGTTCACAATGCATTTATTAACCAAACTGTAACATTGCTTAATTCTGTCCAGAACAGAGGTGATGATGATGTGCTGCCCATCGACCTGATTAATGCTATGCTTGTCTTTGTCACACCTTTCCCAAATCCATGTTCCCATCCATTCATCAAAGCCCTCACCCTTTTCCCCCAGGCTGTGCGATAAATTGAGGTGTGACTTACGAATTTATACCATAATGGATCACACACTTGGTGGGACAGATGTGGTGAAAGCAATACTATCTCACTGCAGGAATATCTTACCTGAACAATAACCCACGCCAGCCCCACTTAACCAACCAGGCGTGAAAGGGTTAACATCATCATAGTGCAGAGTCAGAACAAGGGGCCCGATTCACAAAAGTAATCTGAGACAAAATCCTAACTTTACGACTTTCGGTATTCATAAAAGGCATTTAGGAGTAGTAAAGTTAGGATTTTGTCTTAAGTTTGTCTTATGTTTTGGTCTTAAGACAAAATCCTAACTTAAGTTAAACTTAAGTTGAACTTAAGTTAAACTTAAGTTAGGATTTTGTCTTAAGACCAAAACTTAAGACAAACTTAAGACAAAATCCTAACTTAAGTTTAACTTAAGTTTAACTTAAGTTAGGATTTTGCCTTAAGACCAAAACTTAAGACAAACTTAAGACAAAATCCTAACTTTACTACTCTTAAATGCCTTTTGTGAATACCGAAAGTCGTAAAGTAAGGATTTTGTCTCAGATTACTTTTGTGAATCGGGCCCTGTATGTCCCATGATAGGTAGTACTAGTGTGCACTACCTGGCCTGATTCACAAAGGTGTAAGTATACTCTTGCAGTTTAACTGAACTTCCAGAAACTTTATGATTACGAGTAGCACCTTACTAGTAGTAACTACCTAGTAGTAATAGCAACTCCTTTTAAAGTGATAGGGATTACTTACTACTCGCAAAGTTACTACTAGTAAGGTTACTGATGGAAAAGTTACTAGTCGTAAACTTACACAGCAAGAGTAAACTAACACCAAAAGTGTAACTTTTCCTTTGTGAATCAGGCCCTATGTTGCTTACAAAATCTATGCACCATGGAGTAACCACATCTTCGCCTGAGTCCGGACTTAGACATTTTGTAAGTTTAGCTTCTTTTAAAATTAATTAAATAGTTACTAGCTCTCTGGATTGCTTAAAAGTTACTGCTGCTAGTTTTTTAAATATGAGCTTCTGTGTCATGGTCTCAGTCTTTGATAACCCGCTAACTCTGTGCTTTCTTTCAGTCTAGTTGCCTGTGATGGATATTCTTTCTGAATAATCCTACAGTTGGGGTTCATTTCATTTGGAGTAGGTAGGAGTGGGACCTTGCTTTGTGATGTCATCCCTGTTAGCACCAGAACACTAATACCACCACCATTAAGAAGGCCCCTTTGGGAAACCCTGAAATAAGGTTTGGGAAGCTTGTGAGAGGTAACTACCATCACTTAAAACTATTCAGGTAAAGACTTGAAGAACTAGTTAATAACTTAGTACTGAGGTGGTCCTTTAGAAGAAGAGATATACATTTTTTGTTTATGTTGTCGGCAGACCCCATTAGTGGTCAATAACAGTTACAGAGGATAGGACAAAGGGAGTAACTACACTTACTAGTACACAGTATAACTGATAGGTGTCTGAGTGCTGCAAAACCTCATCAAGCAATAAAGTGAAACAGAATTAGCAAGTTTTCTGTTCCCAGACAGTGCCACTCTGGTGGCAGGGTATAATTAATTACTGGACTGCTGGAAGAAAAAAATAACCTACTAAAGAAGATATACATGGCAGGGGACTTCAGGTAGGAAAAGTCTAGGGGGAAAAGTTAAAGTATAATGTGTGACAATTTCAGAGGGCAGCTTCTATTCACGCTCTCCACCCTCTCCACCCACACAGGTCCACCTACTCATCCAAGAAAATAAATGTTGCTTCGACCTTTTCCCCAACCTTCCTTCCCACCCTCTCTACCCACAACATGTCCTCCCACTAAAACAAATGTTCAATAAAAAAGGTATTTGAGGGCACCCATTTCTGTGGAGATGTTGGCCATCACCTGGTCGATGTTCTGCTGCCAGTGTCAGAGCAGTGCACCTCACACCTCAGCTGGGCCATCTCACGCCTGAGATGTGACAGCTCTCATGGGGTGCAGTGGAGGAGACGGTCGGATGATGATGATGACGAGGAGGGGAAGCTGGTGGTACGGGTGGCAGTGGGCCCTAGCTGCACATGGTGGCAGCAGTGCTGAAATGGATGGGTTGGAGGCAGGCCTGGCTGGTGGCCACAGGAACTGGAGGGCTGTGCCTCCTCTTCTTCTTCCTCCAAGGCCACCAACCAGTGGTATTCAGCAGCCACGGCCTTCAACTTTTCTGCCCCAGCCGGGTAGCTATCTCCTGCCATTATGGAGGTTGCTGCTTACCAGCTCCAGCAGCAGAAGTAGCTGTATCAAGAAAGAACAAACAAAAACACGAATTGTGATGCTCAGCTCGAACACTTGTTCATACTGTCTATAGTGGCACAATAGTATAACATTGTTGGTCCGCTAGTGCCATTGAAATGTATTTATTTGGATGTGATGATTGATTAGTCACAGTCTGGTCCAAGTTTTTCCCACCCATGTATCACATCGTAACCCTGACTGCAAGGAAGTAAGCCAGAACACTGACATATTCAAAACATGGTTTTTGATGAAAACATTTCTAGGGAAACTGGAAATTGAACAGATTCTTTATGTGTGTTAATAAATGAACTGCCTGCCATTAACGAGCAAGGTGTGTGTATCTATATATCTCTATCTATATATCTCTATCTATATCTATATATATATATATATATATATATATGTATATATATATATATATATATATATATATATATATATATATATATATATATATATAATTATATTTATATATCTCCTACTGCAATTGCCAGTTTTTGACTTGCCTATATCGTTGGTGCCGTTTGACAAATCTTCAAAAATATTTCAAACAAAGTGACACAGTGATTCTTGTTGTGCATGGAAAGTTTCGGGGTGATCTGTCAAGTGGGAGCTGAGAAAAAGGGGGGAGGTCAAAAAGTGCGTTTCCCATGTTAGATTTTAGTCGCGACTACAGCTTGAACAGCTGGACAGAATTACACCAAATTTGGCAGAAAGGTATCGCTTGGTCCAGAAAGAACTCTTTTGTTATTTGATGTAAATCTGTTTAGTAATTTTGGAGATAATAAAGGAAAATCAAATAAGGATATATAGGGATGCGGATCCTTTGAGGATCCAACAGTCCCTGTGCTGAAATGTGATTGGCTGACAACATTTAAAGCAGGAAGTGTTGGCCGCCATTTTGGGACTTGGCTTTAGCCGAGTCCCACAAAAAAAGTAAAATTAAGAGAAGGAAGCAGGGTAGGAATACACTGACCCCCTAGGCCTTCTCTACCATTTAGCCCCCTGGTGGGCCAGGTTCCGAAGGCATGCGGGATTATTAAAAGGAGGGAGGTGCACAAGCCCCCTTCTGAGGCTCTTTTAAGCCCTGGGGACCACCACCTCCCTGAGGCTTTTTTAATATAATGGAGGGGTGCTATGCACTCCCCCCCTACTGGGCTCTTTTCAGGCCCTCCTTTTGTGGGGGGTTCAAGCCCCGGGAACCACCACCTCCCTGGGGCTAAATGAAAAACAATGGGAGGGCTGCGTGGACCCCACCGGGCCCTGGGGACCACCATCTCCCCGGGGCTGGTCCATGCTCACAGAAGGAGGGGGGCCATGCGGCCTCACTCCTGGTGCCAATAATGGGCCTGGAGACCGCCACCCCCCAGGCCTGGCTCCTGCTATGTCCAGGGGTGCACAGGCCGGGACATAGCTGTTTGCTGTGACTTGGCAAGAGCTTTGACAGTTCCTGCCAAGTCAGAGCAAACACTCCACTTCCAGCTAGCAAGAGCTGATAAATGGTCTTTCTTGCTGGAAGCAGAGGTTTCGCCTGTCTCCCTGCCAAGCAGGCAGGGAAACAGATGAAAGGATTGCTCTCACAGACAGAGAGCTGCTCCCTGTCTGTGAGAGGAATGCTGGCTCTCGCAGGAGGCGGGAGCTGGCTGGGACCACAGAGGCCTTGGGGCTAGGAGAAAGAGGCAAAATAGAGGTCAGGAAAGAACAGAAAAAGGGAGAATAAATGTCAGAAACAAGCATAAAGAGGCAAGATAAAGGTGAGAAATGAGCAGAAAGAGGGAGAATAAAGGTCAGAAATAAACAGAAAGAGTCAGAATAAAGGTCAGCAATGAGCAGAAAGACTCAAGATAAAGGTGTGAAACTAGCAGAAAGATGCAAGATAAAGGTGATAAATGAGCAGAAAGAGGCAGATTAAAGGTCAGCAATAAGCACAAAGAAGCAAAATAGAGGTCAGAAATGAGCTGGAAGAGGCAAAATAGAAACCAGAAATGAGCAGAAATAAGCACAATAGAGATCAGAAATGAGCAGATAGAGGCTAAATAAAGGTCAGAAACGAGCAGAAAGGGGCAAAATAGAGACCAGGAATGAGCAGAAAGAAGCACAATAGAGATCAGAAACGAGCAGAAAGAGGCTAAAGAAAAGGTCAGAAAGAAGCAGAAAAAGGCAAAATAGAGATCAGAAACTAGCAGAAAGAGGCCCCCAACGACCATCAGCAGCCAAGGGGACTTCATTTCCCAACCAGTAGTGCGCGTTTGAAATGGGGGTGGGGTCTCTGACGAGGTCTCAGCAATCCACTGTGGTGGACTTACTGGTGGCAACAACAGGGCTTTTTGGCCCCCAAGGGCCCTCAGCAGCCAAGGGGACTTCATCCCCCAACCAGTAGTGTACCTGGAGGTGCGTTTGCAGAGTGGTTGAGAAAGGGGGTGACGTCTCCGATGAGGTCTCAGCAATCCAACTGTGGGGGACTTACTTGTCACAGCAATAGGTGTTCTTGGCCCCCAATGACCCTCAGCAGCCAAGGGGAGCTAATCCCCCAACGAGTAGTATGCCAGGAGGCCCCTGTGCAGAGTGGTTGACAAAAGCGGATGGGGCCTCCTACGATGTCTCACAAATCATCCCCTGTGGCCTGGCCGTTACCAAATGGGGAGGAGAGACCCTATCCCCCAAGGCCCAACCATTATTAATTTTTTTTAAATACAGGAGGGGGGGCACCCCTGGCCGATTTTAGCCCTAGGACCCCATCCCCGGGGCCCGGCCATAACCATATGGGGAGGGAGGGGCACACGGCTGCCTCTCCAGGCTGATTTTGGCCCCGGGGACCCCATCCCCAGGGCCTGGCCATGGTTGTCTGGGTGCCCCCTGGGCACCGAGTCTGCATTGGGACCACGGGGGAAGCCTCAAGGACCCCGCTGTCCCTGCTGGCACCCCGCCTCCTGAGTTTTTTGCATCTTGCTTATTAATTGTTTTGTGACTTCACAAGACAAAGACCAAGGTGTTGATGAAAAACCTGGGGATTTGTGGATGGATTGCTGCATAATTTGTTTTTGGGAGTTTGTTTTGGAAATTGGATGCTTTTTCATGTTTTTTTAATAACTGGATTTTTTCTGGAATTTCTTTTTTGGATTATTTTTAGGTTTCAAATTTTGGAATGTAGGTGAAGGCCTTTATGCAGATTTGGAATTAACTCTTTGTATTATTGGATTGCGCAAGATTCTTGGTGACAGGTTTTATGAAATATCACCAAGAGTCGAAGAAAGAAGACAACTATAGGTAGGAACACAAACAATTTTTTTATTTTATTTAAAAAAATTCAAAAAAGCCAATTGAATTTGAAAATGTTGTTAAAATAGGCTAGCATTTTTAAAAGGTATTAGCTAATGTTAGTAGTGTAAGATATGTGCAATATTGTCTAGGTAGCCTGAAGCTCCCATTAAAGAAAATTGATGGATTTTTACCAATAGTCTCTCAGACATTTCTTTGCTTTTTTTGGATACACAAGGGTTCAGACCACCTGACAATGATTGTGCTATTCTCATTTCCTGGAAACTTTGTTCTTTCTTCAAAATTTCCAGGAAATGATAAAGGTTAGGGTGAGATTTTCCAATAAACCTGTTGAATGAATTATGCCATCCCTCTATGGCATTGTTTAGTTTTGCACCTCTCTCTAAGCAGGATGAGTAACAGTTCCACCAGTCAATGGGAAACCTTGGCTTCCTCTTGTGACCTGAACTGCATAGATGGCCAATCCACGTGTCCTCAAAGTAATTTAGGAGTGGATTAAATTTTTTCTCATTTTGTGAGAAGTATTATGATTGTACAATTGATGTGTAGAGCTCATCCATACACTCAGGAGGTACAATACACAAAGCTACCACAAACAAGAAAGGAGCAGTGTTGGCATCAATTTCAATAGTGTTAAACAGTAGTGCGCCACCTCTTACAGTCCCACTGATCGGAAACTGTCAAAATGTATTAATAAAAACTTAATTGCAGAGGGAACACTCAATATCGAGTAATTTCATCCTTCTATACAGTTTCAAGAAAGTTCAACACACAATTTCCATTTTCTGTCCCAAATATGAAGAGGGAGCCGAAATTAGATTTAGCAAAAATAACATTTGTATTCATTTTCATCAATACTGTACACTTCAATCAGCCCAGCCAACGCATTTTGTCCTGTCAAGGACTTCATCAGGGTTAGCAATTGTGTATATAATGATCCAGAACAGGTCAGTTTGTGTGAGTTATAAACCCACCAGTCATTCCCTGGTGACAATTTGTATTAGGGCTTACGGGGGCTCAAATTAAGTCAAACCCTATGTGCTTGTGCACAATCAGTTTCTCCCCAGTGGGATCTGTCTAACAAAGTAATCATGTCATGTACTGGCGTCCGTTCCATGAAAAGCTGTGAGGGCCAGATGTACGACCAAGAAAATTGCGCATCGCAAATTGCTCGCAATTTGCGAGGCGCAATTTCCGATGTACAACAGTGTATTTCACACTGTTTGCGATTCCTAATGGGGTCGCAAATTGCGAGGCTCATTAATATTAATGAGCCTCTCGCAATTTGCGAGCCCATTGGGAATAACAGCCCTCCCAGGGATGGTGGCCTGCTGGGCTCAGCGGACCACCATGTCTGGAACAGCTTTTTAATAAAGCAGCTTTTTTTTTTTTTAAATGCAGCCCATTTTCCTTAAAGGAAAACGGGATGCATTTAAAAAAGAAAAATGAAACTTTTCAGCTTCATTTTTTTAAGCGCAGGCAGTGGTCTCTGGGACCACTTTCCTTTGCGAGTGGTTTACCACCTACTTGAAGTAGGTGGTAAACTGCGAGTGTTTTGCGGCCGCAAATGCGGTCGCAAAACACTAGTACATAGCATGTTGACTCGCTATTAGGAAGGGACACCCCTTCCTAATAGCGAGAGTCACAAATGCTATTTTGCGAGTCAGGGACTCGCAAAATAGCATTTGTACATGCTATTACCCTTTTTTGCGGCCGCAAATGGGAGCTTCTCCCGTTTGCGGCCGCAAAAAAGGGTCGTACATCTGGTCCTTAGTCTTTTCAACTCATATTGTAGTTCACTGTTTGACATGTAATCCTCAGCTAAGAATGTTTAATTTTTTGCCAATATGCCTGGGAAATGTGAAAAAAAAATCCTTGAATTTGTGTGTCAGGGTATATTTTGGTATTAGTATTACGCATCTGTAATTCAAAATCAATTATAATTTTCCTAGGACTTTTATAGTTCACTGTGCTCTGCTATAGTACATTTTTCTTGATCAGTTGCGGCCGGCAAGGCTCGCAGGTGGAGGGGTGGCCGCGGGGGGAGTTCATGGGGGGAGGGTCGCGGGGGGAAGGTCACGCAAGGGGGGTCACGTGGGTGGTCATAATAAAGTTGTTTTTTTTAAACTTACCTTGAGGCCAGGTCCCGCGTCTTCTCTGCTCCTGCTCTCCTGCCTCCGACTCGGACAGGAACAGGAAGCAGGCAGCCAGGCTCCCTCCCCTTAGCCAATCACAATGCTGTAATGCAGAGTTGTGATTGGTCTGAGCACCATGACACGACGCTCAGCCCGGGGCTGGAGGGGTAGACATGCATTGCAGCCTGCATGGAGAAGGGGAAATTGCGGCGGACTGGTTTGGGCAGCCTGAGAGGGCCAACCAAACAGTCATTGCTCACTCAGGAGTGTGCAAACCACTCCTCTCCTGCCCTGCTCCGTAATCAGAGCAGCCCTGCCCACCCGCCTGCAAAGGAAACATAAAATGGTAATAACTAAAAGTTATTATCATTTTATGTTTTTGCTTCTTGCACTGCGAGAAAGCAGTGGGGCGATGCTCCTCCGCCATATCGGAGGAGCCGCCACTGATTTTGCTAATAATGGGAGAGAATGGCCACCATTTAGAGAACCTCTGGCAATATGAGTCGTATAAGTATAGTAAAGGGCCAGAATGGAACCTCAGAAACTTACACATGCAGGGAAATGTGAAAATCTGAAAAGAATCCCAGGTATACGTCTAGGAACTGGTGACTGACAGATTCCCAGGAGCACTCAAATGTGTAAACATTTTCACATATAGATATTCTACATTTTACATGGTGTTTTTTCCCCTGTCGAGAAACTTCTTTCACTCAACCTCACCAATTTTGAGGTGCTCCCTTCCAATTTTCACCCCATATACAAAGTTACTCTGGTATAACTCAGACTGATTCCAGAGTTTTTAGCTACCAGTCAAAGTTTTATCAGTTCCCATAACGTGCAAGGTTGTGGGTGTTCACTACCTCTGCGTGGTACCTCCACCATGGAATGCTCAAAACCTTCACCTGCAAACAGATTTACATAAGAATTTGCACTTGCAAATAATTTGATTTCCTCACCTAAAAGTTGACTTATGCTTTTATTTATTATAAAGTTTTGCAGAATACCGCATGTCTCCTTTTGATTATTTAACAAAGCTGAAATTGTTAAAGAGATGAAGTCAGCTTTGATCAGTGGTGGTCATTTTTGGAGTCTGAATCAGAAGATAAAATTTTGCCCGATGTCCTTCTGTGGATACACCTTTGTTGCATGGACTCAGTTGTAGGCAAGTTTCAAAACTTCAGTTTTCAGTAGTGTTCTGATTCACAAGTAATTGAGCTCATCTCTAAAGTTTAGGGTGAAGGCATTCCATTGCCTACGGTGCTAGACTTCCAGAGAGGTCTGCCTCTATCATTAAATCATTTACAATATCCTTCAATAATACAACATGCAGTCGCAGAGCGAATATTTCTGGCTGGTATGTATTGGCGGAGTAGGAGCAGGCTTTGAAGCAGTATAGAGGGTAATGAACATGATCTCTACATCTACCACGAGATGGTGAAGCATTTTCAGTGCTTGTTGGACAGGGAAACATCATTTACAAAGACGGTTTAACATGAATGCCTTTACAACGAAGGCATTACAACAAAAATGTCTTAACCACAAATGTTTTTACAACAAAAATGTTTACCATGAATATGCCTTTACCAAGGATGCCTTTAAATTGATTTTGTTGAAAAAGCATGAATGGTAAAGGCATACTCGTGGTAAAAAAAAAGTATGTATAAATGTAAGTATTTTGTTAAGAATTAAAGGTAAGTATTAAGGGCCTTCTTATAAGTTTGGTGGTCTTCCAATGGGACCACCACTGCAGCGGTCCCAGGAAGACCGCCAAGACTGTGGTAAGCCCACCCGCTGGATTATGACTTTAATCCAGTGCGGGCGGGCGGTGCAGCAGCGGTCTCACTGTGGCGGGTGTGCTAGGCTCATAGGAGAGATTCAACAGCATACCACCACTGTGAGACTGCCTGTAGTATGGTCCTGCATGGTGTGACATGCACCATGTCGTGCATGACACACCATGCAGGAACGAGGGTACAATTCCAGGGGGGGCACAACATGTGCCCCCCACATGCACCCCAGGCCCTGATTCGGCGGTCCCCTTACCTGCATGTCCCACACCCTTTTCATGGCGGGGTCCCCGCCAAGGAAAGGGTGGTGGATATACAGGTCGTAATATGCTCAGCAGTGCCGGCTTCAGCACTGGCAGCATATTCAGGCCCTTTTCAGACCGTTGCCGCAGCGGGATCCTTGATCCCGGCAGAGGCGGTGGTCTTGTGGCGGGTCCCCCCCTCACTCGTAAGATGGCGGACAGGTGGTGGTGGTCAGACCACCACCGCGAGTACGATGGTACCAGGGTCGCTGTACTTGTAATAAGGCCCTAAGTGTTATATATATATATATATATATATATTCACTGAAAAAAACAAAGGTTAGAGGGACGTTATAGTTAGGCTCAGATTTCACTCGTACAAAACCATAGAAATGTAATAGTTATAATTACCTGAGCTAACTATAACTTACGCCGCCGCAATGCACTGCTTATTACCTCACATATTACGTCTCTCATGACATGGGCAGTGGAATCACTGTTGACATCACTGATGACATCTCAAATGACATTACTGATGACATCATCTGGTAATTGTGAGTGTTTATTAAACGTTTCCGAGTGTTAAAGATATGAACAAAGATACTACAAAAGATAAATGAGTATACTTCATGTATTACTAATGAGTGATACTATTTGTGACACATATTATGTGAGTGGTTGCGTGACTGTGTGCATCCATGTTTGAGTAGGTGTCTGAGTAGTTCTATGGTGTGTGAGTTGTGTGGGTGAGTGAGTGGCTGTACTGGTGTGTGAGTAGATGTGTGAGTGGCTGTATGGGTGAGTGAGTGACTGTGTGTGGCTGGGCGGGGTGAGTGAGTGGGTGCATCAGTGGTATATGGGTGAGTGAGTGGGTGTGTGAGGGACTCTATGGGTGAGTGATGAGGGACTCTATGGGTGAGTGAGTAAAATGTGAGAGTGACTGTATGGATGAGTGTGTGCTTGTGTCAGTGACTGTATAGGTGAGTGACTACATGTGATAGTAACTGTATGAGTAAGTGAGTGGGTGTGTAAGTAACTGTATGGGTGAGTGAGGGGCTGTGTGAGTGACTGTATGGGTGAGTGTGTGTGAGTAGCTGAATGGGTGACTGACTCAGTGTGAGTGACTGTATGGTTGTATGAGTGGGTGTTTAAGTGTCTGTATGACTGGATGCGAGGGTGGCCGTATTGATGAGTGAGTGGGTGCATGAGTGGCTATATGGGTGATTTAGAGGTTGTGTGAGTGGCTGTTTGAGGGAATGGATGTGTGAGTGGCTCTATGGAGCAGTGAGTAGGTATGTGAATACTTGAATAGGTCTGTTAATGGGTATGAGTGGTTGTGGGAGCGGGTGTATGAGAGGTTGTATGGGGTGTGAGTGGTTCTTTGGATGATGTCATCAGTGATGTAATTTGAGATGTCATCAGTGATGTCACTGGCCATGTCATGGGTAATGTAATATGTGAGGCCATAAGCTATGCATTGCGAAAGAGTAAGTCATAGTTAGCTCAGGTAACTCTAACTGCTGAACTTCTATGATTTTATATGAATTAAATCTGAGCCTAACTATAACGTCCCAGTAACCATTAGTTTTTTTCAGTGAAACTATATATATATGTTGCTTTTATTCATTTCATGTTGGCTTGGATGGTATTTTACCAATTCAAAGCTGTAATACTGTGCCTGGAGTGGTAAAAGGCTTTGGCCATTTTACAGCTCGGCATGGATAGCACTGTGCTAATCCTATGCTTAAAGACTTTGCTGTGGAAATGGTAAAAGACTTTGTCCCTTTCTATGTCGGCGTGGATGGCACTGTGCTAATCCTATGCTTAAAGACTTTGATAGAAAAGAAGACATTTGAGGTGAGCAAATTTAGAGTGTCGCTGGTGTTGAGAATGCTCTGTATTGGAGCTGCTTTCCACCTAAACTTGAGAACTACCCAGAGTTCTCTGCTTCTTTTTTTGCATAATTTATGCGTCACTCTATGCCTGAAAGGGTTTTGGTTTGATATATATATATTGTTTCGTTTCTGAACAAAGACGGACAATAATAAAAGAATTTTGCATGGACACCTAAGATGCAAACAGTGTGTTTTTCTCAGTGCATAATCTAATATATATATATTAGGTTATGCACTGAGAAAAACACACTTTTTGCAACTTAAGTGTCCATGCAAAATTCTTTTATTATTGTCCTTCCTTGTTCAGAAACGAAACAAGTTGTCTTCAACTTTGGTAGAAGTAACATTTGAAGTACATCATATGCTTGATCACAAAATTCTCTTCACATAGAAGTGGTACAGAACAGCCAAGTCAACATGTGTTTCGCGAAATTAATTCGCTTCTTCAGGGCTTCAGAATTTCAGTTCCTTCATACTAATAGTCTTCTCAACACTTGATAAAGGGATCCGAGATTCATCCTGGCAATATGCACTGTATAATATAGACTTCCAATATCAGGAAAAACGGATATAGCCTCCCATCGATACAAACACCAGAGTAACTGACTGGTGTTCGTATCGATGGGAGGCTATAGCCGTATATATATATATATATATATAAGAGACAGCTCTGAAAGGAACTACTTCAATAGACGGCACTCCTGTGGAACGGAGAAAATTTTATTCAGTAATCCAAAGTTGGCGTGTAGACAAGCAAATGTACATATATATATATATATTCACTGAAAAAAACACAGGTTTCAGGGACGTTATAGTAAGTTGGACATTTCACTCGTACAAAACCAGTGAAATTCGGCCGTTATAGTTAGTTCAGCTAACTATAACTCGCGCCCCCGCAATGCACTGCTGATGACGTCAGATATTACAACACTCATGACATGGTCAGTGACATTACTGATGCCATCACTAATGACATGTCAAATGACATCACTGATGACATCACTGATGACATCACCCAGTGACTGTGTGTTTCTGTAAAGTTTAAATATGTTTAATATATATAGACCAAGGTGTATTGAAGAATGAGTGGGTGTATGAGTGTCTGAATGAATGATTTAGTAGGTGCCTGACTGACTCTATAAGTGAGTGATTAAACGTATCTTACTGAATGCATGGGTTAGTGACTAAACTGTGTGAATGTCTGTATCAGTCTGTCTGTTGGTGTGTAAGCGGCTGCATGGGTTGGTGAATAGCTACATGAGTGTCTATATGGGTTATTGATTGGTTGTCTGAGTATCTGTATGGGTGCCTGAGTGTTTGTATGGGTGGGGGGTGTGTGACTCTGTGCATAGATGTGTGAGTGGGTGATTCACTGGGTGTATGGATTCAAGAGTGCATCTGTGATGGACTGTATGGGTGGGTGAGTGTGTGTATGGGTGTGTTGGTGAGTGAATGGATGTCTCAGTGGTACATGTGTGAGTAACTACATATTGTAAAGGCAGTATATGTGAGTGTTGGAGTATATAAATGACTATATGTGAGAGTGAGTGATTGTGAGAGTGGCTGTATGGATGAGTGTGTGCTTGTATCAGTGATTGTATAAGAGCATAAGTATGTGTTAGTATCTGTATGAGTAAGTGAGGTGGTGTGTGTATAACTGTATAGGTGAGTAAATGGGAGTGTGATTAATTCTTTGCATGACTGACTAGGTGTGTGAGTAACTCTATGGATGAGTGACAGTGTGTGAGTGTCTATATAGGTGTATGAGTGCATATGATAGTCCTGTACTGATGAGTGACCGAAAGTATGAGTGACTGTATGGGTGAGTGAGTGAATGCTCCTCAATGCTTTATCTCTCCTGATCTAAAATTAATGGTCATCGTCCTGATCTTGATCTGCCCTCACCCGACCCCGTTCCTGCTTACCTACCAGGACATTTACTCTGAGAACTTTCCCTTGACAGAGGAGACTTAGCCATTTTGACTGTTGCCCGGTGGATCTACCTCGCGTAATATAGGGGAGATGGGCTATGGATACCCTCCTTGACCATCACCTACCCAGCCAGTCTTTGGGCAAACTTTCCTGCATCTCTCTGGACCTTTATTTCCCTCCTCCCCCTTCACCCTACCCCCTTCCCTTCCCCTCTCCGCTCTACTCTTTCTCCTCTTTCTAGCTACTGACCCTTGCCCTCACCCGTCCTTGCTCATAGACCCCACCCTGCCTTATCCACTTGACTTTCTTTTGTGAACCTTCCCTCGTCAGCTGAGACCTAGCTATTTTGACTGATGCCCGATGGAGCTACCTTGTTTAGCTATAGGGGAGACGGGCTGTGGATTCCCTCCTCGGTCGTCACCTACCCAGTCGGTCTTTGGGCAGACTTCCTCTCATCTCTCCTGCCATCTTTTCACCCATCCTCCCCCTTCACATTTCCCCCTCCCCCCCTCCGCTCTATCTGTCTCACCTTTCCTTCCTCTTTCAATATGTTGCTTATTTTTTGATGTAAAGTGTAATTTGTTTATCGTGTTCTGTAACATTGTGCAACCCAATGTAAAGCGCTCTGATACCTCCGGGTCTAGCCAGCGCTATATAAAACTCTCAAAATAAATAAAATGTAGACCTAAGAATCAGTGAGTGAGTATGTAGTTATTGGTGTTGGAGTGTCTATGGTTTTGAGAATGGCAGTCTGTAATTTAGAGTGGGTGTATCAAAGGTTATATTAGGGTGCTAGAAGATGCATCAAATTATCACGTGGATGATGTCATCAGTGATGTCATCAGTGATGTCATTTGAGATGTCATCAGTGATGTCATCAGTGACGTCACTGACCATGTCATGAGTGATGTACTATGTGACGTCATCAGCAGTGCATTGCGGGGGCGCGAGTTATAGTTAGCTGAACTAACTATAACGGCCGAATTTCACTGGTTTTGTACGAGTGAAATGTCCAACTAACTATAACGTCCCTGAAACCTGTGGTTTTTTCAGTGAATTTCTATGGTTTTTTAAATGCTAATTTCTAACTATAACGTGCCTGAAACCTATGGTTTTTTCAGTGAATTTCAAAGGTTTTTTTAATGCTAATTTCTAACTAAAACGTCCCTGAAACCTATAGTTTTTTCAGTGAATTTCAAAGGTTTTTTAATGCTAATTTCTAACTATAACGTCCCTATTAAGTCCCCTTGAATCCTGAGGGTCCCTGGGGGCCAACTAGCCCACCAGGTACCTCCAGTAAGCACCACAGAGCTGCGTTGCAGAGAGGTGTTCCGAGGCCATGCCCCTTTTTACACCACGCTGCAAACGCGGCTTCTGGTGCACTGCTCCTCGGAGGATGAAGTCCACTTGTGTCCTGAGGTCCTCAGGACACAAGAGGACCTCATCGCCCTACCAGCAGGGCACCAGAAGCCGCATTTGCAGAGTGGTGTAAAAAGGGGCATGGCCTCGGACCACCTCTCTGCAACGCAGCTCTGTGGTGCTTACAGGAGGTACTTGGTGGGCTAGTTGGCCCCCAGGGACCCTCATGATTGAAGGGGACTTAATCCCCCAATTTACAACGCACCAGGGGGCGGTTTGCACACTTGTTATATCAGGCCCCACTGCCTCCCTGTACCACTGTGCAAATGCGCCCCCTGGCGCGTTGTAACTTGGGGGATTAAGTCCCCTTGAATCCTGAGGGTCCCTGGTGGCCAACTAGCCCACCAGGTACCTCCAGTTTGCGCCACAGAGCTGCGTTGCAGAGAGGTGGTCCGAGGCCACCCCCCTTTTTACACCACTCTGCACCGCAGCTCTGTGGCGCTTACTGGAGGTACCTGGTGGGCTAGTTGGCCCCCAGGGACCCTTAGGATTGAAGGGGACTTAATGCCCCAACTTACAACGCGTCAGGGGGCGCGTTTGTACAGTGGTGCAGGGAGGGGGTGGGGCCTGATATAACAAGTGTGCAAACACGCCCCCTGGCCCATTGTAAATTGGGGGATTAAGTCCACTTCAATCCTGAGGGTCCCTGGGGGCCAACTAGCCCACCAGGTACCTCCAGTTTGCGCCACAGAGCTGCGTTGCAGAGAGGTGTCCAACCATGCCCCTTTTTACACCAAGTGGCCAGGCCCGGGGTATGGGGTCCCCGGGCCAGAAGTGGCCCGGGAGGGGGGCCATGCAGCCCCCTCCCCTGTGAATTTTTTTTTTATAAAAAGGTAAGGCCTGCCCCGGGGGATGGGGTCCACGGGGCCATAATTGGCCTGAGGAGGGGGGTCACGCGGCCACCCTCCAAAGAATTAAATTTTAAAAAAAATTAAAAACGACTGGCCATGTCCCGGGGGATGGGGTCCCCGGGGCGAAATTGGCCCTGAAATCTGTGGCTTTTTCAGTGAATATCTAAGGTTTTTTAAATGCTAATTTCTAACTATAACGTCCCTGAAACTTGTGGTTTTTTCTGTGAATTTTATATATATGTATTCAATCTCCTCTCACTCTTACAAGGAAGGAATCAGCACTCAGGTTGTAGTTTGGAAGTATTTAATCTGCAAAGGACACGATCCACGCGTTTCGGCTCGTCCGAACCTTGATAACGATACAAGACATCATTGTAGCTTCCTTATTTAAATGTACAAATGCCTCCAGTTGCCAACATTAACAAAGGACTACATATTACTTTAATCCAAAAAGCTGGCGGCCATATTGGCCTGGTCACAATGTGAAAATTCAGGTATTGATACAATAAAGAAAAGAAAACAAGTGTTAATATGCACACAATGTCATTTCAGCATATCTTGCCCCGTGACCGCCGTACCTGTATGTTCGTCAACGTGATTTGTTCATAGTAAACATACTTAGGATTGCAAACATCAACATAAACAATGCACAACACATTACTTTAAAGTGAAAGGCTATCGGCCATATTGATCCATATTGCGTATTATAATGGTTCTTACACGAAAGAAAAGAAAAAAAGGGGTGTTAATATACACACACTATCCCTAAATAAAGTTCTAGTGATTATAGTTCCATTCCATTCACAGCTCATTTGAGATGTCATGAGTGATGTCATGAGTGATGTCACTGACCATGTCATGAATGATGTAATGTCTGAGGTCATAAGCAGTGCATTGCTGGGGCGTAAGTTATAGTTAGCTCAGGTAACTATAACTGCTGAATTTCACTGGTTTTGTTCGAGTGAAATCTGAGTCTAACTATAACGTCCCTGTAATCTTTGTTTTTTCAGCGAATTTCTAGGTTTTTTTTAACGTTAAGTAGGATGCCTATCACAATGGATGGTGGGGGGTTGGAAGCAGGGCCTGGCCTGGCATTGTGCTGCCCCCACCCAAGCTTGCTGCTCCTGCCTCCCCTCCTCCTTGCCATCCATTGTTCAAGTCCATGCCCCTGCTCCCTCATTACAGCCCTGTGTGGCAGTTGTTCTGCCACTGGCCTTCCCGCCTTCTCTGAACAGTTAGCTTGCTGCCCCATCCACCTCCTCCCTATCCTCTGTTGTCTGAATCCATGCACTAGCCTCCTCCCTCCTGCCATGCATGGTCTGATGTGCTGCCACTGCCCTCCATTTAGCATTATGTCCCAGTCCACTCCTCCTGCCCTCCATTACCCCATTCTATGCCCCATCATTGTCCTCCTGCTTAGCCTCTGTGCTTAGCTTGCTGCCCCTACTCTCCGTCCCCCTGCCCTCCGATGTCTGTGTGCATGCCCCTGCTCCATCCTTTTTGCCCACCATGTTCCAAGGACCTGCCCCTCCTATCTACTCTGAGTGTTCTGTTGAGCTGCCACTCCCCTCCCACCTGCCTAGCATTGTCAGATGACTGTAACCTGTCCCTGCCACCTCCACCGTGCCTGTCCACGTTCCATGCCCCTATCCCCTTCCTCCTGTCCTCCATGGTCCATTTTACTGCCACACCCTTCTGCCCTCCCTGGTCTGTTGTGCTGCAACTGCTCCTCCTGCCTGCCCGGCGTGGTCTGTTGTGAGGCCCCTTCCCCTGAACTCTCTTGTCTGTGCCCAGCTCCTACCCCTCCCTTCTATCCTCCATGGTCCTTTGTGCATGCCCCTGCCCCCTCCTTCTTGCCCATCATGGCCATTGTGCTGCCACTAACCCTCCCGCTTGCCATGCATGGTCTTCTGTGCTGCCACGGCCCCTCCCACCTTCCCTGTGTGGTTAGCTAGCTGCCCCTGACCCCACCACCTTCCCTCCATGGACTGTGTGTATGCCATTATAGTCTCACTGTTGCTCTCTATTGTGTGTCTTGCTTCTAGTGCCCATCCTGCCTGACCTCCATGGTCAGTTGCTGCTCCTGCCCTGCCCCCTTACCCCCTGCCCTCTGTTTTCCATGTGCAGACCCCTATTCCCTCCCTCCTGGCTTGTCTGTTCCATTGTAATGCCCCTGATCCCTCCCTCCTGCCCTTTATGGTCCGTTATGCTGCAGCTTTCTCTCCTGTCTGTCCATTATGGTCAGCTAGCTGCCATTGCCTCTTTCCCCTCTGTTCTCTGTTGTCCATGTGCATGGTCCTGTCCCCTCCCTATTGCTTTCCATGGATTGTTGTGCTGCACTTCCGTCACTCTGCTTCAGCTGGACATTCTGTGATTCTGGTCAAATCACTTAATCTCCCCATGTCTACAACCAAAATGAATTTGTCCTTGTGTGATGTAACCAATGCTCATGTAAAGCACTCCAATACCTGACCAGTCTGCACTATATAAAACTGCAAAAAAAACAAAAAATATAAAGTGTTTTGCACACTTCTGTCATTGGGCGATACGTGGGCTACATCTGGGTGATATTTGTGCTGCATTTGGGCTCTTTTGTCTCTGGTGGCCATCTTGGGAGATTTATTTGTTATGAAGTTTCCTAATTTCCTCATTTACTGCAGTCTCCTCAGTAGGAAATGCTTTCAGTTTTTTACTTTGATTCCATCAAGAAGGCATTCAGATGTGTCACACATTTGCCATAAATTCTGAATGTCAGCACTCTAGTTGTTCATTAGATCACTGTGGTAAAGCTACTGCTCACCAGGGAAGTCTGCTGCTGGTATTGAAAGTGCATGTTTCAGTCTGCATGTCAGAATTTTTCAATGAAATAGAAGAGGATTTGAAAAGTCACTCAAGATGTGCCCTAATTTTTCTTTCTTCAGCACTAATCATAATTTCTATGGCAAAATGAACCCCCTCATTTTGTTCCTTTTTAAATTAAATGTTTTAAGTGTTACCAGTTTATTCCAATCAAGATGGCTTCAGATGTGCCATACTTTTGTCATAAGTAAGACTGTTAGCGCTCTAGTTGTTCTTTAGAACACTCTAGGACATTCTGTCATTGGGCTATACGTGGGCTACATCTGGGTGATATTTGTGCTACATTTGGGCTCTTTTGTCTCTGGTGGCCATCTTGGGAGACTTATTTGTTATGAAGTTTCCTAATTCTATGTCAGAACCGGAGGCGAGGATTATGCATTACTTTCTTCACTCTTTATTAACAGCATTTTCAAAGATAACGTAAAAAAAACACATCGAAACTACAACTCCCATGAACACCGGGAGTAACCATGGTCACCAACAGTCCAATCATGTCACGTTCTGACAGTCCATATATTATACTCAGCAGCATAGTCCTTCCTCTTTCTTCACTGCTGCCTCGTCAGTTAAGTCCCTTCATGTCTTCTTCCTCACTTCAGGGGGTTAGACTTTGGGCTTTTCTAGCGTGTGTTGACTCTTGTAGTGTTGACTGGGTGCTTGTTTGGGCATAGCGCGGTGAGCGCTCTTACTTTACAGGCATTTACCTCTTTTTGATCACGCAGCAGGCTCTTTGGCCCAAGCGCGTCAATTTCTTTATCCCGCGCGGGTGCGCTAGGTGGCGCTGTTTCGTGCCTCTAACACGCTTTACGATCCCCAGAGGTGCTCACTGCGCTCCGGTGGTTTGTGTGCGCTTGGGGAAGGTGAGCGTTCTCCGCTCGTGCCCCCTTCTCCCCCAACCCTCGCCTGACACCGCGCTGCGGCTGGATTGAAGGGCATAGCCCATTATTATTAAAAGTGCTAGTTCTGACTCAGAACATCCTTTCTCTCCTCAAGCTGCTCTGGGCAGTTTAGGTATTTTTTGCTTGACTTCTGCTACTGCCCCAAGCAGAGTCTCTCATAAGGAGCACCGGCGAGGGGGCTGCCCACAATACCAAACGGGTGTATTTTCTGTATTCAGTGCTCCTGCCCTCCGTTAATATGTAGTCCCAGAGAGACCACGATTATGCGCCCTCACATTCCTCGGAGGAGGATAAGGCCCCCCTCAGCGCCTTCCTGCAGGGGTGGACAATTTGCTTTTTAAGGCCATTGCGCAGGCTTTGGCCCCCTTGCAGGACAGCGTTGATAAGTTGTCGGCCCATGTCTTCAAGGGCACGGGGATACTGGGAGACGGGGGGGCTGGGCCTAGTGGGGTGACTCCGTCTCGCCCACGTAAGGCTAGTAAGCGCGGGGCACCGTGAAGGCTTCAGTCGGCTGACTGAAGTCTTTCTCAAGAGTGTGCGAACGCTTAAAGAAGCACCCTACCGCGAGGAAGAGCTACCCGGGATTAACAGCGACGATATCGCCACAGATTGTGACCCCGAAGAGGGGTTCCCCGACATGGGGAGGGCGATTTTGACAACGATGAAGGCTCCTCAGAGGAGACTCAGGATTCGGGCCGGTTTTGGTGCCCACAATCCTCCTATTCCGAGGCTGGGGACGGGGAGGGTGCCCCTCCTGACATGTTTGACCCTACGGGTATTTTCAGGCCGCACTCTGCGGAATGGGTCCCGGACAAGAAAGTGGCCGACTATGTGGGTAATAAAATCAGACAACCACTTACTCAGGAGGTGAGGGCCCGCCTCAGGTCAGAATGCCCCAAACCATCTCTAGCTGACAAGGTCACAGCTACGCCAGAAATCGATCCGAAGTTGTGCACCTTCTTCAGTAAATACATAAGGGATCCCAAGAAGGGGATATATAGATCATGGAGGGCCTGTCAAGACAAGCTTCTTGATGTGGTGGGACCGCTTACAAAAATCATAGAGCTGGCAGAGCGGTCCAGGGAGTCAGGTCAACCCCTTCCCACGGACGACGTAGCGGGGTGGGCGCAGAGGGCGATGTGTCTTTTAGGCAACGCAAACTGCGCCCTCTCCGCAGAACGTCGCCGCTCTCTTCTCCTGAAGATAGATCCTAAGTTAGGGGAACTCTCTTCTTCAGGCAGGTCCCGTGGCCCAGGGCTCACTTTTCGGCGATCCCTTCGTCAAGGAGCTGGGAAGGTTTGTTTCAACGTTCTCAGCTCTTGACAAGGCTCGGGCGTCGATGAAGAAAATCTTCCCAGGAAAGGTTTTTGGAGGGGCCGGAAGAGGCAGGGGTCGCTCTTCCGGCTGCCAGTCCTACCAAGGCCCTAACAGAGCCCAGGCAAGAAGAAATAATGGCTGGCAGGATGGCCGACAAGGAGCGTTCTACGCCTCCCGTGGTGGCAAAGGCAAGAACAACCGGGGCTGCGGAGGGGCCCACAACAGCTCCAGCGGATATAGTGGTAAGCACCAGTCTTTTATCTCCTCGTCGCTTAGGAGGGAGAATAAGCATGTTTTCTCACAAATGGGCAGAGATCTCCTCAGACCCTTGGGTTTTGGAGACGGTAAGGGGGTTTCACATAGAGTTTTACGGAACCCCGGTACAATCAGTCAGACCTCGGCCACTATTTCTTTCTGCTCCGGACGAATCCCTTATAGATCAGGAGGTCCAGGACCTTCTGGCAAAAGGGGCAGTTTGCCTCTCAGAGCTGCACCCCAGAGGGTTTGTAAGCAATCTGTTCTTGGTGGAGAAAAAGGAAAAGGGCTTCCACCCAGTCATCAATCTCAGGTCTTTCAACGAGTGGCTGGTTTATCGCCACTTCAAGATGGAGGGGATTCACCTCCTACGAGATCTTTTACTGCAGGACGACTGGTTGGCGCGTCTTGACCTCAAAGACGCATATCTATCTGTCCCCATCTTTCCCCCCCACTGCAGATTTCTCCAATTCGAGTGGAGAGGGCAGATCTTCGAGTTTCGGACCCTGCCGTTCGGCCTATCATCAGCACCCTGGTGCTTTACCAAGCTCCTCAAGCCGGTGGTGGAACATCTACGTACCCTGGGCATCAGATTGATTATCTATTTGGACGACATCCTGCTGATGGGTCAGTCTCGAGAATGCCTGATTTCCAACCTGAATACCACCATATCTCTGCTCCAGAGTTTGGGGTTCACCATCAACCAGAAGAAATCGGACATGGTTCTGCAGCAGAGCATGCTTTTCCTGGGCTTCCGAATCGACACGAAAACGGCGACCCTGAACCTTCCAGAACAGAAGATCGCCAAGATCAAGAAGGAACTAAGGAAGGTCCTCAGACAGGACAGGATATCTCTACCGCAGCTGGCCAGGATTGTTGGCTTGTTGTCATCATCGATACTAGCCATCTTTCCAGGACCGCTGCACTACAGGGCATTGCAGAGACTAAAAGCATCCCTCCTTCGGAGGGGTCTCACCTACTCCGAGCTGGTGGCTCTGACACAGGAAACCAGGATGGAGCTCCAGTGGTGGATCGACCACATGGAGGTGTGGAACGGTCGGGCGATCTTTGGCTCTCAGCCGGACCTAGTGATAGAATCAGATTCCAGTCGCCTGGGCTGGGGTGCCAGGTGTGGGCCGATCACTATGGGAGGCAGCTGGACAGAGGAGGAACTGTCGCTCCATATCAACTGCCTGGAGCAGCTGGCAGGCTCTTTTGCCATTCGGTCCCTGACGAGGGACAGAGTTTCATGCTGTGTGCTCCTGAGGATGGACAACACGACAGCGGTTCAGTACATCAACCGCCTGGGTGGTACCCGTTCCTGAGCCCTGGCAGAGCTGGCCAAAGACTTCTGGCACTATTGTCTCCACCGTCAGATCTCGGTGACGGCAGAGTATCTACCTGGGACGCAGAACTCTGTGGCGGACTGGAACTCCAGGCACTTCAAGGATGCCAGCGACTGGCGACTCGACCCGGTAGTTTTCCAAGCACTGACAACGCTTTGGGGTCCTTGTCAGGTGGACCTGTTTGCATCCAGATGGAACGCCCACTTGCCCCGGTACTTCAGCTGGAGACCGGACCCAGGGGCGGAGGCGGTAGACGCCTTCCTTCAGGATTGGTTGGCAGTTCTGGCATACGCCTTCACTCCCTTTCTCTTCATCCAGCGGGTGGCAGCGCAGGCCCGGCGCCAAAAAGCTTCGATCATCCTGGTCACGCCGATATGGAGATCACAAGCGTGGTTCCCCTCTCTCCTAAAGCTGGCTTGGGATGCCCCGGTACGTCTTCCATCATACGATCAGATCCTGGTGGACCCTCTATGCCAACCACACCCTCTGGTTCTTCAGGGCCATCTTCGCCTCATGGCATGGAGGATTTCAGGGGACGCTGGCAGGACGTCAGACTTTCGCAGAAGGCTGAATTCCTTATCCAGCAAGCTTAGGCCCCAGGGACCATTAAGAGGTATAGATCGGCCTGGAGGAGATGGGTGCGTTGGTGTGTGGAGAGACACCTGGATCCCGTGGGCGCCAGCGTTACAGATATAGTGAACTTCCTGGCAGAGTTCTTTCAAGAAGGATTGGCCCATTGCACCATCAATTCCTTCAGATCGGCAATTTTTGGCGGGTCATACACCGGTGGATAACATTCCTGTTGGGGAGCACCCCTGGGTGTGTAAGTTACTCAAGGGCATCAGGATTTCTCGTCCCCCTGAACCCCGTTACGCGGGTCTTTGGGACGTCAATCTGGTCCTGCGCCTGTTGTCATCCTGGCAAGACAACCAGTATCTGTCCAGAAAGGAGATTTCAGCAAAGCTAGCCATGCTTCTCTGCCTCATCTCCTGTAAGAGGTCGTCGGACGTGAGGGCCTTGGACCTCTCGGCTAGGCTTTTTACCCCAGAAGGGGTTACATTCAACATCTCACGGAGGACAAAAACGAGTATCAGGTCGGTATCATATACAGCTTTCCTTGAGTCCCCAAAATTGTGTGTGGTCAGATGACTAAAGGCCTATGAGGACATGACTTTGGAGGTTCGGCCTCCGGGGGAACGGCAACTTCTAATTGCCATTAAGAAACCATTCAAGACTGTGTCATCCCCGACCATTGCTAGGTGGGTTAGATGGATCATGGCAGAGGCCGGCATCGATACTAGCGAGTTTGGGGCTCTCTCTGCTAGAGGGGCTATGGCTTCCAAGGCCGTCCAAGTGGGGGGCAGATTGGAAGATATCATGAATGCGGCGGATTGGTCATCTGATTCCACTTTTAAAAAGTTTTATTTCAAACCAATCCATGATGCAGCTGCTCTGGTGGTAAGTAAGCTTTGAAAATGCATAATCCTCTCCTCTGGTCCTGACATAGAATGACAAATTTCCTAGTTTACACGAAGGGAAGTTTCAATTCTATTAAGGACGCGGAGACGAGGATTATCCCCCCCCCGGGCATACTCTTCGGTTGCCCCCCGCCCTCGGGGGTCTTAGGTTTTGACCGTTTCTACAGCTACAGATTTCTAATCGGGATCCTCTGATTCTCAGGGAGTAATGTATTTATATTCATGCTAAAGGTTTATTACTTTGCTTCGCAATAGAAATGTATTGACATTGTTGTTGACAACTGTTTTTCTGTATGGTTCTCTTATACTTGCTATGTAATTCGGAATTTTGAATTCTTGCGTACTCATTCTAAATCAGTAATTTCGTTGTATATGCAATTCTCTATTTATTGGAATGTTTCGGCTCTATGTTGAGAACCGTTTAGGGGAAACGTATTAACGTTCTACACTTTCGTCCTAGGATCGGACTCCAAAGCGGATTAAATTCCAACGGGCTTAACTTCCTTCAGCGCAGAAAGAGGAAGGACTATGCTGCGGATTATAATATATGGACTGTCGGAACGTGACATGATTGGACTGTTGGTGACCATGGTTACTCCCGGTGTTCATGGGAGTTGTAGCTTTGATGTGTTTTTGTATGTTATCTTTGAAAATGCTGTTAATAAAGAGTGAAGAAAGTAAGCCTGGGCGGTGAACTACGCTACGCTCGTGGAACTTGCGTAGTTTCGGCAACTTCGCGATTCGCGTAGAACGCGAAGTTACCGTGCACTACGCAATTTGCGGCGTAGCGTAGCTGTTTTCCTTCTTCGCGTGCTCAATATATGTTCTCGCGTGCGCGGTAACGACCTACCGTGATTCTGCGTTCGCCGACGCGACTTCCTATCCGTTCGCGGGCGCCACGAGATTTGGAATCCAGCCGCACGATCCCGCGAGAGTGTGCGAACGCGAACACGTCATTCGGACGCGCGATCTGACTTCCGGCGGCAGTGTTGGTAAGATCGCGATCCCGAACACGAAGAAACTACAATCTGGCGAAGAATATCTCTCGAGCACCATAAATCCTTCTCGAAAATGATGATTTTGCTCTAAAAAACTCCTCAGATTGTGATTTGGCTGTAGTTTTTGGTGCAAGGAGTCCTTTTTCTTTTTTACTTTTTTTTCCAAGAGGAAGGAAGTGCCCCTGATTCTCAAACTTCATGTTCCTGTCCAGCAGGCTCCTCCCAGTGCTTTGTCCATGTGCAGTTCATTTTCATTTGGATTTGGAGCTGGAAGGATCACTTTTTGTGTCTGTCTGCTGCATCATATCATTGGATTGGATTTGAGGACTTTTGGATTTGAGATTTTACAAGTAAGTTGGAGAATTGGTGTACTTGTTTGTTTGATTGGGGCTTGTTTGTACCTACATTTTTGGGGGATTTCCATCGTTTTTAAAATTTATTGTTGTGGCCTCTAGTTTCAGTGGGGGCCTAGTTGTTTTTATTTGATTGGAATTTCAGCCAGTAGGCCCAGACTAGAGCCAGAGGTACCCATGGGTGCATGTTTCTGTGGTGTCTGTTGAATTTAAACATCATGTAGGGCATGCATGGATGTCATTGGATTGAATTGTTAAATGTGGTTTTTGGGGTGTATTTCACTTTTTGGGTGTAATATATATACCTTTGTTGGATGTGTGTGTGTGCTTGTTGTGTAACTTTCCAACCTTTTGTAGCCCTGTAGATTTTCGTTTTTGCATTTTTGTATTAAAGCTGTGTTGTTTAGCACTGCAGGCCTCCTTTGTCTGGTCATATTATTATAGGCCTGCTTGAGTTCATTGTTTTCCATGGCCTGTTGTGACTATGAGTGACAACGTGGCTTGGGGCCATTTTGTGGTGGTAGTTTAGTAGTGTGCTGCTTTTTCCATATAGGCCTGCATGTCTTTTCTTTGTTCCCCTTGGCTTATGCTTGTTGTGAACTTGTGGGTGGCCTGGCCATGTGGTGGCGGCCATTTTGTGGGACCAGCCACTGTGCTTTTGCCATAGGCCTCCAAGCTTGCGGCCTAGTCTGCCAGTAGGCCCAGAGGTAGTCATCTTCTTGGGTGCTTAAAAACTGTTTCTGTGTTGTCTGTTGGATTGTTGTAAGTGTAACATCATTTTGGCCATGGATGGCATTGGATTGAATTGCAAAATGTGGGTTTTGTCGTGGTATTTCAGTTTTTGGGTGTGTGTTACATCAATAGGCCTTTTCAGCCACTAGGTAACCCTGGCAATTCAGCTCGCGGACTTTGGGCAACTCCGCACTGCGCGACAACGCGGACTTACACTTTTTCTCTTCTTCGCGCGCTCAATATACGTTTCCGCGTGCGCGATAACGACTTTTTGTGACGATTGCGATGCCGAACAAGCAGAATTTACAATCTGGCGAAGAATATCTCTCGAGCGCATAAAACCTTCTCGAAAATGATGATTTAGTTCATTTTGCACAAAAAACTCCTCAGGTTGTCATTTAGATGTAGTTTGGTGAGCAAGGAGTCACTTTTTTTTGTTTTACAATTTTTTTCACGAGGAAGGAAGTTGCCCAGAGTCTCCAACTGCCTGGTCCTGTCCTTTGTCTTCACTTTGTTGTTATTTTGGGTGGCCTGGCCATGTGGGTGGCGGCCATTTTGTAAAGCCAGGCATTGTGCTTTTGCCATAGGCCTGCATTGTCTGTCTTGTGTTCCTTTTCTTGTTGTTGTGGCTGGCCTGGCCATGTGGTGGCGGCCATTTTGTGGGACCAGCCACTGTGCTTTTGCCATAGGCCTCCAAGCTTGTGGCCTAGTCTGCCAGTAGGCCCGGAGGTAGTCATCCTCATGGGTGCATACAAACTGTTTCTGTGTTGTCTGTTGAATTTGTAACATCATTTAGGCCATGGATGGCATTGGATTTTTTTGCAAAATGTGGGTTTTGGGGTGGTATTTCAGTTTTTGTGTGTGTGTTAAATAAATAGGCCTTTTCAGCCACTAGGTAACCCTGGCCATTCAGCTCGCGGACTTTGGGCAACTCCGCACTGCGCGACAACGCGGACTTACACTTTTTATCTTCTTCGCGCGCTCAATATACGTTTTCGCGCGCGATAACGACTTTTTGTGACGATCGCGATGCCGAACACGCAGAATTTACAATCTGGCGAAGAATATCTCTCGAGCAGTATAAAACCTTCTCGAAAATGATGATTTAGTTCATTTTGCACCAAAAACTCCTCAGGTTGTCATTTAGATGTAGTTTGGTGAGCAAGGAGTCACTTTGTTTTTGTTTTACAATTTTTTTCACGAGGAAGGAAGTTGTTGGGTGGCCTGGCCATGTGGTGGCGGCCATTTTGTGGGACCAGCCACTGTGCTTTTGCCATAGGCCTCCAAGCTTGCGGCCTAGTCTGCCAGTAAAGTAGGCCCAGAGGTAGTCATCAAGGGTGCATAACAACTGTTTCTGTGTTGTCTGTTGAATTTTGCCATCATTTAGGCCATGGATGGCATTGGATTGAATTGCAAAATGTGTTTTTTTTTGGGAGGGTCTATTTCACTTTTTGGGTGTGTTAAATAAATGCCTTTTTTGCGTGTGTAATTATAATTATGTGTTGTTGTTGTAGTGGCTGTCTAACTTTCCAAACTGTTTTTAGCCATGTGGATTTTAGTTTTTGCATTAAAGCTGTGTGTGTTTTATCAGGCATCCTTTGTCTGCCCATATATAGTAGGCCTGCTTGAGTTCATTGTTTGCCGTGCCTTGTGCCTGTGAGTCACCATGTTGCTGGGGCCCATTTTGTGGTGGTAGTTGTAGTGTGCTGTTTTTGCCATATAGGCCTGCGTGTCACTCTTTCCATTGTTCCTCTTGTCTTACTGCTTCCAAATCCATCCCCATTGCCAGCTGCAGCTCCCTGATGCTGCATACATCCCACGTGATGCACAAATTTAGGCCAAACATGCTCCACTACATTTTAGTTTTTGTTCTTTACTATTCTTATTCTTCCAGAGTGTACACACTACACAGTAGCCAGGAAAGCCCTGGCCTTGTTGTCAAAGTCTCATAAATGGCTACACTGTGTTGTTGTTCACTGAGTTTCTAAAATTTAATAATTGAGGCCACCACCACACACTAAGTTCTATATTATATTTGTTTGATTTGTGCTATCGTCGTTTGACTGATGTTGTTCTGGCTTTTTTGCTTTTAGGTGCACAAAGACTGAGGAGGAGGTGTGTCATCATTGCCCGTTGCACTGCCAGACAGACATCCTGCTGCTGTACACAACGTGACGTGTGACCTGACCAGACATCTCTGCAACTGAGTGCTGCTGACATCTGAAGAAGAAGATGGGCCCAAAGAAAGCAGGTACCAGGTCCTCCAGTGCCAAGAAAGTTGCTATTGAGAAGAAGGAACAGAAGAAGGAAGTGACACTTAAGTCTGGTGTGCCGCCCAGTACCTTTTTGGGAAAAAAAAATTACGCCTGCAGCAACGGTGTCCGGGGGGCAAGCTGGGGCAGCACCTCCGCATCAGTGGGCCCAACCCACCAACCCAGGCCCAAGCACATGAGTGTGGAAGAGGTAGCCAGCCTAATGGTGGAAAGCAGTGATGCTGAGCCTGAGATAAACTTATCGCTATCTCAAAGTAGTACCCAATCAACGCAGGAGGAAACACAGCAGATAAGTGGTCAACAACAACAGCCGCAACCACCGCCCGCAATAGTAGTTGTTGTTCCTCCCGAAGTAGGGGCAGTTCAGGAAATTGAGCCTCATGCAGAGGTAGAAGAAGAAGCCACTCATTCGGAAGATCCATTGTCTTCCAAATCTCCAGCAAGGAAAAGGAGGGGTAGTCCATCAAGTTCTTCGCCAAGCCCCCTTCTGATGATCTAGATGCCACTTGGAAGCCACAAACTGAGTCTGAGAGGGAGCCACGTCCCAAGACCAAGCTAGGGAAAAGGAAGGTTCCAGAAAGCCTTACACTTAAGGAGGTCGATGTAGAACAGCAGGATGATGATGATGAGCCAGTCATCACGAACATCACTCCCGGCCCCGAGGAGATGGAGACCAACATTATTACCCTATCCAAAATCGCTGCGAGGGATGTAGCACGAATACCTCCACAGGTAACAGCACCAACACGACCTACAGCTTCCATATTTGCATTAGCAAAGGCGCGGCAGCGACCTACATCCACCAGCACAACCACCACCTCAGTAGAAGTAGGTAGTGGTACAGCAGCAGCACAGAGTCAAATTCAACACACACCCTCCAGTTCATCCGCCATTGGAAGTGGCAGGTCCTCCAGCAGGAGGCCAAAGTTAAGCTCCCCAGTTTGGGACTTCTTTACGGTTAGCAAAAGGAGGAGAACATTGCTATATGCTCCATTTGTAATACCTCTGTTAGTCGTGGTAAACTTGGTACAAACTATGGTACCGGAGGCCAAATGACCCATCTGAAAAAACACCACTTGATCAGCTGGGAGGACCACCTTCGCGACATAAAAAAACTGCAACCATTGGTGTTGGTGGGGATAAAGGAGTAGAAGATCCGATCACGGTGGAAGAGGAAGGACAGGGAGACATTCTCTCTGGTAGTGGTACACAAGGTGTCCCTGACCCCAGCAGTGCAGTGTTGTTAACGTCGCACACATCTTCAGCAACATCTCAGTGGCACAAGAGTAAGAGTCAGCCTGAGACACCAAGGACAAGGAGTACCGCAATCCAAAAAAGTGCGTTGAGCATAAGAGAAAGGAAAACCATGCAGCCTACCATTATCAGCATGTTTGGTGGGGAGGGGCAGTACGAACGCAACCACCCAATAGCACGTTTGTACAATGCGAAGCTGGCTAAAATGTTAGCACTGGACCTTCTCCCTTTTTCTTTTGTTGAACGGGTGGGTTTTCTGGAATTTGTGTCAACCATCTGCCCAAAATGGCATGTTCCCAGCCGCTACAGAGTTGCTGTTCCAGCACTACATCACGACGTGCTGGAATTGCTTGGAAAAGCCTTGAAGCAGAGTGCTGTTCAGAGTATCCACCTGACAACAGACATGTGGACCAGTTGCCAAGCCACTGATTACATGTGCATCACTGCACACTGGATCTCTTTTGCGGGGGTTAGAGAACAGATATCTGCTGGTGTTGACGCTGCTGAGATTTTTCATGCCACTCGCAAACATGCAACTGTAGCCATGTTTGCCATGGAGAAATCTCATACTGCTGCAAACATTTTTGAAGAGTTTAACAGCAAGGTCTTTGAGTGGCTGCACCCAAGAGGGCTTAACATTGGTTTTGTTGCCACGGACAATGGCAGTAATGTAGTTAGGGCCATGGAAGATGGTCGCTATTTCAGGGTCCCGTGTTTGGCACACTGCATTAACATTGTTGTTCAAGACTTTTTGAAAAATGAATCCAAAGTCAGCAACTTACTGGCCACCTGCAGAAGAATATGCACACATTTCAGCCATTCTTTTAAAGCCCGGAAGCAGCTGAGGGTCATTCAACGTGAGCATAAAATGCCAGTCAAAGCGCTCATCCAGGAGGTGCCAACACGTTGGAACTCAACTTATTATATGCTTGATCGTCTATTTGAACTGTACATACCACTCAATGCTTATGTCATGCAAAGATTAGGGGAACCTACTGTGAGAGGCATGACCGTTGAGATGGGTCAATGGGACCTCATTAAATGCCTGACTGAGATGCTACTTCCTTTTGAGATATTCACACGTGAAGTCAGCAGGGAGGACTGTACTATGGGCCAAGCTATCCCATTGTTGCACATGCTAGAGCAACAGCTGAAGGAGGTGTCTGAAACGTACACAGGTGTGGATAACAAACAAGACGCATATCATTTGGCGGAGACCTTAGCCGCTCGCTTATCTGAAAATACAAGGATTCAAAATAAAATTTTGTCACAACCACATTACATTAGTGCCACAATTTTGGATCCACGGTACAAAGTATTTCTGAACAGCAAGGCAGTAATTCCTTTTCGGAAGTGGATGTTGCCAACTACAAAACTTTGATAGCTAAGGAAGCCACTATTTTCGAAAACGAACGGCTGTTAATTGCAGGCCCCCTACCCCAGGCCATAACAACAAGTACTAGAGGGCATCCAGAGTCAAGTTCTACTTCGGAGCCTGAGGGCAGTGCGTTTGCCTCTCAGCAGTCACCTACACCAACAATAACATCAACAACAGCAAGAACAGGATCATCCACAGTACAATGTGCAACTGATTGGTTTCTACGGCAGGGGTATGGTAAGTCCAGTGCTGATGCAAAGGCAAAAGAGGCCGAGCACATCGGAGCACCCCTGAACATTGAGCGGACGGTCCAGGCCTATCTGGATGACCCAACACAGGTCTTCATGGATCGAAACCCATTGGTGTATTGGTATGGGAAAAGAAGCCAATGGACAGTGCTCAGCAGGCTGGCGATAAAGTATCTGGCTTCCCCTGTCGCAAGTGTCTCTTCAGAGCGTGTTTTCAGTGCTGCTGGTGCCATTGTAACTTCGAAAAGGACCAGTCTCTCGGCCAAAAGCGTGGAGAGGTTAACCATGATCAAAATGAATCAGCACTTTATACCACCGGATTACAAAATACGTGAATCACAGCAGGAAGAGGAGAGCGACTTGGATGACGTAAATAGTGCGTTACAGGACCTACTTCTGTGCGAACCACCAGAGTTTGAGGAGAAGCTCCTCTTCCCTGACAACTAGGCTTTCAAATTGTTACTTTCTTCCTTCCTTTATGTGTCTGTGTATCTGTCTTTCTGGTTCAAATCAAATCACAACAAATCCATCACCACCGTCTTCTCTTTTTATTTCCCTATTGGAGTTGCACGTCTGTGCATTTAACTGTCCACTCTTCAGAGTCCTGATTCATCTTCCTGTCTCGCCCTAGTACATTTCCATCAAGCCAGACATTGGAGTACAAGAAATGTTGCCTTTAACATTAACAGTCCCTCCATAAGAAGTGAAACGTGACTATAGCTATCCTCCGTTTTGTTTCCGAGCCGAAACTCATCATCACTGTCCGAAGGCTACAGCCTCGGCAGGCATCCAAAGCTCCTCACTGTCAGAACTTGGGCAGGCATCCAAAAGTAAACTCATCACTGTCCGAAGGCTACAGCCTCGGCAGACATCCAAAGCTCCTCACTGTCAGGACAGAAGGTACTTGGCAGAGAAAGACAAGACTCTTCGAAGAAACTTGCTGACATTTGTGCAAACTCAATTGACCAGCAATGAGCGCTACCCAGGCCGCGGCCCATCATCACAGTGCTGACCATGTGAAGCAACTTAAACTGTGACAAAGTGCCACAGATGAATAAGAAGGAAACCGAAACAGCGACTAACACTCTAAATGAATGTGGACTGGAGTAATGATGAGGCTACTGCCCCGTAAAAAAAAACACACACCTGTCAGAACTAGGCATCTGATGATCTGACAGCCAAAGAGAAGAGCAAGACAGGTAATGATGGAATGCATTGGATGCTTGCTGACTCTGAGCGATTGCTGTTGTTTGTTGTGTTGATGTTGTGTTGTGCATGAAGTCGAACTCTACTCTACTAGTTAATCTACAAAGTGACTCAAGTGACACTCAATGTTTCCCTTCTTGTTGTTTAATATAACCAGATTGTACTCCTACTACTGCAGGTGCAGGGCAATATCTGTTGCAATTTTTTAATATGGAATATGGACTTAATCGGAGTCACTACAGACTGAGTTGGAGTTGGACAACACGTACCACAACAACATGATGATGACCATACTATCTTTGCACGCAGTCAGTCAGTTGGATCGGAGATGATTCAAGGAATAACTGCGTTTCATGAAGTGGCATAAGGTAAACATAAACACAACAATTCAACAAGAAAGTAAACACAGCAGACCTACATGTCCATGTAGTGGTGGAGTCGAGTCAGTGTAGTTATGACTGACAGCGGCGCATTGATTTTGTCACTTAATTTTGAAAATGCTAAGTTGCTGTATATATGCCTTTTGTCTGGCTCTGTCAAAAATTAAGGTAAATGGAGGTTGGGTCACAGGCTGGTGCTGTGGTGGGCCTGTTCTGTCCTGTTGTTGTTGTAGCTTAATGCTGTAAACGGAATATACACGATATATCCAAGCCGCCTCAGTCTGAAAGTGTTCTCTCTTCTCTTCTTGGACTCCACCGTAATTGATGCTTTTTTATATTCATTGATTTTTCAATACCCCTTTTGTTTTTCCATCTAGACGTTACAGGCCGGCCTTTACCCTGTGCTATACTGGGAGACTCAACTCACATTTACCTTACCAATCCGCATCAGGAAGGCAACCAAGATTGATGTGCGGAGCGTCCATGGAAGAGGACCAAGAGGAAGGACGAGATTCAACTCCACAATTTGACCAGGATAATACAGTAACTTTAGTATCATTCATCTTTTAATTAATTGGAATCCTTTTTTCTCTTCAATCATTACGACTGTGTGTTGTTGTTTGTTTGCTAATTGATCCCTACAACTATTTTTTACTTTTTTTTGCTATCTTTAAAAGTAAGCCCAGTACAACATGGAATTTGGGTCTCTGTCTGAGGGCATATATTACAGGCAAGGCAAATTGCATAGAATATACTGCTGCCCTGTACTGTCTTGTCTAGTAGGAGTTAGTAAGTACTACTCATTATCCATCAAGTTATCTTCATCATGCATGCATTGCCTTTTTCTCCCTTTATAGATTTTTTGGAGAAGATCATGGTCGTCTGCCAAGATTGCGCTTTGCTTTTGTTGTCCATGCGTACTGTTTTTCTTTCTCAAACCTTTCCCCAAACTCCCCTTCCCATCCATTCATCAAACCCTAACCCTCTTCCCCCGGGCTGTGATTTATATTGAGGTGTGATGTGACTACATAAAATGTACACCAATTGATCACACGCTTGCTGGGGCAGATGTGGTAAAAGCAACACTAATTAAATTTCAAGGCAGGGCGAGGAGCTTCTTCTGCTTGCCCACCCATGCTCAGTCTATGTGCAAGCCGTCACCGGCTAATAATACATCATAATTAATTGCCAGCATTGATTGGATTCATCATCAAACTCCTACCACACAGCAGTAAAGGTTACGAATTACGATTGTGTTAAGTTAAGTGACTCACTCGACACAACTACAGTTTGTAACTTCTTGTACTAGGCTGTCCCCGCCAACATTATGTTTTATTTGACTTTAGCAGTTGCAAATGCAATATTGTTTGTTTGGCAGTCTTCTTCTGTACTGTATTTGACTTCGTTCTACTACTCCTCCCACAGTCGCTTTCAGGCAAGTGACTGTCTCTTTTTATTTTTTTAGCAAATGCTGCTGGCAGTGTCTACTCTACTACTACCACCACAACCATGGCATCTTCTCCATTCTCTTGGGAATGCAGCCATCGCTGTGCCGAACGTAATCATCATCAATCACAGGTAAGATAAGTTTGGTGGGAGGTATAATGGACTAGGAGGAGAGACTGACAGTACTAGTAGGACAAATCACTCAGTGAGGGGTACCGCATCTATCTGTTTGTGTTACATCATCGGCAGATTATTTAAATCAAACACTGGCTGCGGCCCTGCAGCAGCAATGAAAGAAACCATGTGACGTTAATTTGTAAAACAGTAACCCCCACAAAACATTAACATTGTATGTTGAAGTATAAATATAATTTATTACCCTAACAAAAATAAACTATCCCACACCTGACCCACCCCTCTCCCTAACCCCAACCAATGTCCAAAACGAAAAAAAGTCCAAAGAATGTCCAAAGTCCAAACCCCAACGCCCAATTCCCACCCACCAACAAAACGAATAAAAAAGGGGCAATGCAACAGGGTCCTATTATATTCGGCGGGCTTTAAGGTGTTTGTCCACCAGAATTTTAACCCGCTCCTCGAGTTGCTCCTCTAGCCGTGCCACCCGGAGGAGAATCTTGCGTCGAAATGCCCTGCAGTGGCATCCAGGGTGGGGGACAGCAGTGCTGGTTGCAATCGATTTGCTTCGGGCGGCTGCCAGACTGCGGCGCCGTAACACTGGAGGTCTGGCCTGGCTGGGGACCGGGGCATCGGACGAGGCTGCTGCTGCTGCCGCCTCCTCCTCCTCCGCCTGAGCCACCAGCCGCCGGTACTCGGCACAGATGGCCTCCAGTTTCCGGTGCCGGGCCCTGGCTGCCAACTCCTTCCGGGATGGTTTGCCTTGGGAAGGAGTACTATCTATATCAAGAAAGAAAAAGAATATTGTTGTAACCAGTACTCGTAGCAAAACAGTAACACAAAATTAATTCAACACATAATGGCACAGTAGCACTAGCAAGAAGCACAGTACATAACATTTCTGGTATAATAATCTATCTATCCTCCCACTTCCTCAGCCTGTAACATTTGTGGGAGTTTCAGGCATTATACTAGCACTATGGACTCCAGTACACCAGTCTTCTTCTTATCTCTACTAGTTTAGCGAAATTACATAACCTGGTTGTAGCCGGCATGCCAGCTCGGTCATCTATGCTTGCACCCAAGACAAACATACGAGTCATCATGACGCAGACTCACGTTAGTTTGATTTACTACTGTATGCAGGTGGGGAAGCTCGTATTTATTTTTCTATTACGGGTGGCACTGGCCATACTCTCTCTGTTACATGAAGCAGGGCAATTGGTCAATTTCACTTTAACAGTGCCCTGCCTACTACAAAAAGGCAGATTATATATCTGATCCAATGATCATTGCTTTTATGGGACGACGACATAAGGTCAGTAGCGGTCGGACTCGGGGAGTGCTGCCGGGCGGTGACGTAGGGAGGGGCAGGGTGGGGGGTAGTAAACTATGGATTACGGCTAATTACAGGTAAGTAAACATATAAAGAAATAAAAGTAATTTTGTTGCGCCCACTGCATCGCTTTTGGCGGTGCAGTGCGCACAATGAAATTCGCTTTATTTATTTTTATGTTTACAGTAAACTTACCTGTATTTGGCCGCATAATACATTGTTTACTGCT
Organism: Calotriton arnoldi; assembly: GCA_963921515.1. NCBI lineage: Eukaryota > Metazoa > Chordata > Amphibia > Caudata > Salamandridae > Calotriton > Calotriton arnoldi. Next base: position 1,604,683 of record CAWUFW010003501.1, read on the forward strand.
ACCCCCCACCCTGCCCCTACCCACATCGGCTTTGCTACTGTGGCGCGGTTTCTTTTACATTCCCTTAAAACTAAAACTGTGCATCCCGTGACAGTCTCCACCTATGCTGTCTATGATGAATACATACATGCATCCATCCATTCTAAGTAAATGTCAATCATTCTACTTAATCTCTCCACAAACCTTACTTTGTTTCGCCAACAACAACACATGCGTCCACTCACTCCGTTGCTTGCCTTGGCTTAGAGTTTCACCCAAACACCGCTGATGATTCTTGCTATCCACAGTATCTACCCATACTGTGTCGCCCACCCAGGCAGGCATCCGTTCTTCTTTCACCTTCCACCCATCCTTCAACAACACATGCATCTGATTCCTATCAGCCACCTATATCCATACTTCCAACGTATCCTTCTCTGCCAGTCAACAATCATATTAAATCTCGCCCGTCCTTCCTCCTTCCACCCTTCTTTCCCTTTTTATTCAACACATCCATCAAGGTCATCTGATCTGACTTTTAGTCTCCTCCATAAAACTTTCACAGCTGAGTTGGAGTCAGATAGAAGAGGCCATTGGTTAATCAAGTCACGCTGGTAATGCTATTGCTACTGCATTGCTAATGCTAAGTAAAGGGTGTCTTCTCTTCTTCAACCGTTGTATAATGTTCACTACAACTTCATACCTAATAAGTCTCAACAACAGTACAGTGAGTGAAGTCACTCAACACCCTTCCAGCTAGTGCAATGTCAATACGTAATGAATATAACTTACCATCGCCCGCCACTGCTGCTGGCTCACCCCCTGTAGCTCCTGCAGATGCTGCATCTCCTTCCCCCTCCGGAATGGCTGAATCGCCGCTGGCCCCGCCGGCACTGGTGGTCGCTACTACGCCTAGATCAAAACATGACACATTTTTAGATGCCTGTGTACACCTCCCCCTATTTATATTTCTTCTTTTTCACTAGCAAGATTGAAAAAAAAGTTAATACATACATATTATTATACATCACATTCAGTAGTCCAAATCGGGTACTAGAGTCAGTAGACACTAGTATTGTTATGGTCCCTAGGGTCATTATTTATTATACTATACTCTACTCTTTGCAAAGTTAGCCTGAGCCATGCAACCATTTTTCGCTTCATGTCTTTTGCGCATGTTACCTCGCAGCTTGTTGTGCAGTAACAGTAAGACGCCTTTTTAGCCCACATGAGCACATACAGCTTCTGTCTGAGCGTTGCGTACAAGAGGTCGAAAAACAAGCCACTTTGTTATGGAGTTCGGTTAGTCCGTATTGCTTAGCCATAAGTAACATGTTACACTTTTTGGCAGGACTGACAAATGCTTGCATTATACTATCTAACGCGCACCATTTTTCTCAGGCAGAAGATTTCCTTCTACGAACCAGAGATTTGCAGAGCTTATGAATGATGCATGTAGCCAGTAATTCTACGTTCTACGGTGAGGAGTCTCACAGAATTCTCACAGATCTTTTGTCTTCTAAGTTCTATCATCAATCATCATGCACTTGTTGTAACAATGTTTATTGTTTTAATCTTATGCATTTAGCTGTTGGAGCTGGCTGGAGTACACTGAATTTTATAGAACAACGTACAGAGCTTGTTAGTTGAAAATAAACCTTTTAAACTTAAACATAGACTCTGTGGTATTTGGTGTGGTGGTGGTGGAGGTGGTGGACTTACACGAGTAAGTGAGTGAAAGGGTGTTATATTATGTTCTGGGTTGTGTAATCTCATTGAGTATCTTCGGGTGGGGGTTCGGGGACCTAATGAGAGTGAGACACTACACTATAGCTAGTCGTTCAGGGGATTGTGGGTTCACTTCTGACTGAGGTGTGAGGAACGTCCAAGATCCAAACTCCCATCACCAACATCCTATTTCCTTGTGCATAGTTCTGCATGGGGCTGTACAGAATCCACACATCAGTAGTAGTATGTACTATATCCTATCAAAAATAGTCAAATATCTGGTTGGGCATTTTGTTTGTGGTAATTGTCAAAGCCTCAAGATTAAGAAGCCTAGAAGAGGACAACCGAAAGGACTGGACTCAGCTATTGGTAAATCGGAGTTTTATTCAAAACCGTACAATAAAGAGTGGCAATGCAAACTGGGCAAGCTTAGCGACAGACTAATAGTAGTAGTACAGACATTCATAGCAGAGGCAGTTAGAACTTAGAGGCAGGGATAACCAGAATTTAGAAACAGATAGTCAAGTCAAGATCAAAGAATCTATTGTAAAAAATAGAATTAGGGAGTGGAACCATAATTAATAGTTCTGGAAAAATAAGGTGCAGTAAAAGTTAGGGCAATATAAATGTTAATATTAACCACTGGAGGACTTACTGGGACCAGCAGCAGGGCCCTCGGTAGAGGAGCGGTCCTCTGGTGGTTGTCCCGCCGACTCTGACCCCGTCTTCTTGCCCCTGGGTGCTGCAGATCAGTGATCATGTAAGATATAATAAAGAAAGACACAAACATTAATGATTGCTGTGAAACAAATAAATTATCTAAAAAAACGCTCAAAACGTTTTAGGAACCAAAAATTGCAATAAAATTGACCTATCTAATCCGATCGACTACTGGCTTGCGGGATTCACGGTCACGGACAGTCTACTTATTTGGGAACACTAATTCAGTGTTTCATTCGGATTGATTCAAATAAAATCCAGAACACTAACTAAGCCTAAGTACCACCTGACCTAGCCCACCTATTCCAGGCGGGCCAATTGTTCATTAAGTCTGCATTTCCATTTTTTTATTGCCCTCATAAATGCATATATGAGAAGAAGGACACATGCATAAATTGGTGCATAATGCATACACCAAATTGTTGGTTGGTTAAGTCTGATGTTCTGCAGCTGACTGACACTGCTAAGCTTACCACTCACTAAACAAACTACAAAAGGTTCTACTAGTAAGGACTGGGGTAAGCAGCACTCAGTGACAGAGGATGCGTCACGCAGAGCGCTCAAAAATTATCAACTAATAACTAAACCTACTAACAAACTATCAATCCATCCACCACTATTTGACAGGAGGACAAAGGAAGGACTAGAGTCTCTCTAGAAATAGCATTACCTAACTGAAGTTCTCTAAAGTAAACTCTTACATAATAATAAGGACAAGCGAGCGCAAAGTTGCAAACAAGTAAGAGTAGCGCCCAGCACCTGTGTCCTACAATCACAGAAGATTTTGAAACGTAATTTACCTGCAATGTAAGCAGCAGTATTCTTGTTATTTGTAAAAAATGTATACACAAATCACAATACTTATACTACTATATATATTAGCTACTCACCAAGCCCCACGACCTCGACATCTAGCAGGTCCAACAGGTCCTGCTCCCGGTCGAGGATGTCTGACCACCGGTGGGCCAGCTGGTTATGGGTGCGCCGGACCCCTGAGCAGCGAAACACTGCCCGGTGCACCTTCGCCCACCGGCTGTGACGCTCCTGGGTCGGGTACCCGGAGCCTGGCCTGCCGCCTGCTGCCAAGGTCAAGGGGAGGTGGCGCTGAAGAAAAAAAACAAGGGCGGCCACCTCCGCCTCAGTAAAAAGCTGGCGGGCTTGCACCCCTGCAGGGCGCAGTCTGCCGCAAGGCAGGCGGCGGCTCTTGGGCGCACGCGCCTTGCCCTTCGAGCCGTCACTGCTGCCCTTCGCCATGGTTCTGGGGTGGGACTGGGAGGAGGCGGAAAAGAAAAGTTAGAAGGGAAAAATAAAGTTAGGGGAAGAAGTAGGAGCTTAAAGAAGAAAGTTATATAAAACAGTCGAAAAGTAAAAAAAACACAGTAAAAAGCAGAAAAAAATGCAAAATATAGACTTAGGCAGAGAGAGAGATAGATAAGAAATAAAGAAAAATTGAAAAACAGTGTAAAAAACTAAGGATTGCAAAGATTGAGGGAGGATAGAAAAGCAGGCCCAGAACCATAGCATAGAGTGAAAAACAAGATGGCCGCGCCCATCGCGACCGCGTGGGTAAGTTCGCGCGATATTTCTCCCCGAGCACGCAAAAAGCATCGCGAACACGTACGACGTGTTCCCGAACATGAAATGCGCATCGCGAGCACGCTATACGCGACCCGGAACAGGAAATAAGGCATCGCGAACGGGCGGGACAAGTGAAAAACAAGATGGCCGCGCCCATAGGCGACCGCATGGGTAAGTTCGCGCCCCCGAGCATGCAAACAGCGTCCCAAACACGCACAACGCGTTCCCGAGGAAGAAAAACGCATTGCGAACGGGCGCGACAAGCAGCTACGCACGCTCGCGAAGCTATGCGTAGCTCGCGTAGCGCTCCGAAGTCTTCGCGTAGCTTCGCGTAGCGCGACTACGCGAACTACGCCCAGGGTTAGAAGAAAGTAATGCATAATCCTCGCCTCCGCGTCCTTAATTTAATAGAATTGAAACTTTCCTTCGTGTAAACTAGGAAATTTTTCATTCCTCATTTACTGCAGTCTCCTCAGTAGGAAATACTTTCAGTTTTTTACTTTGATTCCATCAAGAAGGCATTCAGATGTGTCACACATTTGCCATAAATTCAGAATGTTAGCACTCTAGTTGCTCATTAGATCACTGTAGTAACGCTACTGCTCACCAGGAAGTCTGCTGCTGGTATTGAAAGTGCATGTTTCAGTCTGTATGTCAGAATTTTTAATGAAATAGAAGAGGATTTGAGAAGTCACTCAAAATGTGCCCTAATTTTTCTTTCTGCAGCACTAATCATAATTTCTATGGCAAAATGAACCCCTCATTTTGTTCCTTTTTAAATTAAATGTTTTAAGTGTTACCACTTTATTCCAATCAAGATGGCTTCAGGTGTGCCATACTTTTGTCATAAGTAAGACTGTTAGCGCTCTAGTTGTTCTTAGAACACTCTGGGACATTCTGTCATTGGGCTATACGTGGGCAACATCTGGGTGATATTTGTGCTACATTTGGGCTCTTTTTTCTATTGTGGCCATCTTGGGAGACTTATTTGTTATGACGTTTCCTAATTTCCTCATTTACCACAGTCTCCTCAGTAAGAAATACTTTCAGTTTTTTACTTTGATTCCATCAAGAAGGCATTCAGATGTGTCACACATTTGCCATAAATTCAGAATGTTAGCACTCTAGTTGCTCATTAGATCATGGTAGCAAAGCTACTGCTCACTAGGGAATTCTGCTGCTGGTATTGAAAGTGCATGTTTCAGTCTGCATGTCAGAATTTTTTAATGAAATAGAAGAGGATTTGAGAAGTCACTCAAAATGTGCCCTAATTTTTCTTTCTGCAGCACTAATCATAATTTCTATGGCAAAATGAACCCCCTCATTTTTTTCCTTTTAAATTAAATGTTTTAAGTGTTACCACTTTATTCCAATCAAGATGGCTTCAGGTGTGCCATACTTTTGTCATAAGTAAGACTGTTAGCGCTCTAGTTGTTCTTTAGAACACTCAGGGAAGCTGCAGTAGAACACAAAGGAATCAACTGACAGTCTCTGCCCTTGTTGGATGTACATATTTTACTGAGAATGTCAGACTTCATTCTCACATGACTGAGAAAGATAATGTGAATTTACAGAAAATATGATCTCATTTTAGCTTCTAGATCACCTTCCAAACCTCTATGGGAAAAGTATGAGAAATAGTTTTCTCTCAAACATGATTCATGATATCCCAGCAGAAGGCTTTTTCACAGGGTAAAATCACCTTAGAACACACCACAATTCCTAAAATTAGTATGGTACCATCAACAAATGATTTATAATGTAACTAAAGTCTTATCACCCTTTATACGTTCTCCTTTTGGTGACCCTCAAACCCTTCCATTCACTGCAATGCATTTTAATGGGGTGCTATCATGTATATTGGTCCCAAGATGGCTGCCAACACTTCTTGGATGAAGTGCTGACAGCCAATCAGATCTCACGATAAGATGTGTGGTTAGGCTCCGCCCAGATATATAAATTTATTTTTCCTTTAATATTTAAAAAACTACTGAACGGATTTACACCATTTAAAAAAAAGGGCGCTTTCTGAACCAAAAGCTACCTTTTTGCCAAATTTGGTGTAATTCCGTTCAGCAGTTCGGGCTGTAGCCTTGTCTAAAGTTTCCTATGGAAATTAACATGGGGAAAATGCATTTTTAGACCCCCCTTTTCTCTCGGCCCGCACTTGACGAATCACCCCGAAACTTTCAAGACAGGAGCTGACCTGGGCGGGCCATTAGTTTTGAAACTTTCGCGAACATTCGTCAAACGGCGCCAAAGATATTGGCAAAAGAAAAAACGCTTTTTGAATAGAAACAAGGTCCTAACTATAACTACCTACTGGCAACCGCCAGTAGGTAATATATATATATATATATATATATATATATATATATATATATATATATATATATATATATATATATATCGTAGCTCCAAGGTGTGCATCAATTATCCATGCACTCGTGAACGGGTGCTTACACGCGGTAGATGCACCCGCTAATATAACGCTGCCAACCTCGCACTTTAAAGCACAAAGAATGAAGCACTCACGGGGGCGAGCCCAAATCGTTTATTCCCGGACTCTCGCTGCAACCAGACGCGTTTCGGCAGTCGCCTTTCTCGATGGTAATTAGGCGCGCCGGAAATGGCCATTGTTTATATGCCAGTCACTTCCTGTATCCCGACATAACTAACAACAGTAAAAACGGCCAGGATTTCATGTGAAAAAACATATCGCCATCTTGTAACATGTGAAGTCCAATAAGTCAATGCATTTCATCATTATGAACAATGTATGTGGTTCACTTTTTTTAACAATGAAAGCTTCCGTGCATAAAAATTCTACACAGTGCATTTTTTATACTGGTCTGGCAATCCATTATATTTTGATTTAAAGTGTCACCAAATTTATAAAATTCATCGTATTACGCCCACAGATGGGCAAGTCTGCATTTGCTTTCTTTCCACAACCACAAATAAATGTCAAGGTTAGACAAAGTGCAAAAAGCGCTATATTCCATTCTTAGAATATTGCTGTGCCTACAATCTCTATAGATTCATTCCACTGCCACCAGAAATCCGGTATGCAGAATGGAGGTCACATTAAATATCTATCCCTGAATGGGCACCATTCCTTTGACATAGAAAAAATGCTTTAGACTTCAACACGTTACAACAATCAGTCATAATAAGCCTGGTCATTCTTCATAATCATCCTTTAATGAATGTCATAACTCTAAGGGTTAAGGTGATGTCATGTATTGTAATAGGCATAAAACGTTCATTTCTTTCTTTTCTTTCTTCATTCTTCCAAAGTTTCAAGAAACCACTTGGCAAATTGAAGTCTAAAGCATTTTTTCTATGTCAAAGGAATGGTGCCCATTCAGGGCTAGATATTTAATGTGACCTCCATTCTGCATACCGCACGCAACGAAATTCGTTTTATTTATTTTTTTGTTTACTTACCTCAGTGTGGCCAAAATCCGTAGTTTACTACCCCCCACCCTGCCCCGCGTCACCGCCCGGCAGCACTCCCACCACCGGCCGCTACTGGGGGAAGGGCAGGGCCGGTTCTAGGATTTGCGGGGCCCTGGGCCAAAAGGGAATGTGCGAGGCCCCTCTAATTTACATAAGTGACACAGCTCAGGAATCTGCTTTGTGCAGACTCCTCCTGGGCCGCAGCTCCTCCTCTCAGCCTCCTACAAGCACCTCTTTTACAGCTCCTATCGGGCTGAAGGTGTGAGAATTGCTTGTGGGCTGAAAGTTAAAACTGTGAGGGCCCTAAGATGCTGGACAATTGGTGTCCCGCAGTGTCTCTGAATGGTCTCCTTGCAATTGGGACAAGAGGAAGTGTCTCCCTCCCCTAGGCCTCCCGACACCATCCCTGAGAGGCCCAGGGAGAGGGCCTCCTCCCATGGACCCTAATTGCAAGGAGACACCTTTCTTTCAAATGGATCGCCAGGGAAACAACAGAACACACCACTGGTGCGAGGCCCCATGCTAATGGGCGGAGCGCGAGGCCCTGAGCAGCTGCCCACACTGCCCATGCCTAGCACCGGCCCTGGGGAAGGGGGACCCTGCAAGTGGTGGAGAAAAGAGGGCATTATTTGTTGGGTTCTGATATAAGAAGTTACTTTTTTGGGCTGCTGCACAGCACCTGTTTTCATCTCTTACTTTACATGATAACAGCTCAGTTAGAGATCTAAATGCAACATCAAATTGTACACAGGTAATTGTCAACAAGACTTAAGGTCCATGCTTGGGGTCTGAGTGACTTACAGCTCAAAAATCACCCCAATTTTCCATTATATCACTTGGAATTCAAACCATTTGTCAATACTTGCCCCAGTACAATTCCATATGGCAGGAGTAGAACAGCTACTGAAATATATGCATGATTTTATCTCTTTAGCCAAGCAAGAAAAGGCTAACCATCTGGGAATGCCAGGTGTGGGCCTGAGAAGAAGATGCTGGCTTTAAATGAAGGGCTGAGTTGACTAGTACCAAATTATGCAAAGGCTGGGGTTGGAAGTTAAGGGTCCATTTGGTGACCTTATGTGCAGGAGCATAAGACGTGAGATTCCAGGAGACAGAAGAGGACCCAGGCAATTCCTGAATACAACATGTGGGGCATTAATACTGGAACATTGACAAGTGCTGCTTTCTGCACAGGTACACCTTAGGAGAGACTTCAATATTATTAACACAAGAGATGTGCATGCCAGAAAAAACATCTGAGCCATATGACTAAGTTTACTTGAAACACTGGATAATTGCTCACGCAAAGGATGCACAATTACATTACGAGTTGTGTGGTTTAGGTTTATCTCTTTGCGGAGTAAACTGCAAATTATATTAGACCACCTCGATGATTGTCTAGAAGGAACATTCCCAGAGCCAGCACACCTCATTCGTCTGCACTGACTTACACTATGCTGCCTTCCACACTTTCCAGTGATATAAAAGCAGTGCCAGTGAAAGCTGTGGTAAAGGGGAAACCACGCTAGAAAACCATTTAACTCGCTAGTGTCTCGAATAACACAATCCTTCACTGCACTCAGCCCACGTGCAATAAGCATCCATAATGACCCAGATTTTGAGTCCCACTGCTCCGTTGCGGCAATTCAGAAGCTTAAAACGCAAAGACTGCATTATGATAATATAACGTTCAAAAAGTTCTTTCGAAGTTCGTGCCAACGATCTTTATCAATCCACATTTAATCTCTTTGACAGTTTCGTAGATGTGTGAACAGAAATGAATCCAAAAAGTGGTCTAACCAAAAATTCAAAATTTGTCTCCTAACTCCACATCCACAGAGTCAAATCGTATAGCTGTACTCATGAAAGGGCACACTATAAGGACATGTCTTACATTTTGTTGCCCAGGCTTCCATAAATGGCACAAAGAAACATCTAAAGATGTGCCCTCTTTTCCAATATTACACCGTAACAGAAAGCCCTAGGTCCTAAAATATGTGGAAAATCACCGAATAGAATGGTCATGTAATATCAATAAATAATTCTGCAATTTCCACTCCTTTTTACATGTATTCCAAATCTACCCTCTTTAAAGCCTGTAGTTGCCACTGTTTATTTTATTATTACTTTTATCTTAGTACCAATTATGTCTATGTATAAATACTCTATTGGTAATTCTTAAAGTTTTGAAGCCGTACTAAAATGTGTTAATATTTATAAATTCCAATCGAAATCATAGATGTTGTCCTTTTTTATCTCACAGCGGATGGAATTCTTTGGAACGTGATAGATTGTATAGCTTCAAAATATCATAGCACTTATAAAAAGAGTCAATTTATCATAATTCACTGCATAATGATTGATCTGAAAGGCTCTTGCATACAGTAAGCAGAAACTTTAATATTGGCCTATCTACTTAAGTAAGAATTGATTAGAAAAGGGAACACACTCTATAACATTCATCAAGATAGATGCAATATTTACCTCAAAAACTTTGCATGTGTACGTGATGTTTTTCCAGTTTCTGTGGCCTAGGTTTCTCAGAGATAACTTTGAAACTGTTGAACAAGTATTATCTGTTATATGGAATCACTTTACCTCTTCTGAATTACAAATACTTCAAATTTGTTTTTAGATATTTGAGTTGATTATTTGATGTAATAAGATGAGATGATTGCCATTGTTAATTTATTTGTTCATCTCTAGCAGAGATCAAAATCTAATTTTAATAAACTGTACTTACCTAAACATAAGGGGTGATATGCTGCCTAAAGCCACTACTTTATTGTTATGCCGAATCACAGCACAATGCCAGCAAAATAACCTTTACACAGTGTTGTTGGCTGGAAGGCTTAATGTGTTAACTGTTTGCGCTGAAGTATATTTTGATCTGCAGATCACTATATTGTGCCATCTTGTTGTTTAAGGTCAGTAAAGTAGCAAACACAAGGAGATGATGGACGGAGCGTTGAAACTTTTCAGACACTCACCCCCAGTCACAGATCTGGGTTGAATCCATCATTGTTCTTTAGCTCACTTCGCCACCTCAGTTCAGACCCAGCTATATGCAAATCAGTCTTGACCCTGTGCCTCATGGGAACAGTCCAGCCAGAACTGCCAAGCCAGGTCTTCCCTGGACCGGAAACAAGCATCCCGGGTCAGTAAAGTAGCCAATAGCAACACTTATTATTTATGATGGTCAGACATGGAAGAAATGCTTTATAAAGCTATAAATATTACTAAAGCCTGATTGATTTAGAACTTGACAGATGGAATACTCTTGTTATACGGTTCCTATGAATTTAGTAGGACTGTATATTAGTCAAAAATACTTCATAATACAGAGACTGAGTCTTCTTATATAATCAGTAAATGTTGGTTTGGTTAGCTCACAGTACCTCATCTAAACCCCTAAAATGACAGAGTTATAGATGTTTGCTTTTAACCTCAAACATGACCACTCTGATTCCCAAGGAATTTGTGGAAACAGATCTGATCCTTTTGTTTGTCACTTTTGCATACCCAAGGTGTCACAAAGAAAAGATATGAGAATACATTTTCAAATATTTATTGAAAAGATCTGATCCGTGTAAATAATGCATGAGGTGCGATTTTTAGACAGATGAAGCACATCACTGTTATAAGCATTATTAGAATGGTGAAAAACAGATGTCAAACCATGTTAATTGTTCCTAATGTTACTCATTCCTATCTATCACTAATACCTCTACACTAAAGAGAGCCTATTGGGGTTACCTTTCTGCCAAACCTGTTGGAATGATCTAACCCCATACGCAGTACAGTGTGTCAGGAAGCAGATCTCAGTGCATTAAGGAATGCACCCCGTCTTGAATGTGCAGGCTTACACACCTCTCTTGCATGTCTATCTTCCTTCTTAGGATGAAGGTCGGGGACTAAAGAGCTGCATCTCAACCACAGCAGATTCCATGATACCTCATGTGTGAAGTGAAGTGAAGTACCTTTCACCGACTTCAGCATAGACGCTGTTTAAATAATAAAACAGCAAGCTTATCACACTGTGCCAGAGGTGCAGAACAGCGTCTTTAGTTAGTCTGGGGAGCAAGAGTTGTTTCCTACAAGCATAAGAATAAAACCAAGGGCATAGTGTTCTATGTCTATCAGAAATAAATGTGTGCATGGCACATTCTTGCATTAGGGGAAAACATGTGCAAACCACCATTAGAAAACATGCTAAGTTATAAAAAAAAAAGGTAAAATGAAGACTAAATGTAATCGCTACTACACCCTCTCCTTGGTTGGCCATAAAGGTTGATGGATTACCAGTCCACTGTATTACAAGTAAATTATATCCAGTGGAAATTGTAACATGGCGGACGGCCACATTACACTTTTGTGACAGAGTATCCCATCCACCAAACTCTAAATCAGAACCTAAGTTATTATCTGTAGGAAGATATACTGAAGGAAAAATGTATTTTCAATTTTACTGTGCCAGGCCTCATCACATATTTCAGAAGGGCACAGTCATTTTTAGTTATGCCTCTGAGGATGTTAAACATGCAGGAACATCCGTGGAAACTGGATCCGGTATTTTCTAAGATTTTAGGTGAGTGCGATCAAAGCTATAAGTATATACTTAAATATGCTTCCAGTTGCCCAGCTCGGATCATCAAAGATGAAAATGGCCATATACAGCATAATATACTCCCAAGTTGTGGGTAAAATCAGAGGTTGTACCCATTTTATTTCAATGTGTTTATCAACACAGAAAAAAGGAAAAAAAGCTCCAAGTAAACATCACATGACTCTCATTGCTATTTATAATGTCACTGACATTTTGCCACACTTAATTTGCAATTTCAAGCACAGAAAACAGGATCGCTATACAAGATGTCGACCTGTTACCCGACCAAGCAGCAAAAGATTGTCTTCATTTCACACGTTCTCTGAAACAAACATATTAGCATATTGAAAGGTGAACTTGAAAAGGGCATGCCTGTATGCAAATGGCAAATCACAGACACACTATTTATAACCTTGATATTGAGCAAGGAGCTGAACACAAATTGCATACAAATGACAAAACATGCAAAATGTATCGTAACCTGACTGCAGGAGTTTGAAAAAAATAAAATAAATATAATCCCACTTAAAGTATGTGAAGGGAATTATAAAACAAGAAAACATTTGATTTTGTAATCGAAAAAAAGGATACACATATGACATTTTTATGTTATGTTTTCATGCAGATTAGTTTAAGATGGTAACACATATGCACTTTATTAATATGAACTGTGCTATACAAGAAAAATAGTTAAAAATGAAGCTCAGAGTGTGTTGTTATTACACAAGGGCCCAGAACACAAACTAAATTTGACTGGAGTAATTTTATGTCCTTGGCGGTAAGTTGAGGCAGTGTTTGCTACAGACAGCCTATAACGCGGCTGTTAGAAATGGCTCTTTCTGCAGAGACATCCCCAGACATTTTGCCTTCCTCCTCTCCTTTTTGCTCAAATCATTGTTGTTGGGCTTTAGGACTCTGTGCACTTTACCACTGCTAACCAGTGCTAAAGTGCTTGTGCTCTCTCCTTACAACATGGTAGACTTGACTTATCCCCCCATTGGCATATTTAATTCACTTATAAGTCCGTAGTAAAGTGCACTACATGTACCCAGGGCGTGTAAATTAATTGCTACAAGTGGGCCTGTCGCACTGTTTGTGCTACCCACTTAAGTAGCCCTTTAAACATGTCTCAAGCCTGCCATTGCAGAGCCTGTGTGTGCAGTTTAAACTGCCATGTTGGCCAGGCAAGATAAACCTTTGGCCAGGCCTAAACCTTCCTTTTTAATACATCTAAGCCACCCCTAAGGTAGCCCCCAGAGAGTCCCAAAGGCAGGGTGCAGCGTACTTAAAAAGCTGTACAGGTGCTTTTAAGTTTTACCTACCGTGGTAGTCAAAAACTCTTACATTTGTTTTTTACTACTTTAAGACCTATATCTCTCATAGGATAACTTTGGGATTACCTTATTACATTTTATAGGCGTAATTTTAAATGGAAGATATAACTGGTTTTTGTTTGGTGTCTCTGGAGTCCTAATTTAAAATCCTATGGTGAAGTTAGATTTTAAATTACAATTATGAAAATGCCACTTTTAGACAGTTGACGTATTTAAAGGGGTTAGGCCCTTCTAGACAACTACAGTGGGCCTCTCAAATTTGTAAACCAACCATGGGCTCTAGCCACCTGATTATAGTGATGATAATTAAACACGCAGGGCCAATAATTACATTTTTTGGTCCTTGTGTTTTATTCTCATATTCTTCTTCAATCTTTTCAATAAGCGTTACAGGGTTTTTTTCTGTCATTAAAGGACCACCTTCTTTTTTGACTTGACTATTTTGTTGTGCCAATCTTTTTATGTTTTAATGTTGCTCTGTGTATGTTATTGTGTTATGGTCATTTATTTTCTTTAGATATGTCAAAAAATTGGCAAATTTTCCAGCCAAAAGCAGCAAATGTCTTGGAAGTTCCTGTGACAAGGAGCCATTTTCCAATGTTGTCTAAGGCAGTGATACTCAAAGTACAGCCGGGGTGGCTTGCGGCCCTCCTGACCTTTACATATGGCCCCCAGTCAAGAGCAGCAATGGGCTGCTGTTTACTTGACACTAACTAGCATTCAGAAAAATGTTCAATAAACAGACAAGCACTAATTTACAGGTTAACTGAAGTTAAAGGACGGATGTAACTAAGGTGTCCTGCACCACTTGACTTTAGGAACACCTTTATTAATAAAAACATCTTGCAACAAGCATGTAAAAATATGATAAAGTTTGTTCAAAATTTAAAACTTGATTGTAGTACATCAGATTACATCAGTACATTGAGAAGTATTTTTTTTAAGTGACAGTTTTCAAGCATGAATTTAGAAACATTCATGCTTCCTTCCACCCTGACAACAATGCCAATAGTGAACTAAGAGGCCTGGGTTGCTATTATATATAGACAACATCATAGTTTATTAAATGAAACACAAGACAAGGTTTTGCACAGCACACATCTTGAAGTGATGTATTTCAAGGTCATCTGATATGCAATAATGAAAAAAAAGGAGGCAATGTGAAATAAAACAATTGCCTTGGTTCACACAATTTGGTCAAGTGGGGAGGACAGGATTGATTCCAGGATTTGTGGTTTCACATTGTGCAATCAGCAACTAGATGTACATGCTTCGCTTCCAATATGCTCACCTTAAACCCCCTCCCCACTGACCACCTCCTTTCTGGCATAAATATGTCCCTCGGTCACGCCACAGAACAAATGTTTGGCCTATGGGAAAATGTTTGTGAGTGTCCATGTTCTAAGGTGATAGAATAGCACTGCTCTGGCTCTTTAGCTACTTAAGACACCAGTCAGCCCAAAACTGTGGCTGAAACTGTGTCATAACTGAGTGCTCCGAGTGCTCCCTTTATGTGATATGGCCTTAGATATTTTAACATGTTAGAAATGTATGGCTCATGAAACTGTGCATTGAATAGAGCACGACTGTCTGCATTACCTATTGTTACAAATACTTTAAAATGCAAAATTTCCATAGACTGGCTTTGGCTTCAATAAAGTTCATAAACTTAACTAGCAAATCTTTTGGATTGTTACACGAGCTGCAGGAAGTGCAGCCTGGAAACGGAGAGAGGAAACTCTAGCTCCCTGTTTCTGAGCTGTGCTGCCTGCAGTTACTCTACTAACTCAAAGAGTTTCCCAGTTAAGTGCATGGAAACCTCATGTACTGAGCAGAGGGTATCATGATGTAGTCACAATTGCCAATGTCTCCCACTGCTATGTTCAGATAAATTCAGTGACTAGTGGTCAATGCATATCTCCCAACATGATCTAGCATCACAGTTGAATAAGAATGCCACATTGTGTCATAATAATTAACCATGACTCTGTAATGACTGTGCCATTTATTTCTGAACTCCAACTGCAAGGCGGCGCTAGAGATCATGTAAAAATGGGGTACTTTCGTAGGTGCCATACTTATATTTTTATTATCACAGTTAAGACCAGGTAAGCTTACCCCATTCTGCATACATTTACATTTCTGTAGTGCATCTATAGCATATTTATACCATACGCGCAGAAATAATGTTCCACATAAGACTGTTAGGTGGAATTGACAATTTCCATACATTATGAGCACATAGTGACAGCGCATCAATATCTATGGGACCATAAACATACTAAAGAATTCAGAGGCACTCAGAAGTGGGTAAAGGTAGTCAATCAATCAATCAATCAATCAATCAATCAACATAACTTTATTCGATCTGAATGGAAATAGACCATAAAAGTACATAGAAATATTGCACATAGCCATATTCACACATGAAATTAAAATGATCTTGCATTAAAAACAGGTAAAAAGATATATGTACATAAACAGCTTTAAAATTCCTTAAGTACAAGTCGTAATGAAATTTTAAAACACCATTACACTCATAGAGAGAATGGCTGAGATTTAAAAAGAATAATGGGGAAGGCGAGAGAACAAAAACCTCTTATCGGGTATGCTATGCGCTCCTCCTATCCCCCTAAATTAAGCCAAAACTTCCCAGCCAAGCTTCATGTATTAAACCATAATTCTAGGGAATTAACCTAACATGGTTTTTCTAGTCCTAATGGCTGCTTTCAAAAAGGCACAGACAATGAAAACAACTTCAGGTAAACTCAAAGATTATAAATAAAGGAGAGCTGGTCTACAACGTCGAAAACCTAGCCTCCGCAACAAAGGTGTTGAAAAGTGCTTTTGTGCTAGGCTGAACTCCAACTGCAGGGCGGCGCTAGAGATCATGTAAAAATTGGGGACTTTCGTAGGTGCCATGCTTATATTTTTATTATCACACAGGTAAGACCAGGTAAGCTTACCCCATTCTGCATACATTTACATTTCTGCAGTGCATGTATAGCATATTTATAGCATATGCGCAGAAATGATGTTCCACTTAACATTGTTAGGTGGAATTGACAAGTTCCATACATTATGAGCATATAGTGACAGCGCATCAATATCTATGGGAGCATAAACATACTAAGGAATTCAGAGGCACTCGGAAGTGGGTAACGGTAGTCCGTGCTACAGCGGTGCTCCTCCAGTGAGTGCTAATACGGTGGAGGGTGCTGGAAGGGAATATCGGGCGCAGTGAAAACGGATGCCCTGTCTCATTATTTACTGTTCCCGAAATTACCCAATGTTGCACTGTGGAGCAGGAATAGTAGGATCAAAATCTGCCATTCCAAAATTCTTAAAATGCAGACACAACATGGTGGCTTCCTCAAATCTTGTAACCAAAATTGGGTCCTTGGTTAAGGTGATCCTGACAAAGCTTCACTGAAACAAGGCGAGATGGCTAAGCACCATGCTTGCATGATGCTTTGTTTGTGTCCCCTGGAGATGCTGTGATATGGGAATATGCGGATTGCCTCGATATAAGGAAATAAAGAGAGGTCAGCATTATGCAGATCAATTATGCCTTCAGTTGACTAATATGCCACTGGTCTCGGGAGTGTAGCTGCTATCTTTTAAAGGCTAGATAATAAGGTGGTAAACGGCATGAGTGAATGTGCTGTGGCAAATCTAAATGCTATCTTAGTGTTCTATACCCGCTCAGAGGTTCACTGGCTACACTTAAGAAAAGGGTTCAAGGCACTTATAGAAGCTAACCTGTTAGGGTTGGCAGGAACGGCCAGGCTGCATTATATACAATTTTCCACCTTAGCTAAAAAGTAGGCCAAAGGAAAATCCAAACATAAGGAGGCATATTCAGACCACCCTGGTTTGTCAGGGAACAAACTCTCAAGCCCATGTCCGAGTATCCTTGTTAATGGCTGGTTATTAAGGAATTTTGTGGTTGTAATTGGTGCCACCTTAAATACAGCCACTGAGTGGGCATTAAAAAAGCGACCCAGAAGTATGTAACCAGACATGGGAATTTCAGAAGACCTTTCAAGAGTTTAAATTTGCCCTCTCTACAGTATCTCTTTTGACAGCATCTGACCAATGTAATATTTTCACAGCACTAATATATATCTGCTAAATTATTAAGGTGAATCCCAATGGATATCTTTTATTAGAAGAGGCCTTCCCAAAAAAACTGGACTGTGGAAAATCCAATAATGATTTGCGTTTAAGATCGTTTGCGCCATATGCTTCATCTACCTATTCCTTCTCCTCTTTTAATTGCAAAAGATGAAATAAAATTTGGGGCACGATCAATTTGCTACATTTCTCGTTATAAACAGAAAATATATATATTGCATAATTTATATATTTTATTAAAGAGACAGTGAACTCCTGTTGACTCAGTAGTTGCTGGGGGGTATAGTGAAAATAGACATGCACACATGCTCACTCCTGAAGGGACTAGGGACACGTGATGCAGTTTGCTGTTAGCCACAAGCACTCATCCGGCAATTCCCGCCTATCAATACACAAGCACTCAGTGGGAAATTCACTTCTTTCATATAAGGAGTAGTTTATCAGTGTCTTAGTAGGATGGTCATGTCGGTGTCTTAATCGCACAGTCATTTTGACTTGCCTGACATGCGCCTCCGGTCTATGCGCCAGCATTAATACTTGCTCCGTGCTATCCCCAGTAGCGGCTGGCAGTAAACGAAAGTGGAGGGGCAGGGGAGGGGGGCTGTAGCTCAGCGCTCAGACGGGACTTGGGAGAATAGCACTCGTTACATCGCATAGAAATGGCACGCATGCCTTTACAACGCGGGTATTACTACGCGATGTCAATTACAACGAGTACCATTACAACGCAAAATTTTACCACGACTATACCTTTACCACGCATGCCATTTCAACGCCAAGGCATGCGCGGTAAGGTATACTCATGGTAAACGTTTGCACAACCCCCGACACTAAACTAATTCCCCGACCCCCAGTCCTCTCCCTACAATAACACTACACTACCCTGCACAACCCCCCGACACTACACTAATTCCTAAAACACTACCCTACACTACACAAACACCACAACACTACCCTAAACCCTAAAACTCTACCCCCTGCACGACCCTCCCCCTACCCCCAGTCCTGTCCCTACACTCTAACACTACCCTGTACGAACCCCGACACTACCCTAAACCCTAAAACACTAGCCTACACTACACAAACACCACAACACTACCCTAAACCCTAACACGCTACCCCCAGCACGACCCTCTTCCTTCCCCCAGTCCTGTCCCTACACTCTAACACTACCCTGCACAACCCCCCTACACTACCCTAAACCCTAAATCACTACCCTACACTGCACAAACACAACACTACCCAAAACCCTAAAATACTACCCCCCGCACGACCCTCCCCTACCCCCAGTCCATTCCTACACTCAAACACTACCCTGCACGACCCCCGACACTACCCTAAATCCTAAACCACTACCCTACACAAACACCACAACACTACCCTAAACCCTAAAACACTACCCTACACTACACAAACACCACAACACTACCCTAAACCCTAAAACACTACCCCCGCACGACCCCCAGTCCAGCCCCTACACTCTAACACTACTCTGCATGACCCCCTCGACACTACCCTAAACCCAAAAAAAATTCCCTACACTACACAAACACCACAACACTACCCTAAACCCTAAAACACTACCCCAGCACGACCCTCCCCCTACACACAACCCTACACTACACAAACATTACTACACTACTTCGACACTACCCTAAACCCTTAAAAAGTAACCCCCACCCCAAGCACAATCCCCCTTACCTCTCTCTCCTCGTGGTTCCTCTCTCCTGGTTCCAGCATCGACAGAGAGGCGGTGCACGTCGTTGTAAGGAAACGGAACAGCCCAGTTTTCTCACAACGATGTGGATAACCATTACATCGCATGCGTTTTAAAAGCGCATGCGATATAATGGTTTGCGTTGTAATGGTAGTTGTTGTTACATCGCATGCGTTGTTATGCATGCGATGTAACAACTTGCGTGGTAACAGCCTCGTTGTAATGGCTGTTTACCGACTTGGGAGGGTTTCCATGTTTCTCACCAGGCTGTGTAATGCAGCCTGGTGAGGAACATGCAAAGTGTACATGACTGCTTGGGGTGGCCCGAGGGGGCCGTCCAAGCAGTAATGAGCTCTTTGGAGTGTGCAGCAACCACTCCTCCTCCCGGACATCAGAAGAGCCCACCCCCCGCCCAACCTGGCCCAAATTCTTTTTATATTAACAGAAATAACTTCTGTTATTATCAATTTATTTTTTTACATTGCTCCGCGAGCAGTGGGGTGACGCTCCTCCACCTTAGCGGAGGAGCCGCCACTGGATATCACCTGCCTGACCATTGACTTTCCTAAAAGCTCGACAGCCGGATTAGCTTTACAGACACAGTGCAATACCAACAGTTCTCCTTGCACCACATGCACTTCTCCAGTTTGCATTTGTGGGGAAAGAGAGAAAAGTGAAGAGAGTGGGGCTTCATTGCTGCACAGGTGCAGGGTCGATAAGAAGCAACCTTTTATATTTGCCTACAAGGAGGACCACCGCAGGTTTTATGCGCACTCAAGGCATATTTCGAAGTAACACTGAAGCAGGTAAAAGACTTTGTGATGATGATGATGCATACTAAGTTCCATAAGGCTATACCAGAGGTCACACTAGAGGCTGAATGGAGTCAAGTCATTGTGTTGTGAAGGTAGGTCATGACAATGTGGGATCCCAAATCAGTTCATGTGTGCTGGCTTGTAAAAAAATATTTAGTGGTTAACTGTAGTTGCCAAAATGAATGTCTTTGTTCCTGGTTAGATTTGACATTGCACTGGTGTATCGCTTTCAATTTGGTAACCAGTAAAAATATACGTTAAGTATTGACATTTTTGTATGACCCATAATTTCTCATAAAGTGATCATGCAGAAGTTCTGCCAGCTTCTAAATGAAGTGCCTTCGAAGGATGTCACCGGCGTGTGTCAACCGCCACAAAGATGCAAAAATGGCTAACCTGAAATGAGAATTCCACATGCAAACCAAAACCAACAAATTCCAAGGTCAGAAATCAGAAAGTAGCTCTTTATATACACACAGATATATCTCAGACAGGAAGTCGTAGTCAGTAGTATGAAAGCCATGAGGTGGTTAGGTTGGAAGGGGTAGTGCAGGCTTCCAAATGAGTGGATACCTTGAGTTCCCAAAGGTTGCAGGACAGACCGAGCAGGAGAAGACTTATTGACGAAGGCAGCTGCCTAACACCTCATTTAATTGAAATTCAATCTGAAAGATTGCACGAGCCGTCAATGGCAATTCTGAAAAGTCTTTAAGAAGATATGACAAAGGCAGAGACATTATTCATAAACAGGTCAGGATGAAACTGAACATTTTTGGTTCTAGTGTTTGGGAAGCAGAAGCAATACTTCCTATTAAATGCAAGAGGACAGTGGAAAGAGTGCTTCTTGCTTTGTCATGAACCTTTACCCGGAAGTTGCAGCAAGGGCGAGGTAATCTAGTCTCTTTGTAGTGCACATGGACAAAGGGTTTCAGGTCCCGATTAAGGGCGGCTGCCTGCTGTCGGGACTTCCCTACAGAGTTGAGAGAGAATGGAAGATTCTGTAGAGCGAGGTAACTTTGTCTACCAGAAAGAAAACCACCAGACTAGAAGCCACAGGATATGTCTTCACCCAGCACCCGTGAAACCTTCCATTGCGCCAGGGGAGTAGAGATTTTGTGACAGAGGAATCCCAGGGAAGAGTACAGCTGGCCTACCTGCTGTCGATCTAGATTCATGGGGAGTCCCTACAAATGGAAGCCTCGAATTAGTATCTGAAGAACACGTTCTGAAAATCTACTAAGATCTACTTTTTGCTGCTAGTATATTGAAAATGTTTTAAAGAAAAAATACTATTGTGTTGCTCTAAACACATTTTTGGGCAGCACTCATCTCAGTGTAAAAAAATTAATTTGTTGCAGTTCTGAGAAACAAAGCCAGCACGTTTGTTCTTTATTTTTCAAAGACTGCTTTTGTTTAAAAAAAGTACTCCTTTTTTTAAACTTTGATTCCTTCATTGGATTTGTTTCTTTTTTGTGGCTCTTGGATCATTATATGTTTTTATTTTTGGCTAAATGAATTTAGGAATTTTAACTAACTTCTTCTACCTCTCTCTTTTACAAAATTTTCACCCGTGGGAGACTGGATTGGCGGAGAATATTTTCTGAGAACATCAAAACTAGATGTATGCTTTGAACGCAGGCAATGTACTAGCAATGATGCCAACATGACTTTAGAAACTGTATGGAAAAGGTGTGCGCCTTGAATACAGAAGCCAGAATATCGAGGTAGGCGCATATAATGGACAAAATATGGAATCCAAAATACCAAAAGGTAAGTAAGTATAGATTTTCTATACCTAACTCCACATATATGTACCATGGAAGAAATATGTATCTTCAAGGTACATAGATGAGGTGTTAGGAATAGGTGACCTGTACTTCCTTTATAAGTACTTATCTTATGATATTTTGGTCTTCCATTTTTTGTCCACAATATTTTTGTATCACAATATTCACAGAATTGATATTCAGTAGTACAATCTATGTAAAATACATTAAGCAGTTACCTAGCATGAATTTTTCTCACATACAATTTTCACACCGACAACTGCGCAAGACTATTTTGTGTACTATGTGTAATTTTTACAAACTTTACACAAATTAAACTTTGCAAAACTTTTACAAATTTGTCAAAGTTTAATTTTGATTTAGTAATGTTGTTCGTGGGAGCCTTCACAGATGATTTTATTGCACAATATCGATTATTCAACTCTCACCATATGCAAATAACAACCCCACAATATGTAGAGCCAAAATATTAAAAAAGCATTATCGAAAAATCTAAATATTGAGAGTGAAAATATCACAGGACACAATATTGACATTCCAATATATATTATTTAGCACCACAATAATATTGACAACTGGGTTATTGGTTGAGGGATTGGAAGCCTGACTCAGGCAGCGACCACAATACTTGTCAGGGTGAACCACAAAAGTCACCAGATTAACTTGTGCTTAACCCTTTTGTAACTTGGCACCACGCAATCAGGCTTAACCTAGAAGCAATGCGCAAAGTATTTATGCAGCACACAAACAGTTATAAAGTGAAAACACAACACAAGAAAAATCCCAAACCAATTTAGAAAAATAGAGAACATTTTAATAAATAAAATAATACTAGAACGCCAAAATAAATTTAATCAATAAAACAGGAGTTATTCAATCTCAAGGATTTAGGGAGGTATATAGCCTAGAAGCAATAAGCGCCACTCACAGTCACGCTGTAGCACGAAGAGCAGAGCTCACATTGTCAGTCGTAGCTGTAGCGTGAAGAGTCTGGTTCACCTGAGCTTTGCATTGGCAGTCGTCCGGGGCGGCAGACTCTTGGTACAAACAGTACCATTTCTAGTCATGAAGAGCCCAAATCTCCAGGACTTCACCTTTCTTCACAGAGGTGGGCACTATGATACCAGGACCTGGGGGCAACTCTTTAGGATCAGCGACTCTCCCTAGCAGAGGCCCACAGAGCTCAGGTAGGTCCAATTGCTGGTCCAGGCAGATCTTGCTGCAGCAGGTCAGGTGGGCAGTTGCAGGGAGGCCTCTGGAGGTTGTTGTGTCCCTGTAGCTCAGACAGGAGGTCAGCCAACTGACGCTTGGAGTCACTCAGGTAGCCTGGGATGAAGGGAGCAAGTCCAGCCTTCGTTTTCAGAGAGCAGGGCTGGCCTCAAGCAGTAGAACAATGCTGTGGGGCTGCAAAAATGGGGACCCCCTCTAAGGAGAAATAATTTTAAGTCAGCGAGAAGAGGGGAAGAACTGAACATACAATAAAGGGCTCCCTCAAGACCTATATTTCTTTTATCACAACAGGACTAAGTTCAACATGGGCTCAACAAACAACTAGATCATATCAACAAAATTGATTTTATCATCATTGTTTATTTGGCTTCTTTATAAATTCAAAGATAATTCATTTATTTCTTTTTTTCTTAAAACTTTTTTTTGTATATATATATATGGATAAAAGTCAACAGTATTTTCACATAGAATTCAAGAGTACATACAGTATACTGTTGAACATTGTTCAGATCCTGTTGAACATATACATCATTCTTGGTCGTGGAGATCTTGTAATCTTTAGTCTCCCCTTTTCCTAGATGCGTTTTTTTGTGAATGCTGTATGAGTCTGTATGTGTCTGGATGAGTTTTGTATTTTGTCTTTTTGGTATATGTACATGTTTCTTTTCCGGGGGTCATTTGTTCAACAGTATACTGTATGTACTCTTGAATTCTATGTGAAAATACTGTTGACTTTTATCCATATATATCTATGCAAAAAAGTTTTAAGAAAAAAGAAATACATGAATTATCTTTGAATTTATAAAGAAGCCAAATAAACAATGATGATAAAATCAATTTTGTTGATATGATCTAGTTGTTTGTTGAGCCCATGTTGAACTTAGTCCTGTTGTGATAAAAGAAATATAGGTCTTGAGGGAGCCCTTTATTGTATGAACAATCCTGTGGGGAACATGGCTGGCCGCAAGCAGCAGGGCAGTCCTCTTGGGAATGAGGCAGACCTGAAGCAGTAGGGCAGTCCTCTGTGGAACAAAGCTGGCCTCAAATGCAAGAACAGTCCTCTGGGAAGCAAGGCAGCCTTTTTTCTGCAATGTCCACAGGGCCTGGGGTGTACTGAAGAGTGGCACTGGTGATCCAATATTTATACCTGAAGCCATCCATTGAAGTGGTAGGATTCCCTATACTACCCCCACATCCGCTTCTGGAAAGTTCTTCCCTTACTCTGTCAAGGCTCCAATAATTCTGGGGTGACAAAAGACTAGTGTCCGGTTCGTTTGTGGGTGCTGGTGGCAAGCCCTTTGAAATTCAAGTTGGGCAGGGAGCAGCTCCACCCCCAGCATTCTATGCAGGATGGCCCATCCGGCCTACAGCCAGTCCCCTTTGTCTCACTGTCTGGCAGGTATACACAAACCCAAACAATAGAGCCATTTTCAGTCATGTGACCCAGGATACTGGCAGAAGCACACAAAATGGTTAGGGCAGGAAACTGCAAACTTCCTAAAAGTGGCATTTTCAGAATTGTGACTTAAAATCCGGCTTTACTCTTAAAGAGGATTTTAAATTACAGTTCATTTGATTCTAAACAAGACATTTCTATCTGTTTCCAATAAAAAGTTAACATTTATTAAATGTAATAAGGTAATCCAATGTTATTCCATGGGAGAGGTGGGCCTTACAATAGTGAAGAACAAATGTAAGTGTTTACACTACCAGGACATGTCAGGCTTAAAAACACGTCCTACTTTTTAAATACAATGCTCCCTGCCCTATGGGCTTTCTAGGGCCTACCTTAGGGATGACTCATATGTATTAAAAAGGAATATTTAGGCTTGGCAAAAGATTTAGTTTGCCAGGTCACATTGCCAATTAAAAGTGCACTACACGGGGCAATGGCAGATGTGAGACATGTTTTAAAGTTCTACTTACTTAAATGGGTGGCACAATGAGTGCTGCAGGCCCACTAGTAGCATGTAATGTACAGGCCCTGGGCACATGCACTACCACTTTACCAGAGATTTACAAGTAAAGTAAATATGGCAATCATGTGCAGGCCAATTTTATGTTTTAAGGGGTGAGCAAAAGCACTTTAGCACTGGTTAGCAGTGATAAAGTGCGTAGAGTCCTAATGCCAAGAAAAAGAAATTCAGGAAAGCAGGAGGGGTGAAGGCAAAAGGTTTTGGGGTGACCCTGCAGAGAGGGCCAAGCCCATTAACACTTATAATAAGAATAATACCTATTGCAAACAAACCTAAAATGCAATATTCAGAAAATACAAACTAATTATCAACAACTACATGACATTTCAAATAAACATTTAAAAAAAGAGAACCAACCAGTACCCACAAACAATTAGCAAAACACTATAAAAGAATAAGAAATGTTTCACTACCATTGTGCCTGCACTCAAAGAAGAAGAAAGAAGTCAGCCACACTGCTCAAATTGTAAAGACTACCACAAAACAAAGTAAATAAAAAGTAACATAATTACCTATCTGCCTAACATCCATCTCCCTTCTCTCAACTAACTTAAGACGTTTTAAACAATTTAACAAAAATACTAATATATGTACTTTTATTACCAGCAAACACCTACCTTAAAGGTTGACATGAAGGATCAGAAAATCCAAACCAAAGGATAAAAGCAGAGAAAAAAAGCAACCTGATGCTACATGTAAGTATTAAAAAAACACAAACAGCTGTAATTATACTGTGTATAGAATTGTTGTAACAAACAAAACATGTTAAATAGTATAGTTTATATTTTTCAATCTTATACAGAGTGGACAATGTCCAAAGAAGCAACATACACTGTTTCTCAGAAAGGAAAACCCCTGCTAACTTACATAGGCCACACCTGCTACCAAGAACATAGCAGTAAAACATGTAGCCATTGGAAATGCACAAAATACTGTACAAATGGTTGCTACAGAGGACAATTGTTGTAAATAAAGAAGTAGCAAGTACTACTGAGTATAACCACCAACAAGACATGGCTGAAATAGAGGTCAGAAACATAGTCCCTCGAAGAGGCTTCCACAAGCTCTAGTGGAGCAACACTAAAAGATTATGCCCATAAAATCCCAACCCACTGCACAACACAACTTCCTACTGTGCTTAACGTAACAAAAGTATATCTCGAAAGAGGTGTGTCAAAAAATTAACAAACCCAACACCTAAAACTTTTGCTGACATACACATCCCTGACACACTACATTTTACCCACACAAAAGAATATATTCATCCTATATGACAATGAAAATAATGAAAAGCAAATTTTAATATTTGCAACAGAACAAAACATGCCAACATGAATGCAATGCCCCGTGTGGTTAATGGATGGCACCTTTAAAACATGTCCAGAAACTTTCTACCAATTATATAAGTTCCACGGATAACTGCATGACAATAATGTACTATTAATATTTACTTTACTACTCAACAAACATTCAAACACCTATTCTAAAAGGTTTAATATAATAAAAGACAAAATTTCTGACTATGTACCAACTAAAATGCTCATAGATTTGGAATTCCCTATGATACACATAATATCAGAACTATATCCAAACACACAAATACAGGGGTGCTATTTTCATTATAACAGAGCCATATGACAACACAATAAAAATCGACTTTAAGCATAGAATACAAGACAAATAGCACATTTCAATTCCAATTAAAACACTCTTTGCATTCGCATTTGTAACACCCAAATAAGTTACAAAGTATTATGACCTACTGACAGAGTCTATATTTTACAAAGAAAACAGATAAAAACAGACTCCACTTTTAGATTACTTTGAGGACACTTGAGTTGGTCCCCTACACAGCTCTGGAAACAGACGCTAAGCCAGGTTCCACATTAACTTGTGGAATGTATATGAAAGCACCCTTAACAAAGAATGCAAAACAAACAATGGAGGAGAAGGATGGCACAACTCATTCTAGCCACAATTGACAGACAACATCCAAACATGTACCAATCAGTTACATCACTATAAAAAGAGAAACACTGAAACCCAAACTATCCATACAAATCCTACACAGGCAAGAAATCCTCTATAATAAGGTAAACCTATACAAAGAACTACTACCCTATAATGCTAGTACTCTATAGCATACATACTATAAAGAATGAAAGCACTCTAACAAAAACTATACATTTTTAGTCCAGTAAATAAGTGATTACTCACTGTATTAAAAATACACTACTGATAAAACACAATACAAATACTAAGGATAAATAGCTAAAAACATCATATTAGAAAAGTATTTAAACATACCATTCTAAAACCATCACATACAGATATAATACATTACCACCCACAAAATAAAAGAATTATAAAAATACTCTCAATTCAATAGCAGTAGGGTGACTTCATAATCCAATCACTTCAAGAGAAACCCACAAAAGTAAACCCCAAAAAGTTGCAAAAACAAGCCCAAAAACCTCTGACAAAAATAACTTCATGTGAGTGTGTGTGTGAGTGGTTTTGAGATTGTGTGAGTGGCTTTATGGGTGTGTGAGTGGTTATGTGGGTGTGTGAGTGGTTCTCTGAGTGGATGTATCAGAGGCTGCATGGGTATGTGAGTGGCCGTATGGGTCTGTGAGTGACTGTGTGAGTGGCTGTATGAGTCTGAGTGTATGTGAGAGTGTCTGAATGGGTGTGTGAGTAGGTGTCTGAGTGTCTGTGTGGGTGTGTCAGTAGCTGTTTGAGTGGATGGGCCAGAATGGAACCTCACCTGCCCCTTTATCCAACAAGAGTCCACAGTTTTGCACAAAATGTCTTCCCCAACTGGAGTACTTTGTATTGGCTAATTAGTAAGTGCTACCTTGGTGGGTAAATATCTAGGTCATAATCTACACTACACTACAGCTGCATAATGGACCACGAGGAAATGTCTCCAGTGACTTCGTGTGCATGTAATTTTAGAAATGTGATTGTTCCTAGAGGTCTTCATCCACAAATCTGTGATAACATGAATCCTTGCTAGAGAAGGCATGAGAGTACAAAGAGGGGAAATTTTCCCCAAACAAGGGTACTATCTCTTAACTTTGTGAAGTAAATGCTTCTTTGCTTGGTGGAGATGTCCTCGTATTCCTCTGCATCAAGAACATGTCACCAAAATCGTCAGGAAACGTGCTCAGGGGCATTTTGGTAAGCTGTCCACCAAGGTGGGAAAAGGCGGGAAGACCTTTGCAAACTACTAAGGAAAATGGGGCGGGCCAAACGGCCTATCCTTGGAGATGATTTTGGGCATGTGCATAAAAGGGAGAACCATGGACTCTGCTCTCACCAGGAGAAGGCAAGGAAGAAACCACTCATCACAGTCACTACAGATCAGACTTCGCTCTAGATCGATGATGAATTCATCTCCATTAAGGATTTCAGTTTGTTTTTCATTGTGGAATTGCAGAGGAAACAAACTTGCTTTGCCTTCGCCAAGCCCAAGAAGTTAGAATAATTTGTGCTTTACAGATATGGAGATTAAACTGGGACACCTGCTATGTTTATATTTGTAATTGCTTCCCGTTGAGATTTAATTATTGTGAAATGAGCACCAGCACCAGAAAGGAACCTCATTTTTTCCAAGATGAGTCCACAGTTTTTCTGAAAATGTCTACCCAACTGGAGTACTTTCTACTGGTTAATTAGCAAGTAATACCTTGTTCGGTAGATATCTAGTGCATATTCTACCCTACAGTTGTGTAAAGGACCACAAGGTAATGTCTCCAGTGACCTTGTGTGGATGCAATTTCGGCAATGTGATTGTTCCCCGAGCGTCTTCATCCACAAATCAGTGACAACATAAATCTCCGTCTAGAGAAAAGGACGAGACTACAAAGAGGTGAATCTACACCAGTCAAGGGTATTTACTCTTAACTCTTAACTATATGAAGTAAGTGCTTCTTTGTTTGGAGAAGATGCACTTGCATTCCTCTGCATCAAGAGTGCGTCACCAAAATCGGGGAGAAACGCACTCGGGGGCCTTTTGGTAAGCTGTCTATTAACATGAGAAAAGGAGGGAAAACCATTGCATACTACTGAGGAAAATGGGGCAGGACCAAACTGCCAGACCATGCAGATGATTTTGGGCATTTGCATACTCAGGGCAATTAAAAAGGAGAACCATGGACTCTGCTCTCACCAGGAGATGACAAGGAGGAAACTACTTGTCACAGTCACTACAGATCAGATTGCGCTCCAATACATCAATGATGCATTCCCCTTCTGTATAGATCTCATGGGGAGGGTGGCGGCGTGGCCTCCCTCCCTGGGCTGATTTCAACCCCAGGGACCCCATCCCCCAGGGCTCGGCCTCTTGTTGCTGGGTGCCTTGGAGCCCACCCAGGGTGCCCAGTGTGCAGCGTTGGGTCCGTGGGGGAAGCCTCAAGGCCCCATGGTCCATGCTGGTTCCCCACCTCCAGCTGGAGACGGCATTGCTCCCACATGTACGGAGCATCAAAAAATGCTGCTCCCTGCGTGTGGGAGCAATTTCCTGATCTGTAACAGATTAAAAGTCTGCTCCCAGCAAGCAGGAGCGTTTTTCTTGCTCCCACCCACTGGGAGCGGACTTACAGTTTGCTCTCACTTGGCAGGAGCTGTCATAGCTCCCGCCAAGTGACAGCAAACTACAATGTCCCAAAGGTGGGCACCTGTGGACATAGACAGCTGGGCCTGTGGGTGGCGGTCCCCAAAGCCATTAATGGCTCTAGGAGCGGGGGCACGCTGCCCCCCTCCTTTCAATTTGTGCTTCCTGCCCCAGGGAGGTGGTGGTCCCTGGGGCCGGATACAGCCTGGAAGGGGGTGAGCACAGCCCCCCTCCTCCTTTACTTTGTATTTCTGGCCTCAGGAGGTGGAGGCCCCCGAGTTCCTACAGGTCCCAGTAGGGGGGTTCATGCGTCCCCCCTCCAATTTACTATTAAAGCCCAGGGTAGGTGGTGGTCCCAGGGGTGCCTAAAAGCACTACGAGGGGGGCCCGTGCAGCCCCCTCTAATTTAATAATTAACCCCGGGGAGGTGGTGGTCCCCAGGGCTCTTTACAGCCTTAAGAGGGGGGTCCATGTGCCCCCCAATTTAAAAATCAAGCTCCGGGGAGGTGGTGGTACCTGGGGCTCATAGGAGCCCCATATATATTCATTATCAATGTCCCTGGGAACTGGGGTGCCCGGGGGCTCAAATACAAACAAGCGCGGGAGACCGTGTTTGTTTTTTTTAAAACATTTCATGGGGATTTGCAAATCTTCGCGATTTTCACTGCAAAAAAAAAATGTTAAATGGTTTTTGGCCCTGGTGTGGGTACCTGGGGGGCACCAGGCTAGGGGGGGTCAGGGTATTCCTCCCCTGTCCCCTTCTCTTTTTTTAACGTTTTTGTTTGCGACTCAGCCCATTTGCGTTCGGCAAAAAGGTTTGTACATGTGTCCCTGGGTTCCATAGTTTCTGTATATTTCCACAAAGGGACATTATTTGCACATATTTAAAGCATATAGGAATCGAGCACAATTGACCAATCCAGGCTCTGTAAGACATCACCAGTGATAAAGATTTATAAGTTTATAAGTTACCAGTGCTGCAGGGAAGGTAAGAGTTGTGAACTGGTTCCTAAGGGACATGTTGAGGGGCTGATTTTTAACTGCTAACCAGATGACAACATAAGCTATGCAGCTTTCCATAATCTAGGCTAGGTTAATCAACACAGTCATACACGTTACTTAGCAGACAGCATTTAGCCACTATGGGTAGGTAATAAACTAACAGGTTAGGAATGAGTGATGAAGTATTAATGGGGCTAATCTAAGATTTTCCTTGATCTGCATACTTCTGCAAACTATGTGCAGAGTTGTTTTTAATAATGATCATTCTGTCACACATGATTTTTAGAAAAATAGTGCAAAATAAATGACTGATGACCATGATAAGTAAACCATGGAACAGCAAGTTACTAATGTTGCTGCGTGCTGTTTTGCCTGTTAAGATGATTGAGATAGATACAGTGGCTCTTAGCCTCTATGTCCCAAAAAACTATCATACAGGCCCTTGTAATCTCAAAGTTGGATTATGGCAATGTGCTCTACTTGAGGCTACCAAGACCCATATAAGGCGATTGCAAACCGTTCAAAATGCTGCAGCATGGTTGCCCCACCACATTCCTTGCTTCACTTTGGTTTGGCAATATCTTCATAGTTTGCACTGGCTCTCTATCATTCATCACATCAAATTTAAATCTCCTTGCTGTTTTTACAAAGCCCTGCACCAAGCTGGCCCACCATGCATTCACTCTCTGATCTGCCTTTATATCCCTAAGCAGATGCTTAGGTGAATTGAACTGAATCTTGTCACTATCCCCAAAGTTAGATTGATTAGACAGGGCAGACGGTCCTTTAGGTTTCTAGAATCTAAGCTATGGAATTCCCTGCCCCTCCAGCTTCACCTCGGCAAATCTTATGAGACATTCAGGAAGATGCTTAAGACCTGGCTTTTTTAGCTTTTGGCTCCCGGTTTTCCCTTCTCTTCTAGCGCTAGGGGTAGCCTTGCACTCTAGAAATAAATAAACAGTGTGATAGTAAAATGACTGTCATGGTGTGTGCATACAGATTTGTGGTACATGGGGGAAGGGGCTCTATTTGTCATTTCCTGCAGATAAGTCATTCTCTAACAGATTTTTTAACTCCTAATACTTCCCCTCTAATAGAGCATAACTCATTAGAAGAGGGATGGCACAGAATCCAGTTCTCCTTTTCTCTGAAAAAGGGAGCATTTCCTGTTGAGGCTAAGAGGATCTTCTGGGTGTGACCCCAGGAATATTGGGAGGAACACAACACAGGTTTCTGGAGGTGGAAATGTGTGCCAAGAATATTTGTGCACATTTCTTGTGTGGCATTGTGGTGGTGATGTATTACGTTGTTTTTTTGCGCTACTGCACTTTTGTGCTAAATTATTGAAATGTAATGTTATTGCGTTGTATTATCATTGTTGTATTGCAACAGTTTTGTTGTGTTTTGCACCGTTATTATATTGTTATATTGCTTTGTGTCAATTGTTGAGGTTTGTTCTGTTGTTTACTTTAGATGTGGCAGCCAAAAGCAGCTTCTGCCTTTAAAGTTTCCTTGACAAGCAAACGTTTATCACTATCTAACGTAGAAAAGTAGTACTGCTTTCGCTCTTAAACTATTTAAGACAACAGTCAGCCCAAAATTCTGGCAGAGACTGTGTCTTAAATTAGCAATTCCATTGCTCACTTTATGTGATACGGCTCAGCGTCTCTGCCAGAGTTTTGGGCTAATTGGCATCCTATTTATTTGAAGAGCTGGGCAATGGTTTTCACATGACCATAGACTGTTGTCACAACTTTAAAGGAATGTGCTGCTTTTGGCTAGAAATGTAGAAACATTTCTTGACATCTCTATTGTTGTTACAGAGCACAACAAACATCAACACAATAACATGGAAAAGGCAAAATAATAGTAAACAAATCAAGGGAAACCACAAGACAACAAAGCAGCCAAAACAGCCAAAACAGAAAGCAGCATAGCAACCATAGTGCAAGGCAACACAACCCACATATGCAACACAAAAAACAACAGCACACAAAACAAGACTACACATCAACACCACAACAAAATGCAGCACAATAAATATGCACAAATATTCTTGTCTCCCATTACCACTTCCACAATCTGCTTTCATAACACGGCGGTCAGAGATATTTGCTCAAAGCACTACCTAACACACCGCCAAAGACATGTCAGGGTGGCAGTCAGAATGCTTTGTGGTTCAGCCCTCGACCGCTTACCTTTACAAGCTAATCAAGGTGCTACATAACAGCTCTGCCAGTTTTTATACTCTACCAGGATTACCATCTCATGGGCAATGTATACTGCTGATGGTAATTAACAGTTACCCAACTTAATTTCCATAATTAGGCCCCATAACTATGGAAAATCTACATACAAACTGTCAGTGAAATTATCATGCGGATTTTCAGGTTAGGGATAACAAAGAGATTTAGAGTAAGGGCGCCTAATTAACCACAACTACATAACCCAATTCAACCGGAATTTGTCTCTTTCACAACAGAGAGGACAATCTACTGTTGACAAACTCTGAATATAAGTCACTTCCCCGCGTTTATTATTCACATTTATTATTGTTCTATTTCCACAAGATAAAAATACATGACATATTTGTGGCTGCTGACTGGAAGGGCGGCCTCACGACACATAATTGAACAAGGGCCATTATTCCACACAGAAATCCATTATGTTAAGCGGTAGGTTGTGATCTATAATAATGGTGCAAAAGAAGTGCTCCTCGTCAGCAATTAGTGTCATTTGTGATGCATGTATGTACATTGTCAAGGCATAAATCTTAACTGAATGTATGTCTTTGGATACTTATATAGCGCTTATAAACTGAAAAACGTGCCACTATGAAAAATCAATATTACTCACGGAGCCTGTGCAGCACACCAAACCACAGCATTGTGTTGTATTGAATGAAAACGTGAAGCGGAGAGCAACAACCAGCGGGTTTGAAACATGGCATTTTAAATACATGGCTTTAAATTCAGATGCAATGCTGTTTTTCATTAGCATCATTTAAACGCTTAACTACACACATTCTTAAATCCTCCAAGGTAATATCGAGCTGCGGTGAAATCATTCCTCAAATCACACATACCAGATGCAGAATCAAGACTGCAAAATAAATGTTTTAAAGAAACTAATAACACAGTATTATCCAGCCAGGACACATCAAACATTAATTTATGAAATAAGGTCTACACATGAGGTTTTACTTAGAATACAATAGCAGTGCGGTTCAGACATTCAGATGAGCCACCAGTACAGACCTTTTCAAATTCACTGAGTTCTGCAGAACAGTGAAAGTGCATTAGAAAAGGGCAGCTAATTCCAGAGCGAGAGAGTAAGGACAACAATATGTTAGGAAATACCCAATAAAGTCTACAGCAACGTCACAGAATGCACCGTAATACAGACAGTATATTAGGTGAGCACCTGCCTCAATGCATAATATCATCATTAATAAAGAAAATAGAACTGTCATTTCCCCCTCCCACCGCATGAATATTGAATTCTCTTTTTTATGGGAGAGTAATAGAAATATGACAGAAAGCAAACTACAAAGAAGGTCTCGAAAATAAGAGACATATTTAGAAAAAAATGTTGGAGCGCGGCGCTGCGCCAAAATCAGAAGCACCGCGCTCCAACATTTTTAAAACACAGGGATGCCTAGTATTCACAAGAATACGGCGCACCCCTGTGTTTCCCCTTGCGCAAAAAAAGCTGTCTAGCGCCAGTGCAGGCACCCTGCCACCATGTGGCAAGGGTGCCCATGCTACAGGGGCGATTGTTTATGTGCAGGAAGGGACACCTTCCTGCACATAAACAATCGTTCATGGTGATTTGCTCTTTCTATGTGTGCTGCAGAAAAAAGCAGTGGGTATTACGGTGGACCGCCAATGGCAATACCCATTGCACATCCCTTTGGCGCAGAGGACTGCGGCAAAAAGGAGCAAATTTACAAGATGGCGTTAAGCCATGTTAAGTGGCTTAGCGCCACCTTGTAAATATGGGAAATGGTCCTACGTCTCTGGAGCGTCAAAAAAAGTGACGCTCCAGTGGCGATTGGTGCTTGTAAATATGCCCCTAAGTTGTTCATTGCCAGTGAATTTCTAATTCATAATGAAGTCAAGGTAGGCTAGACTATTTCTTGATCCAGTCGTGTAATCGGTCAAGACAGAGTGAAGTCGCCGCTGGGCCCTGATGCTTTTGACTTTATATGGAGTCAGCTCCAGTTTACAACAATCCATCATCTTGGCTTGTCACCTCTCCGCAGTTGGAGAATCCCTCAAAATGTAAATCCAGGCAATGCATAACCTGGCGATAACCATTGATACGGAAACGAAATGACCGTCCATGTATACCATCCATACCATCAAGAATTTCAACACTAAGACGGATATGTTCGGGTGTAAATACTACATAAATGGCTGTGCTAGAGATTGTATGTCAGTATTCGTTAGAGCCGCCAGGGCATATAGCAGACATATGTACTATGTCAGCTGCTTCGCTTCTGTGTCGATTACAGGAAGAATTTGAACGACCATTCCAAAGTCGTCTAGTAGTAGTACAGCCAAAACATTGTTCTAAAGGGTTGAACTTGTAGGGTAGTCAACAATAGTTTAAATTTAGCTAGACCAATTCTTTCTTATACGTGCTGTTTTGCATCACAAACACCTATCTTATCTGTTCAGTACTCTGCTTATCTCTTAAGATCATCTTGAAAGTGATAGTTAAATATTTCAGAAATAGGGTGAATCTTAATCCTTTGGTTCTGAGCCTGAAAAATGTTCATATTAAATGTATCTTGTTTTTTAAGACGTCCCTAATTTGAAGGACTGCTTAACAAAAACGAGGCTTCAGTAGATTATATTGTCCTAGAATCTAATACATTGCATTGCGCAACAGCTTAAGTTGGAGCAGTTTATAGCTTGCTTTTTATCATCTTCTCTCCAGCCTTAAGTATGTACCAGATAGAAGGAAGGACAGCAGACCCGAGATTGGATTTAAAAAATGCTTCAGTCCACAGTTCATCCTCCATCTTTATTCAAAGACCTGCAGAAACGACCGATCTAATTTTCCTGCGAGTTTCCCTGGGAGAAAATTTAACCTGCAGGTTGAATAGGTTGTGATCTCAACTAATCTTGGGGTATTGTTGTACGTCAGCATGTCTTAATAATTCTTTCAGGCATAATATCATTGTCGTTATCTTTTGTTTGTCTGAATAATCGTTCTGTATTTGGTGCACGGGGCAGCATCTCTGTCGACCACTTCGTTGGCGGTTTTGGTGGGCGTTTTGAATACGCTCCTCTGCAGGGCCTTCGATCTCTTCTCCGGCTGTGTATGAGCTGGATAAGGGCTTTGACTACACATGTGCCGGTCGTAGACTGCTCTGCATCAATTCTGGGCACACGTGGCATGCACAAGCAGTTTGCTGTATCATTGTAAACTCTCAGTGAGAGCAGTCTTGTCTTCTCGGGCACTTATCCCCTACTCATTGACAGTTGCAGTGTCTGCTCCATCCCAGGAGCATGCAAATTAATTATGCCACATGGGAGCTGCACTCAAACATTACTTTATTCTTCATAATACTCACGCAATACACTCACACACTATGTATTACATCATACTTCGCAATTAACCACACCCTAACACCTCCCCGCATATTACGTATTTCCTCATAAGAGTCCGCCCAGAATCACGAGAGTCCTATTGCGCATAACATCAACAGTGATCAATTCATATAAATTCATATAAAAAACTGCTGTCCCAGGAGTATCTCACAGCACACTTCTCATTGTCTATAAAACATCAGTTTATGCAATTTCGATTTGGAATGTGGGAAACAAAAGATCTAATCCCAACTTGGAAGGACCAGTCGCAAAATCAAGAATGCCGACTGTGCAAATACAAGCGGGAAACCCTGATACACATCTTTTGCGTATGCCCGAAGTTCCTGATAGAAAGGAAAAAAACGCTGAAAGGAATTTTTAGAAACTTGAAAATTCGATCCTGTAGGCAAGCGGTAATCACTTGGCTTGGTGGCTCCTCTATACCCCTTATTTGTAGGGGTGTAAAATTTGTAAAAGCAAATTTCAAAGCAATGGAATAACCTGCATAAGCTACTCATACATTTAGGAAGAAGTAGCACAGCAGTTAAGAAATTCAAAGAATAATGAAATCAAACAACATGCATTGACGGCTGACCTACGTGGGAGAAAACTATCATTTAGAAGCAAAATGGCAGTTTAATAGTAAGCCACTGTAATAAGAGAAACATTTTACAGGAAATAATGATTTTAACATTTGTTTTTAAAAGATTACTCAAAGGTTTTTTTGGTAAGCTTTTTATAGGAAAACAATTAGACAAAACATGCGAGGACAATGTTTTAGATAGAAAGTAAAGTACTTGTTCATGTTTTTGAAACTTAAAGAATTACAGTGTAATGGTTTTAATTGACTAAACACTTAAATAAATACCTTTACCTTTAC
This sequence comes from Calotriton arnoldi, assembly GCA_963921515.1. Classification (NCBI taxonomy): domain Eukaryota; kingdom Metazoa; phylum Chordata; class Amphibia; order Caudata; family Salamandridae; genus Calotriton; species Calotriton arnoldi. The sequence continues at coordinate 1,641,852 of CAWUFW010003501.1, forward strand.
CATAATACACTCACGCACTATGCATTACATCATACTTCGCAATTAACCACACCCTAACACCTCCCCGCATATTACATATTTCCTCATCGGAGTCCGACCAGAATCACGAGGGTCCTATTGCTCATAACATCAATATGCTACACATGTGAATTTAGGGAATATTACCGATATAAGGTGGGTCCTCAGAAATATGTCAAATATTTTAAGAAGAGAACATTTATTTTTTCTTTTATTTTCCATAAATCCATCTATGTACTTAGAAGCCAAAAGCGCATGCCATGTTTAACACAATCATCCTGTTCTGGATTTTTTTCACACAGGACGTTGCATTCCGGGTCTTGTTTTAATTTTACTGCCAAATTCATATCCTTAAAAATCTCAGCTTGACAAATGCCATTCGGAAAATACTGAGGCGTGACAGATGGTGTCACACATGACATGGGGCATTTTGCAGCTACAGATCTGTGTTTGGGAATAGTTCATTTCAGTATGTGCGTCTCCATATAGTAACGGTGCATGTGGGTTCTGATACAAAGCAGGCATTTTTTTTATTAAGGATTGACCGACAACTGGCTTCTATTTGAGATGTATTTGAAAGGTTGATAATTCCCTTTTTACATTCCAAAATATCAGCGGCGAGAAGATAACTAGTCTCAATATTTTTTTCTTTGCATTCTGGTAGCCCCTCATTTATCATGGGAATAATTCAGGACTGAATGAATTACTAACATCTTAAATGGTACAACTTAGTACCTCTCTGACATCACCCACAGCCCCCCTACGACTCAGAGGTGTGCCCATATGGTGCCTCTCCACCTGTTCCTGTTGTACATCAGCCAGTGACCCCTTGCTTCAAATAATCCTGGCCTAATGATAATACACACAACCCCAGTATGCCTGATCTGTCCAACACCAAGTGCCCCTCAATGTACTGTGCCAAGTGCCCACCTCATGCACATTAAATGTGCTCCCTTAATGCAAGAGGTATAATACCCAGTGCTTCCATGAGACACATAAATGCAATCTATCACCAAGTGTGCACTCGAGGTGCATAGCAACGTGCACCCCTGAGATGCTGCTAGTCTGTGCACATTGATTGCTTAAGTGTTTGTTGCTAAATGCTTTGGTCCCTGTATGTTTGTTTACCTATGTAAACATGTATGTCTACGTGTGTATTGGCATGTGTACTGGTGTGCATGAGTTGTGTGTGCCTCTGAGTGCATGCACTGTACAAACATCCAACCTTTTGGCTTTGTCAACAGCTGTTTCACTTATAACTGAAAAGTGGTGTACAAAATACCAAACTTAGTACACCATATCCAGTGCACTTCACAGCAGCGTGTGAACACCACATGAAGGGCACTCTCTCTCAGTGCTTGCCTTCCTATTGATCCTGATAACGCCGGATTCCTCAGTACAAATTACTAGGAACCCTCGGTCGACTGGATCTTTATTACCTGCTGAGAAGTGTAAAGGGGAGAAACAATACATTCGTTCCAAACCTGTCATGAAGCAATTTAAGAAAATCTCGGAAAAGATCACTGACTCCGAATTCCAAGTTTAGGGGTTTATAACAAAAGCAAAAATAACTGAACGTACAGACACCTCAGAACGAGGTTGCAAAAATATAAAGGCACTAATACAAAGTCCATCCTACGAACCAATATAATCCGATATAGCATAAAGAGAATAAGCAATTCCAGGAATACTAAACAAGCAATAACTGCACCAACGTCTATATTGGTCTTCATTAGTAGCTGTAAGGAAAATCCATTAATCTGTCCCTACACTATTCTAAAGTGACATCCCTACTTAACATCACCCAAGCAAGATCCAGAAAAGTGTCAGTTCGTGAGGACTCCCTAAGAAGTACACTCACTTTGTAAGAGCCAGTTTAAGTCTTCTTTCTAAAATTGATCCCTTTCTTTACCCTCTAACGGTTCACTGCCCTCTCCTCTCTGCTCTTCTCTTCTCTCTGCTCTCTCTTCTAACTCCTTTCTGCTAACTCATCCCTCGGGGCACTGTCCCTAATACAAAATGGACACTTAGTAACCACGCCTCCTGAAACACCTCCTCTGGCCAGGCACCTCTCGTAGGTAACTTTCCACCAAAACTTGTACTCGTTCCAGCAACGGTTGGTGTGTCCTTGGGTCTCAGGCTTCTTCAGCACATCTTCCAATTATCGGCATTCCTGGAGACTTTGTAACCGGTTTCGTCAATACCTAACTCCTAAAACAAAAGCGTTATTTCTAACTAACGAGGACGGTGTCCTTGCACCTGCAACAGAAGCATGAGAACCGAACAACCTTGCATGCACATGAATTTCGCTGACTGTCTCCAAATGAGAGCCTCACCAGGGGAAAATACATTTCAGGCCTACATAAACCAGCTAACATAAGGAAACGAATAGGCCTTTCTTAACGCGAAGGAGCAAATACTCCATCTAGGCCTTTAACATCAACTTAAACACATTTAAAATGTTACATCTGTAAGCACTACATTTCATCACACTTAAACACAATTAGTCATCTATGCGTGTGCAACTTCAACATGATGCACATTTAAATCTACTGCATTACATTACATATAGCTACATCATTATGCTTATGCAATGAACATCAAAAGTTACATAATTCCCTCTAAATGCCACTTTACGTTTCTTGAATGGCACAACTCATCTTAACATTTCATTTAACACTGATTATTACAACACGAGTTCTAACTAAGGTTAACGCACACATAAGAATATATGCGGGTACGGACTATCCATGAATATAATGTACCCCTACAATTTTCAGAATATCACTGCGCTCTATCAATCCCAATACATGTATCTTTCTAATACTCAGGTGGACCTGTGGACATTTATAGCGCCAAGTTCGTTTATAAGAATAGCAGCACTCTGTTTAGACATGAGGCAGTTAGTAAGACCATACAGCTTTTGTAGTAGAACTAGACAGCTAATGGGAAATGGTGCATTTAACAAACTGGCAAATGACTTTTGTAATCAATTGTTAGATCTGACTATCACACTACCGCATGCCTAACATCTGAAGAAAAAATATCAATAATACGGTGTACCACCGACCACTCAATATGGTTTGTGAGTCACAGTGCAGAGCATACAACATTCAATGCATAAAATAAATCGTGTAACTTTCTCACATACATTATTCAAATTGCTCAGACATTTTACAGTTGATGTACCAAAAACCGACATTTTTTAATTCATAGAAAATGCGGTCAATCTATTTTCATTAAGATTAAAAAAACTGGGGAGACATGTTTTCAAATACATGTCGTGTAATACGTCTACCCCTTTAAAGTAGAATACAACATGAGTGAGTGTCTTCAGTGCTTCATTCGAGCAGGTGGTCCCACAGACACTCATTTTTGGGGACTGACACTTATTTTTCCCCGCCAGGCTTTGAGTCTGAGCAACAGAGAGAAAAACAAAAGGGGTAAGACAAAGGGGCATATTATCAAGGGCAGTATCGCCACTTTAGCGGCACTTTTTGCCGCTAAAGCGGCGATATTTCTATCGCCCTATTAGCAAGCTGTCGCTAACAGCTGTTAGCGACAGCTTTATGGCGAAAGCAAACGTTTTGGTGCCGCTTTGCATGTCAGAGATATTTATCGCTAATGACATGCAAAGTAGGCGTTCCTGACTTAAACTCCTTTGAAACAGTCGCAAACACAACTTCCCCTATTATCAATGCCCGCGAAGTGATAAAAAAAGTCGCGCTAACCGCGCTTATCGCTGGAATTTAACACCTGAAAAAAACTTGACTTAACCATCTTGTCAGTGGGAGGTGGATTGTTAGGCTAAGTACACACTTGCCTATTAGCAAAGCTTTTCATTAGCGCAGTGAATTCATCGCTGGATTTCTCGCGCTATTGCTGGGTTTCGCCGCTATCGCTGGATATTTTATCGCCTTGGAGATAGGCGTTGATAATAACGCATTATCTCCGTGATGAAATCCAGCGATAGCCGGCGATAAAAAAAACAGCGCTAAGCGCGCTTTGCGATAATTATCGCAAATCCTTGGTAATATGCCCCAAAGTACTTAAAAATACGGAAAACAGTGACAGAGAGGGTAAGCATGAACCTGCAAGAGTGAGAAAAAGGGGCAAGGAGTGTCTGCTGGTGGAAGAACGTGGCATAAAGCGGAATTAAGAATAGCCACCCATGGCATTCAACACCCCAGTATTCAGTAACACCGGCCTCAGGCTTCTATGCAAAACTTTGAGCCCCGGTACTTCTTCTTTTACAAATTAAACACGGAATGTCTGAATGCCTTCTGCAAAATGGCGATATTTCCTACTGGTAGTAGGCATAGCATCAATGTTTACGTTGTTCCTCATAAGTTGTACTTAGGGCTCTTGGTTCACTGGTATTTATTTCTTTGGCATTTAAGACTGTATTTATTCATATTTATTTTCTTCTCAATTTACTGTGTTTATCCATATTTACTTTGGGGTTTATAAAAAAACCAAAGCTGAAACTAGCATATTTTCATGCATCTAACTAATAGAAGTACATTAATACATATGAGCTTGATGGGTTTTAAAGGTGTAAGTACTCATATATGATACATCAGTACACTTACATGAAAACATAAGTTATTTAATGCATGTGCACATATACAGCTGTTTAAGCTCCATTAGGAAAACGTTCTCCCTATTATTAAACTCCATAGACAGTTAATCCGAGCTATTGACCTATTTGTCATGACTGACAACTTTAAGAATCAGTAAAAAAAAAAAAATTCTGGTTTTATCCATGCTTAAAAATTATTTAATGCAGGGAAATGTATACTATTCTGTATTTATCTAAAACAAAACCCAGTAAAAATGGAAAATTGGGAACCTTAGTATTCCTAATTCAATAGTCTCAATTGTTTTTCGAAGCTCACCTTCACTTAGATGTCTTTCCCCCTGGAGAGTTGCTGTCATTGCTCACAATCGGCTCTGTGTTGTTTATATGTGGGTGTGCTAACACATTAACTCCTTCAAAATACAGTGTAATAGGGTCTCAAATGAAGAGCAGAATAGACCAATGTACGATTGAAAATATTCTTACGGATATCATTTTATAGTGGATTCATCTCTATTGGAGGCGCCCTTGTTTAGGTCTAATAGTCTATGTCATATTGAAGCCTATGTTATATCGATTGTTCTTATAGAGGTTGAAAACAAACCTTATCCATGATAGATCACTACAGGGCTGGATTTCTTTCCATATACCCTGACAGGTGGAGACAATATTCCTCCTTTTTATTTTCAACCTAATTTTAACAGCCCATCAGGCATCTGCTTTATGGATGCTGCTTTAAGCTTGCACAATAAGGTCCATAACTTCTGAAGCAATATTAAACCCTGTATATTTCGAGGCACCTACCTCTACAGTGGCTCATGGCTTCCTAGCTACGGTTTGTGCTATATAAATATCAAGACATAACATAACATAATCAGTTTCACTTTTCTTCGAGTTTATTGAAAGATGGAAAGAATGGTCATCTTTCGGTGGAGCAGATCTGTCTGTGTGGTCCATTATTAGAAGGTTGTCAGCATAAAAGAGTGCCTGAATTCTCACATATCAGAGGCACAGAGGATTGGCTGTAATTGTGTTCAGATGTGGAAAGAAATCATGTAAAAAGTATATTACTCTAGTTAGGACAAAACATCTAGTGTTGTTTTTTAACTTCCGAAAAATTTACCAACTTTAGTAAAATAATGTCTGATACCGGTAACCAGGCCCAGGAGTTCAACCTGATCGTTTACATGGACCTGTCCTATGCCAAGCTCAGGACCCTCTGTAAGGGTTATGGTATCAATACTGGCAAACATGCTAAAAAAGACAAGCTTAGAAGGCTTTTATCAGAGTTTGAAAGAGATCATCCAGAATTGGTAGCCCAATCGGATATAGATGAGGCTGAGGATGAAGCCAGTGATTCTGTAGTGGGAGCTGAGTCCATCCACTCAGAACCAGAAGCAGAGGAGAAACCCTCATAGGAGGTCCTTCAACTGGAAAGATTGACCAGAAGATTGAACTTAGAAGCTCAACTCCTAGATATAGAAAGACAAAAAAAACGGCTGGGCCTAGGACTCATCTCTGGTGGCAGCATGTTTAGAAATAGGGAGAGAGACGATTCCTTTGATTTAAACCTCCCCAAAGGGGTTGCCCCCAAATACTCAGAGGGGGATGACATCACCAAATGGTTCACTGCTTTTGAGAGAGCCTGCATAGCTAGAAGGATAGCCAGAAGACATTGGGCTCCTCTCTAGTGGGAACTGTTCCCAGGAAAATGCAGGGATAGACTCCTCACATTGAATGAGAAAGATGCGGACTCCAATGACCTCATGAAGGGTACCCTGATTGAGGGCTGGACTCAACACTGAAGAATACAGAATAAAAATCAGGGAGACTCAAAAAACCCAGGGTCAGTCCTGGGTGGAATTCATTGACTTTTCAGTGAAAACACTAGGTGGTTGATTAACAGGTAACAATGAGCATGACTATAAGGGGCTGTACAATTTATTGATGAAAGAGCATCTTCTAAGTATTTGTTATAATGAGAAGTTACATCAGCATCTGGTAGACCTAGGTCCACTTTCTCCTCTAGAGTTGGGGAAGAAGGCAGACTACTGGGTCAAAACAAGGGTGACCAAAACTACCACTGGTGGGGGTGACCAAAAGAAAGAGGCCAAATAGACTCTCCAAGGGAAAGATGGTGACCAAAAGGACAAAAATAAAAATGAGTCTTATTCAGGCCCCCAAAAACCTACTCCGGATGGAGGGACCAGAAACTCATCACAGTCCAAGGGTGGGTACCAGGGTAGAAAGTGGGATCCCCAAAAGGCTTGGTGTTTTGATTGTGAGGCAACTGGACACCAAACTGGAGACCCTAGCTGCAAAAATAAGAAGAATGCCTCTAGCACACCTGCAGTAGAAGCACTTGCAAATCTCAAGATGGGATCCCAGGAGGTCCCTGGCTATTTCAGAGAGCCTGCTGAGGCAGCGCTAGTCACAGAGGGTGGAGTAGACATTGCCTCCCTGACTATCTGGCCCAGTAATCTGGAATAATACAGACAAGAGCCACATATAAATGGGGTGAAGGTTGAAGTTCTGCAAGATACTGGTGCCAGTGTCACTGTGGTGACTGAGCAACTGGTGACCTCAGGCCAGAACTTGCCTGGAGAGACTTACACAGTCCTCAATGTTGACAATCAGGTTAAGGTACAGCCAATGATTCTGGTGTTCTTAGAATGGGAATGGGTTACTGGCCACAAAAGGGTGGTGGTATCTTCTGAATCCCAGTCCAGTGCTTGCTAGGCAATGATTTGGAGTACTCAGCATGTGCTGAAGTAGAATGAAAAACCCATGCATCAATGCTGGAAATACCTGAATGGGTGTGTGTGAAAACCAGAGCACAGGGTAGAACCCAGGGTGAAAAAGAAGTGTTGGAGCCTGAAGGTACGGACCAACCTTCCAAGACAAAGGGCAAGAAGTCTGGGAAGCCAGCTTCTATACAGACACCAGATCAAGTCCCTTCTCCTCAGGGAGAACACTTGTCAGCCCCAGAGGGAACTGAGCCCCAGGAGCTTGGACCTTATACGGCTGAGCTTTTGGGCCTAGAGAGACCTCTAGGGGAGATCTATGCCAGGGGCAGAGAACCTGTCCCACTCTTAAAAGCCCGAGGCAGCAAGCTGCTGATCAGGAAAAGGGAAGTGTCAGTTGTTCCCACTGGACCTATTGGGAGGAGGGACTCTCCTATACACTGAGGCCAGAGACCCCAAACCTGGTGCAACTAGGAGAGTGGTAGTGCCTCAGCAGTTTAGAGGATTCCTCCTAGCATTGGCCCATGACATCCCCCTAGCTGACCATCTTCGCCAGACCAAAACTTGGAGTCAGTTGGTGAACCACTTCTACTGGCCAGGAATGTTTCAGAAGGTGAAGAAGTTTTATAACTCCAGTGCTACCTGTCAAGACAGGTAGCTACCTGAATGCCCCCTTAATTCCACTTCCGGTGGCTAGGGTACCCTTTGAAAGCGTTGGGATTGACATTGTTGATCCCCTTGACCCATTTAACAGCATCAGGGAACACATTTATTCTGTGGTAGTGGATCATGCCACCAGGTACCCCGAGGCAATTCTCCTAAGGACCACCACTGCCCCTTTAGTGGCCAAGGCCCTCCTTGTTATTTTTACTAGGGTTGGCTTTCCTATGGAGGTAGTATTAGACAGAGGTGCAAACGTCCTGTCTGGATGCTTAAGGCATATGAAGACTAAGTGTGGGGTGACCTATAGGTTCAATACACCATACCATCCACATGCAAACAGTGGCAGCATTGCTGTGCTCCAAGGGCACCAGGGCAAGAATCTACCTGGACAATATCCTGATGATACACCAGGATCAGTTGACTCTGCTCCAGCATTTAACAATGGCATGGTCCCTTTTGCAAGCCCTACGATTCGTTATCAACAAGCTCAAGTAAAAGTTAGACTTAGTCAGCAGATTCTGAAGCTCCCACACAATGCATTGATGCGTATAAGGAAGGAGCTGTGGTGAACTGTATGAAAGGAATTCATATCTCTACGATACCTGGCCAAGATTGTCAGGCTCCTAGTGTGGAAGATTTTTCTTCATTTATATTTTTGTGCATCATTAACAACGTTCAGAATGTAGTTTCATACTTGATTATTCATGTACACACTGATTTAGTACTATTGATTTTGAAACAATTTTCCTCTGTTATGTAGAAGTGTATTTTTGTGAGTCTTGTTAACTAGGCCTCAGTTTGGGCCTAGTAGTCATATTGTTCAAAATGGATGTCACTCTTGTCACTCTTTTCCTCCCCTGCACATCTCATTGTTTGTTATTACTACAACACACAGTGAAGCAGAATAGTATTTGTTTATTCTCATTGCTATTGTTCATGCTGTTCTTGATGCATCTTCCCCAGACAGTCGCAAACTTTAACTACAGTTCAAGGTCCTTCGCTAGTTCACTGTATCCCAGTCATTCATAATAAAGTGCTGTTGTTCATGTATCTAGAAGATTGTTTGACCATCTCCAGATATAATTAACATAGAATGGGCAGAATAATTATTCATTTAGTGAGATAGTGCTTAGATGTTAAGGCAATATAACACTTACTAGAACTGTGTTCTGGTTTGCTATTGAAATGATACATTTGCGCTTACCACACAGATTCAGCCGTTTTAGTGATTCAATACATGAAAATAAAGTATAAAAACCTTTGATTTAGGGGGTGAGCAAGATACCTTTCGTGAAAACTAAATCGTGGATTGAAATCTTGGCAGACAGAGTAATTACCTTTACTTACTTTTACTTCCGCTATGGCGAGGGTACTCCTTCTGCTGTATTTAAAGCTGTTCGCTGCCCCTGCAGACATATCTTGCATTTCCAGGAACCACCGTCACATTGTTTCCTGGAAATGCATTATAAGTTTGACTGATGACTCCATCAACATGGCACAGTTGTACGTCAGATTGATAACTTTTTTATTTACAAAAAAAAATCTCAAAGCAGGATTTTCTCTTAGAAAATGAAAAAAAGCAATGAATCCCTCGCCAAGGAAGCATTCTCCCAGAGTGTTTGGGTTGTTTAAAAGTTTTTCACTGCTGCTTGCAATCGTATTTCATGGCAGAGACTGGCAGTGAAATTTGGCCGTCTGCCTACTCTAAATAGATCAGGCGGAAACATGTCTAAAACCTCTGATGGCCCTCACTCCGTAGGACCATAGGAGGTAAATGCAGGTGGCGGAGATGGAGTAGACTCCACTGTCTACATACTAAAGGTCCGCCCAACTTTGAATGAGGCGGGCGGACCTTCAGGTTGGTGTAAAGGGTACTACATTGCCACTGTCACTGAGTACCCTTTCTGTCAACAACTAAATCAAGCACTTTGATGCTGCTACGGATGCTGTCCATTTCTCTCTTGATTTTGCTGTGCACATGGGACGGAGAACATTTTTGATTTTGCACTTCTGTGAAATGTCCTTTTTGCTGGCAGCCTTAATGGCATTAACTCTGCACCACATTTTCAAAGAATTTCTGTAATAAAGCCATTAACCTATTCTGTTGATCTCATTTATTGAGTGGGCTGTTTTAATTAATTAAACTGTATTTTCTGATTTTTTGTGAATTGGGAGGTGCCTAATCTTGGGAACACATTGCCTCATGAAATTGAGGTTTAACACCATCTCCAATTCATTGAATTGTGGGCGTCGTGATTGAGGTAAATTTTGGGGTGTCATGATTGTGAGATTCCCTGTGCCCACACTAGTGATAAAGTCCACTAAATGCAAATTATTAGACTAGCAGCTAATAGTGCAATGATTAATGTAAAATTCAAACCTAAAATGACACACATTTAGAATGTGCAAACTGCAATAGGCAGTCATAGCTATTTGTATAGGCCATATGAATGCTAAGAAGCAAGTTTCCTTTAACTAGAAGTAAACATTATATTGTTGCAATGTACACAAACGGAATTTAGAAGGCTTTATCTTAAAGTGGCATGATTAGAAATATTCATCTTAACTTCAGAATGTTCCGATTTAACAAATTTATTACTTTTCCCAAGCAACATTTTGTTTGCTATGACTAAACTTCCTATTTTCATGTCTCACATAATGCTCGAATAGAATTGTTGTGCATTTTAAACAAAAATTCTTGTTCGTGTTAAATGAAATGCATTACCTCACAGTGACTTTGCAAGTTGATGTTTCTCATCTTTAGTATAGTTCATTGTTCATTCAATGAAACATTTACTATTTAGAAGGCCAATCTGCGTTCGATGCCAATGGGAACTGAGGCTCACAATTCCAGAACTTAATTACGCAAGAATGTCTGTAGCTAACTTTGTGATAAAGCTTTGCAAGCTGCATGTATTTTCGTGGGAAAGGAAGAGATGAACCTGCTTACGGATGAGTGCTGTCATTCAATTGGTTCAGAGAGGAAGAAGCCTGCTACAATGTCTGCAACATGTATTCATGTCTTTTATATTAGTGTGTGTTCCTAGTTTAGTTTCAATGCTTTTTCTCCACTTCTTACCCACCTTCTTGTCAATTTCGCTTGTCCTAGACTGACGGTTGTAGCTACTGCTGCTTCTGTTCATCCTTTCTTTATCTTGGTGCTATATTTTTTACAGATTGCTACTGTAACTGTATGATCCTTTGCTTGTATTACTGAGACTCGGCTGCATTTCATGAACTACTCTTTATAGGAAGTTCTGCTGCTTTAATTTGGGTTTGAGCTTAATGCTCCTTTTATCTCACTCTTTTCCTTTGAAGTTCAACTCTTCATGAGTTCTACTAACTTGGAATTGTATTTAAAATTTAGCTTGTGATGCCGAAATAGCTCTTTGAATCAAAATATGGAAGCAAAGATTTGTCACCTGAGGCAAGAAGAAACCAGTGCGGGAAGGGCTTGACCCTGTAAGTGATGATAATTGAAAGGTTGAGCCATAATATTTAATTTTGGCCCCAATCCACAATATCGCTAGCATCGTCCACTCAGGCAATTTTCCAGGCTCCTTCACTACTGAGCTCTCCAGAGATTGAAGGCAGCTCAATTGAGGGGAGGATTTTCCTACTCAGCTCAGGTCTAGTTATCAGTGGAGGTCAAAGTAGAGATGCAATGGTGGCTAGACCACATGATGGTCTGGATGGCAGGGCCATCTTCGGGTGAGCATCCGACACGACTATTGAATCGGATGTCAGACTTTCAGCTAGGGGGTTTGTTATGGAGAAGTTATCAGTGGAGGTCCTTAGTTGGATCTGGAAACTGAGTTGTACGTCAATTGTTTGAACTTCTAGCAGTATTGTTTGCAGTGCAATCTCTCTCTCAAGAGATAGGGTGTCATGCTCTATCCTCTTAAAAATGAGCAACGCATCACCAGTCCGGTACTTCAATTGCATCAGCGGTATGAGGTCAGAGGTGGTAGCAGACCTTGCCAGGGACTTTTGGGAATACTGCTTAGAGAGCAGGATTTCTGTCATGGCAGAGTATTTGCTGGGGATGTTCACTGACATGACATTTGAAAGATTTCAGCGCATGGAGACTAGATCAATTTTTTGTTCATATGATCGTGGACAAATGGGGTCCCTGTCAGGTGGATCTATTTGCATCTTGCCTCAATCACCAGCTTCCAAATTTCTTCAGCTGGAGGCCAGACCCTCTAACACTAGTGATGGATCCTCTCACGCAGGACTGGAACCAAAACCAAGGGTATGCCTTTCTGACTTTCTCAATGATTACCAGGTTCACAGCTCAAGTCAGACGTCAATAGGTATATATGGTTTGGAGATACTAAGCATGATTTCCGGTCCTTCTTGACCTTTCTATGGATTCTTCAATCCTACTTTTCCCAAGTCCAAGCATTCTGACGGGTGGCCGGGGGCACATTAAACCAGTTGGTGTTGATGGGCTCTCAGGCTCATGGCCTGGAAGATTACAGGAGATGCTGGGGAGTCCCAGTCATTTCAGAGCAGGCTTCTGATGTTATTAGAAGGGTGTGGGTAGATTCCACCTCTAAACAGCATGTCTCTGATCAGATGATGGTCCTGTTGGCTTTGGGTGGCGTTTGGATCTGTGGGGGGGGGGCACAGTGGACATTCTGAACTTTCTGTCTAAATTGTCTGACAATGGACTAGCATACCGTATAATTAATACATTTCGGCCCACATATATCCACTAGCCATGAACAATGACATGGGATTCCAGTGGGAGAACTTCCTTTGGTCTGTAAGCTGTTAAGGGCCGCTAGGCTTTCTAATCCCCTAGAGTGTAAGCTTTCACAGCTCTTGGATGTCAATGTTGATCTTGCTCCTTTTTGAATCAATTCAGGATATTTTTTTTTCCTATCTTGGAAGTAACTCTCAAGTAAGTTAGGAATGCTTCTGTGTTTTGCCTTGTGTAAACGAGTCTTGGATGTAGTAGCATTGGATGTATCCTCGAGACCTTTCACCCCAGATGGGGCTACCTTTACAGTGTCACTAAACACAAAAAACAATATCAAAGTGGTCCATTACCCATTTTTTTTGGTATCATTCTAAGAGTGCAGCTTCCATCCTTCAATCAGGATTGGGATCAATTATATATATATATGATCCTAACAATAACTAACTACTGGCGATTGCCAGTAGTATATATCATCTGATCACTGATGACATCACTGATGACATCATCCAGTGAATGTGGTTTTCTTTAAAATATAAATATGTATTATATATATATACCAAGATGTATTGAAGAATGAATGGATGTATAAGTGTCTGGATGGAGGATTTAGTAGGTGTGTGACTGACTGTTTAAGTGAATGATTAAATGTATCTTACTGAATACATGGGTTAGTGTCTAAAGTGGGTGAATGTCTATATCACTCTGTCTGTTGTTGTGTAAGCTGCTGCATCGGTTGGTCAGTAGCTACATGAATGTCTATATGGGTTATTGATTAGTTGCCTGCGTATTTGTATAGGAGACTGAGTGTGTGTGTGGTTGGGTAGGGGGTGTGTGACTCTGTGCATAGATGTGTGAGTGGTTGATTGACAGGGTGTATGAGTTTAAGAGTGCATGTGGAAACAGTTGTATGGGTGGGTAAGTGTGTGTATGGGCGTCTTGGTGAGTGAATCGATGTCTCAGTGCACATGTCCAGCTAAGTACATATATAAAAGGCAGTGTATGTGAGAGTTGGTGTATAGAAATGACTATACGTGAGAGTCAGTGATTGTGAGAGTGGCTGTATGTATGAGTGTATACTTGTATTAGTGATTATATAAGAGACTAAGTATGCGTTACTATCTGTATGAATAAATGAGGTGGTCTGTGTATAACTGTGTAGATGAGTAAATGGAACTGTGATTGATTCTTTGCATGAGTGACTAGGATGAGTACATAACTGACTAGGATGAGTGCTGGTGTGTCAATGTCTATATAGGTGTATGAGTGCATTTGATAGTGTTCTATTGATCAGTGACTGCATGTATGAGTGATTGTATGGGTGAATGGGTAGATGTGTGTGTAGACCTAGGAATCACTGAGTGGGTATGTAGTAACTGGTATTAGTGTGTCAATGGTATCAAAAATGGTAGTCTGTATTTTACAGTGAGTGTATCAAAGGTTATATTAGTGTGTGAGGAGGTGCATCAGATTGTCACATGGATGATGTCATCAGTGATGTCATTTGAGATGTCATCAGTGATGTCATCAGTGATGTCACTGACCATGTCATGAATGATGTAATTTGTGACGTCATCAGCAGTGCATTACGGGCGTGAGTTATAGTTAGCTGAACTAACTATAACGGTGGAATTTCTATGGTTTTGTATGAGTGAAATGTCCAACTAACTATAACGTCCCTGAAACCTATGGTTTTTTCAGTGAATTTCAAAGGTTTTTTTAAATGCCAATTTCTAACTATAACGTGCCTGAAACCTATGGTTTTTTCAGTGAATTTCAATGGTTTTTTTAATGCTAACTTCTAATTATAATGTTAATTTAACCTATAGTTTTTTCCGACACCCAAGAAGGACACAACACCCACTGCCACAACCCTCAGGACCTCCCCCCCGTACCACCCCTCTCCCTACTGTAATTTTTTTTATTTGTTATTTAAACTATATAATGTCTTCTTGTTTTTTAAATATTAAACAACTAAATACAGTATGAAAGGGAGCCCAGCCCAGAGCCACATCTGAAGAACAACACATGTCATAGACCTACTGATCAAGCAGCTCCGACACCCAAGAATGCCACAACACCCACCACAACCCCCAGGACCCCCCCTCTACCACCGAGGCAGCGCAGAACAAGACAGCGAACTTTCTGAAAACGGCATGGCCCCTCAGCCACACAATAGCTGAATATTGGGACAGGTGTGAACAAACTATATGTGAAGGAAGCAATTCACCCATGTTTAATAATGCACACAATGCAAAGTGCAGCAGTGATGTGCTGGACACATCTCAGTATGCAGAACACACACCTCTCCATGTGCACAAATACTACTGGTGCTTGTAGTGTTGTGGACAGTGGACCCAACCATGTTACGTCAAACACTAGGGAAGATCTCAGTCATGTAGCTGTGTCGTCCCCCCCTGTAAGCATAAGCGTAACCGGAGTGGGCTGGTCCGACGTACGCCACTTCAGTGTAGGAGTGTGAATAAATAGCCCGGAGCTCTGGGTGTGGTTCACTTGTGAGAAGGCCAAAGCGTCTGCCAGGGCGGCGCCCCTCACCCTGCCACGAGGCCGCCGACGTGACCGCCAGCCTCCTCAGCCGATCGCTGGCTTCCGCCACACAGGCCCCCAGCGGCACAGCACCGCGGACTTATGTCTGTACAAACTACTGCCTTCGATATACACTGCGGACAGCAAGGCTCACAATTCAGATCGAGTCGCGATTGCAGATGACGCAGTCCAGTAGGCAAGAGACATTGCTCAAGTCAACAACACGTGGCTGTGGGCCCTTCCTGACCGCTGCCTCCGGCCTACACTGCGGTCAGTAGGACTCACAATTCAGATGGGGTAGAGATTGCAGATGACGCAGTCCAGTAGGCAACAGACATTGCTCAAGTCAACAACACGTGCCTGTGGGCCCTTCCTCACCGCTGCCTCCTGCCTCCACTGCGGTGAGTAGGGCTCACAATTCAGAGCGACTCGCGATTGCAGATGACGCAGTCCAGTAGGCAACAGACATTGCTACCAGTGCGACCAGCCCGGACCACGCATCATCGCTGACTGCGCACACGCTAAGTGCTTCAAGTACCACTAACTCTGTGCAGCTCAAGTCAACGCCACGTGGCTGTGGGCCCTTGATGACCGCTGCCTCCGGCCTACAATGCGGTTAGCAGGGCTAACAATTCAAGATTAGTGCAGATGCAAATTGTGTAAGAGAGTATAATCGGTTAAGAAGACTGTATGCTCCCAATCTCTGCAGCTCAAGTCAACGTCACGTGGCTGTGGGCCTTTGCTGACCGCTGCCTCCGGCCTACACTGTGGAAGACCGGCGACACGTGGTGCCACTAACCCTGTTCACCACAAGCCGGCGACACGTGGTGCCACTAACCCTGTTCAACACAAGCCGCGACACGTTGTGCCACTAACCCTGTTCAACACAAGCCGGCGACACGTGGTGCCACTAACCCTGTTCAACACAAGCCGATCCCACATGTGGAACTGTGTCCTGAGTCCTGAATGCCAGTGACCCCAACTCCGTGAGAGAACCACAGCAGCAGACTCCCTTCGATTAGTGAGGCGTATTTGCATATGGAAGGCCGGCGACACGTGGTGCCACTAACCCTGTTCAACACAAGCCGATCACACATGTGTAACTGTGTCCTGAGTCCTGAATGGCAGTGACCCCAAGTCCGTGGCAGCGACCACAGCACCAGACTCCCTTCGATCAGTGAGGCATATTTCCATATGGAAGGCCGGCGACACGTGGTGCCACTAACCCTGTTCAACACAAGCCGATCCCACATGTGTAACTGTGTCCTGAGTCCTGAATGGCAGTGACCCCAAGTCCGTGGCAGCAACCACAGCACCAGACTCCCTTCGATCAGTGAGGCATATTTCCATATGGAAGGCCGGCGACACGTGGTGCCACTAACCCTGTTCAACAGAAGCCGATCCCACATGTGGAACTGTGTCCTGAGTCCTGAATGGCACTGACCCCAAGTCCGTGGCAGCGACCACAGCACCAAACTCCCTTCGATCAGTGAGGCATATTTCCATATGGAAGGCCGGCGACACGTGGTGCCACTAACCCTGTTCAAGACAAGCCGATCCCACATGTGGAACTGTGTCTTGAGTCCTGAATGGCAGTGACCCCAAGTCCGTGGCAGCGACCACAGCACCAGACTCCCTTCGATTAGTGACGGGTATTTGCATATGGAAGGCCGGCGACACGTGGTGCCACTGAACCTGAACTACGCAGGCCGGTGGGGCCACCAACCTATGCACGTGGCTGTGGGCCCTTGCTCACCGCTACCTCTGGCCTACACTACGGTCAGCAGGCCTCACAATAGAGTCCCGATTGCACATGACGCAGACCAGTAGGCAAGACACATTGCTCCCAGTACGGCCCGTCCACACCAAGCATCATCACAGGCTCATACAGCCTCAATGCTTCTGGTGCCACTAACTGTGCACCTCAACTCAACGCCACGTGGCTATGAGCCCTTGCTGACCGCTACCTCTGGCCTACACTGCGGTCATCAGGGCTCACAATTAAAATTATTTCTTGATTCATTAACTACAGAGTCCATTAGGCAAGTAACTATCACAGTCCTAAACCCTACATAATATCCTTTTAGTATCCTTGCTTCAAGAACTTTTTTTATATCAGTTATAGTTTAGTACAATGACCAAATTCATCTTCAAGTGCAAACGAACACTCAATAGCAGTCTACACTGCGGGCAGCAGAGCTCGCAATTCGATTTTTAAATGCTAATTTCTAACAAGAAGATTGTACTCAGAAAATACAACACTTCGTCAGTGTATTCTATACTTATTTCATCTTTTCATGATACGCCTACACTGCGGTCAGTAGGGCTCACAATTAAAATTAAGTATTGATTCATTAATTACAGAGTCCACTAGGCAAGTAGCTATCACAGGCCTAAAATCTACATAATATCCTTTTAGTATCCTTTCTTCAAGAACATTTTTTATATCAGTTATAGCTTTAGTACAATCACCAAATTCATTTTCAAGTGCAAACGAACACTCATTAGCAGTCTACACTGCGGGCAGCAGAGCTCGCAATTCCAACTTTGGACACGTGGTGCCACTAACCCTGTTCAACACAAGCCACGACACGTGGTGCCACTAACCCTGTTCAACACAAGCCTGCGACATATGGTACCACTAACCCTGTTCAACGCAAGCCGCGACACGTGGTGCCACTAACCCTGTTCAACACAAGCCGGCGACACGTGGTGCCACTAACCCTGTTCAACACAAGCCAATCCCACATGTGGAACTGTGTCCTGAGTCCTGAATGGCAGTGACCCCAACTTCGTGGCAGCGACCACAGCACCAGACTCCCTTCAGTTTTATTTGTTGTTGTTTTCTTTAAATAAAATGTTTTATATGTAAACCTATACATGACTAAGATTCTTGTTTGTCCAACCGCACAGGGACACTTCCGGGCCCAAGAAGGTTGTTGGGGGTATGTTGGTAATGTGGGAAGAGGGTGCGTTACCTGCTGATGTGGGGAGAGGCAGCGTGAAAGGGGTATCTCTCACAGAAAGAACTCCGATATGTTTTCAGAAATGCCTCGGACAGATGCCAGCTGATGGACTGAATGACAAAATGGTTTTTCAATGCTTATGTAGTGTGAGTTATGAACAGTTCACACCCAGGCTCGCAGAGGGACAACTGCGGCCCGTCCGCTCGACTCACACATGCAGTACTACGACCCGTCCGCTCCCAAAGGAACAGCAGCGTAGTACCTCGCAGAGGTACAGGCACAGTAGCGTACTAGCTCGCAAAGGTAGAGAGCTGCGAGCCGACGGACTGGCTTCTAACGGCATAGCTGCGAAGTGGTGATGTTGGGTAGACGGAGCGTGAAAGAGTTATCTCGCAGAAACAGAGCTACGGTATATTAAATTGCCCCTGAGACCTTTCTTTTATATTTTCACTCGATGCGAGAAAGCGCGCTTTCTGGACCAAGACCTTTCTCCCTGCCAAATTTGGCATAATTCCGTTCAGCAGTTTGACCTGTAGCCTTGTCTAAAGTTTCCTATGGAAAATCCATTGAGAAAACACGTTTTCACACCCCCCACATAGCTACCTGTCGCAGGCGTACTCGCTGTTGGTGTGCAGGTCAGTGGTCTAGTTGTCAACATGTCACGGCCACTCCCTGAGGGCAGGTTTGCACACACACCACACCCATCCGGCACATGCGTCACAGGCCATGTGACCACGCAAATATAATGGATCCACAACGTCACATCCTTTATTGCCGGTGGTGACTGGATGGCGGACGCTCCACGGGTCTCAATCATAAAGACTCCATGAAAAGTTGCGCAGAGGGTTAGTCGCACCCTGAGCTCTATGGCCGTCAGGGGCCTACTACCATGTGGCGCGGACTTGAGTTCCACAGGGTTATTGCCACCCGAAGCTGATGTGGCCGTCAGGGGCCTACCACCACGTGGTGCGGACTTGAGTTGCACAGGGTTAGTCGCACCCTAAGTTGTATGGCCGTCGGAGGCCTACCACCACGTGGTGCTGACTTGCGTTGCACTGGGTTAGCGGCACCAAAAGCTGATGTGGTCTCCGCCATTGATGACTCAGGACTCAGCGACATGTGTGAGATCTGCCGGGCCGCGGAGAAGCTGATGTGGTCTCTGCCATTCATGACTCAGGACTCAGCGACATCTGTGAGATCTGCCGGGCCGCGGAGCTTTGACGGGCACGTGGAGTGCCCACTGGTAGACACTCCGGTGGCAGCAGGTAATTATTGGTCTCTCACTTCCCTCTCTTCACTCTCTCTCTCACTCTCTTCCTTCCTTTTCTTCTCTTTCTCTTTCTCTATCTCCCTTCTCCCTTTCTCACTCCCTTTCTTTCCTTCCCTCTCTTTTTCTCTCTGGCTTTTTTCTCCTTCTCTGTGTCTCACTCCTTTGATATGCGCATTACACACGTCCTTATTTTGTGCTTTATTTTCCAGGCTGTGTCGTCGACATTCATGGTCCCGACAGGAGTCTTCCGCCTTGTTGTTTTGTGTTCAGTTTGTTAAATTTAGTTTATCCTTTATATACACGTTTACGAAAAAATAAAGTTTGATAAAAAATAAAAAAATAAATAAAAAGTTTTTGGTTGTTACTTAAGTGCTGTGTGACTCTTTCTCGTTCTTATTACTGTTATTTTGTGGTGTCCACCATGGTGTTAAATTTTGGGGCAGTTATCACGGGAATACTGGTGATGTCTGCAGTTTGCACCAGCTTCTGAATAGTGTGTTAGATTTATCTCAACTTTAGTTGCATTAAAGTGCTGATAATGAAATGCAGAGTAGGCGTTCCCGTGCAAAAAGACACGAGGTGCACCTTTGCGATTTATTCTAAATACTAAAATCCTGTATTGAATTGCACTGTGGTAGTGGGTGCACTTACAGTGTACACACAAAATCAATGAAGAAATGTCATTGTATTTATATTGATTGGGAATAGTGGGTCAGGTGCGGGATCTCGACGGGATACACTGCCCAGTTCGTTTATTTTTCTGTACACGAAAAAACCACATCACAACTTTGACAACAACTGCGATGCGAAACAAATTCCGGCGATAAGCCGCGTTAGCACCAGGGATTTTACACCTGCTTTCTGCTGGTGTTAAGCAGGACGACTACCTGCAGCACGAAAGGGAACACAGCCAAGAGCCACACCGAAACACCCACAGGTGCCATACAGGCAATGAGCATGATACAGGGATACCCATGAGGTCCACAACACTCATCGCAACAACCCCAGGACCGCCAACGCCCCCCGAACCCGCATCTGAGCAAGTGTGTCCGTGTGGTCATTGTGTTAGCATGATAGGCATGGGCCCTGCAACATCACAGTGTCAGCGGACGTTACCATGTCACCTCAGCGTTGGCAGTGAGCCTGGACATGTAGCTACGCACGCATCCTCCTGCATGCACAAGCGGCGTGTGCTGGTCCGGCGTACACAGGTCAGTGCAGGGGTCTGCCTATCCGGCAAGGGGAACGGGGTGTCTCGGACATGTCCGTGTTCAGGAAGTGCGGTAAGTGTGTCTCTGTGTTCTGGTGTGGCTGCCACAAGGGCCGCAGCAGTCGATGTTGTACAGTGGCATGCACCACCTCCAAACTGCAGTGTCACGGTGTGGTTGGAATGCCGCAGGACATGCGCGAATAGGCATTACAATGGTGTGCCGTAGGAGTGCACGGGATACAACAGTGCACCATACAAAAGTGTGGGGGCTCGTGGGAGGGAGGAGCAGCTGTTTGGCAATGTAACACACAGTGAACCCGCCCATGTGCCACGTGCTGGGCATCTCATCCATGATGACCAGGGTCGCAGACATCCCACAACACCCACTACCGGCCTTTGTACACATCCTGTATGAATGCAGCTGGAGAACTTACTGTAGGGATGAAAGGTTCTTTGTCTGAGCTATCTTGCAGTAGCACATCTGCTGCTCCGAGAAGGTACTTGCAAGTGGCCAGCCCCCCCTGACAGATACGATAATATTTGCATCCGTCTCCCACACTACGCACTGCCCGATTTGAGAACAACGAGTACACATCCCACACTCAAAAGTCCTTTGTCGTAGTTAGCGTGCGTGAAATGGCCTTCACACGTACTCCCACCACACCCCTGCCCTGCACCCATTGCACACAGACCCGGCTCATTGCACCAAGCTGTGCCATTTCATCCACAAGACTTGCACACGGCAAGCCAGTGCAGCTACAAGCAGAGCCACTGATGCAATGGCAGAGCATCCCGAACACATGGTCGACTCCATGCACGTCCACCTATACCTTGCACGTCTGCTGCATGTCCTGGGTGCACTGCCTTTGGCAGTACTGCGGATCACTTACCGGCTGAGCTTCCGCATTGCGGACGTCACCTGCGTTCAACCTGTATTGCAATGTCGCACGTGCCTATCCGAGTGGTGCATGGACATGTGCCTCTCCAACGAGTGGGTAGCTGACATGGATTACGACAGGTGTGTGCGCCCCCTGTTGGCCCACGACCAGGCCTGTCATGGTGATGCCCGTTTATGGCATGCATGGATGTTTGGCATGCATGTTGGGAACTGGGCCTGGGAGATTGCACGTGTCGTAGTATGAAGTGAGCAAATTGACCCACTTCCCGATTCTGCTTTGGTGCACATTAGGTACAGTGGTTGGAGTCAGCACATCTGTCCCGGTCAGCTGATGGATTACGTCCACGACATGTCAAATATTGTGGCCAACCATCACTCATTAGAGATAGTGGCTTACACAGCTGCACTCGCGTTCATGGACGAGTGACAAGGTACCTGCAACCACGACTCGATGTGCCACATTGCACGTGTCCCCCCGCATCATTGCACGTTGTACATCTGGTCACATGTCCAAAAACAACAGTGGACATGGCTGCATTGGCGTCGAATTATGTCCGAAGCGCGGACAACGAACGCTGCTTGACACTGACGTGTGTTGGTGATGGACTACCCCGAGGTGAACATGGACGTTTTCCTACGTTCCTTATTCAGGCATGCTGCTGCATTTCTCTGCATATCGTGGCACTACTCTTGGCCGTACTGACACGCACTTTTTTTTTATAAGGTTTCCACATTTTCACTTGTCTCCAAATGTGTAGTGTCTTCATTTGTATGCCAATGTGTGTGTCACGGACTCTCTGGCTGCCTGCCATACGTGAATTGCTACCCCATCCGGACTGTGGGTTTGTACTTATGCGTTCTCATGTGCCTGTTTCGTACTGACGCTTTTGAACGCTTATCCGCCTCAGGCGAGTGCATTTGTGTCCTGTGTTTGATTGTGCAAATCTTTGTGTTTGGACAACATTGTGTTGGATGTTGGTGTACTCTGCTTCCTATGTGTGTGTGCTGCATTATGTGTGAGATGTCCCTTCATGTGAGCTTTTGTTCACCCTTCTCCCTTTCCGGCAGTGTGGTTTTCACTTCTATGCTTGTTCAGTGGTGTGATGTTGGCGGGTTGTGTGACTTGTGCTCCTTGTTGGTGTGTTTCATTTTGGCCATGGTTTGTCTATAGTTGTGCTGTACTTAATTGTGCATGTGTACCATTGTGCCCATCTCCCCCCGTCCCCCCACTCCCTGCTTCTTCCTCTTCCTGGTGCTGTTGTGTCTGTAATTTTGTTGCTCCACACATAAATACAAGTAATGAACAAATTAGAATAGTTCCTTGATTCTTTTAGGTTTCAAAACTTCTCTATTGTTTTTTTTTAAATTTTCAATATAAACAGTTTTTTTAATATTCAAGGACACATAGAAGTCAGAAGTGCAACGTATTCTATCAACACACTTTCTAGAACATTCTACAACACGTGCAGGTTAAAAGTTCATCAATTTTTTTAAACCTAACGATATTTTTTTGCAACATTTTCTCGAACATTTAACGGCACGTGCAGGTTAAAAGTTCACGATTGTTTTAAGTTCGAACAGTGCCTTCCAAATGCAAGTAGCAGGTGTGGTTGAGTTGAGCAAATTTTATCCTATGATATGTACTCCACGTTTAAACGGCTTTTTCTTAACCAATCACAAACATGCTTTTCCACCAAACGAATGTGCACCCTACTTTTAAAAAACAATGCTTTTCATCTCCCAATCAGGTATCGTTTTGTATGGCAAAAAAAAGTAGTTCCCCATCTTTAAACATATCTCTTATTCTACGAACGGACTGCATGAGCTACAGACATCTATCCATTCCTCCCAGCCATACCTTCAAAATGCTAGTGTGGATCGTAGGACATAGCTATGTTTTCTGGTGCAAGAGGTATGCAGAACAGAGACGTATTGACTTAGACCTAGGTTTACAAAATGTGGACATTAAATGGACAAAGAGGATTGAAGTGGCACCAATTGTTGCCTTTGGTTAAAACCTGTTTGCATCTCCAACACCCTGACCTCATGATTGTGCACTGTGGTGGAAACGACCTAGGCACATTGACTGGGGTAGGTTTGCAAATGCTAATGAAGGACACCTTTCGACAATTGATATTGCTTTTGCCTCAAACTGTCTTTGTATATTCCAATATATGCCAAAGACAGAAGTGGAAATGGTCAAACAAATTTTGTCCTCAGATTGAAAAATCTAGGAAGTATGTCAACAAAGCTGTGTCTGCATACCTCTGAGACCATAGAATGGGGTCGATCTACAACAATAACATACGTTTTCATATGGCTGATATCTACAGAAGTGATGGAGTACACTTCACAGATCAGGGCAATCGAGTTTTTCTGAATAACCTGAAGCTGTGCATCCGCACTTATATGTAGCTCCAACTAATAAACACAAGGGCTCTTTCTAGAGCCGCCTTATATTCCCAATATCGGTTCGCAGAGTGACAGCTGCGATCCGGCTAGCACAGGGAGACCTGCGGGCCGTCGAGCAGCCTCGCAGAGGGACACCTGCGGCCCGTGGGCTCAGCTCGCACAGGGAGAGCTACGGGCCGTCGGCTCGCACAGTGTGAGCTATGGGCCGTCGGCTCGCAAACGCACACCAGCGTGCTGGCTCGCAGAGGGAGAGCTCCGGTCTAACTCGCAAAGGGACATCAACGGGCCAACGGCCCTGCTAGCAGATACACACCTATCACCTAACGGACTCACTCGGACATGTACAGCTAGGGACACGAGGGCTCGCAGACGCACAGCTGCAAGCCGACGGACTGCTACTGTTTTATGCTTTAGGGTAGTACAGTGGTGTTTGGGTAGTGTAGGGGGTTGTGCTGTGGGTAGTATTTTAGGGTTTAGGGTAGTGCAGTGGTGTTTGTGTAGGGGGTCGTGCTGGGGGTAGATTTAGGGTTTAGGGTAATGCACTGGTGTTTGGGTAGTGTAGGGGATCGTGCTGGGGTAGTGTTTTCGAGTTTACGAGAGTGCAGTGGTGTTTGGGTAGTCTTTGGGTAGTGTAGGGGGTCGTGCCGACTCACAGAGCTCCGAGCCGACGGACGGGCTTCTAAAGACATAGCCGCGACCTGGTGATATGAGGAGAGGCAGCCTGAAAGGCATATCTCACACAGACACAGATGCCAGTGTTGCCTCGCAGAGGTAAAACTACGAACTCGATGGCTTCTACACGGAGAGATGCGAGCTGACGGAGTAAATCACAAAATGGCTGCCAACACTTCCTGGTTTCAACCATTCACAGCCAATAAGCCGCAAGCTGCTGCTTGTGACCCCTCAGCCAATCACATGTCAGAATTCTCAAATATCGATATCTGTAAAATTTGATATTTCCCAAAAACTACTGAACGGATTTACACCATTTAAACAAAAGCGTGCTTTCTGGACCATCACCTTTCTCCCTGCCAAATTTGGCATAATTCCGTTCAGCAGTTTCACCTGTAGTCTTCTGTAAAGTTTCGTATGGAAATTGCATGGAGAAAATACGTTTTAGGACCCTCTTTTTTCTCAGCCCCTCCTACACCATTCACCCCCAAACTTTCAATATAAGAGCTAATCCAAAAAAGAGAAACTTTTGGATAATTTCATAAAGATTCGTCAAACGACGCCAAAGTTACAAGCACAGGCTCCAGAAGATTGGCCCGCGCAACCCCCCTCCCAACATAAGTGAAGCCCCGGGGCTGCGCGGACCCCACATCCCCCCCGCCACCCCTGCCAGCCCCTGCTATTATTTTTTAAGAAATACCCCCGCAACCTAGCCCACCCAAGGGCCTCATTAAAATAAAACGCGAGAACCCGCGACCCCTAGTGGGTCAGGGTTTTTCTACCCTGCCCCCTTCTCTTGTTTTATACCTTTGTTTCTCCGTTTTCGGGTGACTCGCTTCTACTGAGGCACAAGATGGCTGCCAACACTTCCTGGTTTGGAGTGCAAGCCTGTTGGAAACTGTGGTACATGACGAAATTGGATATTAAATTATGAACAGTAGGACATACAGGCAAGTTATAATTGTACTGCCGTGTAAGGGGAACTTATACCTCTGGTCCTTGGAATTATAAGATACTGTTCTGAGTAGGTCAGGTCTTATTGAAATATATTGTTGGAGTGCAAGCAGCCAATCACAGTGAAGCTCGCTCACACACGTGACTTAGGCTCCGCCCAGATATCAAAACTTTTATTTTTCTAATTTCTCAGCAACTACTGAACGGTTTCTCACCATTTTTAAAAAGGTTGCTTTCTGACCCAAGCACTAGCTTTCTACCAAATTTGGAGTAATTCCGTTCAGTAGTTTCGGCTGTAGCCCTGCACAAAGTTTCCTATGGGAAATTGATTTTTTGACTCTTATTTTTTGAATTTCTCAAAAACTACTGAACGGATTTACACCATCTAAAAAAAGGTCGCTTTCTGAACCAAGCTCTACCTTTCTGCCAAATTTGGGGTAATTCCGTTCAGCAGTTCGAGCTGTAGCTCGTCGCAAAATTTCCTATGGAAATTAACATGGAGAAAACAAGTTTTGGGACCCCCCTTTTTTCACAGCCCCCGCTTGACGAATCACCCCCAAACTTTCAGGATAGGAGCTGACCTGGATAGACTTTTTGTTTGGAGAATTTCAGGAAGATTCGTCAAACGATGCCAAAGTTATTAGCAGATCAAAAAATGCTTTTCCTATGGAAACTAGATTCTAACTATAACTACCTACTGACGACCGTAATATATATATATGTATCACCAGGCACTGCTGCATTCTCACGAATTACCCTGGAAGAAGAAGCATGAAGCTTCGAAACGCGTTGGTAACAGGACTGCAAAAATCGAGGTGAAATTCTACTTTCATTTGCTAATAAAAGGCTTTGAACTTGGCTGTTGGAGAGTGCGTCCTTAATGCAGGGCAAAGTTTGGAAACAATTAAATCACGGCGGGTCCGGCCGTGGAGGATTGCACCACTCAAGGAATATGTGAGGCCTCAGGAGAGAAAATATTTCCTTTCCAAAGATGGTTCAGCAGTGCAATTATTTATGAAAGCAGAGCTTCACTTCGAGGCCCATTGGAGGGTTTTACTGTGTCCTTAAACATCGTGAAAAATGCAAAACCCACTGAAGGGTGAATAATTATTTGGGAAATGAACTACATGGAGACACAAACCATCATGGAAGGCACACCGGAGGCCTATAAATGAATGAGCACACAGGGGACTGTGTTCACCAGGCACTGCTGCATTTTCACGAATTACCCTGGAAGAAGAAGCATGAAGCTTCGAAACGCGTTGGTAACAGGACTGCAAAAATCGAGGTGAAATTCTACTTTCATTTGCAAATAAAAGGCTTTGAACTTGGCTGTTGGAGAGTGCGTCCTTAATGCAGGGCAAAGTTTGGAAACTATATATATATATATATATATATCCAACACTCGTTGCTTGTATTAACCCGCCGCTGCTCCAAACCAGAGGGCTCGTCATCTTGCGGACCACCCAAGCACGGTCGGATACAAATCAGCACACTTTCCCTCGAACAACAAAGGATGACGACGCCGTGTCTTGACAAAATTGTGATTTAATTGTCAGCTGTCGGACGCGTTTCGCCTGTCCTGCAGGCTTGCTCACCAACAAATTCAATAAAGTTTTCAGCCATTTTTAAATATACTTAAGTGCCGCGTCACATCTAAAACTACTAAAAAAGTGCATCAGAAGACAGACCGGTAGTTTTTTCAATAGAAAACACAATGTTTAAATAATACACAAAAGCTTTGCCCCACATGATTCTGAAATTAAAAACGAATCAATATAACCTCGTGACACTACTGCACAGCAATTCTATTTTGCTGTACATTGTATCGGCACGCAATTATGGACATGTGCCCAAAATTTTTCTCGATATTAATAGCATAAAGCCTAAGTAGGCATATACCATTCCTGCATAACAACCATAATTCTGCAGGTGCCACGACTTCTTAATACAATATTGTCACAATCAAGCCCAAGTGGGCATGTGTGAATGGCAAAGATAGCTTGTTTATAAACATGTCAATGTCTTCTAAAAGTGCAAGTGCTTATAATGAAAAAAAAATTGTGCATTTTTTATATAAAGTGAAAGAAAATAAACAGATAAAAACATAGCGAATGGGGTGTGGACTCACTCATTACTGCAGTTAATTACAGGTGTGTATGTAGGTCTTCCTCCATATTTAAACCTTCCGGGATTTTACAGTTCAGCTTTATTATATAAGAAGATTCTAGCCTTCTCAATTTTTTTTCCCGGTTTCCACCTCTCACGTTGGGTTTGATTGCATCGATTACAAAATAAGATAATCCCTCTGTGCTTTTCCAATGGTGTTGCTCGAAATGTCGTGCCACCGGATAAGTTCTATCCCCATTCTTGATGGTTCTTAAGTGTTGCAGCACTCGTTTGTGGACTGGTAAGATTGTGCTGCCCACATACCTCAGGCCACAAGGGCACTGAAGTACATAAACAGCAAAATCCGTCTTGTACGTGAATTGACCCTTGATTTTCATCTCCCTATTAGAGAGTCCTGTTTTATACATGGTGGTATTTATCCTATGTACACAAGCTTTACATTTCAAGCATCTTACAAATCCTTCTCTTCTACCTAACCACACAGAGAGGCTGTCACCTTTAGTTTAGATGCTGGTACCACATTACTGACTAGCATTTGTTTAAAGGATCTAGCTCGTCTGAAAGTTATTTGTGGTCTCTTCTGTACCAATTTACCTCAAACTGGATAATTTCGTATCATATGCCAGTGTTTGGAAATAATATCTCTCACTCTTTTGTGTTGTTTGTTATAGGAAGTGACCATCCTACATTGATTTTTATTTTCACTTTCCAACCTCTTTTTTACATTACTTTTGTTGAAAAGGATATCTTCTCTCGACCTTTTCTTAGCTTTGTAAATGGCAGCTTTTATACAACCTTCAGAATAGCCTCTTGATTTGAAACGTGCTTTTAAAACCTCCAATTCTTTATTGCAGCCTTCTTGATCACTACAATTATGGATGGTACGCAGGCCTTCCCCATAGGGGATACTTTTGATTAAATTCTGGGGGTGGAAATTCGTTGCATGAAGCAATGTATTACCCGCTGTGGGTTTGCGGTACAGCGATGTCTCCAACCTCCCATCCTTTATGTAAACTGTCAAATCAAAAAAATTCACACTAGTTGCGCTGATGGTGCGTGTGAATTTCAGATTTAAATTGTTAGTCTGAAGTTTCTTGACAAAATCATTTAATGACTGTTCTGAGAATTCCATACGACGAACAAGTCGTCAATGAATCGACTCCAATGCATGACGTTATTATGCCATTCTTCTGGGTACAGCTTCTGGACCACCTGCTCCTCCCACCAGCCCATATGCAAATTCGCATAGCTGGGGGTGAAGCAGGTGCCCATAGCTGTACCACATGTCTGATGAAACAATTCGCCATTAAAAAGAAAATAGTTGTTTTTCAGGCAAATAGATGTCATTGCAATAAGCATTTGTGTGTGAGACCAGAATTTTACAGGTCTACCTCCCAAAAAGTATTTAACAGCATTCAGACCTTCTTCATGCTTGATGCTGGTGTATAATGTGGTTACATCAATGGTTGCCAATAGGATATCACTTTCCCATGGCAGATCATATACCCGCTTTAAAAATATCCCCTGTGTCCTGAATATATGACGGAAGGATTTTAACTAGAGGACAGAGGAATGAATCTACAAACTTTGATGTATTTTCTAGGGCACTGCCCATAGCTGAAATTATAGGGCGTCCCGGTGGATTTTCAGGATCTTTATGCACCTTTGGAATCAAGTACATAACCGGTGTTACCGTATTGTTAATTTTTAGAAACATTAATTCTTCATCCTTAATCAAGCATTGTGTGTACCATTCCTGTAATTGTGCATTGTAAAGGCGGTGGCTAGTGATCATAGCATCTTCAGCAACCCTCACATAATTAAGCGATTATTCAATTGCTTGTATGCTTCACTCAGGTATTGCTGTTTACCCCATAGTATAACATTCCCGCCCTTGTCTGCATTATGCACAATACAGTCTGCATTCGTAGAAAGTTTATTCACCAAAGCAGTGTAATCTCTCAGTTTCTGTGTATATAATTTTTAATTTTTTTCACTCCTGTTTTTACACAGACTTTTCAATTCATTAGTCACCAATTCATTATAAATGTCCACAGAGTCTTTCCTTGACATAGGTGTAAATCTAGAAGTGGGTCTAAAACTGCTCGGATCATTGCTTGCAATGTCTATGCCTTGTATTTCAGCTAATATAGATGCTTGACCCATAATCGTCTGTGTGTCACTTCCTATATTTGAGATATTGACTCCGGATTCTTCTTCAAGCTGCCTTAAGTCCAACATCAAATTCATATCATTTACCACAAGATCCACTGACTGGACATCACTCAAATTGGTCTCACTGGTAGATGGCATTGGTGCTTGTTTGGAATTACCAGCAAAGTATTTCTTTAACTTTAATGTTCGAACGAATTTAAAGATGTCCACCCTTGTTTTTACATAGTTAAAGTCCTCTTCCGGACAGTAAGATAAACCCAGTTTTAGGATGTCTTTTTCTTTTTCAGTTAGTACAATTTTTGTCAGATTTATGATTGAAGCCTCAGTTCCCGTAGTCATTTCTTGTTCTGCTTGTTGGCTCTCCCTTCGGCGTCTGGATTGTTTTGTGCCTTTGCGCCTCTGCCTCTTCCTCTTAGAGGCTTTGCGTTGTTTACAAATGTCCTGGGACGGAGGTTGAATCTCCTCTCCTGTTCTACAAAACCAAATTCTTCAATCACAGAGGGAGCAGGTCCTGCTGTTAACCCACTGGGACCCTTAACTCCATCAGTGTCTAATTCAGAGTTTGGAATACTACTTAATTCTGACTGTGGATCTGCTATTGGTTTGCCACTTGCATTCATCCTTTGACGACGAAGGGTTTTGAATTTTGCAGAATCCATGCTCACCTGGGTGTTACGGCGCCCTCCACGGGTCGTCCGACACTCCGGATTACACCTCGCACTCCAGGCTCGCTACGGAAAATATTTTCAGGCGTGTTGCCGCTTGCCTTCTTCGGCGGTGAGGGGGGGCGGCGGTTGTAAATCCAACACTCGTTGCTTGTATTAACCCGCTGCTGCTCCAAACCAGAGGGCGCGTCGTCTTGCGGACCACCCAAGTACGTTCCGATACGAATCTGCACACTTTCCCTTGAACAACAAAGGAAGACGACGCCGTGTCTTGACAAATTGTGATTTAATTGTCAGCTGTCGGACGCGTTTCGCCTGTCCTGCAGGCTTGCTCACCAACAAATTCAATAACGTTTTCAGCCATTTTTAAATATACTTAAGTGCCGTGTCACCTGTGAAACTACTAAAAAAGTGCATCAGAAGACAGACGTAGTTTTTTCAATAGAAAACACAATGTTTTGGGCACATGTCCATAATTGCGTGTCAATACAATGTACAGCAAAATAGAATTGCTGTGCAGTAGTGTCACGAGGTTATATTGATTTGTTTTTAATTTCAGAATCAATGTGGGGCAAAGCTTTTGTGTATTATTTAAACATTGTGTTTTCTATTGAAAAAACTACCAGTCTGTCTTCCAATGCACTTTTTTTAGTAGTTTCACATGTGACACGGCACTTAAGTATATTTAAAAATGGCTGAAAACTTTATTGAATTTGTTGGTGAGCAAGCCTGCAGGACAGGCGAAACGCGTCCGACAGCTGACAATTAAATCACAATGTTGTCAAGACACGGCGTTGTCATCCTTTGTTGTTCGAGGGAAAGTGTGCTGATTCGTATCGGACCGTGCTTGGGTGGTCTGCAAGACGACGCACCCTCTGGTTTGGAGCAGCGGCGGGTTAATACAAGCAACGAGTGTTGGATTTACAACCGCTGCCCCCCCCTCACCGCCGAAGAAGGCAAGCGGCAACGCACCTGAAAATATTTTCCGTAGCGAGCCTGGAGTGCGAGTTGTAATCCGGAGTGTCGGAGGACCCGTGGAGGGCGCCGTAACACCCAGGTGAGCGTGGATTCTGCAGTGCGGTTTTGGGAGGAGGGAAAGCCGGTGAAAAGTTGTGTTTCTACCGTTATTTATCACGTAGACACTGGCGGTTCTTGTTTAGTGGTGTATACCCACTAAGAAGATTTATTTGGCATAATGTCAGCTGATGAAGTTAGAGAAAGGGAGGAGGAGGCACTGTCGAGTTTTGATGACATTGTGGTGAGCACGAAAAAAAGTGTTGGAACACTCAAGAATGTGACCAAGCCAGATATGACAGCACGTCTGAAGAGACTGGAAAAATTGAAACGCGCAGAATTATCCAAATGGTGGGAGTCTAAATCCCTGCAGCGTTACTTAGAGGTCAAGCGTATCCCTAGAGGCCTTAGGATTTTAGTGGCTCCTACATATGAGGACCCTAATCCTAATATGCTTCGAGAGTGGGCAGATAACAACCAAGAGTCCTCGCAAAGAATGCTTGCAATTTTAATCAAGTACGCTGACATTGACAGATTGAAAATCATAGAAGAAATTGAACAAATCCTCGGCATGCTAGACAAAGAAGCAGATCAAAAGACAATAACTAAATTTAAATCTGAGATGAAGGAAAGGCTACGCAAACTTGAAGAGTCAATCAAAGAGAGGAAGGCGCAGAAGTTCTTGCGCGATAAAATTGACTATGACCGAGGGCAAATCTATACGTTTGCGAAAAAATTTGAAACCCTTCGTCGTCAAAGGATGAATGCAAGTGGCAAACCAATAGCAGATCCACAGTCAGAATTAAGTAGTATTCCAAGATCTGAATTAGACACTGATGGAGTTAAGGGTCCCAGTGGGTTAACAGCAGGACCTGCTCCCTCTGTGATTGAAGAATTTGGTTTTTAGAACAGGAGAGGAGATTCAACCTCCGTCCCAGGACATTTGTAAACAACGCAAAGCCTCTAAGAGGAAGAGGCAGAGGCAACAGAGGCGCAAAGGCACAAAACAATCCAGGCGCCGAAGGGAGAGCCAACAAGCAGAACAAGAAATGACTACGGGAACTGAGGCTTCAATCATAAATCTGACAAAAATTGTACTAACTGAAAAAGAAAAAGACATCCTAAAACTAGGTTTATCTTACTGTCCGGAAGAGGACTTTAACTATGTAAAAACAAGGGTGGACATCTTTAAATTCGTTCGAACATTAAAGTTAAAGAAATACTTTGCTGTTAATTCCAAACAAGCACCAATGCCATCTACCAGTGAGACCAATTTGAGTGATGTCCAGTCAGTGGATCTTGTGGTAAATGATATGAATTTGATGTTGGACTTAAGGCAGCTTGAAGAAGAATCTGGAGTCAATATCTCAAATATAGGAAGTGACACAAAGACTATTATGGGTCAAGCATCTATATTAGCTGAAATACAAGGCATAGACATTGCAAGCAATGATCCGAGCAGTTTTAGACCCACTTCTAGATTTACACCTATGTCAAGTAAAGACTCTGTGGACATTTATAATGAATTGGTGACTAATGAATTGAAAAGTCTGTGTAAAAACACGAGTGAAAAATATAAAAAAATGTCACAGAAACAGAGAGATTACACTGCTTTGGTGAATAAACTTTCTACGAATGCAGACTGTATTGTGCGTAACGCAAACAAGGGCGGGAATGTTGTACTATGGGGTAAACAGCAATACCTGAGTGAAGCATACAAGCAATTGAATAATCGCTTTAATTATGTGAGGGTTGCTGAAGATGCTATGATCACTAGCCACCGCCTTTACAATGCACAATTACAGGAATGGTACACACAATGCTTGATTAAGGATGAAGAATTAATGTTTCTAAAAATTAACAATCCGGTAACACCGGTTATGTACCTGATTCCAAAGGTGCATAAAGATCCTGAAAATCCACCGGGACGCCCTATAATTTCAGCTATGGGCAGTGCCCTACAAAATACATCAAAGTTTGTAGATTCATTCCTCTGTCCTCTAGTTAAAATCCTTCTGTCATATATTCAGAACACAGGGGATTTTTAAAAGCGGGTATATGATCTGCCATGGGAAAGTGATTTCCTATTGGCAACCATTGATGTAACCACATTATACACCAGCATCAAGCATGAAGACGGTCTGAATGCTGTTAAATACTTTTTGGGAGGTAGACCTGCACAATTCTGGTCTCACACACAAATGCTTATTGCAATGACATCTATTTGCCTGAAAAACAACTATTTTCTTTTTAATGGCGAATTGTTTCATCAGACGTGTGGTACAGCTATTGCCACCTGCTTCGCCCCCATCTATGCGAATTTGGATATGGGCTGGTGAGAGGAGCAGGTGGTCCAGAAGCTGTACCCAGAAGAATGGCATAATAACGTCATGCATTGGAGTCGATTCATTGACGACTTGTTCGTCGTATGGAAAGGCTCAGAACAGTCATTAAATGATTTTGTCAAGAAACTTCAGACTAACAATTTAAATCTGAAATTCACACGCACCATCAGCGCAACTAGTGTGAATTTTCTTGATTTGACAGTTTATATAAAGGATGGGAGGTTGGAGACATCGCTGTACCGCAAACCAACAACGGGTAATACATTGCTTCATGCAACGAGTTTCCACCCCCAGAATTTAATCAAAAGTATCCCCTATGGGGAATGCCTGCGTACCATCCGTAATTGTAGTGATCAAGAAGGCTGCAATAAAGAATTGGAGGTTTTAAAAGCACGTTTCAAATCAAGAGGCTATTCTGAAGGTTGTATAAAATCTGCCATTTACAAAGCTAAGAAAAGGTCGAGAGAAGATATCCTTTTCAACAAAAGTAATGTAAAAAAGAGGTTGGAAAGTGAAAATAAAAATCAATGTAGGATGGTCACTTCCTATAACAAACAACACAAAAGAGTGAGAGATATTATGTCCAAACACTGGCATTTGATACGAAATGATCCAGTTTTGGGCAAATTGGTACAGAAGAGACCACAAATGACTTTCAGCCGAGCTAGATCCTTTAAACAAATGCTAGTCAGTAATGTGGTACCAGCATCTAAACCAAAGGTGACAGCCTCTATGTGGTTAGGTAGAAGAGAAGGATTTGTAAGATGCTTGAAATGTAAAGCTTGTGTCCATGGGATAAATACCACCATGTATAAAACAGGACTCTCTAATAGGGAGATGAAAATCAAGGGTCAATTCACGTGCAAGATGGATTTTGCTGTTTATGTACTTCAGTACCCTTGTGGCCTGAGGTATGTGGGCAGCACAATCTTACCAGTCCACAAACGAGTGCTGCAACACTTAAGAGCCATCAAGAATGGGGACAGAACTTATCCGGTGGCACGACATTTCGAGCAACACCATTGCAAAAGCACAGAGGGATTATCTTATTTTGTAATCGATGTAATCAAACCCAACGTGAGAGGTGGAAACCGGGAAAAAAATTGAGAAGGCTAGAATCTTCTTATATAATAAAGCTGAACTGTAAAATCCCGGAAGGTTTAAATATGGAGGAAGACCTACATACACACCTGTAATTAACAGCAGTAATGAGTGAGTCCGCACCCCATTCGCTATGTTTTTATCTGTTTATTTTCTTTCACTTTATATAAAAAATGCACAAATTCTTTTTTTCATTATAAGCACCTGCAGTTTTTAGAAGACATTGACATGTTTATAAACAAGCCATCTTTGCCATTCACACATGCCCACTTGGGCTTGATTGTGACAATATTGTATTAAGAAGTCGTGGCACCTGCAGAATTATGGTTGTTATGCAGGAATGGTATATGCCTACTTAGGCTTTATGCTGTTAATGTCGAGAAAACTTTTGGGCACATGTCCAAAGACATAATTGCGTGTCGATACAATGTACAGCAAAATAGAATTAATGTGCAGTACTGTCACGAGGTTATATTGATTCGTTTTTAGTTTCAGAATCATGTGGGGCAAAGCTTTTGTGTATTATTTAAACATTGTGTTTTCTATTGAAAAAACTACCAGTCTGTCTTCTGATGCACTTTTTTAGTAGTTTCACATGTGACACGGCACTTAAGTATATTTAAAAATGGCTGAAAACTTTATTGAATTTGTTGGTGAGCAAGCCTGCAGGACAGGCGAAACGCGTCCGACAGCTGACAATTAAATCACAATTTTGGCAAGACACGGCGTCGTCATCCTTTGTTGTTCGAGGGAAAGTGTGCTGATATATATATATATATATACACACACACACATATATATACATATACATATATATATATATATATAGATATATATATATATATATAATATATATATTTTTTTATATGTATGTATGAGTCCATTAGGTATTTATAGTTAGGACCAAAATGTCCATATGAAAATAATTTTTTGTTTTGCCAATAACTTTAGCACCGCTTGACAAATCTTCACGAAATTTTCCAAATATGTCCCCTTTTTAGTTCAGCTGCTGTGTTGAAAGTTTCAGTGTGATCCATCAAGTGGGGCCGAGAGAAAAGGGGGTCCCAAAACATGTTTTCCCCATGTTATGTCCAAAGGATTTTTATTTTTTGAACACGACTACAGCTCCCACCGCTAAACGGAATCACATCAAATTGGCAGAAAGCTAGATGTTAGCCCAGAAAGCATGCTTTCTGTAATTTGTGGTAATCCGTTCAGTAGTTTCAAAGATATTTAAGTTAAAAAATATGGATATCTGGACTCATGGATCCTACAGAAATTTGATTGGCTGCCAACACTTTAACCAGGAAGTGTTGGCAACCATCTTGGGACTTGGCTAGAAGCTGAGTCCCACAAAAAAAGTAAAAATTAAAGAAAAGAGGGCAAAGTAAGAATACCCTGACCCCCAGATCTGGTGGGGGAGTCCCATAGGGACCGCGCCTGGGTTAAAGGCATTTTTTTAAAATGTTGCCATGAATTCATGGGTGGATCCATGGCAATTTTGTAAAAAAGACATGCAGGCTCCTGCGTGTCTTTTTAAGAAGCCCACAAGTCGGCCCATGTGGCACCTCCGCACCCTGGGGACCGCCACCTCCCCAGTGCAAACAATAATAAACATGCGGGGCCCTAAATCAAGAAAGGAGTGACCCCCTTCCTTGAGCCATACATGGCCCTCGAGATCGCCACCCTCCAGGGCCGTCTACTGCAATATCCTGCGGTGCCAACCCCTGGGACATTGCAGTTTGCTAAGGCTGCCACATACACAACCATACACATAAGGATACATACAGTCACACAGCATAATATATGTTAAAAGTAGTATCATTCAGGAGCTGTGCCTCTAGTATACTAATTTAACTTTTGTAGGAGGTTAGTATATATGTTTATCACCCATAAACTCTTGAAAGCACTTACACTCATTTGATTATGTCATCAGTCATGTCATCAGTGATGTTATTTGAGATGCCATCAGTGATGTCACTGACCATTTTATGAGTGATGTAATATTTGAGTCATGAGCAGTGCATTGCAGGGACGTAAGTTATAGTTAGCTCAGGTAACTATTACTGCTGAATTGTACTGGTTTTGTACAAGTGAAATCTCAGGGTAACTATAACGTCCCTGTAACGTTTTTTTTTCTTCCGAGTATATATAAATATATGTATATATATATATATATATCATGCCGATCCTGCAGCAAATAAACGAATCTTCTTGACTCCCCTGCTGTGTCCCTCCGGTTTCTTCTTGCCGAAGCAATCTTTTTGTACATTTGTAGCGTGCTAGCCCCTGGTGCGCTTTTGGGGGACCCGCCTTGCAAGTGGCTGGTGTTTCATGGGCAAGAGCTTGTCTCTCGTTGTGTGGTTCCGAGGTATTGGATTGACACCGGCCTGCCACTTCCAAGGACAGCAAAGCACCGCCGTGTGTTCACGGTCCGTGACTACACGGAGAGACCTGGATCATGTACTGGAGTCTCCGGTACTGCGGAACTTGGTTTGTGTGGTTAAGGCGTCTGGGGACCAAGACGAAGAGTTTTTTGAGGCAGGAAGATCAGGATATTAGGAGATTCACCCATTTTTGCACTGTGTTGAACTTTCCCCAGCACTCACTACGAGATTTCAAGGTCGACATGAGCAACTTACCTACCATGCCGAGATGGTGCCTTCTGGGTACTGTAGTCTGTGGAGAAAGGCTGCAGTGACGTGCTCAGTATTAACTCGACCCAGCTGGACTCCCGCCAATCGGGAGTGAGATGGAACATTCAAATAGTGATTGGTGCATTCTACTGATTCGCAACTGGCATATGATTAAGTCACATCGCCGAAACGCGTCATGCCGATCCTGCAGCAAATTAAGCCTGGGCGTAGTTTGCGCAGTAGCGCTACGCGAAGCTACGCAAAGTGCAGTTCGCACTACGCGAGCTACGCGTAGCACTACGCGAACTGCGTAGTGCACTGTTCGCAATGATTGCACAGTGCCAGATGCTTGTCCGCACTGTGCAATCATTGAAAACGGCATCTTGCACAGTGCGAGCTGTCTTTTACTGCCGCTCGAGTAGATTTTTACTCGAGCGGCAGCTTTCTCAACGCGGACTGGTAGTTTCTCATCGCGAGCGGTCGCGAGCATACGCGACCACTCACAATGAGAAACCTGACCTCCCCGCGTTGAGAATCTCACCGGGAGGTTTATTTTCCACGCTCGCGATCGGCAACTTGATGTTGCTGATCGCGAACGAGGAAAAAGTCTCGCCGGGATGTCATTTTGCTTGCTCGCGGTCGCCAACTTGACGTTGAGGACCGCAAGCAAGCAAAAAATGACCGCTGCACTACGCTACGCTACGGCGTGTTTGCACTGTGCTACGTGCAATTCGCGTTGTGCGAAGTAGCGCAAACTTCGCAAACTACGCGAGCGTAGCGTAGTGCTTTGCCCAGGGTTACAGCAAATAAACGAATCTTCTTGACTCCCCTGCTGTGTCTCTCCGGTTTCTTCTTGCCGAAGCAATCTTTTTGTACATTTGTAGCGTGCTAGCCCCTGGTGCGCTTTTGGGGGACCCGCCTTGCAAGTGGCTGGTGTTTCATGGGCAAGAGCTTGTCTCTCGTTGTGTGGTTCCGAGGTATTGGATTGACACCGGCCCACCACTTCCAAGGACAGCAAAGCACCGCCGTGCGTTCACGGTCCATGACTACACGGAGAGACCTGGATCATGTACTGGAGTCTCCGGTACTGCGGAACTTGGTTTGTGTGGTTAAGGCGTCTGGGGACCAAGACGAAGAGTTTTTTGAGGCAGGAAGATCAGGATATTCGGAATTTCACCCATTTTTGCACTGTGTTGAACTTTCCCCAGCACTCACTACGAGATTTCAAGGTCGACATGAGCAACTTACCTACCTGGCCGAGATGGTGCCTTCTGGGTACTGTAGTCTGTGGAGAAAGGCTGCAGTGACGTGCTCAGTATTAACTCGACCCAGCTGGACTCCCGCCAATCGGCAGTGAGATGGAACATTCAAATAGTGATTGGTGCATTCTACTGATTCGCAACTGGCATATGATTAAGGCACATCGCCGAAACGCGTCATGCCGATCCTGCAGCAAATAAACGAATCTTCTTGACTCCCCTGCTGTGTCCCTCCGGTTTCTTCTTGCCGAAGCAATCTTTTTGTACATATATATATATAGTATATATATATATATATATATATACAAACACACACACATATATTACCTACTGGCGGTCGCCAGTAGGTAGTTATAGTTAGGATCTCGTTTCTATTCAAAAAGCATTTTTTCTTTTCCCAATATCTTTGGTGTCGTTTGACGAATCTTCGTGAAATTTTCAAAACTAATGGCACGCTCAGGTCAGCTCCTGTCTTTAAAGTTTCGAGGTGATTCGTCAA
Organism: Calotriton arnoldi; assembly: GCA_963921515.1. NCBI lineage: Eukaryota > Metazoa > Chordata > Amphibia > Caudata > Salamandridae > Calotriton > Calotriton arnoldi. The sequence continues at coordinate 1,681,314 of CAWUFW010003501.1, forward strand.
GCGGGGGCCGAGAAAAAAGGGGGGTCCCAAAACGTGTTTACCCCATGTTAATTTCCATAGGAAAAATTGGAAGAGGCTACAGCCCGAACTGCTGAACGGAATAACACCAAATTTGCCAAAAAGGTAGCCCTTGGTGGTTCAGAAAGAGACCTTTTTTTTAAATGGTGTAAATCCGTTCAGTAGTTCCTGAGAAATTAGAAAAAGAAAAGTTTCGATATCTGAGCACCGAGGAGGGTTCGCGAACCCTCCCGGGCACGAGCTTCACTCTAATTGGCTGCTAACACTCTAATCCAGAATGTGTTGGCAGCCATCTTGTGACTCGGTAACCGAGTCACAAGAAAAGAGAAAAAAAAAGGTGAAGAATAAGAAAAGGGGGCAGGGTAGAAATACCCTGACCCCCTAGGCCTGCTCAGGGGTCCCACAAGGACCCCAAGGGCCAAAAAAGCATTTTTTTTTTTTAAACGGCAGATTTCGCGTTGGGGTCGTGAATCCTGCCGAGAAAATTTTAAAAAAACGAAGCGCGGCCTCCCGCGCTTCGTGTTTGAAAGCCCCCGGGTGGGCACTCGCCAATTAATTTGTGAGGGCCCTCGGGGGCCCCCCTTAGCCCCGGGGACCGCCACCTCCCCAGGGCTTTATAAAATAATAATGAGGGGGGGCCTCGCGGGCCCTCCCAAGCCCCGGGGAGCACCACCTCCCCGGGGATTTATTAAATAATGAGGGGGCCTCGCGGGCCCCCAAGCCCCGGGGACCACCACCTCCCCAGGGCTATGTAAATAAAGTGAGGGGGCCATGTGGCCCCCCTCGTGGAGCTGTCAGTGGCCCTGGGGACCGCAACCCCCAGGGCCGGCTCCTGTAATGTCCCGGGGTGCCCACCCCTGGGACATTAATGTTTGCAATGACAGGGCGGGAGCCGTGTGGCTCCCGCCCTGTGATTGCAAACACTGCTTTGCTTTTGGGAGCGAGAGCAGGAAACCTGCTCTCGCTTCCAAGAAGCAAAGCAGTATTGGTTTTGGGCAAGGGGAGCTGCATATTAGCAGCTCCCCTTGTCCAAAAGCAATGCCGGCTCCTGCAGGAAGTGGGGAGCTGGCTGGGACCGTGGGGGCTTTGGGGCTCCCCCACGGTCCCCAAGGGTATGCCTCGGGGATGGGGTCCCAGAGGCAGAATTAAACAATATAGAATAGGGGGCATTCTTTTTTTTAATTTTGCGCGCTTGGAGTCGCGACTCCATCGCGTCCAGCGCGGCCCCCCCAGTGTAAACGCATTGGGTTCGCGACTCCATGCAAAATTGTAGAAAAAAGAATATGTATGTTTTTAATAGGTAAGATTAACTTTTGAGGTATAGGGTGGCTCTAAAAGAGCCCTAGTGTTTATTATGAGTTTCTTGTAGCTACATGTAAGTGCGGATGCAGAGCTTTAGGTTGTTGAGAAAGACTCTGTTTCCGTCATCTGTAAAGTGTACTCCGTCACTCCTGTAGATGCCCTCCATATGAAAATGTAGATTGTTGTTATATATGGAGCCCATTCTATGGTCTCTAAGATAAGCAGAAACAGCTTTATTGAAATTTTTTCTAGCTTTCTCAATCTGTGGACAGAATTGATTTGACCTCTTCCATTTTTGTCTTTGGCATATGTTAGAGTAGACAAAGACAGTTTGAGGTAAAAGCAACATCAATTGTGCAAAGGTGTCCTTCATTAGCATTTCCAGACCTACCCCAGTCAATGTGCCTAGGTCATTGCCACCATAGTGCACAATCATGAGGTCAGGGGTTGGAGATGCAAAGAGGTGTTAACCAAAGGCATCAATTGGTGCCACTTTAATCCTCTCTGTGCAATCCATTTAATGTCCACATTTTGCAAAGCTAGGTCTTTGTCAATACCTCTGCGTTCAGCATACCTTTTGCACCAGAAAACATAGCGGTGCCCAACAATCCACACTGTAAGCATTTTGAAGGGATGTCTGGAAGTAATGTAAAGATGTCTGTACCTGAGGTGCTCAGTTGGTAGAATGAGAGGTATCTAAAATGGTGGACAAGATGCTGTTTTAAAAAAAGTAGAGAATTGATTGGGTGTTTTAGAAGATTGTACATTCAAAGTAGGGTGCATACGTGATGTTATGCGGGGCCCGATCCGCGCACCAGTCACTTACCCAATGCGCATCCTACACGACTTAACCAATATGGCGGCTGGAATTTGCGCACCCACCGAGACAGGTACACGATCGGTACGCGAATCCACTTTTTATATAAAAAAAAAGAAATAAAAAACTATATTTTTTAGAAAATATTACATTCTTTTTATAAGAATTAGAAAACTAAGAATTTTTTGGGGGCATTGCACTTAGAAATTAACATTTAAAAAACCTTTGAAATTCACTGGAAAAACCATAGGTTTCAGGGACGTTATAGTTAGAAATTAGCATTTACAAAACCTTAGAAATTCACTGAAAAAACCACAGGTTTCAGGGACGTTATAGTTAGAAATTAGCATTTAAAAAACCTTAGAAATTCACTGAAAAAACCATAGGTTTCAGGGACGTTATAGTTTGAAATGTGCATTTAAAAAGCCTTAGAAATTTACTGAAAAAACCATAGGTTTCAGGGACATTATAGTTAGAAATTAGCATTTAAAAAACCTTAGAAATTCTCTGAAAAAACCACAGGTTTCAGGGACGTTATAGTTAGTTGGACATTTCACTCGTACAAAACCAGAGAAATTCGGCCGTTATAATTAGTTCAACTAACTATAACTCGCACCCCCGCAATGCACTGCTGATGACGTCACATATTACATCACTCATGACATGGTCAGTGACAACACTGATGACATCACTGATGCCATCTCAAATGACATCACTGATGACATCACTGATGACTTCATCCATGTGATAATCTTATGCATCTTGTCACACCCTAATATAACCTTTGATACACCCACTCTAAATTACAGACTGCCATTCTCAAAACCATAGACACTCCAACACCAAAAACTACATACCCACTCACTGATTCCTAGGTCTACACACCCATCCACTCACTCACCCATACACTCACTCTTACTTTTGGTCACTCATCAGTACAGGACTATCATATGCACTCATACACCTATAAAGACACTCACACACTACCACTCATTCATGAGTTACTCACACACCTAGTCAGTCATGCAAAGAATAAATCACACTCCCATTTTCACACCTATACAGTTCTACACACACCACCTCACTTACTCATACAGATACTATCACATACTTACTCTCTTATACAAACACTGACACAAGCACACACTCATCCATACAGCCACTCTCACAATCACTCACTCTCACATATAGTCATTTATATACTCCAACACTCACATACACTGCCTTTTACATATGTAGTTACTTGGACATGTACCACTGAGACATCCATTCACTCACCAACACACCCATACACACACTCACCCACCCGTACAGCCCTTCACAGAGGCACTCTGGAACCCATACACCTAGTGAATCACCCACTCACATATCTATGCACAGAGACACCCACCCCCACCCACTCACACAGTCACTCAGGCACCCATAAAGATACTCAGACAACCAAACAATAACCCATATAGACAGTCATGTAGCTACTCTCAATCCCATGCAGCCGCTTACACACCAACTGACAGACTGATACAGACATTTACACACTTTACTCACTAACCCATGCATTCAGTAAGACACATTTAGTCACTCACTTATACAGTCAGTCACGCACCTACTAAATCATCCATTCAGACACTTATACACCCACTCATTCTTCAATACACCTTAGCATATATCTATATAAAACATATTTAAACTTTACAGAAACACACATTCACTGGATGAAGTCATCAGTGATGTCATCAGTGATGTCATTTGAGATGGCATCAGTGATGTCATCAGTGATGTCACTGACCCTGTCATGAGTGATGTAATATGTGACGTCATCAGCAGTGCATTGCGGGGCGCGAGTTATAGTTAGCTGAACTAACTATAACAGCCGAATTTCTCTGGTTTTGTTCGAGTGAAATGTCCAACTAACTATAACGACCCTGAAACCTGTGGTTTTTTCAGTGAATATATATATATATATATATTTATATATATATATATATATATATATACATATATATATATATTTTTATATTTATATATATATATATATATATTATTTTCTTTCACTGAAAAAAACCAAAGGTTACAGGGCTGTTATAGTTAGGAAATAGAATTTAAAAATCTTAGATATTCACTGAAAAAAACAAAGGTTACAGGGATGTTATATTTAGGCTCAGATTTCACATTCACAAAATCAGAGAAATTCAGAAGTTATAGTAGGCTAAGCTAACTATAACTCGGGCCCGGTCAATGCACTGCTTATGACCTCACATATTACATCACTGATGACATGGCCAGCGACATCACTCATGACATCTCAAATGGTGTTTGCAGAATGGTGTGGAAAGGGGCGGGCCTCTGACCAGCTCTCAGGAATCCCGCTGTGTAGGACTTACAGAAAGTACCAGTAGGGCTTCTTGGTCCCCAAGGTCCCTTAGCATCCAAGAGAACTTTATTCCCCAACCAGTAGAGTGCCAGGAGACGCATTTGCAGAGCAGTGCAGAAAGGGGCGTAGCCTTCGAAGATTTCTTAGCAAACTGACTGTGTGAGACTTGCTGGAGGTAACAGGAGGGGTAGTTGGCCCCAACGACCCTCAATAGCCAAGAGGACTTCATCCTCCAACTAGTACTGTGCCAAGAGGCGCATTTGCAGAGTAGTGGAGAAAGGACATCCTTGATGATTGCACAGGTAGTGCCTGTATGATTCTATGAGTGCCATTGCCAAGGACACACTGCGAATACCGGGTGTTTTTGAGAAAGTGTAAAACACAGATATAGACATATTTTACATAAAGTTTCAGTGTAGCTATTTAGTAAGATACTAATTTAACTTTCCCTTTTGTATAATTTTTTTAAAATAATTACATCAAAATTGCATTTTTCTTCTTCACAGCAACACCGAATGTCGCAATGACATCAGTAGTCACAAATACAAATGCCAAAATGTAAAACAGATATTTTAACATATTTTATACAAAGTTTGAGTCTAGCTGTTTAGAAACATAGGGGTATATTCACAAGAACGTGCGATAACTACTGCAAGAGTAGCGTAACGCAACTTTCAATTTCGCAGCCTATCGCGGGAAAATAACCCAGTGTCAACGTGGAATTCACAACAAGGCGGTAGCATGCGATAGTCACCAGATAACGCATCAAATGTCAGCGTGAAAATCAACGCCACGCCAAAAAAATGCGAAACGCGAGAAATCATGCGATGAGGCCAATCGCGGAACAAAAAGTAGCGAAAAGCAGCCACAGGCCTGCAAATCCCACGCGTCTGGCGGGAAATTGCACCATAAAAACCACAGAAACAACACACCAGAAACAAGCCAAAGCACGTAGCAACATGGATGCACCCTGACCCAGCACAGAGGTCAACGCAAACCCCACAACCCCCACAGACCACCAGCAAGGAACAACGGGGTCGGGGAAGGCCAAGGAGAAAAGGGAGAGGAAGACGGGGTGCAGACCGCAGGAAAACAAGACCAGCGCCACGGAGTCACAGAACACTACCAGCAACTGACCCACAAGCAGACCACCTGGAATGCAGTCAGAGTGCCGAGGAGGCCAATCCAGGAGGCCAAGAGGCGCCGCCAGGACGTGACAACCTAAACCAGGCACAAACCCGCTGCCAACAGGAAGGCAGCAACGGCGACAGGAGGTGGCAGTCCAGCGCCACAGGAGGAGCTGGAGGAAACCGAGGCCACAGTCATCAGTGTGGAGACGGTGCAAGGAGGTGGGAGTATGGACACAGCTCGACAGGACCCGACACAACAACAACAGGGTGAGGATCCAACAGGGACTGGGGGGACGGGGGGTGATGGGCACAATGGCACAGATGCACAATGAGGTGTAGCACACTGCACACCCACAATTACCCAGGGACATGTCCCCCATCCCTGTGGCACACTGCAGCACACACACATAGCAATCACAGCACATACCATGACAATGTGGCACAAAGTGCAACACCCACACTGCAGAACAGGGTACACAACTGGGTCTGCCCAGGCGCAGAAACAGAACAATCACATTGGACAGAGCAGGGAACTGTGAGATGCATATCTACGGCTACAACCCCACATCAGCCATGTAGGCCAAATGTCCACTGTCCCAACTCAAATAGCCACAACCGCCCAAACAGTCACAATGTACATTGTCACACAGTCTGCATGTCGACAAGAACAAGGCGCCAACACAATGCCAACATGCACCTCCCCTTCACAATGCAGAGGGACAAACAACACCTCCAGCAGGTCAGAACAGACAACCCATCAGTGATGCCGGAGACGAACACCACACCTTCGACACCGACGCCCTACAACAGCCCATGGACATCCCACACAACCCACCACCAGGACCAGGGCAGACAAGCTACTCGGAGGAGAACCCAGCCCCTGCAACAGACCACACAGCATGAAGCACCCGCAATCACGGCTGGCTCACAACACTTCACCTACCCACACATGGCACCCCAATGCCAGGTGTCAGAACGCCAAAAGGAGGTGGCCCAACAGGTGCGGGTGTTGCCGAACCCATGGAATGCGAACTAGAACACATACGTGGGTGTCCAATACCCTTCAGGGACCACCTACACCCCACAAAGGAGACCCACACTGCCATAGAGACACATGCAGATGCACATACCCAGTACAGAACCACGCCCAGGGGCACGCACATATCAGTCACACACCCATGTTGGCTCTGCGTACGACGGCACAGTCCACTCCCCTTACGAATTGAGTGGGTGACGACAAAGCTACATGTCCAGGTTCTAGCCGCTGCCTGCGGTGACATGTCTGCGTCCGCTGTACACAGCACAATGTTATGTCGTAGGGCCCAGGGCCCCCATGCATACAAGACCACAGGGACACATGCACATATCATGTTGAACTGGCTACGGGCACGTGCGCCCGGCCCCTTTATTGGCAGGGCCACATGTACAGTGACGCCTGTGCTGGATGTGTGTGGGGTGAGTATAAGCCAGCCCGCACGGAGTGCTGGTGCTGGCAACAACCTGAGCAGTGGACACCAGTGTAATGGAAACAGAAAACACCAGCATAACAGAGTCAACTGCAGAGCAACATGGAGGGATCCGGAGTAAGGACAGAGGTCACCCAATATTCAGTCAGGAGGTTCCGTGAGTTGCAGTGCACTGAGGTAGGGGCACTAGAGAAGAGCGCGCTCATGTGAAGAAATTGCTAGGATTGTGTCCCTTCGGGTTAGTCCTGATGCAGATGCAGTGGGGTGTGTTACACCTGCATCAACTTCCTCATCAACGTCCCAGGTCTCCCACACTGCCTGAGGTGACAGTTGCGTCCGCAGTCCACAGCGCAATACCCAGTAATAGATCCGGGTGTGTAGCTTGACTACCACCACCAGTCTGCATTCCTGCCTTGGGGCTGTTGCCTCCTGCCCTCCCATTGTCTGTGCCTTCTCCCGTCCGCACACTTGACACATCTTCCTCATCATAGTCCCAGGTCTTCCCCACTGCATGAGGTGACATTGCTGCGCAACCTCACAACAGCACAAAACTCAATCAGTAACGGACAATGGCTTGCGGTGCTCTGAGTCACTGGAGTGCTGAGCAGGGTATCAGGCCGATGATGGCATCCACGACAGGTCTGAGCAACTCGGTAGGTCTGTCAGGACCACCGTTTCGACTCTGGCAGATGGCGGTTGGAGGTGGTCCTTGCGGTGGTGGCGTGTGCCTCCTGCGGTGATGCGACGTCCGGGCCGGTCAAGACTCGATGCTATGTGTGGGCACTGGTGGCCCGCAGTTGAGGCCGGAGGATGCGGACAGCACAGGGCCACAGACACATGGCGTTGATGACCCCAAGACCATCGCTACAGAGGCCATTCAATGTCTCAGAAGAAGGGGTCCCAGGCCTGAGCAGCACAGAGTTAGTGGCCCCGGATGCACTGCGGCTGGCACAGGCACCCAGCCACGGGACGGTGACTTGCGGTGCAGTCAGATGGGCCATGCGACCTGAGCGGGTCCCCATCAATGTCCGAGGTGTATATTGCGGAGGGTTGCGGGGGACAGTGGAAGGTGTCCTCCAGGGCATGATGCGGAAGGTCTGATGTTATCTGGAAGCAGCAAATGGAGGAGTGGAAAGCGCAACCCTCGTTTTCACCAACTATTCGGTATCAGCTACATGAGGATGAAAACTAGCCCCTATTCCATAGACTCAAACACCACCAATGTACGACCAGTGAGTGTCCATGAATGTCGGGGAACACACTTAGTGGCACAGGTGCTGAGAGGGGATGCAGTCTGCGATGATGCTGGTACACAGATGTGAACTCCAACATTGCCAAATCAAGACTCTGTGACCTACTGGACCACAGTGTAGGCCGGAGGCAGCGGTCAGCACGCCCCATTCACTGAGTGTCGCCGGCATAGGTTGGATGGCCCCACCTGCCTGCATAGTTCAGGTTCAGTGGCACCATGTGTTCGGTCACCTCCGTGTATGTGACCCGGCATTCGTCCGGACTGAGCCGCATCTTCCTCTTACACCGCTCCGTGCGACCACTGGTGTGGACTCTGCCATTCGTGCTTTGCGACTAGGTGCTGGATGTGTGACCTACTGGTCCGCAGGGTAGTCCTGGTCCCTCATCCACGTGTTGCCGGCTGGCATTGAACAGGGTTAGTGGCACCACTTGTCGCCGGCTGGCCTTGAACAGGGTTAGTGGCACCACGTGTCGCCGGCTGGCATTGAACAGGGTTAGTGCCACCACGTGTCGCCGGCTGGCCTTGAACAGGGTTAGTGGCACCACGTGTCACCGGCTGGCCTTGAACAGGGTTAGTGGCACCACGTGTCGCCGGCTGGCCTTGAACAGGGTTAGGGGCACCACGTGTCACCGGCTGGCGTTGAACAGGGTTAGTGGCACCACGTGTCGCCAGCTGGCCTTGAACAGGGTTAGTGGCACCACGTTTCGCCGGCTGGCGTTGAACAGGGTTAGTGGCACCACGTGTCGCCGGCTGGCCTTGAACAGGGTTAGTGGCACCACATGTCGCTGGCTGGCCTTGAACATGGTTAGTGGCACCACGTGTCGCCGGCTGGCCTTGAACAGGGTTAGTGGCACCACGTGTCGCCGGCTGGCGTTGAACAGGGTTAGTGGCACCACGTGTCGCCGGCTAGCCTTGAACAGGGTTAGTGGCACCACGTGTCACCGGCTGGCCTTGAACAGGGTTAGTGGCACCACGTGTCGCCGGCTGGCGTTGAACAGGGTTAGTGGCACCACGTGTCACAAGATGCCCATATGGAACTATGCCTCACAGTTCGGGGGTCTGGTGCTGTGGCCGCTGGTCCGGATTTGGGGTCACTGCAATTCATGACTCAGGACACAGTTTCACACATGGGACCTACTGGTCCGACGAGTGGGCCGAAGGCGGCAGTAGAGTGCGTCAACGAGAAAGGAGTAAGGCGGCCCTGTGTCGTGGAGGCCGTGATGGTCTGAGGAGGCTGCCAAGGTCACGGGCCTCGGGCTTGGAGCTTGCGCCGGCACGTGGTGGGCCCTCCTTGACACACGCCGGTGTCGGCAGGTGATCAGTGTGGCCTGGCTGCGCAGGGGCGGGCCTGACAGGTTCGTGGTCCAGCGTGCCGGGGTCCGGCAGGCGCACAGCATTGCAGGCAACTCCGCTCACGAGGACGGCGTCGGCCTCGTGGCGGGGTGGGAGGCGCCGCCCTGGCAGAGACAAGGGTCTTTCTGGAAGAGGACCACGCCCAGGCCTACGTGCTTTTTATTCACACCCCTACGCTGGCGTGGCATATGCCGGGCCATCCCACTCCGGTGACGCTTAGGGGGCGTAACAGGCAACATTTCCGCGAGGTCCCCCACTGGCTGGGGTGACATGGTGGCGTCCACTGTCTACTACACTCCATACACCAGCGGTGTATGTCGCCATGGATATGGGTGTGTTCTGCATACTGCGGTGTGTCCAGCACATCTCTGCCACTCTTGGCATTGTGTACTTTCCCAATCATGGTTCTACTGCATCCTTCACACATGCCTTGTTGCCACCTCTCCCCACATTCGGCTAATATATGGCTGAGGTGCCATGCCGATGCCGGCTCATGTTCAGGGCTTGCCCATGTGAACATTGTAAGTTGTTCTGTCGTGTCTGGTGGGTGGGCATATTGTTGTGCCTGTTGTATGTGATTTTCTGACGTGTGCATTGCCAGAGTTGTGAGTTGCATGGTTGTGGAGTTGAGGTGTGTGGGGTGTTCATTTGCATATTGCCAAGGGGCTGTGCATTTCCCTTGTTGCCATCCTGGGAACGCTGGTTGATGATGGACTGTCAGAGGATGAAGGTATCATGCACACTGGCTGTGTATTTGAAGGCGACATTGTTGGGGGTTCCACAGTGTTCTGTTGTTGCCTGCACATTGATGTGAGACGTGTGCTTCCTGTTGCGGTGATTGTGTGCTGTGTCACCAGGGGGCACAGGTAGTACATGTGTGCTGTGTATTGCCCCCAACACGTGCGTGCATCCTGCTTGGGCGTATGGTCCTTGCTTGTTCTCCAGCGGATCCTGCGCATTGTGTTGTACGTATGGGGACTGGGGTACCAGGGTGATGGTGATGTCCAGGACAGGTGTGGGGGACTTGGATGTGGCTGGCTGTGAGACTCCTCTGACTCTGGCGGGTGTTGGTTGGGGGTACCAGGGGCCAACAGGTGCAGCCAAGCCAACAGCTTTGTGTGGGGTGGGATGTTGGTTGTCCGCTGTGTTGGTGCCGTAGGCCTGTTAGGCGATGATGGTCAGGATGCGTAGGATGTTTGTCACTTTCAGCCTGTAGTGGACGGTGACATTGTCAGATGTTGGGTCTGTGCGGCTCGTACGCTTCCTGGGGGTCTGCTGTCTTTGTCTGCGCTGCGTCTGTGGTGGTTCAGGGGGGGTGTTCCGGGTGTGGGTTGGGGTCCTGGGGTGGTGGCGGTGGGTGTTGTGGCCCTCTTGGGTGTCCGGGCCGCATGATGAGTGGCTCCATGGCATCTGTTGCCGTTCGGATGTGGCCCTGGGCTGTGCTCCCTTTTGTGGTGCTGGCTGCCGTCCGACTTTACACCAGGTCAGAGCAGGTGTAAATTTCCTGGTGCTAACACGCCTTATCGCCTGTTTTGTGTTCTTATCGCCGATGTGGCTGGTCGTTGTGAATGTTGAGGTGTGATGTTGTCTCGACGTTTGGCACGGGAACGCCTACTCTGCATCTCATTAGCGATATTTGCGGGGGTCCTCTGTGGCGATGTTTTTGCGGCTGCTATCGTGGATAAACTGGTGCTGTGGGCTGTTAACACTGGCTTGTAAATGGGGAGGTAAATTTATCACGACTTTGGCTGCGATAAAGTGCCGTTAATTTGGCGATAGCTTCTTGTGAATATGCCCCATAATTGTTTAACTTTGTTTTAACAACACATTTAACAAAAACAACAATTTCAAAAAATAACTTTCAACATCTGAACTCAGCAATAGAACATAACTACAAAACACCCATAAAACTCCCCATTCTTACCCGAACTCAACAGGAATCAAAAACTGCTCCAAAACTAGTACAATGCACACTCTGTGAAAAGGTCCAATCTAGAGAGACAAATAAAAAATATTCATGTGGGATGACGCCAATGGTCTATCATCTTAATACATAACATAGAAAATATCTCTAACTGGCTATCAAGTAGAGGGAAGCTGGAGGTCCATCTAAATCAGTGGCACCAGCAACAACAATTCCTGGCTAGAAAGTCCCTTCAGAGGTGCAGACTACTGCAACAGATATGGCTCCAGAGTTTTCAACAATGGCCACGTATTGCATGGACTGTAGTGTTGTTATAACTGCTGGTAAGCAGTGTGTTACAGCTATTCACAATGCTGCAAAAAATCATACATGCTAATTTTTTCCCCTTTTAAATTTTTTGCACATTTCTCAGTGCACATTTTTCAAATTCTTCCTGTGCCAGTTGCCATTTTTGTTACCATAAAAAGAACATTTTTTTTTACAACTTTACAAAACCACTAAAGAAAATAAATAAAAAACAAAACAGAAAATCAAGTCACCGGGAAATAAAGGAATGTCATTGTATAATACACTTTTCGACAATAACAATAAAAAGAACATGCACATTTATCTATCTTGAACATTCTTTAAGAGGAGTTCATAGTGAGCAGATTTGCGCAGTGTACAATATGTCATAAGACATTGTCAAGGGGTACATATAAAAAATATTCTTGCAGGACTACGTCCATGCTTAACCAACTAAAAACATACCAAAGCAATCGTATAAAAGCATCAAGAAAGCAATACAAGGCTGAAGAACCCTCAACTTCAATAGCAGCCACAACAACTCCGGAGCAGGACTCTCTGTCTTCAGAGGTCCAATCTCAACTTCAAGATTTTGCTCCACAGTTTTCCAGGATTGCATCATACTGCATGGATTGTGGAGTTGTAGTTAGTGCTGGAGAGCAGTCCATAATGGCCCTTCGCAATGCTGCAAAGAATCATAAATGTTGATTTGTTTTTTATTTTTGGCCCTTCATAGTTTTTCTACATGAGCAGGCATTTTATTATCTTACAAAATGGGTATCTAATATGTATGTGTTGTTCATTTTATTATCTTCTAATTTGTTGTAACACTACTTACATATAACTTGCCATATAGACAAGTCAAAGAGTTCCTCTACAAACAAATACACAGCTAACTTTTGCCAGTTATCATTATTTACTTTTTTACTTTTTCAATACAAGTCAACAGTTAGTGTTTAAAACCTCTAGTAGGTGCATCGACAACATAAACAAACATACTTTGTTTTTTTAGACCACACTGTGTTAAATGTTGTAATCTCTTCTTTAAAACTATCAACTGTAATATATGTGTCCTGTTCTGCAACTCCTCCTCTTAACAACTCTTCATTTTCCCTAAAATCCTGCTCCGGACCAAAGAAACAAAACTGCACATCACCACAAACCTTTTCTACATCTGCCACAGAACCATACAAAAGTGCTCTATTCATTTCTCCTAAACATAACACAGGAGTTTTCACCTAGTACAGCCTCCTAACTAAAGTTCGCATTGTTGAGTGGTGTACAGCTAACATCTTGAAATGATGAAAGGTGCTTTAGGACACTTTGTTTGATAAACAAGCTAGTGAGTGTCCCTGCAAATTTGTATGCTTTCTTATCTTGCAAGGATCCAATCCTTGTAAAGTACTTATTTTCTGTTTTAAACTTCGCTTCGGAAAGATATGTAGAAATTTCTTTAATATACCAATGGATTGCTGTCGTATACTACAAAAACTACTACAATTCCATTTCGATACAGGCACATGACTCCACCTTCTCTGTACCTGTTCTCCAATAAATTGTTCTACATTTGTAGGTACCATCACCTCTTTCGCAATAGGAGTGGCATTCTTTATCTCATAACATCGTCCTCTGCGATCAATAGCATGAACTCATCTATTATCCTGGACATAGGAACCCAGTGGAACCAGTAGGTCACAAGTACACAGCACATTCTAGAAGGAACATGCTACTTCCAAATAAGATAAGGCAGATGTGCTTTAGTCCACAGGTTCAAAAGCATATCCATGTCTGTATTACATTTCTTTTATTAAACAACAGCCAATAATAAGACTTCTTGCTAAGGCATCCAACATACTACCTAATTCTATTCACTTTCATGTTGACAGGATCCAATGAAATATATATATTTTTTTAATTAAAAAACTCAATTTTAACTGATTTTCGTTTGGAAAACTACCTCATTCAGCTCCAGCCTTCCCCTGACTACTATTGCTCCTTCACTTCAAAATGCATAGAGAATGGATTATGGGCCACAGCTATATCTATTGGACTAAAAAGGCTGCAAAAAAGAGAGACATTGACAGGGACTTGGGTTTGCCAAATATGCAGATTACTTGGTTTAAGAGGGTTAAAGTTTCATCAGTTGCTGTCTTTGCTTAAATCCATCGTGGATTCCCAAGCTCCTCACCTCATGATTGTCCACTGTGGTGGCATTACAGGGAAAGCCATGACGGAGGCCCCCGTCTTCTATTCTCTTCACTGCTGGGACATTACCGCATTGTCATTAATAGATGCGCAGATGCCCTAGCGCCCTACTCTGTTATATCAGAGCATTCATTCAGTAAGACCAGAGTGAGTACTATAATCCTGGTAATTGAAGGACAGTTATCCCAGGATCCATGTGCTCTTACTGTTATGAGTTAGGTACTGCTGGTGATATATGGTAACACATGTGTTTGGCTCGCAATTAACACCTTCGCCGCGATCGGAATTCCGCTCGTGTGCTGGACATTCCGATCGGGGCGTGGTCGTGACGAGCTCAGCTCGTCATGCGCACACGCCCACCGTGCAGCATGACCTCGTCATGCGCATCGAAGGGGTTAAACTGCTGCATTTCATGCCCTGATGCTTCCTGATTTATGTTGTTTTGCCTATCACTGCCAGGATTTTCATAGTATGCACAATAGTTATAATTCATGTGGCTTATTGTTAAAACCTATTACAGGTCATGCCCTGATGTATAATGCATATCATTTTGAGTGTTGCATTGTCAGGATAATGAGTATGTGGTGCATAATATGCACAACATTTATGATTCATGGTCTATGATTTATGTACAATATACAATCTATATTTTATATAATCCTGTGTCTCTTTCGTGCCTCATTTGTTGTGTTACTGGTGTGAGTGGGTTTCACAAACGCTTTACAAATTGCCTCTGGGGGTAAGCCTGACTGCTCTGTGCCAAGTTACCGGGGGTGAGCGCTGGTTATCTTTGGTGTGTAACTTACTTGCCATGACTAGAGTGGTGGGTACTGCCTGGCTTGGGTGTGTACCCTAGCCAAACCAGAAACCCCATTTCTAACAGTCAGTGATATCACTGATGACATTTCAAATGACATCACTGATGACATCATCCCATGAGTCATCATGATATATACTCGGCTACAGCATAAGTTAAATTACTATTCTTTCTGTACTAGTAATTAGTCATACTGTTTCTAACATATCTCATCTGAGTGGCTGTCTGACTGTCTGTATCAGTGTGTGAGTGGATGTCTGAGTGGCTGTATGGGTGTGTAAGTGGGTGTTAGTGGCCATGTGGATATGTTAGTGGATATGTAAGTAGCTATATGGGTGAGTGAGTGGCTGTGTTGGAGAGGAGTGAGCAGTTGTGTGAGTGGCTGCATAGGTGAGTCAGTGGCTGTGTGAGTGGATGCATAGGTATGTGAGTAGCTGTATGGGTGACTTAGTGGCTTTGTGAGTGGCTGTATGGGTTACTGATAAGGTGTTTGAGTGTGTGTATAGGTAAGTGACTGGGTGTGAGTGCCTGTATTAGCGAGTGATTCAGTGAGAATGTTAGTGAATGGCGGTTCTTCTGCCATGCTAGTGCTGTTGGACCTCTCTGCAGCTTTTGATACGGTGTCTCATTCAATTCTGCTGGAAAGATTGAGTCATATTGGCATTGAAGGGGGTGGCACTTGATGTGATCCGGTCTTATCTTGAAGACCGTGGTCAACAGTTTTTCCTTCGCCCTTTCATCACCAGTCAAACAACTTATATACGGAGTGCCTCACGGTTCTGCCTTAAGCCCGCTGCTCTTTAATATCTACCTTGCCCCACTGGCGGCTCTCATTTCCACATGGGGGTGAAGGTAGTTTCCTATGCAGATGACACTCAGTTGGTGTTCTCTTTTAAAGAACATTCCACTGCAGCTTTTTACAAATTTAAGGAATGCCTGAAGGACATTGCTGGCTGGATGAACGAAAATTGCTTGAAGCTTAATGCAGACAAGACCGAGGTCTTGTTTTTCAATAAAGCATCTCCTCCTCCATCGTACCTTTGGTGGCCAAGGGAGCTAGGCCCCCTGCCCACTCCTAAGGACTCGTTTAGAAATCTTTGAGGTAGGTGAGATAAGGACCTCGCCCTCACAGCACTGGCAAATTTCTGCTGCCTGTTTTGGGAAAATTAGATCTATCAGGAAATTTTTACGTTTCCTGCCAGAAGAGAGCCGTAGGATCACGGTCCATGCATTGGTAACCTCCCAGCTAGATTATGCCAATTTTCTCTACCTGGGGTTGCCTGGCTACCTGACCCACAGGTTACAGATGGTGCAGATTGCGGCTGCACGGATAATCCGTAGGGTCCTTTTTTGCCAGCACATTTCTCCTCACTTGAGACTGCTTCACTGGCTCCCTGTGGCCAGGAGGATTGAGTTTAAGGCACTCATCAAATAACAAAATAGAAAGAGGAGGAAGCACAGGTGCTCGTTCGTCTCCCCTGGTAATAGATATATATAAACAAAGAGAACGAGCTAAGAGCTGCGCTCTAGGAAACCCAATCATCAGGGTTATTGAAACTAAGCCTCCTTGACAGGGAACCCAGTTGGTTTTTTAGAATAACCCTCACCCGCCAACCTAGTTGGTGGCTTGCTTCATCATCGGGTTCCCATCCAGGAAGCCGAGTGCCTCCTAGGTATGCTTTGACGCCTGATTACAGAGGAGCTGTTTTTTTTTAACTTTTTTGTGAATAGTGGATACCGTGAGAGTGGAAGGTTAAAACTACCTCCAGGGTACCCAATCCTTTATTATGCGGTCCCTGGGTAGGGTTAAAAGGTAATTAATTGGACGTGAGTGAGACAATGGTCTCGCACATCTCCTCAAAATATGTGAAGAGTGAGAAATTTATGTGAGGTGGTCTACATGTTTCAGCCAAAGTGTCAGATTGAATGGCTTTCTTCAGGACCCGTGGCTCAGAGTGAACCCTGAGCTCACATAAACCATGCACACACACTAAGGTGTGCATGGGTTTGTAAGGTTCGTGACTTACCTTTTTCACCTTCAGAATTTCTGCACCTGTAAAAAAGAAAGACAAGGAGACACAGCATAATTAAGAATTCTATAGGTCCCCCTTGATCGGGATCCTTCATCCATGCATGTGTTCGCATATGGCATAATACTGGCTACTGACAAATCCGTCCGTGCGTGCAGTGGGCGTTTTGTCAGACATGCAAATCTAAGAGTGTGGAAACACTTGTAGGTAGTGAGCCCATGCAGTGGCTATATGAGGATAATCCAAAATTCGATTGTTAACCATATGCTGTTAGATTAAAGAAATGTATTATGCGAGCGTAATGTGAATCAAGGCAAAGAAATAAATGTTTATACTCCAAACACGTATGGGGCAGGTCGCCAGGTGCGCATTGACAAATTTGCATGTCACCTACTTCAATCATGAGCACTTCTTGTGACATAGATCCCGGCGGGAGGCGGTGCCTAATGTCACACTCTGTATGTGCCAAATGTAAATAAAGAGAACGAGAAAAACAAGGGATCAGCATAAAGAAATATTTAGTGCTTGGTGCTCGAGTGTGCGGTGAGCTGGAGGTCTTATTCACTGCATCAAGGTCAGCCGCCTATGTTCAAACCTGTTGGTTCCTCTCTTCCGGGTTCTCGACGAAGCCATGTCCCGACCTCTCAGCGTCTTTTGAAAGGAAACCAGGTAACACGTTGCGTCGACGTGCTACGCACGCCAGCGTGGGCAACGGAGCCTGTGATTGATTCAGGCAGGCAAGTCCTTTGGCAGATTTTAACTCAGCCTTACTGAAAGCATTTCAAGCTTATAGTGGCGGGATTAAGCCCTACCTGGTGGTCATGGGGTATAAGTGATGGAACATGTGCATGGGCAACGGAGCCTGTGATTGGTTCAGGCAGGTGAGCCCTTCAGCATATTTTTACCCATGCCATACTGAAAGTCTTCTGAGCTTATAGTGGCTTGATTACGCCCTACATAAAGGTAATGGTAATGGGATATGAACGGTGGAACACACTCTGCATTCAAGTGCTGCCATGAGGCAGATGAAGATATTAGGTGTGTATAATGAGTACAGAGCAGAGGTAGTTTCTGGCTTCAAGATGACATTAATTATTTTGAGACCTACGAGAGGTCGGTGTAGGAAAAGTTCTAAGAGAAGAATCTTTCATTTTTCATTTAAGGCACTCACCCTCGCTTTTTGAGCCATCCATGGTAAGGGTCCAGGATACCTCAGGTCAAGGCTTAGCCTATATGGTCAGGAGCGGACCTTGAGATTTAATTTTCAGCGTCTCCTCACTGTCCTTCGTTTTGCAAAAATGCGACAAGGAGGCAGGTCCTTCACAGTAAGGACTGCCAAACTTTGGAACGCCTTGCCCAGCCACCTGCACATGTTAGAAACGGAACATGAGTTCAGAAAGGCGTTAAAAACCTGGCTCTTTAGGCAGGGGGAGTAGGAACTGGAGCTTCTCAGTCTCTCTAGTCTGTTTTATCAGCGCTGGGACACCTCTGTCAAGGTAGCTGTGTGCTCTATAAATGGCGATTGATTGATTGTTCGATTGCTTGATTGATTGATTGAGTGAATGTCTAAGTGAGTGGGTGTGTGAGTGGTTTTATGGATGTGTGAATGGGTATGTAAGTGGTTGTGTGGGTAAGTGAGCAGGTGCATGAGTGTCTGTATGGGTGAGTGTGAGGGTGAATGAGTGGCTGTATGGTTGAGTAAGTGTGTGTGAGAGAGAGGCTCTATTGGAGAGTATGTGATTGTCTCAGTGGCTGTTTAGGTGACTGAGTTCATGTGTTAGTATCCGTATGAGTAAGTGAGTGGGTAGGTGAGTATCTGTATGGATGAATGACTGGTTGTGTGAGTGTCTGTACAAGTGAGTGAGTCGGTGTATGAGTGGCTATATTCATGAGTGAGTGGGTGCATGAGTATTTGTATGGGTTTGCGATTTGGGTAGGTGATTAGTTGTGTGGGAGTGGGAGGGGTGTATGAAAGGTTGTATAGGGGCGTGAGGGGGTGTGTGAGTGGTTCTGTGGATTATGTCATCAGTGTTGTCATCAGTGAAGTCATTTGAGATGTCATGAGTGATGTCATGAGTGATGTGATATGTGAGATCATAAGCAGTGCATTGCGGAGGCGTAAGTTACAGTTAGCTCAGGTGTTGGAAATAGCCCTTTCTATGGTACTTTCCTTTGACTTTTTGATTTTCTCCTTCCCGGTTTCCACTGATCTAAGTGCTAGCCTTAGGACTTTGAGCGCATTTGACACTGCCATTCAGTGCCAAAGCGCTATGCTTATCATATACATACTGGTGATCAGTGTATACATGATTGGCTGATTCAAGTTAGCCTTGTCTAGGGGTAAGACATATACCCAGGGCATGTACCTCGAGTGCTCCTCCATGGGCCTGCAAGACTGGTTGTGCCATCCATGGAGGTATCTCATCAATCGTGCCACAGGTTTGACCTGGTAAGGCCTGTGTGTGCAGGTTACTGTTACTCAGGTTAGCATTTAAAAAGCTAGGTGCGAGGATTCTGCATGTCTCTTGCAATATTGGAATTTTCCCTGAGGTCAGAGTGCAGTGTAGGGAAGAGGTAGGGCATGTGCACGTGTGCATTACAGGCACCGGATGGTGTGTTCAGTATGACGGAGCCTGTCTCTCGCTTTGGATTAGCATGGGGTAATGTAGGGAAAGGCTATTGAGAGTAGTTCCTACATGCAGAATAGTAGCAGTATAGTGTTTGATATTGATGAGTTCGTAATGATGAATCCTCTCCGGTTGCGCGAGTGGATCTGGCATTACATGTGTGGAAATGTCACTTTGGTGAAGTGGGCATTTCAATGTTCGTGGCCCTGTGTGCCTGTCAGCCTGTCTCCAATTCACATCTGGGTTCTGGGGGACAGCTACATCTGTGCATTCCTGATTGAAGGCCATAAACTAGGGGCTCACGAGAAACTGGAGACCTCTGACTCTGAGAGGCCTTTCTTGGATGGCTACATGAGGGTGGAACTTGCACCTTCATTCCAAAGGGCAGGGTCTTGGCCCCGCTAAAGATAGTTCTTAAATCTCCCGGGGTAGGATGACAGACAGGACAAAATTAAGACAGGCCATGTGCATTGCAAAGGTGGCCTTTTGAACTGGTTGAATCTTCAAAGGCAATAGTGGGGATAACTTCTAGGGCTCGGGTCTCCGTAGTTAGAGCCGCTTCTGGATATGGAACCATATTACACTGGTTCGACACTGGGAAATCAACAAGAGGAATCATTAGGGCAGGAGGGACTGCAACTGGATTTTCCGCAGACTTGTGGTGGCCTGGAGCTTGTTGTGCTCCAGGAAGGGGACTATCACTTGGTGGATTTTGACTGGAAGTTGCTGGCCTGCAGCTAAATGCCAACTCTTGTGTCCCTAAGTACTCTTCAAGGGGCGGTTGGTTGGCCTCCTGTCCACGAGATCCCAAGGACACAAAGTATCTCCCTGATTCCAAGAGATTGTAAGGACTTCATAGTATCGTCAGTTGAGACAAGGACCATCCTGACATACACCGTCATCACACTGTGCAGAAGAGTGTGCTCATAAAGATCTGCAGCCCACCTGAGGTGCCGGGATGTGAGGAGTTCGAGGAGTACGGGGAAAGCTTGCAGAGTCCAAAGGACCCATGCTTGCAACCAGGGGACCTGTGCTAGCTTGCACTCTACAGCGCCTGTCATTATGGCTTCCATCCGAGGTCGCTGGTCCCCTCTCCCTGGACCCGCGCCACAAGGTATTTTGTTGTGGAGAACATCATGACGGGGCCCTAGGGCTTTCTTTATGCTAGTGGGCACCTACGTCTGGCTGCCGATAGCTACAGCAGCTCGCACCACTGCATGAGCGGAAACATTGCTCCAGACTTGGAAGTGCGCTTGCTTCCTGGGTCACAACCTTTTGTCTACTGGGGGGATTGTGATCCCGCACTTGTGCAGGTGCCGCTGGGCGCCTGGAGATCTAATCTGGATGGACAAAACTAAGTAAATGATTCTTTCTGTTTTAGGTGGTTCCGACAATCTAATCAATGTGGAGCCAGAAGGGGCAACATGTATTGTTGGATGGTGTAGTTGAGTGACTGCTGGGCTGGGTCATGAGGCGTAGTCAAAGACCTGTGATTCTTTGACCATTGCAACTGTTGGGAGAATGTTGTGTTGGATGAATACCTCTGAATAGGGCAAATATGTTCATGCTGTTCTGCTGCTAATGGGAAAATGTGACCATTGCATATTACTGTAAAATGTATATATAATGTGTATCTTGTTTTGATTTCAGTGTGTGTATAATACAAAGACTAGTGTTTCTATACATACAGTGTTGATTCTTTTGTGGCATACACAGTGTGTTGCGAGGGTGGGTTTGTGCCAATACTTTACACTTGGGCTCTGAGGATAAGCCTGACTGCTCGGTTCCAAGCTTCCCAAATGTGAGCACAGGTTATTGGGCATGTGTATCATACTCATCCTATCTAGGACAGTGGATTCTGACTGGCTTTGATGCATCCTAGCCTGCAAGAAACTGCTGGGTCTAACATCAGGTAACTATAACTGCTGAATTTCACTGGTTTCGTATGAGTGTAATGTGATCCTAACTATAATGTCCCTGTAACCTTTGGTTCTATCAGTGAATTTCTAAGGGTTTTTAAATTCTATTTCCTAACTATAATGTCCCTGTAACCTTTGGTTTTTTTTTTAGGGGTGGGCGGAGCTCACGGAGTTCTATTCCGCGGAATTACGTGGACTTACTAAGAACTCCATGTCATTACACGGAGTTGCGCGAGCGGTGGAATTCTAGTCCGGTGTACACAAGCACTGGAATCAATCATCCCTCCTGCTCTTACCCCCTCCCCAGGGCCCTGCTAGTTCAATCCTCTTAGTAGACACAGCATTAGGAGTGCACAGGCTTGGAATCATTGTGCCCATGCAGGTGGTGTCAACTGATATATTACATTAAAGCATAGAATAACGGACAGTGTTGTGTGGTGCAGGGCAATGCATACGGAGATTAACAGTGGCATGATGACTCATGAGTTGTTTGTGGGTAGGATTAGGAAGGTGTTGTCGGTACCTCACGCTCCCTGATATGGTGTCCGCTGCCGTCTTTCTCCTTAGCAGTGTAATTCATGGCTGGATGGCTGATTCGAATCTCTACTGTGGGACTCTCCTACACTTCCGGGTTTCTCATCTCCTGTGCGTTCCTCCTGGTAGTAACCAACCACAGCATATGTACAGCTCACAGGAACTGACGACGACATGGCAACAACACTGAAAATCAATCTCGCTCTGCCCTGAGCTTTCCAAGAAAGCGGCACGAAGTCAACAAGTGGGTCAATTGATGGGAAGCAACTAAAGATGCATTAATTTGTGTGCATTACATTTTCCGTGTGGTAAGCAGCAAGCATCCAATATAGTTTCCTTCACCTTCTTCTCTCTTTCTCATATTTCCTCTATTCTTTTCCTTCCTACTTCCTCATCCACACCTGTTCCCTCTTTGTGTCCTCTCACTTCCCTTCACTTTGTTTACCCTCTGTCACTCTTTGCGTGTGCACGTCTAGCCCCAATATGCCAAGTTGTTGAATTCTCTTAACTCTTAATCACTGAAGCTGCCTCTTCCTTTCTGATCTCCACCTCTGTTTTCTCTTGATTTTTTTCAGTATTTATTTATTTTTTTGCACCGCCGGAGGCTGAGATATAAACAAAAAATGGATGTGGAGTGATGGTGTGTCGCATGCGGCCAGGGTGGACGGAAAGACTGTGACAGTCTGTTAAAACACTGTGACACTGAGTGGATAAACAGCTCACATGCAAGTGACAGCAACTGGCTGAGCAGTGCTACAGGAGCTATGCTCTGCGCTTAGAAGGAACTAGGTGTAGCATAATGCACAGCTCAGAAAGCAAGCAACTAGGCACCGCAGAGCAGCGAGATTCGTCAAAGTGCCAAAACATCCACACCAAACAGAATGCACTATTCTGGTGCCTCAATGCCCTTAAAAAGTTACGCGGGGCTCAGAAGAAGCGCTAAGCGGTGGGTTCTTTTTGACTACATATAAAATTTATAGTAATGAAAAAAATGTGGTAATAAAGTAATCTGACCCTGTTGTTCTGCTGTGTGGCACAAATCTATTTCATAGTGTAAATGTGAAAAAGAAGGGGGAATGCGCTCCGTAGCCCTTTTCATTCAAATTGCTGATCAGCCCAAGTTATATATTTAAGCCACTACCAATCAGAAAGCCACACTCTGCTTCAGACCATCCGACTCACAGGGTACCTACCCATCGTGTCCCACGTTCTTATACAGCAAAGTCATGTTTATTATTCAGATGCGCTTCCACTCACCTCGCAGAGGTAAATGCTTTTTCTTTTAAATCCACCACGCGGCGGAGTTAGCAGAGTTTTTGTCAAACTTCGAATTTGGAGCGAAGCGTGGAGTGGGCAAAACTCCGCAAACTCTGCCGGCAGAGTGGAGTTTGCTGTCCACGCCTAGTTTTTTTACAGTGAATTTCAAAGGTTTTTCAAATTCTATTTCCCAACCGTAACCTGTAACCTTTGAAAATGATTGTGCGAATAAGTGCAAGAGTGTCTCAGTGGGTGTGTGAGCGGGTGTGTGAGTGTTTTTGTGGGCCTATGACTAGGAGTCTGAATGCTGCTATAGGCCTGTGAGTGGGTGCTTGAGTTCTACTATAGGTCTGTGGGTAGGTGTGTAGGTGCTGCCATGGGTCTATGCGTGTGTGTGTTTAAGTGGTCGAATGGTTTTTGGACATTTGCATACTCAGAATATTTAAAATGGAGCATTATGCACTTTGATCTTGCAAGAGCACATCAATAAAGAAACCACTCATCGCAGTCATCCAAGTTGAGATTGTACACCAATAGATTAATAATGCAATCAATTCTATTAAAGTTTACAGATCCTTTTTCAATGTAGAATAGTAGAGGAAACATATTTGGTTTGCATTCGTGGAACCCAAGAACTTTAGATCATTTCCATTACACTGAAGTGGAGTTTCACCTGGGCACCTGCTATGTTCATATTTGTAAATGCTTTATGTTCATTTTAATTGATCTGAAATAAGTAACAGGGTTATAATGGATCATTATTTTTTTGAACAAGAGCACACTTTTGGAAAAAGATGTCTACTGAAGTGGAGTACTTTCTACAGCTAAATTAATAAATGCATTCTCATTGTGTAAATGCTTACTTTTTATTGTAGATTACAGCTGTGTAATGGACCACTTGTTTATGTATTTCTCTGTGTCTCTCTTTGCCATTGTTTTCAATGGGTTAATATAACTATTTTTTTCCCCAAAATGTTTTCATCGTGGATTAGTTGCGATGTCGTTGTGAATTTGCCACAACATCATTGTGAATAATCGTAATATGTATGTTTTGGTTTTGCTAGAAAAGTTGCGAAGTACACGTGTTTTTAATAAAGTGTAAAATACATATATACACCTTTTGAAATTATTGATTGAGAACAGCTGTTTACTAATGCAGTGTTTGAACTTGTAGTTCTGTTGTTAATGTCAAAGTACAGCACTTTTAAATTGCATTTTGCACCATTGTGATGACACTGGTATTCACGATGATGCCGGTAATCAAGAAGATCATGTGACCTGGAAACAAAGAGATATGATTGGAGGAGACACTTTTCATTAACTGTACAGGAAGTCCCCACATGTTTCTTATTTCTGTAAGGTTCCAGTGGATTTTGCTTACTTCTTAGAGGTGTGCTGTATTGCTATTGCAGACCTTTTCTCTGGACATTGTTTTTGTAATTTCCTCAAAACAAAATGGCAACAGGTAGAAATGAGCAAGACTAGGTGCCACAGCAAACATAAGAGCAGGAGGCAGAGCTTCATGAAGAGACTCTGAAGATGAAGGACCACCCACAAAAAAACAAAGGGGCTTATTACGATGTCGGGCGGACTTGCGTCCGCATGACACCGTTACGGAAGCGGGACTGACCAACCTCCGGTCGGTGCTCCTGACCCCCTAATTACAATGCAACCGCACCATGTGCAGTCCCATTCTCACATTTCCCTATGGAAGCATGTGTTACAGCTGTAAACAGGCCATAGCTCAAGCTCCCATAGGGAAATGGGAGGCTGTGTTCATCCCTGCACCAGGTGGAAGGCACTTCAGGGTCACTGCCACATGGTGCAGGGATCACGGCCCCAAACCGGAGGCCACAAACAGAAGGGGGTCCTGCTAGGGGCCCCCAAACTCACTTTCCGAAGTTCCATTTCGGAAAGCCCGGGATGGAAAGCCTGCCAGAAACCGTGCATCGTAATCTGGACGGTGTAAAATGCTGTCCATATGGATTACGAGCCAGCCTCCAACTGCCCGACGGGCTTCTTGAGCCCGTAGAAGCCAGCTGGAATGACTGGGCGGTTTCACTTCCAACTGCCTAAATTGTAATTAGGCGGTCGGAAATGAAACCTACGATCTGGGTAGGAAATCCTCCGACCTAAGGTCCGAGGCTTTCCGACCGAGATCGTAATCGGCGCCAAAGTATTGTATGGGATTTCTTTACCATTCCATTGGGGAATCGAAGACAGTGGCGAAATTCATTAAATGCAGCCTCTGTGATAAGACCCTTTCAAGGGGCAATGCTAAAAAGTATTCATGCGGAACAGCAAGCATGTTATACCATCTCAAAACATACCACCATATGAATCTGTAGAGGGCACAGAAGTACAGAGATGGAGAGGGATCATCTACCTCCAGGCCTGCACCACCTACTCCCAGGGAGAGAGTGCCAACAGAAGTGGAGAGACAACACCCAGAAATGTATCCCGAATTAAAGCATGTTGGCACATATTGTCTAGACTGTCTACTCTCACAGCTGGTGAGCTGTCTATTGAAGTTATTCTGGAGATAGCAAGGAAACACACTTGCTAATTTTCTTCTTACTTTACTCCAGTATGTGGTCAGTTTTCTTTTTGTGGTAAGACCTTTTTTCTCCCCTAGTTGCCAGTTTGTTTGAAGAAAAATAAAAAATAAATGCAAAATGCTAGAAAATCCTAAAAAATACAAAGCGCAGTTCCAAAAAAGAAGAAAAACATTGGTTCTTCTCAGAACTGCCTTTCATGCTTAAAAAAGATAAACTGTATGCCTGTGTGTGTATATATAAGGAGGAGTGTTTGTATAAGTATGTAATTTAGTGTGTAAGTGGTTGCATGGGTGACTGATTGGGTATGTAAGTGTCTCTATAGGTGAGTAACTTGCTCTATCAGTGAGTGACTGGGTGGATGAATACCTATATTAGTGTGTAAGTTACTATGTGAGTGAGTGATTAAGTGTATGAGTGGTTTAGGAGTAAACAAGTGGGTGTATGAGCAGCTGTATGAGTGAGATAGTGAGATAGTGAGTGTGTAAGTGGGTGTATGAGCAGCTGTATGAGTGAGATAGTGAGTGTTTGAATGTGCACGTGAGAGGATGTATTGTGAGTGAGTGAATAAATGCATGATTGCCTCCGTGGGTGAGTGAGTGACTTTGTGAGTGAGAGTGTGCGTGAGGGCTTCTATGAGTGGATGACTGGGTGTGTGAATGGCTGTATGAGTGAGTGACTGGGTGTGCAAGTGGGTGTATGGGTGAGTGACTGGGTGTTTTGAATGGGTGTTTGGTTAAGTGAATTGGGGTATAAATGGCTGTATTGGAGAGTGAGTGTCTGTGTGACTAGCTTTATGGGTGAGTGAGCAGATGTGGAGTGCTTGTATGGATGTGTGAATGGGTATGTAAGCGGTTGTGTGGGTATGTAAATGAATGTGTGAGTGCTTCTATGCATAAGTAAGTGGCTGTGTTGAGAGGCTGTATTGGTGAGTGAGTGAATGTGTAAGTGCTTCTATGGATGAGTGAGTGGGTATGTAAGTGGTTGTGTGGGTGTGTTAGTGGTTTTGTGAGTGGTTGAATGGATGAGTGAGTGGCTCTGTTCAGAGGTTGCATTGGTGAGTTAGTGAGCATCTAAGTGGTTGCATCGGTGAATACATAGATTTATAAGTATATGTATGGGTGAGTGAATGACTGTGTGAGAGGGCCTGTATTAGGTGAGTGAGTGGGTGTATTAGTGGCTGTATGGGTGAGTTATTGGGTGTATGAGTGCTATATGGGTGACTGTGTTCATGTGTCAGTACCTTTATGGGTCAGTGAGTGGGTATATAACTAGCTCTATAGATGAGTGAATGGACGTGTCAGTGGTTCTCTGAATGACTGAAAAGGTGGATGAGGTAGACTATGGGTGAGTGAGAGGATGTGTGGGTGACTGTCTGGGTGAGTGAGTTGGTGTGAGAGTGGCTGAATGGGTGAATAAGTGTGTTTGTGTGAGTAGCTGTATGGGTGAGTGACTGCTAGTACCAGTGGCTGTATGACTGAGTGAAGGGGTGTGTGAGTGGCTGCATAAGTGATTGAAGTTGTTTGGGCTCATTGTGGGGTGTGAGTACAAGGGTGAAGTTCACCTCTGCCTGTTGCAGGGTGAATCTAATGGTTTTTTAAATTACTGTATTCTGACTATTTTAAAAAATCTCTAAATTTGTTTTTACACTGTAGGCTTGAGTACAAGGGTGAAGTTCACCTCTGCGTGTTGCAGGGTAAATCTAATGCTGTTTTACAATTACTGTATTCTGACTATTTTTAAAAATCCCTAAATTTGTTTTTACACTGTAGGCTTGCACTTTTGCTTTTTGCACACCGAGCGGAGTGCCATCTTTCCTCCGCTCGGCTGGGACACGTTAAGGTGCCATTTTGAAGGGTGAGCGGACTAGCTTTAGTTGTCTGGCTCTCCTGGTGCCTATTTAATGGACACCGCACCGCTGACGCGCAGTGGACGTGTGCAGCGGGCGCGCCAACGGCACGCCAAAGGCAAGCCCATCTGCGCCTGTCCACGTCCCGATCGCGGCCAGCATCAGCCACGCTGCTCAAATAGGTAGCAGTAAGTTCATTACCTGGCCTCGTGATTCCCTCCTGGCCTTAAGGGGGAACCAGTGTTTGGGAGACCAGGGCACTAACCTAGTGAGTACTGGTTTCCCATACCACTGCAAGGCTTGCAATTTCACCTTAAAGGCACCGGTAGGGGACAACCCGGAGCAAGGGCATGACTCCTGGCCCTCAGAGGTTGTTGGCAGGCAGAATTAGAGCGTTTCTGATCAATTGCAGATCATTCCCCAAACACGCAGACGATATCTGGTTATCACTGTCGGACAATAACTGGGATATGATGTTCCTGACAGAAATGTGGCTTAAGGAGAAATCTAAGCCGACCCTGACCCTAGCTATCCCCCCGGGCTTCCGAATCATCTGTGCCAAAAGGGACTGCGACAAAAGAGGGAGTGGGGTTGCTATCATTTTGAAGAAATCATGGGAGATCTCTACAACGGAATTGAGAAATATGGGTATTATGGAGGGCCTAAATTTCTGTATAAAGATCTCTCCAACTCTCTCGTTTGCTGGGTTATTGATATACCGACCACCTGACTGCCCGCACAGCTTTACCCCAGAACTATGCAATTTCACTGCTCAGAGATCATTGCAATACGCCAACTTCACGGCCTTAGTAGATTTTAATCTTCCCATAGATGATCCTAGCTGTCCCCAGGCCACTCAGCTAACTATGCCAATTAATAGTGCCAACCTTAAACAGCATGTGAAGGCTCCCACTCACAGAGCAAGTCATATTTTAGACTTAATTTTTCGAACATTCCATCCATGGCAGCAGAGACCCCCAGGGTTTGGTCTGGACTGACCACTGCCTGGTCCCCTTCTCTTTCAGCCTGGAGAAAACTCAACCAAGTGGAGGTATACGCACTATGTTAAAAAGGAACTGGAAAAAGTTAACAGCTGAGAACCTAGGTTCAGTGCTATCAGTGAGTTTGCCTCAGTTAACTAGAGCAATCCCAACGACGATTCGTCTGCACTTAATACATGGATTTCTACCGCCCTGGACACAGTGGCACCTGTGAGATCAGTTAGGACCCCAAGAGAATCCCCATCTGCCCCCTGATTCTCGGCTGACCTCAGAGCGGAAAAGAGCAGGTGTAAAAGGATGGAGCACCTCTGGAGGAAAGATTATACTCCGGCAGCTAAACTGACCTATAAGGAAGCCTTAAAAAAGATCCGCAAACTGATGAGGGGGCTAGAATGGAATACTTTGTGAAGCGCATTAATAGTGCAGAAAACTCTGGTAAAGAGATCTTTAGGCTAGTCAGCTCCTTCACCAAGCCTTCTGCGAATTAGGGTAATATACAGCCTTCCCCCTCTCTGTGCATGAAACTATCGGACTTCTTTGAGGACAAAATTCAGAAGATATATGTGACATTTACGGCAGGGGATGAGATGGCTGAGCCACAGTCACAGGAATCCTAAATACTAAGGGCACCCTCTCAAATTTTCTCCCTATTTCCCAGCAGGAATCACTGGCTGAAATCAGGAAATGCAAGTCTGGTTCTCCTGAGGATCCATGTCCCCCAAAGTTGTTCAGGACATTGGCTCATTTGATTAACCCTGTTTTAAATCACATTTGGAATACCTCGCTTTCCACCAGCATTTTCCCTGATATTTGGAAACATTCTTTGTTACTGCCCCTATTAAAAAAGCAGAACGCTGACCCAATGGAGCTTAGCAACTACCGCCTGATCTCACTACTGCCAGCACCCTCGAAGATGCTGGAAAAACTGGTGCAATGCCAACTCGCCAATTTTATAGAAGGTCAAGACATCCTGCACGACACTCAGTCTGGTTTCCGGTCAGTATTCAGCACCGAGACTGCATTGGTGGAGGTGCCGGATTCTGTAAGAATGCCGGTAGATGCAGGGGCTTCAGCGATGCTGGTCCTTTTAGATCTATCCGCTGCATTCAACACGGTTTCGCACCCAATCCTACTGGACAGACTCAAACAGCTGGGCTTACAGGGGTTAGTACTCTCCTGGATCCAGTCTTACCTTAAAGACCGCTCTCAAAGGGTCTTTCTTAGCTACTGTGGTGCAGATTGCCTCATGCCTCGGCCCAGAGCCCATTGCTCTTCAACACTTATCTGGTGCCATTCTTCTCTCTCATTGCTTCTTGGGAAGTGAAGGCAGTCTCCTATGTGGATGACACCCAGCTGGTGTTCTCTTTTAAGGATCACTCTGCTGATTTAGGGGGTGTTTGAAGGACATTTCACGCTGGATTAATAATAACAGCTTAAAACTTAACGCGGACAAGACGGAGGTCTTGTTCTTCGGCCAGACATCTCCTCCCCCGCCGGACTTCGGTGGCCAGTAGAAATGGGATTACCACCTTTACCGGCAAACATGGCGAAAAACCTGGGCGTTAAATGTGAGACAGACCTCTCTTTCTCGGCCCAAGTCCATCATATGCCAGCCTCATACTTTGGGAAGTTGAGAAGTTTGAGGAAATTCTTGCATCTATTGCCGGAGGATTGTCACAGGATCATAGTCCACGCTACTGTGACATCTCGGCTGGACTACGCAAACTGTCTTTACCTTGGGCTGCCTGCCTATCTGATTAATAGATTACAGATGGCACAGAATGCAGCAGCCAGATTAATTCGTCGAGTCCCGTTCCGTCACCACATCTCTCCGTACATCAGACAACTTCACTGGCTACCTGTAGCTAAAAGGATACAGTTTAAGTCCCTGACTCTGGCCTTTCAGGCTTTGAAAGATGGTG
This sequence comes from Calotriton arnoldi, assembly GCA_963921515.1. Taxonomy (NCBI): domain Eukaryota; kingdom Metazoa; phylum Chordata; class Amphibia; order Caudata; family Salamandridae; genus Calotriton; species Calotriton arnoldi. Next base: position 1,711,948 of record CAWUFW010003501.1, read on the forward strand.
GCCCGGGCTATCTTAAGCGTAGGCTCTGCCTATACCAACAAGAACGCACGCTGAGAACTAACTCCCAGCACCTGCTCTGTGTACCTCGTTTTGCTAAGTCCCGTATGGGAGGCAGGTCCTTCACTGTGGGGACGGCCCGACTGTGGAACTCCCTGCCTTCCCATATGCGCCAGATCAAGTCCGAACGCGAGTTCAGAAAGACCTTGAAGACTTGGCTCTTCAGCAAATGCTAGTACCTCGGTTGGACCTCCCTCACCTGCTGTTGACCGCAAAGCACCGAGACACCTCTGCTTGGGGTAGCTATTGCACTCTACAAATGCTATTATTATATTATTATATATTATAAGTGTCTGTATGGGTAAGTATGTGCTAGTGTCAGTGGCTGTATGGGTCAGTAAGTAGCTGTGTGGGTGGCCGTATGGGTGACTGACCACTACTGTGAGTGGCTCAATGCTAGTGTGAGTGGCTGTCTGAGTTAATCAGAGGGTATGTGAGCAGCTGTATGGGTAAGTGAGTGTTAGTGTTAGTACTGATATGGATGACTGAATGGGAGTGTGAGTGGATGTATCAGTAAATAAGTGGATGTGTAAGTAGTTGTGTGGGTGAGTGAGTTGCTGTGTAAGTGACTATATAGGTGAGCGAGTGGCTGTGTGAGTACATTTTTATAATAAAATAGGCAAAACGAACAAATAGGAAATTAGCACGAAAGCACTTTATATTTAAAAACACTTCCATGGTTATGTATAAGCACACTGGGCCTGATTCACAGAACTAACTTACGTCAAAAACGTAAAGTTAGTACTTTTGGTATTCACAGAATACACTTACTCATTTTGGTATTCACAGAATGAACTTACTCATTTCGGTATTCACAGAAGTTAGTAGTCCTAACTTTAGGACTCCTAAATGCCTTCTGTGAATACCGAAAGTCTTAAGTTAGGATTTTCTCAGTTTAGGAGTAGTAAAGTTTTACTACTCCTAAACTGAGAAAAATCCTAACTTTAAGACTTTCGGTATTCACAGAAGGCATTTAGGAGTCCTAAAGTTAGGACTACTAACTTCTGTGAATACCGAAATGAGTAAGTTCATTCTGTGAATACCAAAATGAGTAAGTGTATTCTGTGAATACCAAAAAGTACTAACTTTACGTTTTTGACGTAAGTTAGTTCTGTGAATCAGGCCCACTGTCTGTGGTAGGAAAAATGTTTTGAGACACCATGTTCAACAGCACCTGGTATGGAAAAAGAAAAAAAACATGAAGATATGTTAGTATTTGATCCTCTTAATTACAGAATCACACCAACATACATTACTTATACTATAACATTGTATTACAATGTAGTGAAAATATAATTTCCCCTTTTTTGCTGTTCTCAGCTTTCATACTTCTTCACCATAAATAGTGGTCTGTATGAAGCATCATCTTCGAACAGCGGGGAAGAAACAATCAATGGATTGTAAAAAAAAACATACATGCACAGTACAACACTATAATTAGGTATCCCAGTTTTCCGTTTTTACTAATTTTTACAGAAAAATACAGGCAGAAAACAACTTATTTTCCTGTCTGTATTTATTTTTAAATACAGAAAAATATGGAAAATAGACCTTCTTTATATGCTTTTTTTCTACTGTCAATCATGAGTGCCAGGTCAGTAGCTGTACAGATTATGAGATGGGGGAGATGAAAAAAGACAATAATGTTCATAATTAAGCTTAATTACATGCAGATCTACATTTATTTATGCTATTCTACAATGCAAGTGTTTTCAGATAACGCTATTGTACTGTGTACCCTTGAAACCATTAGGACATTCAAATGCGAGTATACATTTATCATTTAAATAAATGTGGAAAAATACACATTGCACTTCATTTATACAGTAAATACAAAATAAAAATGGATAAATACAGAAAAAATAGCAAAAAATAAGTATGGATAAATACAGATGGAAATGTTGAAAAAATAAGTACCATAAAACCAGGAGCCCTAACTATAATTAAGTGACGCGATGCATTGCACTCACTACAATTCTTTCATTAATTGCTTTTTCCGGACTTGCTTCAGTAATATAAACAAGCCTAAGTTAAAAATATTTGTTAAATTATTATATCTGGTACAATATTACAAATAAATACTGTTAGAAATGGGGGTTTCTAGTTGGCAATGGCTGGCCATTGTCCAAGTAGGGACCCTTCTTCCTAAGTCAGAGTGAGAGGGCTACACCCTTTGATAACCCCTGCTCAACCCTGTGGTAACGTAGCACGAGCAGCTAGGCTTATCTCAGAGGCAGTGTGTGAAGCATTTATGACCATACACAGTAACACAGTGAGGAACACTACAAAGGGACACCACACAAGTAGTTATAAAAAATAAGTATCTTTATATATAGACTTAACACAAGACCAATAACGATAAAAAGCCACAATACTGTCAAATAGGATTACTCTTGAAATGCTGTAAAAATAGTTCAAAGTGTGCAAAGAGGAGTTCAGTTCAAAGCAGTGGTCTCTGCGACCCTTTTACTTACAAAGTACCTGGATTTCGTAGCAAAACCAACAAATTGTCGCAAAGAAGCTGTAGCGATGATTTTCTGCACGCGAGGCCGGCGATGCGATAAATCCTTGCCGCGAGGGAGGATGATGCGCCGATCTGCTGATGCGTGCGGAGACGATGCGACAAACTTCTGCACGCTAGGCCGTTGATGCGATGACTCCTTGCCGCGAGGGAGGAGACGATGCGACGATCCTGTTGCGTGTGCGATCAGGTTGCGATGCGAAGAAATGGCCCTCCGCGAGGGAGCGACGATCCTGATGCAATGCGATGAAAATGGCGGACGCCCGGCGTCCACGCTGCGATGTCGTGAAGCGATGATCTCTTGGAGTTAGCGAGCACTTGGAAGCCCGCAAACGTGCGATGCGAGGCTCTTTGGAGTTAGCGAGCACTTGGCGGCCCGGAAACGTGCGATGAGTCGATCTTTGGTTGCGAGCACTCAGTGGCAGCAGCGCGATGATTTTCCGGGCGCTTTCGGCTGCGGCGGCTCGCAAACGTGCGTTAGCGACGATTTCAGCACTCTCTTCTCTGTAGTAGAACTAGAGGCCCTGGAACTCACAGGAGCCTCACCTGCAGATAGAAATCCTCGCTGGGAGGAATCAGGAGGCTGGTGGTGAAGTCTGATGTGCCTGAGACTTCAACAGGAGACTAGCTCTCTCCTAGCCCTTGGGTGATTGCTTTAGCAAGATTAATAAAAGTTCTCTCAAAGTCCTTTTCCCTCTTCTTCCAAGTCCAATGGTAACCACTGCAGGCCAATCCAAGAAACAGCACACAAGCACAAGGATAGTCACCTCCTGCAGATTCCTTCAGTTAAACGGACACAGGTTCGTCTTGATGTCCAGGAGCAATACAAATTGTAGGGGTTTCAGCACAGATATTTATACCCCAAAAGTCTTTGGGCCTGATTCACAGAACTAACTTACGTCAAAAACGTAAAGTTAGTACTTTTTGGTATTCACAGAATACACTTACTCATTTTGGTATTCACAGAATGAACTTACTCATTTCGGTATTCACAGAAGTTAGTAGTCCTAACTTTAGGACTCCTAAATGCCTTCTGTGAATACCGAAAGTCTTAAAGTTAGGATTTTCTCAGTTTAGGAGTAGTAAAGTTAGGACTCCTAACTTTACTACTCCTAAACTGAGAAAAATCCTAACTTTAAGACTTTCGGTATTCACAGAAGGCATTTAGGAGTCCTAAAGTTAGGACTACTAACTTTACTACTCCTAAACTGAGAAAAATCCTAACTTTAAGATTCTTCGGTATTCACAGAAGGCATTTAGGAGTCCTAAAGTTAGGACTACTAACTTCTGTGAATACCGAAATGAGTAAGTTCATTCTGTGAATACCAAAATGAGTAAGTGTATTCTGTGAATACCAAAAAGTACTAACTTTACGTTTTTGACGTAAGTTAGTTCTGTGAATCAGGCCCTTTGTTCTTAAAGCTACAAGCCACTGAGCCTAGCCAGAACCAGTTCTGCTCAGTCCTGGAGCACTTTGTTTACCAGGCGGCATCCTTCCTTTCAAGAAGAGGGGGTCTGCTATCAGACGCACAGTAGGAGGTGTAGCCATCATTCACTTTGCCAGGCACAGCCCTATTCAAGTCAAGGAGCTACCCCTCCCCATACTCCAAACGCAGATCTCTCTATTCAACCCAGGTCTGGCTCAGCCTGCCCTGTCCCTCCAAAACCAGACAGCCAATACACATAACAGCAGAGCACACTGGAAGGCTTAGGCAAGAAAATACCTACTTTCTAAAAGTGGTATTTTCAAACACAGAATATAAAAATAAACTTTACTAAAATATGTATTTTAATATTCTGAGCTCAGGCATACTAAATTCGTTTTTCTACCATGTTCCTGGGGTCAGTTAGGACTATAGGATGTAATAGCCACACTGCCCATCCTGGCCTATGGGGAACAGGTAGCCTTACAGTAGTGAAAAACGAAATTGGGTGTAATTCACTACCAGGACATGCTATACACACCAAGGCATGTCCTACCTTACACATACAAAGCACCCTGCCATAGGGGTGACTTACATGATGCCAAGGGAAGGTTCAGGGGCTGGGAAGTGGGTGCACTTCACAGCCAAGATGGCAGTTCTGGACTGCACACAGACTCTGCAGTGGCAGGTCTGAGACACACTTTACAAGCTGCTTCTGTGGGTGGCGCAAACCAGCGCTGCAGGCCCACCAGCAGCATTCGGTTTACCAGCCCTGGGCACACACAGGCCACGCTACTAGGGACTAACAGGTAAACCAAAGAAGCCAATCATGGATATACCAATTCACATGTCATATTTACACAGGGAGCATTCGCGCTGTGGCACCGAAGGGCAGTGGCACAGCACCCAGAGCATCTAACACCAGCAAAAACAGAGGAGAAAACAGCGAAAAATGGAAGGGAGACCCACGCCAATGGTGCCAGGTCTAACACGCGTCCCCTCCAGCTGAAATGTGGGGAGAACTACCCATCCCCTTGGAAGTTCTCATCACTAAGGCGGAAAAATCTGGACAGACCATCAGCATTGGCGTGTTCTGTACCAGGGCGGTGTTCCACCGTGAAGTCCATACCCTGTAGGGAAATGGACCACCTCAACAACTTGGGATTCTCACCCCTCATCTGCATCAACCATCTGAGGGGCCTGTGGTCTGTCTGAACCCGGAAGTGAGTCTCAAACAGGTATGGTCTCAGCTTCTTCAGTGCCCAGACCACAGCAAATGCCTCACGCTCAATTGCACTCCACCTCTGTTCCCGGGGAAGTAACCTCCTACTGATGAAGGCTACAGGTTGGTCTAGTCTCTCCTCATTTATCTGTGACAGGACGGCCCCTACCCCATGCTCTGAAGCGTCTGTCTGGACAACAAATTCCTTAGCAAAATTGGGCGCCTGGAGTACGGGTGCTGTACACATGGCAGTCTTGAGGGCATCAAAAGCTTTCTGACAGGTGTCAGTCCAGTTCACGATCTTTGGCTGCTTTTTGGAAGTCAGCTCAGTCAAGGGTGCAACAATGTTGCCATACCCCTTGACCAACCTCCTGTAGTAACCCGTGAGTCCTAAGAAGGCCCTCACCTGGGTCTGGGTCCTTGGGTGCTCCCAAGCCAGGATGGTTTCAATCTTGGGCTGCAGGGGCGCCACTTGGCCACTCCCAACCTGGTGTCCCAAGTACACCACAGAACCCTGCCCAATCTGGCAGTTACTGGCCTTGATTGTGAGGCCTGCTCTGTGCAGTGCCATCAACACTTCCCAGAGGTGGCGCAAGTGGTCCTCCAAGGAGGAACTAAACACTGCAATGTCATCCAGGTAGGCGGCACTGAAATCCTCCAGCCCAACCAACACCTGGTTGACCAACCTCTGAAAGGTGGCAGGGGCATTCTTCATCCCAAAGGGCATCACACGGAACTGGTAGTGCCCATATGGTGTGGAGAATGCTGACCTCTCCTTTGCCCCATCAGTTAAGGCGATCTGCCAGTACCCAGACGTCAGATCAAACGTTCTGAGGTACCGGGCAGCCCCTAACCGATCTATGAGCTCATCAGCTCTGGGGATGGGGTGCGCGTCGGTCTTCATGACCGAATTGAGACCTCGGTAGTCCACACAGAACCTAAGTTCAGGGGAGGCACCAGGCACTGCAGCTTTTGGTACCAAGACCACGGGGCTGGACCAAGGGCTGCTAGAGGACTCAATCACCCCTAAGGCAAACATTTTGGAGACCTCCTCCTTAATGTAAGCCCTGACCCTGTCAGTCACTCTGTAAGCCTTGTGCTTGACAGGAGGACTGTCCCCGGTGTCTACCTCATGGACGCACCAATCAGTGACACCAGGCACCAGGGAAAACAAATCAGAAAATTGCCCCAACAGTTGGTGACAATCTCTCTGCTGCTCAGGGTTCAGTGTGGTGGAGAGGACCACACCCTCCACTGACCCATCCTTCTCTCCTGCACACAGGAGGTCAGGAAGAGGCTCACTCTCCTCCTCCATCCCAGCATCTGTGGCAAGAAGCATGCCCACTTCAGACCTCTCAAAGTGGGGCTTCAGGCGGTTCACATGCAGGACCTGCAAGGGGTTCCTGGGAGATTGAAAGTCCACCAAGTAGGTAACTGGACTTTTGCACTCCACCACCTCAAATGGGCCGGTCCACTTATCTTGGAGCGCACAAGGCTCCACTGGGGCCAGTACCCAAACCTTCTGACCAGGTTGAAACTCGACCAAAGTGGCATTCTGGTCGTGCCAACGTTTCATTTCCTCCTGGCTGGCTTCCAGATTTGCCTCAGCAATTTTTCTGAAACGCCGAGTGTGGTTCCTGAAGGCCAACATGTAGCTAAATACATCTTGGGGAGGTTTCCTGGGAGATTGCTCCCAGCCTTCCTTGACCAGACTCAGAGGCCCTCTTACCGGATGGCCATAGAGAAGTTCAAAGGGGCTGAACCCTAAGGACTTCTGTGGCACCTCACGGTAGGCAAACAACAGGCATGGCAAGAGGACGTCCCACTTATGCCTCAGGGGCTCTTCTAGGCCCATGATCATGCCCTTCAAGGTCCAGTTGAACCTTTCAACCAGACCATTACCTTGGGGGTGGTAAGGAGTGGTGAACTTATAAGTTACCCCACACTCCTTCCACAGAGACTTCATGTACTGGGAGATGAAGTTGGTCCCCCTGTCAGACACCACCTCTCTGGGGAACCCCACATGGGAGAAAATCCCCATCAGTGCACGTCCCACCACAGGGGCCGTCACTGTCCTGAGCGGGATGGCTTCAGGGTACCGGGTGGCATGGTCCACCAAGACCAGGATGAACCTGTTGCCCATGGCTGTCTTGGGGTCCAGAGGCCCCACAATGTCAATGCCCACTCGCTCGAATGGGGTACTAACAACTGGAAAGGGCTGGAGTGGGGCCTTGATCTTCCCCCCACTCTTCCCACTTGCCTGGCAAGTCTCACATGTTCTGCAATAAGTGTCTGAGCTCTTGCGCATCTGGGGCCAATAAAAGTGGGTGACCAGCCTCTCAAAGGTCTTGGTCTGCCCCAGATGTCCTGCCACTGGAATGTCATGAGCCAACCCCAGTAGGAAGGCTCTGAAGCACTCGGGTACCACCAGCACACGGGCTGACCCCGGCTCAGCAGCCTTAGGCTCGCTATACAGGAGACTGTTCTCCCAGTAAATCAGATGTGAACCAGACATGTCACCTGCTGCCTGGGCTGCAGCCTGACGCCGCATACTCTCAAGAGAAGGGCAAACTCTTTGCTGCTCACAAAATTCCTCCCTGGTGGGTCCCCCTTCCTGCTGCCAATGGGTCAGCTCAGGCAGGTCCCCCAGTTCGGTGATCTGCTCCCCGGTAGGCTCCAGGGCATCCCCCTCAGGGTCTGCTCCCTCCTGGGCCGTGGGAACCAAGGGGGCCGGCTCCCCACGCCCCCTGCCCATCCTCTCTAAGGCAGGGATCTGGGCCATACTCTCAGGCTCCAGGTCCTTCTCAACACCCTCCTTGGCTGCCATGGACCGAGTGGTAGCACACGCCCACTCAGGCAGACCCAACATCTCCAAGTGAGATCTCCTCTCCACCGTAGCCCACGGGGAGTTCTCTAAATCATTGCCCAACAGACAGTCTACAGGCATGGCGGGCCTCACAGCCACCTGAAGAGTTCCTGAGACCCCCCCCACTCAAAGGGAACCTGAGCCACCTCACATTGGCTCTCTGAGTTGTCTGCGGACACTACTGGGTAGAATGCATGGGGGACAACCTGCTCTTTGGACACCAACCGGGAGCTGACAGCAGTTACACTGGCCCCTGTGTCTTTTAGAGCCTCCACCCTATGGCCATTGATGGTCACCCACTGCCTGTACTTTTTAGTGTTATCAGGCAGTGCAGGCTTAGGGACCATCTCAAAGTCTCCTAATGAGACAAGGGTCAACTCTACGGGATCCCACTCACCTTGGGCACCCATCTCCTCCCCTCCCAGGGCTACACTAGCAAGCTGGCGGGGTGGTGCACGAGGTGGTGCACTAGTATCCCTCTGAGGACACTGGGGATCATAGTATCTGTGGCCCACTTGACCACACTTATAACAAGTAAGGGGCCCCCTCTGTACAGGCCTACCTGTCGGGGGCACTGGCTTCTTCTCTTGGGGAGGCTGGGACACCACTGCTTGGTTCCCTTGGAAATTACTTTGGGGCCCTCTTTGGAACTCCCTCGGTTTACCCCTGTCCCCCCCACTTCTCTGCTGGGGACCCTGCCCACCTTTGGCGAAGTCTCCCACTGGACCCTTGCGAACCCGGGTGCTCACCCAGCGGTCCGCCTCCTCAGCAAGCTTCCTAGGGTTAGTCAGCTTGCAATCAATCAGGTGCTGGCGTAGCTCAGGAAAACAGTTACTAGATAAATGCTCCCATGCAATCAAATCATAAAGCTGCTCAAAAGTTTCTACTTTGCTACCTTTTACCCAGCGTTCCATTGCTCTGCAAAAAAAGACACATATTCAACCCACGTGGTACCCTCTAGCTTCTTGCAGGTCCTAAACCTCTGCCTATACATCTCAGGGGTCAAACCATAGCGGGTCATCATAGCTTCCTTCATGTGGCCATAAACCATTCGACTTTCTGGGGGCAGGTCCAACAAGGTATCCCTCCCCTCACTCACAATGCGTCCCCACAACCCCGCTCCCCAATCCTTCTCAGGGACCCGGTGGGACACCATGGCTAATTCATAAGCGGCAAACCATTGCCCAATATCTTCACTTTTGTGGAAATCCTTAATAACCTCCTTGGGTATATACACTCTATTCTCAGTATGCACTACAGGTATGCTGCCACCAGAGGGGGAGATCTCTACATTCTTTGCTTTAATCTCCAACTCCCTCAATATTCTCTCATGCTCAAGTTTCATTTTCATAATATCAAATTCTAACTTCTTGTTCTCTAGGTCCCTGTGACCATCCATTTTAAGCTTAGCCATCTCCATATTATGCCGCCTATCTCTCTCCCTGTCCTCCATCTCTTCTGGGGACAGACCTCTGGCGGACACACTAGTGCCCGGGCTGGAAATTGCTTTATCTCCCACCAGGTCTACTACTTCACCCTGCTGCTCTCCTGCATTCTCTTCCCCCTCCACAGGCTCTCCCATATTCTTAGGGGCATGCCTGGCTTCTAGCCAGGCCTTCAGCGCCTTGTAATACTCCTCCCTTTTAGTGAGACCTGTGATAGGGACTGTGAAGCGTTTGCAAAAATATTTGAGCTGCTTGGCATTGTAGGTTTCTAATTTCTCTTCTTCCCAGGAGAGATCCTCCGAGGCATTGGATCTGGGCTTGCCCATTGTAGCAATAACTGGCAATATTAATCAAAAATAGAATCAAAAAACCTCAAAACGTATGTGGTTGCGTTATGGTCTGCACTCACTATTAGTGTACACTGTAATTACTGTATGCGATCATAAATGCAAGTCCATATCCTCACCGCTGCCACCAATGTTAGAAATGGGGGTCTCTAGTTGGCAATGGCTGGCCACTGTCCAAGTAGGGACCCTTCTTCCTAAGTCAGAGTGAGAGGGCTACACCCTTTGATAACCCCTGCTCAACCCTGTGGTAACGTAGCACGAGCAGCTAGGCTTATCTCAGAGGCAGTGTGTGAAGCATTTATGACCATACACAGTAACACAGTGAGGAACACTACAAAGGGACACCACACAAGTAGTTATAAAAAATAAGTATCTTTATATATAGACTTAACACAAGACCAATAACGATAAAAAGCCACAATACTGTCAAATAGGATTACTCTTGAAATGCTGTAAAAATAGTTCAAAGTGTGCAAAGAGGAGTTCAGTTCAAAGCAGTGGTCTCTGCGACCCTTTTACTTACAAAGTACCTGGATTTCGTAGCAAAACCAACAAATTGTCGCAAAGAAGCTGTAGCGATGATTTTCTGCGCGCGAGGCCGGCGATGCGACAAATCCGTGCCGCGAGGGAGGATGATGCGCCGATCTGCTGATGCGTGCGGAGACGATGCGACAAACTTCTGCACGCTAGGCCGTTGATGCGATGACTCCTTGCCGCGAGGGAGGAGACGATGCGACGATCCTGTTGCGTGTGCGATCAGGTTGCGATGCGAAGAAATGGCGCTCCGCGAGGGAGCGACGATCCTGATGCGATGCGATGAAAATGGCGGACGCCCGGCGTCCGCACTGCGATATCGTGAAGTGATGATCTCTTGGAGTTAGCGAGCACTTGGAAGCCCGCAAACGTACGATGCGAGGCTCTTTGGAGTTAGCGAGCACTTGGCGGCCCGCAAACGTGCGATGAGTCGATCTTTGGTTGCGAGCACTCAGCGGCAGCAGCGCAATGATTTTCCGGGCGCTTTCGGCTGCGGCGGCCCGCAAACGTGCGTTAGCGACGATTTCAGCACTCTCTTCTCTGTAGTAGAACTAGAGGCCCTGGAACTCACAGGAGCCTCACCTGCAGATAGAAATCCTCGCTGGGAGGAATCAGGAGGCTGGTGGTGAAGTCTGATGTGCCTGAGACTTCAACAGGAGGCTAGCTCTCTCCTAGCCCTTGGGTGATTGCTTTAGCAAGATTAATAAAAGTTCTCTCAAAGTCCTTTTCCCTCTTCTTCCAAGTCCAATGGTAACCACTGCAGGCCAATCCAAGAAACAGCACACAAGCACAAGGATAGTCACCTCCTGCAGATTCCTTCAGTTACACGGACAGAGGTTTGTCTTGATGTCCAGGAGCAATACAAATTGTAGGGGTTTCAGCACAGATATTTATACCCCAAAAGTCTTTGTTCTTAAAACTACAAGCCACTGAGCCTAGCCAGAACCAGTTCTGCTCAGTCCTGGAGCACTTTGTTTACCAGGCTGCATCCTTCCTTTCAGGAAGAGGGGGTCTGCTATCAGACGCACAGTAGGAGGTGGAGCCATCATTCACTTTGCCAGGCACAGCCCTATTCAAGTCAAGGAGCTACCCCTCCCCATACTCCAAACGCAGATCTCTCTATTCAACCCAGGTCTGGCTCAGCCTGCCCTGTCCCTCCAAAACCAGACAGCCAATACACATAACAGCAGAGCACACTGGAAGGCTTAGGCAAGAAAATACCTACTTTCTAAAAGTGGTATTTTCAAACACAGAATATAAAAATAAACTTTACTAAAAGATGTATTTTAATATTCTGAGCTCAGGCATACTAAATTCGTTTTTCTACCATGTTCCCGGGGTCAGTTAGGACTATAGGATGTAATAGCCACACTGCCCATCCTGGCCTATGGGGAACAGGTAGCCTTACAGTAGTGAAAAACTAAATTGGGTGTAATTCACTACCAGGACATGCTATACACACCAAGGCATGTCCTACCTTACACATACAAAGCACCCTGCCATAGGGGTGACTTACATGATGCCAAGGAAAGGTTCAGGGGCTGGGAAGTGGTTGCACTTCACAGCCAAGATGGCAGTTCTGGACTGCACACAGTCTCTGCAGTGGCAGGTCTGAGACACACTTTACAAGCTGCTTCTGTGGGTGGCGCAAACCAGCGCTGCAGGCCCACCAGCAGCATTCGGTTTACCAACCCTGGGCACACACAGGCCACGCTACTAGGGACTAACAGGTAAACCAAAGAAGCCAATCATGGATATACCAATTCACATGTCATATTTACACAGGGAGCATTCGCGCTGTGGCACCGAAGGGCAGTGGCACAGCGCCCAGAGCATCTAACACCAGCAAAAACAGAGGAGACAACAGCGAAAAATGGAAGGGAGACCCACACCAATGGTGCCAGGTCTAACAAATACAAAGTACTGTTCAATTTTAGAGATCTTTCTGAAAACATCACCCGGTAGGCCAAATGATGAATAAATAATGGTGATCCATATAGACAAAATCCCATCGTATAGTTTTAATTCCACAAATGGTATGTAGAAGTTTGGTTGAAGAAACAAATGGGGTAATTTTTTAGTTACAAAGGCAGTTTTTACTTTCATTTTAAAGCTACTGTAATTGGATTATGTCCATTCAGTTTCTGATTTGAATTACACAGTGTAGTATTTAGATGTGGTATTAACTCCTTTGTGGAACATAAAAAAACTTTTTAATTTTGAAGAAGACAATAAAGACATTACCCTCAATAGGCTGAATAATGTCTAAAAGACTGATGAACCATGTAGACTTTTTTTATCCACAATTCCTTTCGTTGAAGAAAGAAAAGATAAGAGTTTGGTCATTTGAAAGGCCTTTTTGCTTTGAATTTTAGGTTGATGCCATTACATTCTGCCTATCCAATTTTACTCTTTAAATACACAGCATAGTGTCCAGAGGTTGTATTAATTCCTTTTGTGAAAGATTATAGCTGAAGCAGTAAAAGTTCTTCCCCAAATTTGTATTTGTCCAGCATTGACATTGCCAATACTCCCCACAGAATTTCTTGTTTCATTTTGCGCAAGTGTTTTGAAAACAGGTTGTCTTTTTACGGGTATGAGCTGCAGTAGGCCACGAAATACAATTAAATGCTTTCCTCAAAAGAGCACATCGTAGTTTGTTCTTAAAATCTGCTGCATTCTTAAGTGTATGGAAGCAAGCATTAAGTTGGATACCATGCTGACCTCATCAATGATTAAAAGCTTCAGTTTCTTCAATACTCGTGATACCTCATGGCAAGCTTCACCACATTGTTTCTGGTATTCCAGTTATTGTCATGTTCAACAGGTAGCATTAGTAGGCGATGTAAAATAATACCTTTAATGTTATGTGTAGCTAATCCTGTTGGTGCTGTTACTACACATGACAAATTTGATTCTGTAGTCTTCTGTAGCTAACCAGTGAGAACTTTAATTAGGAAGCCTTTACCAGTGCCAGCTTAACCACTGATGTATAGTAATATTAGTTTGTATGAAGAGCAATCACACTGTTTCCTCTCGTGGAGAAATCCATGCCTTGTTTTATATTTAATTTCCCTGTAAATTTAATATTGTTCATTGTTCAGTTGTTCTACTAAGTGCACTAAAATCCACAGTTTCCTCTACATTGCAGTCTCCACCTCATTCATAACTATAGCTGCTTCATTTTAAATAATTGGTTCTCCAAGAGGATCTTGACTCGCTGGTGCAGAACTTTGGCTGCTTTGTGAAATCTTCTTGGCTATCTCAGCAGTGATGGTTTCTTCTGTTCAATCTCATCTCTCAACATTTCCAGGTAGGTTGGAAAGACTGAGCACTCAATGGTGTCTTTCACAGTGTTGAAAGGGTCTTTTTAACAGTCATAGTGCCCAAGTAATTCTGATTCTGCATGCTATGGCTTGAACAACTGCAAAAGTGGTAAGTAGAAAAAATCTCTTCTCTCTGGGGTTTGGCAACTAAGCTTTCAGTGGTTAATTAGATTCCCTTTTTTGTGTCTGACCAAACAACTGTCACATACAAGTACTCCATATCTTTCTTCTTCTATGTTTTCGGTTATATTACTTCTAGATGTAGTTCTGAAGTACTTCGTAGAGACACATGCTTTGAAGATGAGGACTGCTTGTTGGGTAGTAGGTATCCAGCATGTTAGTTTTCAAAATATCTCTACTTTCTGGATCGAATTCTGCAAGATACTGTATTTTTGGGAAATACTTTAGTACTCTATTTTGACTGCTTGCAAGGCCTAGGCTTACCCACACAATTTATCTTGACTTGGAGAACAAACTAGCCAAGCTCAACTTGTCCGAGCATTCATAGGATCCTATTTCTCTGTGGGAAAGCATTTTCAAGCTGAAGCTGTACAATTGGTATGACTCTTTTCTGCCTCTGACTTTGTTATATATGAGGTCACACAGTGAGCAACAGTGATGGAGTTGTCTGCAATAAATTATAGATCCATATTTGCATTCCACATCCTCATAATCACAGGGTTGTAGTCATTGATATACTTGGAAGCCTCAGTTCTTTTCAAGTTGTGTGTATTTTTGGGTGATTTCCATGTCAGGGAATGTGTGACTGCAGACAAAAAGCTATTGACTCTTCCGTCTGAGATGAAAGGTCGTGGGAATCCAAAACACGATCTTGTTTAAAATTTACCTTTGCACCTGTATTTTCGATGACAGTACTTCCGACATCTGTGAGTTTGAAACCGTAGAACTTGTTGTCTCAAACCCTTCTCACCAAATTCGTTAGGAATGGCACATGTCACATACTGTTGTATGAAAGAAAAGACAGACACATCAGTGTCTGTGCCAAATTTCGGGGCCTCTTTCACCCATAACAGCATGTGAATATGTAGAGCACTTCTAGCTTTGTACTCTTTGGGCCAAAAGAAATCAGTTACTTGCCCAAGAGGAGGATTTGTTTAGGTGCAGATGAAAGCCATCATCGCTTGAAACTTGTGGTGAAAATATCTGCATATTTGCAGAATCCAGCTAGCAAACCTCTCCTGGTGTCTTCAAATGTATGTCTTTTATGCTTGAGTTTGCTTCTCGTAGGAATTCAAGGAGGTCATCCCATGCATACTCAGCACAACTGAGTGTTAGGAACCAAGACGGTGCTCCTAGGTTTTTCAACATGCTTTTGAGCTCACCATGATGACTAAACCAATACTCATTGGTGCCACGTTGGCACGCCATCAAGTTGTATTCCAGGTTCTCATCTTTTCTTTCAACTTTGTTCACAAATTCCCTTGCAGTGATATTTTGCAGATGTCTTGAGAATGTGGTTTACTGCATAAGACAAGCCTGACAAGTCCCTCTTAAATAAAAGGTCAAATAGATGGGGAATACACTGCGGAAATCTAGGATCCTCTGAGTATAGTCCAGGTGATCTGTACTCAGCTGCTGGTATTTGTACAAGCCAGTCATCATTCCTAACACCCATTCTTGTGGGGAAGAGATATGGAAAACATCGAGCTCCTAAACCTTTCTGCCACGCGCTCAAGGAAGCCCCGCTTGCTTCTTTCATTTGAAAGAGCTCAAAAGCATTACCAATATTTTCTTTAGAAGGCAGAGAGTGGATACTGTATTGTTCATAAATTTCCTCTGATTGGAATTTATCCACCTTTTCAATCTGACCTCTTGATGAAGATGTGTCATCCTCCATCCACATCTTTATAATAAATATTATTTTGTACCAGATATAATGTTGCTTTTTTTACTTTACCAACATCTATGAGCTCTCGCCATAGTTCATTACTCTTCTTAGGGACACCATTGACTAGAATAATAAATGCTTCTTCCAAATATTTCTGCACCCCTACAGTTTCAATATTCTGCATGAAAACTAATGACAAGTACACAACTTTACCTTTAAGATCTTTCTGTAACTCTGTCCGACGTAACTTACCTGTCTTTGACAGACTATAGCTTGGAATGGAGGTATAGACTGTATTAGAATTGATTCATAAGCATTTCAATCTTGTAGTTCTTGAAAGATTGGGACTAATTCTAACTTGTGGACTGCTCTCGCTGGCATTTTATTGTCCTCCAACTTATTATAACAATACTTATATATAATTTGTTGTGTGGAACAATCAAAGTGTTCCTCTACAAATAAATATGCTGCAAATTCTCACCACTTATCTTTGTTGTCTTGTTCAGTTTTTGTTGACACAGTGACATAACGGGTTTGACTTTTGTAGTGAGTGCATCGACAACATATACAAACACAGTCTGGTTTCTCTGAAGACACTGTGTTAAACTTTTTAATCTCTTCTTGAAGGTTATCAACACTAATACCTGTCTCCTGTTCCGCTACACCTGCAGATACCAAGTCTTCATTTTCCCTACACTGCTCTTCAGGACCAGAGAAACAAAACTGTACATCATCACAAACCTTTTCTACCTACTCTTTTTTTACCATAATTATATATTTTTATTTACTCCTTATGTACCTCCTGTTATTGCTGTTGTGCTTATTTTGTAAAGTGCTAAATTGTCTTACATGAGTGCTAAGCTGCCATGTTCGTTCACCACCTCGGGTAAAACTATGCACCTACTCTCCCCTCCCTGGCAACTTCCCACCTTAACTACTTCAGTTCTTTACGTCTACACATGCCTTGTATTTCTATTTGCATTTTATATGACTTGGTATTTGCTGCTATTTGGTTACTTATCCCACTGTATACTGTTCACTCTTTTTACCAATACTTTATATTTTATCTATTCTGTATGTAACTCATGTCATGTTCCTATGCTTACTTTGTGAGGCGCTATGATACCTTCGAGTCAAGTACGCACTATATAATTTTTTGTTGTGCTGCTTACTCTGTAAAGTGCTCTGATACCTTCAGGTCAAGTTTGAGGTATATAAAACTCATAAATAAATACCTCAGCCACTGTACCATGCAAAAGAGCTCTATTAATTTCTCCTAAACATAGGTCAGGGGTTTTCACATAGTAAAGCCTCCTAATTAAAGTTCTCATTTTTGAGTGATGTACAGCTAACATTCTGAAATGATGAAAGGTGCTTTGGCATACTTTCTTTGATAGACATGCTAGTGAGTGACCCTGTAAATAAGTATACTTTCTTACTTTGCATAGATCTAATCCTTGCAAAATGTCAATTTTCTGTTTAAGAGTTTTGCCTGGAACGTTACGTAGGAAACCTCTCAATATATCAATAGATTCCTGCCTAACACTGAAAATGCTGCTACAGCCACATTTGCATACAGGGGCCTGTCTACACCTTCCCTGTACTTCCTCAGCTATTACTTCCTCTCCATGTCTAGCTACCATTACCTCTTTTGGACTAGGGGAACAATCCTTCATCTCATAACATTGCCCAGATTCCTCAACTGCATGCATTAATATATTCTATTGGAAGTAGCTTTCTTGATATAAAGAAAGGCTCAGGACTAGGAATATGCCTCCATTCACCACTGAAAACTTTGCCAAAGTTAGTTCTATTGACAAGTCTTTTCTTTTGACTTCTTCTCCTCATTCTCAAAACTATTTTATCCAGTTCTTCATTTTGTTTAGAATCAAACTAAATAGCATCCTCTTGAGAGTAAATGCTTTATCAACTACACCTTCAACATATTCCTTTTGTCTTACAACTTCTCTTCTTCTTATCTATGGCTTCATAGTTGTCATTATATTGTGAATTACTCTACTACAGAACATTCTAACTCTGATTTCCTTAAATTGGGTCTGCCTTCTGGTTAAACTTTGTCCTTTTTTGTAGGATTTTTACTCTTCATGTCATGTACTTTTAGTCTTCTCTTAGATGGTCTTAAACTTTTTTTTTATTTACTTGATTTTGCACTGTTTCCTGTTGTGCACATACAATTTTAAGAAATGTTTTTGTCCCCTTACAGCGAGCTCTTTTCTCTTTCACCACTTTTTACACATTTTGCCCCTTTTGTTTCTCAGTCGTGTTGATATAGTATCCTTGCCTCTGTTGCTTTGTTCTCTGACTATTTGATGGCATTGTAACTGTATGTAGTTAACTATAAATTAGTGTTTGAAAACAAACAAAAAACCGAATTTAACTTATCATTATCTACTATCACATTACTATTATTAAATTCTTACTATTGGCTTTGACATGGCCTCATGTCATCCTGAATTCTGACTCTGCCTTGCTTGAGCTTTTCTGCGCGCACAGACAGGCCCAGAGAGTGTTTGCAAGTTGCTTGGGTTAATCATGTTCAAGGATTGTTTTGTGAGAGATTGTTTAATGTACCCTGGAAGGCTTTCGTAAGCTTTGTCAAGATAAAGGCTGAAACATGTGAGAGTGTAGAGGGAACGTGGGAACTCCTTCTTGCCGTGGAATGCCTGCCTGGAAGCTGGCCAGTTCCAGTAAGTTTCCTTGGTGCAGAGAGGAAGACTCTCGATCCTTCTAGTGTGTTTTGAGACTATAAAGCTGAGGGTTGTTGATAGCCACTTGTGGAATAGCCGTATTGCCACAAGAATCTGGATTTGAGTCCTGATCGCGAGTCCACTGCCTGGCTGTAACGGGCTCCGCCCAGCTTGAGTTGGCAAGGATGTCGAGTGAACGATCGGGTGAGGTGATTTGTTTCTGACTAGTGCCATTGAGATGCTTGGTTCCAGTGGCTGTGGTCCTTTGAGGTGTTTTCTTTGTGATGTGTGTAATGAGTCAGAGTGCACATCCAAAGTAATCATTTGATGTATTTAGTGTATATATATCTTTCTGATCTCTTGCAAGGACCTCCAGTATATTTTCTTGAGTTTTATCTCATATTATTTGCTGCTTGCATTTCACATTATTATCCATGCATTTAACTGTTGCATTTACCAAGTGTGTTATTATTGCTTGCATATAAATATATATCTCTATATACATTTGAATGTAGTTCATTTGACATCTGGGAAAGCCTTTCTGTTAGAGAGCATTGCATAAATAAAACCCCAAGCCTTATTCTAAAAAGAGAGTCTTTGCATTTTGTAAAGTAAACTCCTTTCTAGGTGGTGTTGTGTTTTATGTCTCCTGCTCCAACGTGTTTGAGACACTATGTGGGAGATTCTGTATAATCTGAAAGGCGGAGCAAGACAGTCTGTGAGTGGCTCAATAAGTGTCACAGTGGGCCTGAGAGTTGGTGTGTTAGTGTCTGACAGGGTATAGGAGTGGATGCAGAAGTGTCTGAGTGGGTCTATGAGTGGGTGCATGAGTGTCTGAGTGTGTCTGTGAGTGTGTCAGAATATCAGTGGGTCTATGAGTGAGCACCTGAGTGTCTGTATGGGTCTGTGAGTGAGTGCATGAGAAAATGAGTGGATTTGTGAGTGAGAGCATGAGCGTCTAAGTGGTTGTGTGAGTGAATGCGTCAGTGTCAGAGTAGGTCTGTGAATGAGTGCATGAGTATCTGAGTGGGTGCGTCAATGTCTGAGTGCGTCTGTGAGTGTATGTCTGAGTTTCTGGCTGGGTCAATGAGTGGGTGCATGAGTCATTGAGTGGGTCTGTGAGGGAGTGTGTGAGTGTCTGAGTGGGTCTCTAAGTGGGTGTATGAGTGTCTCAGTGCATCAATTAGTGGGTTCATGAGTGTGTCAGTGCATCTTTGAGTGGGAGCATCAGTCTGTGAGTGGGTGTCTGAGTCTCTAAGTGATGCTGAGGGTGGGTTTATAAACATATATCATTTTTTTATTTTTCACTGATTTTCATGAATTCATCGCAACGTATATTTGTGAATCTGTCGCAACGTTACACAGGGCCATGCTGGTCATCACAGCAAATTCACAAACCAAATCTACCTTTCTGCCAAATTCAGTGTAATTCCGTCCAGTGGTTAGGGCTGTAGTTGTGTTCAAAACTCCTATAGGAATTAACATGGGCGACACACTTTTTTTGACCCCCCCCTTTATCTCGGCCCCCACTTGACGAATCACCTCGAAACTCTGCATGTGCAACAAGAATCACTGGTGCACTTTTTTTTGGCACATCTTGTGAAGATTCGTTAACCGGAGCCAAAGTTATAGACAAGTCAAAAAATGCTTTTCCTATGTAAACATGGCCCTAACTATAACTACCTACTGGTGACCGCCAGTAGGTTTTACATATAGATATATATATGTGTGTGTCTGTTTCTATGTCTATGTCCGTGTGTGTGTGTATTCATGGAAAAAACAAAGGTTACAGGGATGTTATAGTTAGGCTCAGATTTCGCTCGTACAAAACCAGTGAAATTCAGCAGCTATAGTTAGCTGAGCTAACTATAACTTGCAACCCCGCAATGCAATATGACCTCACATATTACATCACTCATGACATGGTCAGTGACATCACCGAATACATCACTGGTGACATCTCAAATGACATCACTCATGACATCATCCAGTGACTGTGAGTGTTTTTAAAATGTTTATGAGTGTAAAATCTATATACCAAGGTGTATTGGTGAATCAGTGGCTGTACGAGTGCCTGTATGGATGATGCAGTGGGTGTGTGACTGCTTGTATAAGTGAGTGATTAGGTGTCAGAGTGAATGTATGGGTGAGTGATTGGTTGTGTGAATATCTGTATCAGTTTGTCAGTTAGTGTGTAAGTGGCTGTATGAGTGTGTGAGTGGGTACGTGAGTGGCTGTATAGGCGAGTGATTGGTTGTCTGAGTACCTGTATGGGTGTCTGACTGTCTTTGTGGGTGGGTGAGAGGGTGTGTGACTGCCTGTATGAATGAGTGAGTGGGTGAGTCAGTGGCAGTATGGGTGGGTGAGTATATGTGAGAGGGGCTGTATTGGTGAGTGAGTGTGTATGGCTGGGTGGTAGAGTAAGTGGTTGTGCCAGTGGTATATGGGTGAGTAACTGGGTGTGTGAAAGGTGGTATAGGTGAGTGATGAGGTATGTGAGTGACTGTATGGGTGAGTGAGTGAATGTGAGAGTGGCTGTATGGATGACTGTGGGCTTATATCCGTGCCAGACCCCGTAATTGAGCAAACATTGCATATCCTACGCCGGACTCGCTGCTAACTTTGCGTATTTTGCACATGACCTCAAACTTTTTAATTAATTTTTAACCTTGTTTCTAATTTGCTCTGTTGTTGAATTTGAAGTGTGTTGGAATTGGATACTGGGGATTTGGAGTGGAGAGGGAGGGGGAATCGAACCCTGATTCTGGGTGGCTTTTGGACCGACACCACCATCTTTTTTCAAGACGGTGCGGTCTAGTTGTTGCACGCTGGACACTTTAAAAATGGACGCTGCGGGAGCGCGCCAGACCCCGTACTTGAGCAAACATTGCATGTCCTACGCCGGACTCGCTGCTAACTTTGCGTATTTTGCACATGACCTGAAACTTTTTAATTAATTTTTAACCTTGTTTCTAATTAGCTCTGTTGTTGAATTTGAAGTGTGTTGGAATTGGATACTGGGAATTTGGAGTGGAGAGGGAGGGGGAATCGGTCTAGTTGTTGCACGCTGGGCACTTTAAAAAGGGATGCTACGCGCGCGCGCAGCGGGCGCGCCGAAGGCAAGCCCGTCTGCGCCCGTCTGCGCCCGTCAGCGTCCTGGAGGCGCCGGAGCCGGAAATGCTGCCGGCCTGTCTCCAGAGCAGCCCAATATGATCGGGTATGGGAGAGATTGCCTTTTAGACATCGGTAAGCGCATGAGTTGCAGACCGCACCTCCATATGCAGGGGAGTAACGCCTCTACTGTGTGTAAATACTGCGAATGGGTAGCTTGCCTCAATCTTGGAGAGCGCGATGTAAAACCTAACATTGGCACACATAGAATTCAGTTGGGTGGTGCAGGTAATTACCTGAAGGCTTTCCTACTGAACACACGCTCTGTAAAAAAACATGAGCTCCAACTCTATGACCTGTTAGCCGATTCCACCCCCGATTTGATGTTTCTAACTGAAACATGGCTAACGGAAGCCTCCAATCCCACCATCGCTAGCGCGATTCCCCCGGGTTATCAGATCCTAAGGAAGGATCATCCCACGGGGAGAGGCGGGGGTGTAGCCTTAATCTTTAGGAGCTCCCTCAGTTGTGTGTCTTTACCGACCATGGAGATAGAGGGGACCGAGAGCTTGGGCTTCTTTCTTAACGTTTCGGCCCATCAGTCCATCGCGGGGGTGGTTATTTACCGCCCTCCTGGACCGGCGGGGAAATTCTTGGAGTCTATTAGCCACGCTATTTCTCCCATAGCTGCCAAATACAGCCATTGTCTGGTTCTTGGCGACTTTAACATCCATATGGATAACTCCTTGGAACCCGAACCCATGAGGTTGCGTGAATCTTTGGATATTCTTAACTTAACCCCGCATATTTGTCTTCCCACCCATGAAAAAGGGCATACTCTGGACCAGATTTTTTCATCGAACCGGATTGAAATAGATGCCCCCCTCGCTTTAACCTGGTCGGACCACTATTTGATAGGTTTTAAAGTATGCAGGGAGCCTGACAGGCCCCAATCACAGGGCAAAACCCGCACCATCAGCAGCTTTAGGCCCTTCCATTTGATCTCGCCAGAGGCAAAACAGTGTGCTCTGCGTCGCATCCCTATTCCCCTCAGTGGCAATTTTGAGAGGGATGTGCATTCCCTAGAGCATTGGCTACAACTCCGGGCCCTGGAACTTGCTCCATCCACCACAAGGGCAGCTAAATCTTCCCGAGTTTCTGCCCCCTGGTTTACGGAAGCACTAAGAAAAAGTAAAAGTGCGTGTAAACACCTTGAAAGAGTGTGGCGGAGGAATTATAGACCCACTGACAAATCTATCTATAAACTGGCGTTGAAAGACCATTATAGGAAAGTCCGCGAGGGAAAGAAATTTTTCTTCTCTATTAAAATTGATCAGGCGGGCAATAAAAGCAGAGAACTTTTTAATATTGTAAAAAGCTTCTCCTCTCCCACGACAATTAGTTGCCCGTTTGTTCCCACGAGCGACTGGACCAGTCGCATGTCCTGTTTTTTCCATGATAAAATTAAAAACATCCAAGACTCTTTTGATGTTCAGCTGCCAGTGCTTGAGGCAGCTATCAGTCCACTCCCTGACGTCTGTTGTAACACCGATTTCTCCCTTATGAAGTTCCCCGCGATTACTTTGGAGCAATCCCTGGCACTTATGAAAACTCTTAAGTCTGGCTCACCATCAGATCCATGTCCAGCAAAAGTACTGTCTTCTATTGCAGAAGTAATTAACCCTGTAGTAAACCTGACTCTGAACACCGCCCTGCGGGAGGGGCATATGCCGCAAACTTGGAAACAAGCCAAAATTCTCCCACTCCTAAAGAAACCTATGGCAGACCCTGAGGTTGCCGGTAACTACAGGCCCATATCCCTCCTGCCTTTCTTCTCCAAGGTCTTGGAAAAATATGTTAATGAAGTCACCACGAATTAGGTGGAGGCCAATCATCTCCTGCACCCGAGCCAGTCGGGTTTCAGAGCCAATTTCAGCACGGAAACGGCCCTGCTAGAAGTTGCTGAAACAATAAAAGCCACGATGGATAGAGGAGGAAATGCGATCTTGGTGCTGTTGGACCTCTCCGCGGCCTTCGATACTGTGCCCCACAACAGACTACTGCAAAGATTTAAGGAGGGCGGTATTGGAGGCACAGTACTGAAATGGTTCACTTCCTTCTTAAATAACCGTTCACAAACAATCTGGTCTCCACCTTTCGCCGCGGAAATTCCTCCCATGAATGTTGGGGTTCCACAGGGCTCAATTTTAAGCCCAACATTGTTCAACTTGTATATGGCCCCTCTGGCACTTCTCGCCGAGAAATACGGTGCCAAAATAGTGTCGTATGCGGACGACACTCAGTTGGTGTTCACGTGCGAGAAGGGTGCTGAGTTCAATGGTAATATGATCAACTCCTGCCTCTCTGAGGTATTCTCCTGGCTCAGACAAAACCAACTGAAGTGTAACTCTGAAAAGTCAGAGATTATCTTCTTTGGCTCGCGTACGTATGAAGCATGGCATACCTGGTGGCCACAGGACATGTCTCCCCCCTCGTCTTCAGTTACCATCGTGAAAAATCTGGGGGTCAAATTAGATGCTGCCCTTTCTATGAAGGCTCAAGTCCAAACGGTGGCGGGGGTTTGTTTTGGGGTGATGAGAATGCTGAGGAACTTTCTCCCCCTGCTCCCAGTCTCTTACAGGAAAACAGTGGTTCAGGCCCTGGTGGTATCAAGAATGGACTATGTTAACTCCCTGTATTTGGGCCTCCCAGAGTACTTACTTGGCCGACTGCAGGTGAACCAGAATGTGGCGGCCAGGGCCATCTTTTTGACAAGACCTAGGACTCACACGACTCACCTTATGTCTTCCCTACATTGGCTTCCGGTGCGGAAAAGAATCCATTTTAAAGCGCTAGTCTTGGTTTTTAAAGCATTTCATAAGATTGGAGCCCCCTACCTTAGGGAAAGATTTCAACCCTATATACTGCAGCGTACCTTGAGGTCCTCTGCTCAGCTTCTGATCTCGACTCCGAAGTTCCTGCTCTCCCGGGTAGGGGGAAGATCCTTTCAAGCAGTGGCCTCTCGGCTATGGAATGGCCTACCTCTCTCGCTTAGACAGGTACCGGACCTCCTTACTTTTAGGAAGAATCTGAAAACATGGCTTGTCCAACATTAGGATCGGTTTCGATTTCTGCTGTAGGGCGATGCTCTGTATGCTGTTTTGTGGTCTTTTTCTCTTAGCGCCGGGACACTCTTGGGAGTAGCCGTGCGCTTTATAAATACCAGATAACATAACATAGCTGAGTGAGTATGTGTTGGTATCTGTATGAGTAAGTGAGTGGGTGTGTGCATATCTGTATGGGTAAGTGGATGGCTGGAAGATTCACTTTATGGGTGAGTGAGTAGGTGTATGAGCAGCTCTATGGGTGACTGACTCAGTGTGTGAGTGGGTGTATGAGTGGATATGTCAGTGACTGTATTGGTGCGTGAGTGGGTGTATGAGTGGCTGTATGGGTGAGTGAGTGGATCAGTGAATCGTGTGAAAGTGTTGGGATGGGTCTGTGAATGGGTTTGTGAATGGTTGCTTGGGAGTGGGTGTATGAAAGGTTCTATGGGGTGTGAGTGGGTACGTCAGTGATTCTATGGATAATGTCACCAACGATGTCATTTGAGATATCATCAGTGATGTCACTGACCATGTCATGAGTGATGTAATATGTGAGGTCATAAGCAATCCATTGCGGGGGCACAAGTTATAGTTCACTTAGCTAACTATAACTGCTGAATTTCACTGGTTTTGTACAAGTGAAACCTGAGCCTAACTATAACGCCCTGTAATCTTTGGTTTTTTTTCAGTGAATTCCTATGGTTTTTTAAGTATAGTCACCTTTGCAGTGTGGTGGAGCCTCCGACCAGCTTTCAGGAATCCGGCTGTGCAGAACTTACTAGAGGTACCAGAAGGGCTTCTTGGCCAGAAGGTCCCTAAGCATCCAAGAGGACTTCATCCTCCAACCAGTAGTGTGCCAGGAGGTGCATTTGCAAAGTGGTGGAGAAAAGGGGCGTGGCCTCTGAAAACCTCTTAGCAACCCCCTGTGTGGGGCGTACTGGTGGTAACAGGAGGGGTTGTTCACCCCCAAGGACCCCCAGCAGCCAAGGGGACTACATCCCCCAATGAGCAGTGCACCAGAAGGCGCGTTTGCAGAGTGGTAGAGAAAGGGGGCATGGCCACTGGCAACCTCTTGGAAATCCTGCTGTGTGGGACATACTGGAGGTAACAAGAGAGGTAGTTAGCCCCCTTTGGACCCTCTGGAGTAAAGTGGACATCATTCCCCAACCAGTAGTGTGCCAGGAGGCGCGTATGCAGAGTGGTGGGAAAAGGGGGCATGGCCTCCGGCAACTTGCTGGTCTTATTCAAAATGTATTTATTTGGGGAGGGGGCTGCGTGGCCTCCTTCCCTGGGCCAATTTCGGGCCTGGGATACCCTTCCCCATTGGGCCCATTTTTTTTTAACCACTTAATCACTTAAAGGGAGGGGGGCCAAGCAGCCCCCCTCCCGAGCTGATTTTGGCCCCGGGGACCCCATTCCCTAGGGCCCAGCCTCAATTGTGAGTGCATTGGTCCCATCCAGGGCACCCACTCTGTTGGGGAGAACGGGGGGAACCTCGAAGCCCCCGGAGTCCCTGCTGACTCCCTGCCTCCTGCAGGAGCCGGCATTGCTTTGACAGAGGGGGAGCTGCTGAACAAGCAGCTCCCTCTCTG
The DNA here is from genome assembly GCA_963921515.1 of Calotriton arnoldi. Lineage (NCBI taxonomy): Eukaryota > Metazoa > Chordata > Amphibia > Caudata > Salamandridae > Calotriton > Calotriton arnoldi. The sequence continues at coordinate 1,738,057 of CAWUFW010003501.1, forward strand.
TCAAAGCAATTGTGCTGTGCTTCTAGCAAGCGAGAGCATTTTTGTGCTCTCGCCTGCTAGAAGTGGAGCACAGTTTGCTATGGCTTGGCGGGAGTGGTAAATCAAACAGCTATATCCAAGGGGTGGGCACTCCAGGACATAGCAGGAGCTGGCCCTGGGGGTTGGCGGTCCCCAGGGCCATCTTTTGCTCCAGGAGGGGAGCTGTGCGGCCCCCCTCCAATCTTTACTGTAGCCCTGGAGAGGTGGTGGTCCACCGGGGTCCGCAACGGACCCCCGTTATATAATTTGAGCTCTGGGAGGTGGCGGTCCCAGGGGCTGCGGGGGGACATATGGGCCCCCACATTTCTATAATACATTGTCCCAGGGTGGCATTGGTCCCCTGGTCTGTGTGGGGGCCACAAGGGGCCCCCGAATTTCTATAAGTTCATTGCCCCGGGGAGGTGGTGATCCCCGGGTCTGCTGGGGGCCACATGGGCCTCCCGTATTTCTATAAGTTCATTGCCCTGGGGAGGTGGTGGTCCCTGGGGCTGCAGGGGGACTGCATGGCCCCTCGCATACTATTACATATGCCCTTGGGACTTGGCCCATCCAGGGGCTTTTTAAACACAAGTGCGGGAGCCCACGGTTGTTTTTAAAAAAAAAATTATACTGTGAATTCATCGTGACATTGCGGTAACATGTTTTTAAAAAAAAATGCTTTTTTGCATGGTAGGGTCTCAGAGGGACCCCCAAGACCATGGCTTGTGGCTCAGGGCATCCCTACCCTGCCCCTTTTTCTTTATTTTCACTTTTTTTTGTGACTCGAGGAAGCCGAGTCCCGAGATGGCTGCCAGCACTCACTGGGTGAAGTGCTGGCAGCCAATCAGAGCTATGCATTTCACTGATGAGCACATCTTTTTTCGTGAATGCTTAGTGACCCCAAATCTCACTAGCTTTTTCTTCTTAAATTTCTCAAAAACTAGTGAACGGATTACGCACCAAAAAACAAAAAACCACAACCTGCGTAACAACATCTACTTTTCTGCTAAATTTGGTGTAATTCCATCCAGCGGTTCGGGCTGTAGGTTTGACTAAGCGTCCTATGGGAAGTAATATGGGAAACACATTTTTTTTAGCCCCCTTTTTCTTAGCCCCCTCTTAACGGATCACCCCGAAACTTGCCATGCACAACAAGACTTACTATTGCACTTTTTTTGACAATTTGGTGAAGATTCCTCAACTGGCACCTAAGATATAGGCAAGTCAAAAACTGCTTTTCCTATGGAAATTAGGTCCTAACTATAACTACTCACTGGCGACCGCCAGTAGGTTTTATATATATATATATATAAATATATATATATATATATATAGATAAAAACAAAGGTTGAAGAACCGTTATAGTTAGGTGTTGAAACAAGGTACAAAATAACATTTAAAAACCATAAACACACTTAAATTCATGAGTTACAGTTTACTGAGCTAGCTATAACGCCCACTTCCACGGTGACCTCACATATTACATCACTCGTGAAAAGTTAAATGATATCATTGATGACATCACTGATGGCATCTCAAATGATATCAGCTCTCTAATCGGCTGACTGCACAGAGAATATTCTGTTGCTGTTACCGTTACCATTATAGGGCTCAGCTCTTAGGTCATTGAGTCCTGAAAAATAGATTGAAAAGACCCAAAAGAGGGAAGGACTAGCGTCGTCTGACCACCTAGCTCAGGTAAGAAGGTCACAAATATTTTAAAAGACTATATAGTTTTAATGTATTACTGACTCTACCACATAATTCGTAGGACCCAGCAAGGTCTCTGAGGTTAGCAACACCTAGCGGCAAACCTGTGATATAGGGCCAAGTGCTATGTTGGCCCTGTGCAGTGGTGGTTGGCTGCCCACAGAGGGTGGGGTGCACGGCCTGAATGGAGGTCAGGCTCTGTGGCCATACCCCTCTGCATAAGGTTAAAGGCCAAGCATTGCTGGGGTTGATTGCTCACAGCAGGTTGCATACAGGGTCTGGAGAAGTCTCTATAGTGCACAGATGACGTCCGGGTACATGACAGTTAGTCATAAACAGCAGGTGAGGTCCATGAAAGAGTTCCATGCGGAATATGATAAAAATATATAGTATGTGTGTATGCATACTTACATTTTTTTAATGCTGTTATAATGTTGGGAAAAAGCAGCACAACTTCTGTGCTATTATCTCTTAAATTAGTAAGCGTTGATCCGTTAACATTGATAACAAAACCATTCCAATTAGCAGCTTTTACGTGCACAGAAACACATTTTAATGTATGTAGGATAATTGCAATTTCAGAAAGGCGTGCTGGTGCAGTCTAGTTCCCTATATGATCAGGTACAGTAGTTCACTGCTTTTATATTTTTGCTGCTTTTTCAAACATGTGTAATATTGCTTTAAATCGAACATATTTGCCACAGAACAAGTGTTAATTGTTTGTTGGCTCTCTAAGATAGGCGAAGCGAAAAAAAAGATGCCTAGGAATGTGCACTGAAAATTGGCAGCTCACTCCGTTGGCGTCTGCCCAACTTTAACTTCATTAATTCATACGGTTGTCATTGTGGGTTCTCGGTTGCTTTTCATACGACTATTCATATTCATTATTTACGTGTTCTTCCTGCAGCAATAAGACCTACTAATCAGAAGCAGGGCGAGAGGCAACTTAACACAGAATAACTCTGCCCACCCATGCAGGTTGCAGACCCACTGTCAGCGGTGGACAGGGTCTCACTCTAAGGAGCAGCAGCCCCACGTCAGGCGCATTTATCAATATTTTACGGATCCTGTAATAATGTGGCTTTAGAAGACTCAAATCTAGTTTCCTATTTAAGTAAGTGGTATAATTCTGGGTCACATATCAACAACATCACTGTACAACTTTAATCATTTCAAATCGCAAGCACGTCTTTTATGGTCAGTGTGAATAACAAATGTACAGACATCGATTCGTAAAGCTTTATGCAGGTGACAACACTCAAGCTGCACTGGACTCATAAGGCTCAAAATGGCTGAAAGTGGTCCGAAGTAGCTTCTTTTCCCTTTCGGTGCTGACGTGGCCTAGCGGTTCGATTTGGACTGCCCCTGTCTGGTGACATTAAGAGAGATTTGCACACGAATAATTCATTGTGCAAAAAGATGATGGAATGGAATGCATTCGGAGCAATGCCAGTGATGATGATTCATTCAAGCATGCTATCTCTGTGTTTTGGTCCTGGTAACAGGAAGTCTGAAATAAAAAGATGGCAGTACATTTTAGACTAATTTGAATTACGTGCTCCATGCATACATGTATTAATGACACTTCACTTCTGACGTGCTGTAAAATGTGGGCATACTATGTGGAGTGGCCAGTGGGTAGCCTGGGCCAGGCTTGGCAACTTATGGGGGGTCACCCACAAAGTTTTAATTTCCTGGTGATATGCAAACATTTTACAGTGAACTTGGCATGCTAACTATCACTAATTTGGATCTGGAGTAAGCTGTGCCTAAAGTGTGGTGAGGTGATAAATACACACAGTATAAACAATATGTGTATAGATTGGAATGGAGGGTCTGAGAACCTATTTTAATATGAGAAAAAAACTGTATTCTGCTAGAAATTAATCATATGCATAAAGTTTGCACTGATTGCAATATACGTTACTATTGCTTGGTAAACTGGTGTAATCCTTCAATGAATGTGTATGATGTGCATTAATGCACACATCGTATAGAATGCATCAAATATACAAAAGGTGATAGGAGGAATACTTGCAGTAAGTTTGACCACTGGCAATCGTTCGGGGTAGCATTCCAAACCATTGTTCTTTTCTTTTGCCCACCATGCCACCTCAAATTAGACCCTGCCGGTTGCCAGACAGCCTTGGTCCTGCTCCAGTAGGAATAGTCCAGCCCGAACTGCCAAGCTAGGCCATCTCTGAACTGGAACACAAGCAACCTAAGACTGGTTTTGACATGATGGTGCCTCTTCATTCGAATGTAGCTTGGTTCCAGTGGAAGAGTGAGCAAGGAGCGCACATCTGGGCATACCTTGTCTACTTAGGGCATTACTTCAGGCTTTAATCTGTTTGAAACTTAAAATATAGAATCTATCAAGGCCCACAGTTTCAAAAAAGATGAATGCTTCTCCTTTAGAACACAATTTGTAAGTATGTCTGTATATATATTAATACCCACTTCTTCCTCTCAGACCCCCACAAAGATATTTAATGGAATTGATGTCCCAGAAAATGTATTGACAGTACTTAATAACGTGGCATTAAAGGTCACTTGCTGTATATCTGGGGCGAATACTAAGGGGTCTATTACAATGGCGGTCGGATGACCACCGCCCGGCCTGCGGAGGTGCCCGCCGGACCGGCGGTGGAGTTCCGCCCGCACCGCAAGCCAGAAAACCGCCGGTCCGATTAGGATGACGGTGGTGACCGCGGCGGTGGGAAATTCCGACCGCCGCTGTTCCGCCGGTTGCCATCCGCACTCCTACCTGGCGGGCGGAAAAGGACCGGGATAATGGTGGCGGTGCAGAGCAGCGTATGTATAGGTATTGGCGTAATTATGGCTACAAATTGAGTATTACCAAGATTTAAGCATTTTCCCTACCCGGGGCTTGTATGGAGAGTCATATTGATAGGTGGATGAGTAAGAGTGGATGAGTAAGAGTTGGAGAGAAACTATTAATCACAGTGAATGAGAATTGTATGTGATCTCTATGTCATTCCTCTAGTTCATTTTAATGAGTTCCTGTCAAAGGTCAAGAAAGACTGCGAAATTGGAGCCAAAATTAGCACTGGAATCAATTTTAAACATGTTCAACCATCTAAAGGTGTGTGTGTGTATTTGCAAGGATTTGGCACTTCCTTTCATGTCTTCCTTCGAGGGCAGGGAAGAAAGATCTCTCAGAAAGAGCTCCTTTTAGTGCGTTTTGATTCTCCATTCGAAGAGAGGGGCGAAAGCCCATGTTTTCGTTGGATGTGCTGAAAACTAACCTATTGCTAGGAGGCCATGGATTTCCCAGTTTCAATGTGTATCAGTCAGCTTTCTCATTCTATTATCTTTGACAATTACTTTCATCCAGCAACAACAAACCCAGCTTTTTGCTCATTAGTGATCAAGCTCCGATTCCCTTTCCCTGTTATGCCTGGTATCACTAAAACAAGAAATTGCAATCTAAAGGTTGTGATCGAAGCTTCTCATTTTTTTATTTCAGGAACAAGAGTAATTCTCTGGATTGGTTGGTGAAAATACAAATTTATAGTGCATGCGATTCTGCAATCCCAATATAAAAACCTGTCTAATTTCTTTGTATTCAGCAACTTGTGACACTCCCAGCCGCTGATTATAAAGACTGGGGGTAGATGTATCAAAATGTCATGCAATGCAACAAGACAACTTGCTGCAGAATGCTGCACTCATAGAAAGAGAAAATAAGGAGGAGAAATGAAGATATTTCTCCTCATTATGTCTCTGTGGGGAAGGCGTACCATTTTGACATAAACCCAGGTTTACTACCCTTGGTAAATCTGGGATTGGATCATAATCCATGGGTGTATGCATGAGAATGCCTATGCTCCCCCATGGAATGACTTCCCAATGTAGAGTAGTGTAAGGCAGCAATGTGCGCTACCTTTCTCTACTCTGGATTTAAAGCCACTCAGAGCCACCAAAGGTGGTTTCGTATGGCTTAGTTGCCTTGCGTTGCCTTGCATGACAAGTGCAACACAAGAGCTTCGTAAATCTGGGCCTTGATGTCAGAACTCAACTGTAACAACTGATTACAGTTGAGTTCTGACATTACAGTGCCTTTTGTCAGATCCAGCAGCCGAGAAGAAAGGCAGGTCTGGTCACAGCACAATTAAAGCAGCTGTTTAAAGAATGAAAATCAAAATGTTGCTTTTCTTTTTTCTGCTCTTTTTTTCTATCTGTACATTGACAAAATGAAAGCAGATATTTGTCGCAACATGTTTATTTTTTGCATTCCTTGTGTAGTTATAGAAAAGTTTGATTCTTTATGCATGTTTCTACTACACCTTTTTCAGAATCCTAACTTGCATTAAACTGCTTCTAATATCTTTTTGCACCAAATATCTAACAGCTTTCATGTCCTCAATTATATAAAGGGAAGAACTGCATGCAGGTATTATGACTATAATGAGAATGGAATGGTTCACCACTTCTGCATCCTGTCTAGGTTAGTCTGTAAAATGTCAGCATTTGCAATGCTCATAGGTGACTCAAAATGTTTTGATTGATATGATGTGATTTTTGTGTTGTGAGGGTCATGTTCCTTTTGAACTAAAATGAATCTGCAATCCTCTAGTGGAGGTGCACTACTTCCTACTGCTCTGAAAAAGCGATCCCCTTTTCTGAACAATGCACAAGGGAGATACTGCTTACTTCTTAGTGGCCAAACATGGAGAGCTGAATTCCTCACCATTGATCTTGACTCTATGCCTTGGTGCCCTGTAGAAATCTCCAAATGGCCTACTGCATTTTCATTCCTTTACTCAACAAAATACTACATGGACAGATGCAGTAAGCTGCAACTAAGGGTTGCAGCTTACTGTGTGCTGGAGCAGACATACCAGAAACAGAGATGATCTCTCTACGTCACCAATCTGTGACCATGATCTTCACTGGCCACAGCAATGAAACACTACAATTGGCAGTCATTTTGAAGTCAGGCCACGCATTGATCTTTCATGCACCTTTGCTTCACCCTCCCTCGTAAATGCACAAAATGTGACTCTGTGCATCCTTGTGGAGACCTAATAGAATTAAAGAACTAATGTATGGGTAGGCAATGATCATACCCTTATGGAACTTTAGCTGTCCTGAATCCCAACAATTTGCATAATGTTCTGCACACACTGCTGATTGTGTACAACTATTTGCCATTGTCTATAGAACCAGTGGTACTCTGCATCCCTAAAAGGCCACTGCTGAACCTCTCTGCTAAACAATTGCAAATTGGGCCAGAATGAATGGACGTGTATATACCTCAGCTCCAGTGTACATGAAACTGTCTTCTCATTCCTTAGGTCCCTGCCCTGAATTCACAGGACACCAGTAGTGGCAACCTTATGTGCTGTAACTCTGAGGTTTCTAAAAATGGTGGAATCATGCAACCCCTCAGGTATATGTGCTCGCCCCATTCTTATGAGGCAGTGTGACACAAAATGTTGCTTGTGAGTGATCTGTCTCCCTGCTTTAGCTCCTGTCCATATACTTTCCACACCCTGTCATGTTGATCTCTCATTATAAATATATATATATATTCAGCCTACATGAGCTGAATTGTATAGACTTAGTATGAGATAATATAGACTTAGAGCGTGCCGTAGTGGGCTCTACCGGCTATTAAAGGCCTTCTCCACTGTTAAAGGCCTGAGCCGAAGGCGAGGACCTTTAACAAAGGAGAGGGCCTTTAATGGCCATAGATCCCTCTATGGAGGGCTCTAAGGCAGTTAGAACATTCCGCCACTAGAGGGCAGAATGGTCTAACAAATATTAGAACATTGGAATGTTGAGCGCTCCGTTGTAGACAATAGAGTGCTCTGTGCTTCTACTGGCTGGTAGAAGCCAGGAGAGCAACATTGCAATGTTATTTTAATTTCACAGCTATTGCTGTGAACAAAGGCCTCTCGGAGCCCGAGGGGATTTAAACCCCCTCATACTCCGAGAGGCCTTTGGTTTTACAAATTAGAACATTCTGCCCTCTAGGAGGAATGCCCTAATAGCCTTAGAGCCCTCTGTAGCGGGCTCTACCAGCCATTAATGACCCGCTCCCTTGTTAAAGGCCTTCGGCTCGGGCCTTTAACGCTGGAGCGGGCCTTTAATGGCCGGTAGAGCCCGCCACGTCGGGCTCTAAGGCTATAAAACAAAGGCCTCACATAGCCCAAGGGGATTGAAATCCCCTCGGGCTCCGTGAGGCCTTTGTTAAACATTGGAATGTTGATGATCCGGGCTTCTACCGGCCATTAGAAGACCCGAGCACTTCATTGTTTTCCATGGAGCTCCCAACATTCCAATGTTCTAATAAGTGATAGCTCATATACCTACTGAGCTATATTTACATCCAGGCTATAGGAGATCAGTGTTTACACCTACGTCTAATAGATATCAGTTGATCCTGCCTTTAGAGAACATCTCTTGTCAGACCCCGAAGCGGGCAGGTAGAAAACATATCTGCAGATATGGCTACCATCATACTAGACTCTGATGAGGGAGCTCACTATTGTAAAAAAATTCTATAGAGACAGTGAAATATAGAGTACCTAAAGTATGCAAGGAGATATATTCATTAGGTTAGACCAGTGATTCCCAATCTGTGCGCCGCGGCACCCCAGTGCGCCGTAAAAACTATCCAGGGGCGCCGCGCACCAAACACACAGTTAGGGCACCAAATTCATTTGTTAATCCCGACGTATCAATAGTTCAAGACAGTATGTGGTATGAACGGTGCAGAATTGCCATTAAATACAAAAATCGATTAACAAATACAAATTTCCTTGCAGAGAAAGTCCGCAATCCAAAGTAGCAGTGCACGCCTGCACACAAACTGGGAAATACTGCCGAGGGGCGCAGTAACTACAGCGGCCGCCGGGGTCGGGCCAAAGTCACTCCTAATGTTTGTAAATAAAGCTCCGGTGGTAGCTGCTGTGCAGAGACCTGGGCTGAACCTGGCAGGCCCGGGCTAAAAGAGCAGGCCGAGACGGAGGAGAAAGAAGCCAGGGTGGAGAGAGGGGCTGCCAGGAGGGGCTTTACAAGGGGAGCAGGGAGGAGGCGCAGACACCACCAGTGGAAGCCTTTACTGAAGTGTTGATTACATGTTGGGAACACAGTGATGGCTGCTATGGTAGAGCTGGAGACTGAATAGTGTGTCTGGCGAATAGACCCTGCCTTTAAAGAAGCCTTCAGTGCACTGCTGCGCACTCTTGACCTATGTGTTTGTGAGGTAAGAATTCTGTGAAGCTTCAAGATTAAATAACATAAGCACAAAGTATTAAGAACAATAAAAACTGGAATAACACACTGACTAAAGTACTTTGTGTGCACAGATTCGAAGAGGACAGACAGGTACGTCCCTTCCCCCTCCACAGAACTTCTTGGGTACACAAAGATGTTGGTTGCAGGCACCTTAACCTCATGTTATTTTAAATTGCAGCCTATTTGCAACATTTAAACATGCAAGAACATATTTACTACCACATGTTCTTGTTGCCAATTGCGTTGCAGCAGTTACATGTAGATCATGCAAATGCCCACTATTTAACAAAAAAGCTGTATTCGTACCAGTACTTTAAACAAGAGTTTTCCCTTTAAAACGAATACGTTCAAACTACTTTTAAAAACTGTACTGCTTACTGTTACATTTGGTAATTGCATGCTCATTCATATGTGGTCCAAAATTGTGCCTGTAGTGTGCTCAACCTACTTGGAGCTGGGGCTCTGCGTTATCACCTGAGCAGTTTCTGCAGCGGATCACTTTCAGTGTGTCTGGTTCACGGCTTTTTCTTCTCTCTGCTGTAGGGGACACAGTGCCCCTGTATTGGTCCTACAAATCCTCTTGTAGTAACACCACAGGGTAGTGAGTGACCTGACCCAGATAACAAAGAAACCTACTGAGAATATGTCCTGGCAGCATCCTGGTAAAGTGAGTAATGCACTGCACTGGACAGTGCCTTTCCATATTGGCTGTTATCGTATCTGAAGCTTTACCACAACACACAGTGAAGTATGCTGCACATAGTAAACTGTAACACATGCTATTTCAGTTTTGGCATTTTGTGTTTTTTAGTGTTGTTTATACCAGGTGTCCCTGTATCTGCAAGTTGAGGGTGAATGGAAGGAGGCATATCTCTACCAGTGAAGTGGTTTGCTTTTCCTTCCTTGCTAGACGAGAGAGAGAGAGAGAGATTGAGATTCAAGGGCCATTCGCCACATTAGCCTAGTTTTGTGATTGCCACCACTCCATTCCATGGTCCCAGAATTTCACACGCTTCATCATGCAACCTGTACAATCACACTATGCAGCCAGAATGCCACATATCCCCATCTATGCATACAATGCAGTTTGTAGCATAAAGCAACTTATGTTAGTGACAGAGCACCACGTGCACAAGCAGGCATACATGCAAAGTCTGGTGTTAAAGCAATAGTTCTTCAAAACTCATTTGTGAGTGAAATGACTACATGGAAGTACTGACCTAAAAGTCTTACCATTACCTGTCACACACATCAAAGCCTACCATTGACACACTTTCCCAGCGTCCATGATTATAATACCTTCATCGGCTTCATCCCAAATATTTTAAGGGAGAAAAATGGAAGTACTCCCGAGGCTGGGCTTTTACCTCTCCCCCATCCCCCCCCAACCGCCCAAAAAAAGTAACATAATGGGGAGCCGTGGCCAACGGACAACAGAACAAGGGAGCCGGGGGTCAAATAAGTTTGGGAACCACTGGGTTAGACAACACAGGCGTTCAATAGTGGCTAGACTCAATGTATTTGAATCTTTATTGCAAAAATAATGATTCTAAGGATAGAATCAGGAGTGGCAATGTATGTTTTATTTAGGGCCCTCATAGCGCTGATAAAGATGTCATGCCATTATTTACTTCTGACTTCCTGCCAACACCTATGGAATCTGAATTCATGCCACCACTGGACTTTTCAAGGAATACATAGAATTGCTGTTTTTTTACCCTGCCAAGAAGGATGCACCACGGCAAATCATTGCTATAACAACTGTGTCCAAAACGCATGCCCAATTTCTTTATAATGATCACAAAATCCATGTGTTTGCAGATTAATGAAACTATCTACAAGATGAAGAAATTCTCTATAAATAGGCCAGGACAACATTTTAATTACTCCCGGGTAATTTCTATAATTTTAGAAATGTTATGTTATGCTTATTACATAATTCCCAAAATTACACCATTATCCCACATCGCATAATTACACCCCCATTCATGGCAAAATTATAGCACAGGAGCATGGTAATAACACAGACAATGAGAATACAAGTGGCTCTTGTTAACAGAAATAGTGTTTTTCACAATATTTATTTTTCATGATATGCATCCTTGCATTAAAAATTGCTGCAAGGGTGTATTTCACTGGAAAATATAGCACTAAGTGATCGATTTATATTTTGCATAATTATGAGCAATTTAAGGAATTTAATGTAATTTTCCCGACACTTTGCATAATTACACAAAAGTAAATGATGCCAATTTCACAGATACCTATCCAGAAGTGGTATACAGTCTGATCTGCTCGAGCCGACTGTGATAATCAACACAATAGATGGCAGAACTTGAGAGAATACGACCTGAATCAGATAGGTCTGGATACTTCAGTGATACACGCATCTCCTGTCCAAGCTCTCAAGCAAGACGCAATGCCATAGCTGCAATAAAGAACCTCCATAAAGACATCCCAGGTGATGGGTTAAGAGAGACAATAAAAAAAATTAAAAAAAGCCAGAGACATTTAGAGATCTCCTTCAATGATATAAATAGACTGGAGAAACACTGGCCAACTGAAAAGCAGGAAGGAAATTGGAATCACCGGGAACAGTTAGGGGCATATTATCAAGCCCCTATTGCCATCGCAACGTCACTTTTTGTGACGTTGTGGTGGCGATAGGGTCAGCGCCCTATTATCAAGGCAGCATTAAGCCACTTAACGTGGCTTAAAGCCACGTTAAGTGGCTTAACGCTGCCTTGATAATAGGGCCCCTTTCTCGCTAAACTTAGCGTGAAAGGGGGCATGCAGTGGGTGTTGCGGTGGGCGTTCCACCGCAACACCCATTGAAGTCGACGCTGCCACCTTATCAAGTTTGGCGATAATAGGTGGCAGCGCAGAACTTAAGACCAGAAAAATCCTGGTCTTAAGGTGGCGAAACGAGGAGAAATGCTTTATTTCTCCTCGTTTTTGCTTTTTCCATGTGTGCTGCCTTCTGCAGCACACATGGAAAAAGCAAAATGCCATGGTTTGTTCATGTACAGGAAGGTGTCCTGTACATGAACAAACCGTTTTTCAAAATGCCATTTTGGAACTTCCATGTGTGCTGCACGAAGCAGCACACATGAAAGTTACAAAATGGCATTTTAGGTTTGTTTATGTGCAGGAAGGAACTCCTTCCTACACATAAACAAACCTCCCTGCTCACAGACACCCTTGCACTCTGGTGCAAGGGTGCCTGCGCTGGCGCTAAGTTGTGTAACTTAGCGCCATCGCAGGGGGAAACGCCAGGCTGCACCATATCCTTGTTAATATGGTGTAGCCTGGCATTTCCGAAGTGGCAGAGAGAGGCGTTAAGCCAAGACGGCTAACGCCTCTCTCCGCCACTTCCTTGGTACTATGCCCCTTAGTTCCTAATAAATTGCCTTGATTGGTGTTAATTGCCTCCTCCACATCACCCCCATTCAGGTGACTGTAGTCCTCCCCAGGCAAAATCAAACACGAATCTGTTGTTGCACGCATGCTATGTGTACGCTGATGCCTGTGACAAGATGGCTACGGGTCTTCAACAGGTTTAGCTCATGATGCCATTCGCGCTTGTGATGCCTGACCTTCTTAAAACTGAATACGTAGCCACCTTCCCTGTTTCCTCCTGCATTGTTTATTGCATTGCCATACACTCTGGTGTTGTACCCTGTCCACACCTAAGTGCCCCGTAGTCAACTCTTCCCCTGACTGGCCTAACAGAGCATGCCTGTTATCGGTCTGCTTCACATCCCCAGTAAAGGCTATGTCTGACTTTACTACCCTTTTAAGCCCCGGGTCTCTCTGCTCGTTTTCAAGTATGCTGATGAAATACTTCATGGGGTTCCCAAGGCACCCGTCTTTTTGACATGACCTGTGTGATGTGGGAGTCACTCATCATCACACCAGGGATCCTCCATCCTACATACCCCAAGATCAAGCAAGGTGGAGCAGCAGGAAGTGCAACTCATATGTTGAAGTTCTTCTCAGTAGGTTCACAAATCAACGTTTAATGTGCCTCAGTGAATTAGTCAATACTGGAATTAGCTTGAATACGGATTGTGGCTCCCTCCAGGTTGCCAGCTGGGTTTTAGGAATCTGAGCTTACAAGTACACTGGGTGTGCCAAACGTCCCCCACCTACCTTACTTAGAGTGTGTCCTTTAAAACTGCCCCCTTTTTTAGTTGTGATGATGAGCCACGACCTTAAGCTGTCAGGGTTGAAATGCTGACAGGCTCTGGGCCCTGTATTATAATCCTTTTTTCTGCTCTGCTTCAGCATAGAAGCGTTCTGTGTGGGGCTTATTTACAAGCCCCTTGCCCCGCCGGTGCGTCACTTTTTGTGATGCACCTGCAGCACATTTTCCTGCCATATGTTAACAAGGACAGGAAAAGCCACCCTGCATGGCTTTTCCTGTCCTTGTAAATACGGCCCCTTTACACGCAGCACTTTGTGTGGAAGGGGCGTTCCATGGGTGTTGCTGTGGGTGTTTCCACGCAACACCCTTGGAGCCTGACACATTTCCAGATTTACGAGAAATCGTAATCCTGGAAATTCGTCAGAATGCTATACCTCCCCAAGGGAGGCATAAGGAAGTGCAACGAGGAGAAATGTATTCATTTCTCCTCGTTTTTCTCCTCTTTCTATGCGTGCTGCATTCTGCAGCACACATAGAACGAGGAAATCACCTTTGGTGATTGTTTATGTACAGGAAGGTGCCCCTTCCTGCACATAAACAATAATTTAAAAAAATGACGTTTTGCAAGTTCTATATGTGCTAATGCAGCACCCATAGAATTTGAAAAATGCAATTTCAGATTGTTTATGTGCAGGAAGGGAACCCTTCCTGCACATCCCTGTGACGTAGGCATCCTTGCAGCATGGCAGCCAATAGTGCACCAGTGCAGGGGAAAGCACAAGGATGCCACATATTATTGTAAATATGTTGCATCCCTGTGCCTCTTTCTGTTTCCATGCAGGACACAGTTAGTCCCAACGGAATTGATTCAAGTAAAACAATTGTACCCAAAGGATGTAGAAAACACACGTTAAAATGAAATTAATTCTCAATTTTTATATTGAATTTCAATAATAAGTCAAATTAGACAATACAATATATTATAGTGGAGTTGCTCCACAGTGAGTAGAATTAGGGTGCTTGGGAGAGTGCTCATGAATGGGTAAGGAGGAGTAAAGAATTGAAGTTCCAATATACATACTGTTTACAAACAATTCAGTAGATCCCTGGCTGTGATTGACTCACATCTTTTTGTCCCACAATTACAAAATATGACGTTTCAACCCCCAGGCGGTGGACAGACCAATTAACCATTAGAGAGGGGTCTTCATCAGGGCAAGAAGGGAGCAACCGCATAAACCACCATTATACCATCAGTGGTGGGACATCAATTTGGGCCATAAAGCTCCTAACGTGATGAAAGCACAGAGGATGCTTCCATGGTCCTGGTAGGATCCAAATTATGGATGTGCCATAGCTTCGTTATGGGTGGAAAATTATTTCCAAATGAACTTAGAATTCTTTGTCAAAATCCGGAATCAATCAGGTGTGGAATCTGTAACTCAAAGCAGGAAATGTCTCCGGGAACATTTTGCATCTGTTTCCAAGCTCTGTTGCCAACAAAACATGCACTAACTCTGAGATATTTCGTGATAATGTTTGCATTCGAGACACCAAAATGAAACTTTCAGATTCCTTCTTCCCTGGCACAGGGCACAAAACGGTAACATGATACGGCCCATGGACTGTGATTTCGATTGTTTTTCACATTTTTGTACTCAGTTATGACATCCAACGTGCCCTCTTCAACAGGTTACTGCACAGGCACATACACACGTACAAACCAATTCATAGCACAAATGCACACATAGACATACATTTATACATGAATTCATGCACTCAAACATTTTTAAAAAAAACAGTACTTACAGACAGGGTTGGGCTGGGACAAAACTAGGCCCGGGCAGCAAAATAAAAGTCACCCTCTTTAATGACCCAAATAGCTAAAAAAAAAGTGGCCCAGGTTTGCAAGTCAGGCCTGATCTGTGGACCAGCCCATCAGGAACTGCCTGAATGCCCTATAGGCCAGTCTGACCCTGCTTACTGGGTGACAGCATGTTCATCAGGTGGTGGGAGGGAAAGCAGAAGGCACCTGAAGGAGCTGGATGCTTCCAGGAGCGAAGGTAAAACAGGGATGATCCTGCCACCTTCTCTCATTAAGTGATCATTGGTCAGAGGAGGACCTTCCCTACCTCCTCAGAGAGTGGAATGGGGCCAGTGAGAGTTGCTGTCCACACCCCACACTGTGACAATGTGTCAGGATAGACACTCAGCCGTGGGCACTTCTAGGCTTAAAATTGAGGTCTGAGGCTTTCAGTAATGCTACCCCTCGTCATGAGGGGGAGGACATCGCAGGGCTGTGTCACACCCAGAGAGCTGTGAAATCTCAGCCCAGCAAAGTTCGGCTCAGGTACCCAGGCATCTGCGCATTTAACGCATGTACAGTACCTGGCTGTCTGACTCGACCATGAAGAATCTGATCTTTGGTCAGCACACAGACGCTCATCATTCTGTGCAACAGGTGGAGGGTCCCTCAACCCTTAATGACAGGCACCGTTGGTCAATTGGTATCTTCTAAGATTCTTGTACACTCATTTTGGGCAGCTAACTGCAAAGTTTTACGCAAAATTAGTGTTTTTGCAACCCCATGTCCAGGATTTGTGAAAGGCAATTACAGCTATTGCCTTTTTTACTTGTTTTATTGCAGAAGATCCTGCTGCATTACTAGTATTAATTACAATCTCTAGGCATAGTATATTGGTATACTTAACATGATGACTACCTTGGAAACTACTGTTGCCTTGTAGTAGAATATTACTCTGTTACATATTGTGAAGTACAGGATAGCCCTTGTAATTGTAGCTATAGTAAAAAAGAGAAAAATTGTAGTGGCACCCAGATTTAACTACACAATTGGGATGCTTCCCATCCAAATACCTAGGACGAGGCTACAAAACATTGTTGCCTGCAAAAAACATTATATCTGGCAAAGCACAATGCTGAGCATGAAAGTCTCAAATCTATATGCAGCCACAATATAATGATGCATGAAATTACTGCACGTTGATACTGTGAGCGTGGAAATCTCATAAACATTTTATAAGTAGCTCCAGTTTTAAACTTACAAAGTGAACCTCCAATTTCCAGGCATCTTCGGGTCGATGATTCTGTGCCACCCTTTTAGAATGGAGCACCACCCAAACACATTTTGATAATAAACATTGTCTTCAACATTTTTGATGTTCGGTCAATAATGAGGGGTTTTATGAAGTTTTGAAAGTGTATTAACTCTTTAAGAGATTAGTCTGTATTTTTTTCTTTTTATTCAGATTAGTCAAATAAATCAATTTACAGAAATATCGAGAAAATCATTAAAGAGTTCTTTTTGGTACAGAGCAAGTTAACATTTTGAAGCAAAAGACTGATAATTAAGAAAAGGTCAAACTCCCTATAAAGAGTAATTCTGGAAACTCAGCCGAGTTCCTTAACAGTTGCAGTTGCAACCATTAAAACAGGTAGAAGGAATGAATCACAGCAGTACCCATGATCACCATAAAAGATAGAAAGTCTCCTCACAAAGCATAAGGGAAACAAAGAAATCACTGTTAGCAGTAACCTATGGCAATTTGGGCTAGCACAACAAACAGCTAAGGGGCACAGCAGGGTAGGGGGGCATAGAATGCACTACCTCTCTTGCTAGGAAGATGTACTATATAGAAAGCACAAAACATGTTAGAAAAACAGGTGGTTATGTCATCTACAGCCAATGAGGAAGGATCCTCCGATGGTCCTTCGTCTTCTCCCACGATTCCCACGGTAAACGTCCATGTCGACATGGAGCTATTGGAATGTGGCTACAGCGTATTACAAAATGATACATCTAGGAAGGTTCTCCTGAGAACCTTTTGCAAGTCTACTCTGTTAGCTGTTCAGTGTCCCATTGTGTAACAATGAGCTGCTCTATGAAATGGAACATTAATATCTGGCATGTCCTGGCTAGGTCATGGAATTTAGACCTACAATGAGCATTTCTTTCATTAATATACTTGTTCATTATAATCATGTGGTAGAGGAAGCAATCTAAAATATAATGAAGTCATATGGTGTGAGGAAGGAAAGAAATACATTTTGCAGCAAACAGCACATTTCACAAAGATGTCAAGTTCTACAGTTCAGTTATAACCTTAAATCATCATTTACAAAGAGGCATTTATTTTCTTTAAGGGATAGGAAAGAATCAAGAAAATATTTAGGCCTAGCAGTGAAAATACGGTAGAAATGGGAGCATTCTGCAGAAATAAGCAGCATTTTCATTTTTTGCACGTTTAATAAAAGCACATTTTTTAACCCCTCTTTTGATATGTATTTTTTATGTTAATGTTAAAGCACAATTCACTATTATTATGAAGTTAACTTTACGAAAAAATGTTCAACTTTCATAATCCGCCGTCTTAAATATTTTATTAATCATCACATATCTACGTTTCTCATGTTAGTCTGTTTCAGAGTGCACTTTCATCGTCATTTGAGTCTCGTTTTTTTTTTTTCAAGCCGCTAAATTTCAATGAGTTTATGTAGTCGTCATTCATAATACCCCTCAAACCAAAATCCTTCTCATATCATTTCTTTTCCAACCTTTCCTTTCTCTTGCGAAATATGTATCTACAGCCCAAGAATAGTGTGTAAAGAAATATTAGACAAAGCCCCACTATTACTATTTGCAGTAGAATAGCTTTCAATATACCCTTTCCTGCAGTTGAAAACCAATTTCCAATTGTGGTAATTCCTTTTCCAAAATGTTCAAACAAACTTGGTGTTTCCAATTCACGTAATTCAGGTTCTAACCCTGAGTTCTTTGTAAAGCCTTCTATTTCTCTAATTTAAGCATTTTGCAGACTCTGTCCTTTTCTGTGAGTAGGATGTCTAACGTAAGTTGATCCTGTAAAACCACCGACAGTATAGCTATTAGTTCTGTATTAATAACAAGCAAAGCTCTGAATGGGCTAGTTGCCATTTTGTAGACAACTGTTAACTTTTTAATCTTCTCATCATTTAAGATGGCGCCTACAGGTAGAACGACAGCTCCAAATATGTCCTACTAGTCTAGTTCCCATTTTTGTATTGCGTTTTTCCCTGTGTGCTGGTGTTAATGTTAGTGCATCTAAACTCTTCACATAATACATCTTTGGAATTAGTATGTCTAAATAGCAGAATACCTCCCAGTTAGCTGACAATTAGAAGTAAGCATTCTGTCCAGAAATATAATAAACTCCTGGAATAGCATTTTTGTCTACCTGTTAAATTTGTCAAGATCCCCCTGTTAATTCGAATGTGTGTTCACAGCTACTAATCCCTACAAGTCTAGTCTTTTTAAGTGTCCGTCTTCTGTACACACAAATGTTCCCTTCGAGTGGGGTGTCAAGACTCAGTTTAGGGTAAACCATCTTCTTTCTAAAATCGTTTTCTTCCTTTTTCCAAGCATTCTCTAAAACATCACCCTTTTTGTCAGTTGTTCATGTCATGTTAGCGTATCTCTCTTCAACAGCCATTATATTAGCCTTCTCTATTGGTCGCATCAAACAGTTTACATTGTCTTTGTAGGCTTTCACACTATCTATTTGTCTATGAGGAAAGAAATAGTACCAGGCTGTGTCCATCTCCTTTGCTTGTTAGTGTAAAATCATGTTCTCTATTGGGACACTGGAAAATATTAGATCATGATTAGAATAGAAATACTCGAAGTTTCCTCGCCTATAAACTAATGCCAATAAGAATCTTCAAGAAATAGCATAAGATAAAGGTATATGGCAATAGGTTTTTTCTTCTGAAACTGATGTAGGTAAGTGTGCGCATACATAACAATCCTTTGCATCCATGGCATTAGTGTATTCTTGTACTAACCTAGAATAAACATTAATAGAATAATCAACAGTCAAGGTTCTAGCCAGACAATCCTTAACCCTACTTCATGTATTTCTAAAATGTTGTCCCTAGTCTTCTGTAACTTTCAACTTGTGCCTAGGTTGATCTTCTGTAAAACAAAGAACTAAAAGAACAAACATATAATAAGCATGGTTCAAAATTCTTTCTTCAATTCCAGTTGGTTTCAAGTGTTCTTTTTTTCAGATCTTCTCCATCAATCTCGCCTTCTCTTTTTCAGGGAGGTTCAAATAGTTCAGGGTTCACATTGCACAAATCTTCCAATGTGATATTCAAAGCAGTGTTAACAAAGTATGACCATTCAGGTGCTGAATATCTGCGACAGGGCACTCATGCTATTTTTGATCTTCTTAGGCTGTGCTGATTTGGATCTAGGCTACCTTCATCCCTACACTCAGCCTCTTCGGGCATTATTTCTGGAATTCAAGCTATTGAAGAACTTCTCCTCAGATTTTTGTTTTCACAGCTTTGTGGCCATTCTGCTTGGTGATTGATTCTCCTCATTCCTGTGCTGGTTCCTTCGCCTGGGTCTTCTTATCTTAGTACCACAAAGCGGCACTTTCTCTCTGTGTCTCGATCTCCACTTCTCCTCTGTTTGAGCTCTCAATGCCACTTTGAGATATTTCAGGTACTTGCACTTGACATTCTGTCAACTGATCGTCACCCCTTCTTTCTTCCAGTGGCAGAACTGACAATGGTGCTGTTGGCCTGAGTGGTCTCTCGATTGTCAGTCCAACCACCAAAGCTCTTTGTTCGGGATAGTAGACCAAAGGCACTTCTTCTGGATTGCTCACTCTCTTGGTATGCGAGGTGTGAATCCAACTCAGGACTCCAGCACACTTAACAGCAGTATGTGTAGTGAGGATCACCTGAAAGGGGACTTTCCTTCTGGGTCCAAGGCAATTCTTCCGAACGTTCTTCTTGATCTCAACGTAATCACCAGGATTGAGGTTGTGGCACTGTTCTTGATTCGGGTCTTGAGTGGCAGCTGAGACCTGATGAAAGACAGAATGAACCACATCAGCCAATCCTCTGCAATAATCTAATATAATCTCATCAGTGATATTTAAAAATGCATTGACAGGAACGGCAGGCAATCTCATGGCTCAGCCCATCAGTATTTCATGGGGGGATAACCCCATCTTCCTGTCAGATGTGCTCTGGATACTCGTCAGCACCAATAGTAAAGTATCTGGCCATTTCAGAGAAGTTGATGTACAGACCTTGGCCAATCTTGACATGATGGTACCGTTCATTTGCTCAACAATACCAGAGGCTTCTGGTCTGTAACTGCAATGTAATTTTTGTTCATTCAGTAAGGCTGTGCAGATCATTTTCATCACTTCATTGTTGAAGTGTATTCCTCTATCTGACTTAAGAGAAATCAGCATGCCGAACCTGGGTATTAATTCACGTAATAACAGCTTAGCTACAGCAAGACTGTTGCTTCTTCTAGTTGGGTAGGCTTCCACCCATCTTGAGAAGACGCACACAATCACCAGGGTATATCTCAGCCCGTTATGTACAGGCATCTTGATAAAATCCATCTGCATCCTGTTGAATGGGCCACCTGATCTCCCTTAGTGTGTTAAATTGACATGTGTTCATTTCCCTATGTTTAGATGTTGACAACTTACACACTGATGGCAAATCTCTTCTGCCAACATTCTGAATCTGGGGTTGTACCAACTCTGCTAAAAGCCTCCCCATTGTGTCTCTGCCTAAATGTGTGTATCCATGGTAGTATTGTGTCATTGAAAACAACAAGCTATCTGGTAATACCAGTCTCCCACCTTCTGACATCCAGATGATATTCGCATTTTTCTTGCATCCTGCTTTTACCGAACCATTCTGTTCTGCTTCTGACACATTTTCCTTCACCCATTTCAATTCATCCCACACATTAGTAACTTTCATCAACATTGTAAAAGAACTCTCCTCTTCGGACTTACATGTGAAATTTCCATTAAAAGAACAGGCTATCAGTGCACAGTACCTAGCTACTGAGTTAGCATATTGGTTGCCCATGGCAACGTATCTGCTTCCTCCTTGATGTGCTAAGCACTTTACTACAGCAATTTCTCCTAGTAATTGCAGAGCATCCAACAGGTCCTTGAAGTAGTTCCATTTTTGAGAGGGGTACCTGAAGATATAAGAAAGTCCATCTGTGACCACAATTGTCTGAAATCATGGACAACACCAAACCCACACTGGCTGTCAGTGAATATGGTGACTCTCATTTGAGCAGTAAAACTGCAGGTTTTAGTAAGAGCAATCAGTTTAGCAACTCGGGCAGAAAAAACATTTTGAAGCCATGAAGCTTATAACCACATCATTTATGGTGCGCATAGCATATGCTGCTCTAAGTGTGTCATCATTTTCTCTTAAGTATGAGACATCCACAACTAACACATGATCTGCCTCAATCAGAGGTTCGTTCTTAATGTCAGGGCAGGGTTTGGTGCACAATTTCATGACATCTAAACAATCATGTTGACTTTCATCACAATTATTATCATCATTTACAGGTAACAACATTGACAGATACAGCACTGTACAACATTTTAAAACACTATTGCGAGTGTGGGACCATGACAGTTAATGTGTAGCCCATCACTATGTTCTTGCTCTTTTCCAGACTAGTACCTACTGTGGCCACCACTTTAAGGCAACCGGGAAGTCCAGCCACTACAAGTTCAAGCGTGGTGGAGAAATAGGCAATAGGCCTTTGGGATTCTCCATGTAGTTGTGTCAAAAACAAGAGAGCGCACCCATCTCTCTCTCGCTGCAAAACAATGTGAATTCTTTTGTATAAGTTGGCATTCCTAGTGCTGGGATGCAGCACAATTTCTCTTTCAACTCTTTGAATTCTCTTGTACATTCATTGTCCCCAGATCAGACACGCCTCTGTGTGTCAGCCTCAATAGAGACTTGGCCACTAAGGAAAAGTTTGTCCACTGTCTACAGCAGCCAACCATTCCCCCAAATATTCTGATTTCCTTCTGAGTTCAAGGTGGATTCATCTGCAAGATTGCTTCCACTCTCTCTGGTAACACTTTCCTAGCTCATTTCACAATAATGTATCCCAGATATTGAACCTCTTTTTGACAATACGGCAATTACCCTGGAGACACTTTTTGTCTGTTCTCAGCCAGGTGGTTCAAGAGTGCAATGGTGTCATGTTTACACACATCTTGCATCTCAGCCACAAGCAGATCATCTATGTATTGTAAGGGGTGGCCTAATGGGCATCTGTAGGGTTTCTAGATTTCTTTTCAGGATTTGATTAAAACTGGATGTACTCTCTGTATAGCCTTGTGGGACACAACACTGTGTTAATATTTTCTGCTGGAATACAAAGGAAAGGAGAAATTGGCTTTCTTCATGCAATGGCACTGAGAAGAAAGCCTGGTACAAGTAGATGACTATAAACCATTCTGCAGTATAGGGGATTTGAAACAATATGGTAGCTGGATTTGGTATCACAGGACAGCAGGGCACTACTATTTCATTTACTTTTCTCAAATCCTGAACTATCCTGTATTTACCGTTGGGTTTCTGCAAACCCATACTTGGAGATTTGCATGGACTTCCAATTAGTTCCTTCACGATTCCTTTTTGTAACATGTCTTCTATCACTGGTTGTATTCCTGCAATTTTCTCCGGGGTCAAATGATATGGAGGGGTTCTGGGATATGCAGCATTTGGTTTCAGCGTGATTCGGACTGGTTCTTCACCTTTAGTAAGTCTGATGTCTTTCCCTTTAAAATCCCAAACTTCTGCATTCACTGTTTCTTTCAAGTCTTCAGGTAATTCATCAATAGTTAGCAAAGAGAATATTCCTGTCTCAGCCTGTTGTTCGATTAATTTGAAATCAACATCCTCATCACGTATCTGGAATGCCACACCACCCATTGTATAATAGATAGTGCAATTTAATTTGCACAACAAATCCCTTCCCAACAGGTTGATAGGACTTGAACCACAAACCACAAATTGGTGCTTTCTTTAAATGAGACTATTTTTACTTGAACCTTTTCAGAAACTGGATTTTGGATTTGTTTATTAGTTACTCCTACAACTTGGATAGTTTTCCCCGAGAGAGGTAAGTCTGGGACTTCCATTGTTCTAACTGTGGATCTGGTAGCACCGGTATCAATTTGAAAAAATATGGCATGGCCATAGACTTCTGCATCTACTTATTGGTCACTCTGGTCTACCTCTAAGACTGCGCCATTTACGCAATTTTCTTCCCCTCTCTGGCACCATCATTGAGAATTCTCTGAACTGAAACTATCAGTTTTAAATAACGTGTATTTTTGTAATGCATTCTGAAATTGTAGCATGGCATTCTGAAATGTGTTGGTATTCATTTTTGGCATTTGATTGAGATTAAATCTAGAATTCCCCATTTCTGCGGGTGCAACAGACATTATTGGAGCCTGTCCCTGCACTGGCATCTGCATTTTCTGTGTGGGCACATTTTGAGTTTGCATACCTTGCTGCATTTGTAAATGTCCTCCAGCATTGTCAGGATTATATCAACATTCCCTCTTCCAATGTCCAACTCTATGACAGATGTGACAAGCTGCAATCTTTTTCATTGCAGCAATATCTGATCCAGATCCTGTACCTACAGGAACACCTCCACCTCTTCCCTGTGACATATTCATTCCTCCTTGACTTCCCTGAAAACCAGACTGTGGCACAGTAACTCCCTGCATGCTTCCTTGATTCCCTACAAAAGAACGGTTCTGAAAACCTTTCTGAGCCAGCTTCATTTGTGCTAACATGAATTTTTCTTATATCCTTTTCTGCATTATGTCTAACTCATCACTACAGTATTTTGCATACCTCAGGATTTTGTTGAGTTACTTATTTGCCACTAGATCACGCTTTGGGTTATGTGTGTGGGAAAGTATGATGTGATTCTTATGGTTACCCCCACTTTTTGCTAAACGTGATACTGTTTTTGACAAGTCTGACTGAGATCCTGCTAATCAGGACCCCAGTCTTTCTGTTTTTCCCTTAAACTGTTATGCTATGTACTTTGGTACACTCCAGATTGGATACTGGGGTACCCTTGTCAGTCCCTAGTATATGGTACCCATGTACCCAGGTCATAGGTACCCCAGAGGCCTCCCATGGGCTGAAGCATGTATTATGCCACCCATGAGAGGCCATGCAAAATGGAACATACAAGCCTGCCATTTCAGCCTGTGTAAGTTGGTGCATGCACCACTTACTTAAGATATAGGTTTACTATATCTAAGGGTCACTGCACCTAAAACCTATAAGTCACCCCTCTAGCAGGCCTTACAATCCTGAGGGCAGGGTGCTTGGTTCTAAGTGAGAGGGTGCCACTGCATGAGCAGAACACCCCTGCAGCCTACGGAGTCCATTCTCTCCGGGTTGCCAGTGAGGCAGCCATTTACGACATATAGAGTGGCATTATGCGACCGCGTGATGACCAACTCTAAAACGGCTGAAACTAAACCTATTGTGTTTGGTGTCAAACATGTTGAAACATACCCCCACACCAGTAACCGGTGTGGGAGGTATGATTCCACCCCTCAGAAGCGAGCTTCGTTGGGTCCCTGGTGTTCCCAGTACCAGCCTTCTAGCCCCGGGCAGCACAAAATGGTTGCTGCCGACCAGAGACACATTTCTGCCCTCCTGCTATTGAGCCAAGCTTGAGAAGGGGAAGGGAGAACAATAGGCATCCTGTCACAGGGAGGTGTGACAACCTCCCAGACAGGATTTAGTGTATTAGGGCTGGGTGGGTGGTCTTGCCAGTGATCGAAAGTCTGCATGATGGGTACATTTGGTGTCCCTGTGCATAGTCCAGGTCAAACCAGTCCTGGGAGCCGTTGGCTCCTCCTCTGGCATGAAACTGGACAAAGGACATGGGAGTAACCTCTCCACTGTCCAGACCCTCCCCTGGGAGGGTCCCCTGAATCTGTCCAACCCTCTCCCATGGGTACAAAAGGGCTTACCTGGCTGTAGGACCCTAGATTGGACGTGGACAAGATTCTGAACAAGAAACCACTGAACTTCGACCGTCTGGACACTTTGGACTTCGCTGGACTTTGTTTGGGCCCAACTTCATCTCCCTCTCAGTCTGAAGCATTGTCTGTGCCCGTGCACCATACAGGATCCATGCAGGACCTGTGGAGCATCAAGGACAACCAAAGATATCCCCCTTGGAGTGAAGGAGTCACTCCCCTGCATTTGCAGGCACCACAACACTGCTGTCCGGTCTGCTGACCCTGAGCTCCTATGGACTCCAAAGGCTTCAGCAACACAGGAGGTGGGTTTCTATGTCCCTTTAGGTCTGTGCTGCCCTCTCACCAAGTTTGAGGTCAGAATCCCTCGTGGGGGCTGCAATACCCGAACACCTGTGCACCGCATACATTTGCAGATGCATATGCTTGTTGGCATTTCCCGAACAAGTGCATTGGGCTCCGAGTAGCCCCAACCTCTGGCACTATTTCCTACCAATAACTCTAGCCTCCTCATACCGAGTGCTCTGTGGGCTGCTGTTTGATGAAATCACTTGAGGTCCCCTCAAGACTCCTGTGCCTCCGGCCTGTGGGTCCACTTGAAGGTCAAATTTGCTTTTCCTGTGTTCCCCTGGTTGGTCCAGGCCTGCCCTGACTCCCCTTGCTGTGGGAGTCTCCTGGACCTTGCTGGTCCGAACCGTATCGATCCTTGACCTTCTGTGTGGGTTGCCGTTGCCAAGGCTTGTTGGTGATCCCGCCGGACACTGACCCCTCAGCACTCGACATCCTTCATGGGACAGCCCGTATCTGGCTCCTGGTAATCCTCAACATCTCCTGGTCCCCATAGCTGTAGAGTCAAGAACCCCATCAGCGCACCTGAAGCACACGACATCGGTGGGCATTCGTCTACCGAGCCTCTGGTCACTCCTGAGTGACCCAGACTCTGGCCCCTCTGCCTTCAGGTACTCTTCGACAAGAATCCACCTTTGGATTCCATCGGACACTTTTCTTCCTTCCAGCAGTGGCTCTTCTTCGAAGTCCCCCATTGGGTTCGACAGCGGTTTCCGACACCACTTCAGACCTATGCGCCCAGCTTCCCTGGGATAGGTAACTTGGGTACCTCGGTATCCATGGGTGGGATGGCTCTCCAACCTCCTATCTTCGATGCGGTTTCTTCGAAGTCCACTGGGAAGGGTCCTTAAACTCTAAAACTTCAACTGCGACTTTCCCATGGAATTGTACGGAGCACGTGGTTGTGTTCCCACACTGAACCCATCCTCCGTGGGGCCCTACTTACTCACCTTGGGTGGTTCCTTGGGGTCCCAGCGATTCTACATCCTCTCGACACTGTCTTGACTCGAGTCATGGTTCTCATACCACTATTTTAGTATATGGTTTGGTCCCCCCCAGGGCCCACTGTGTATTAGTACTATTTACTGTCATTTCTGTGCTTAAGTATTGTGTGCTTTGTGATTATCTCTGTGTAGGACATACTGTGTCGTACTAGATAGTGTTATATTAATAAATACATATTCTTATAACTACTGTGTGGTTCTCCTTTCATTTAACCAATACTATAAGATTGCATTCTGGTAAAACAAGCTGCTTAACATTCCTTCAAGGCTAAGCCTGAAGGCTGCTCTCCACAGCTACCACTTGGAAACCTTTCTAAGGTTATCTTTGAGCTCTTAAATCACCATAAGGGTTGTTTGGACTGGTGCAAGGTGCTCACTTTAATTAGTGGACAGCATATACCAGGCCAACTTCTCACAATGTGTGAACGGATCTCTGAATGAATGAATAAATAAATCTCTGAATCTCTGGCTTCAGCCCTAAAGAAAACTGGGATACGAAAATCCCCATATCCTTCTCTTCAGGATATTCATGTCCTCTGTACTGCTGAAATACCTGCAACAATCTCTCATTATACTCATGTACAGTCTCCTGTGGCTACTGTGTGATTCTTTTAATTTTAAGCCAATCCATATCATTCAGAGGTACTCTGCCTTTCAAAAAGGTAAGAACTGCCTCTAACTTCTCCATCACCATAGGAGACGGTGCATTTGTCCCAGCCACTCTTGCTGGTTCCTCTCTAGGCCTCTGCACTGCAGTCTTACATTCAGCCTATAAATCAGCAAGCACTACAATGTCAAAAAACGTATTAAAATCAGTCCACAACACCTTTGAAATCTTTATGAACCTTTCCACTTCTGCATACCACTGCACCGGCTTGTCTCTCAATTTGGGAAAATTGTTTGTGAATGCTGCAAGAACACCACAACTGCAAGAATCATGTACATACATTCTTCCTGCGATTTCTCTAAGTGGTTAAACTGTCTCTTCTCCCTCACTTCCTTCATCTTGCTTTCCTGTAATAGCTACTTCCTTCTTTTTCTTCAGCCCTGGATCCTAATATTCTTGAATGCTGGGTCATCCAATTGAACCCTACAGCTTCTGTGTAGGTGTACATTTTTTGTAAGATCGTCCTGATATTTCTGACCTAGTTCAGTTAATTTGTCATGGGCTAAGGCTACCCTTCTTGTAACCTCTTTGCACAGGTACATTCATTCTTTCCTTTGGTACTGTTCTATGTGCTCAAATTCCAAACATCCCCATATTATTTCCTCCAGTTCAACCTTCAATTATGAGACATATAAGGGCTTCTGTTATTCAATCTCTAATGTCTCAGGCGTCCCTGCACTCTCTGCCTTACTAGGGTCTGCTGTTCCATCAAACCAGGCTGGTATATATTCCTCCTCAATTGCAACTATTTCTTCTGGTGAGATTGGGGCTGTGAGTACTAACATCCCTCCATCAATTAGTGCTTGCACTGTTAGTGGTGGCTTCCAGGCAACTATCTGTGAGTTCTGGGAAGTCGAGACAAATCCAGAAGTGGGTAAACCTCTGGTAACTAGTTGAGTCTCAGGTCTTGTCTCTCCAAGGGGAGGAGCACTTGCTACTACCCTAGTTACAGATCGAGTATTAACAACTGGTACTGGTGCTAGACCGGTGTCTGCAGCTGTAGTAGTCACCATTAGAACAGCAACTTGTGGTTGAGCTATTAGTGGTGAGATAAACCGCAATATTTGGAGGGGGTCATTCAATTGGGGTTGCACCTCGCTGTGCAGGAGCAGTTGACACTATCGAATGAGTACTAGTGACTGATTCACTCTGTTCTGTAGTGGTCACATGTGGTGGGGGTCTCGAAGTCATTATTTGTTCCACTATTCCATTTCCTGAATCAGTATCTGACTGATCCCCTTCTTTTCTAAATGAATCTTTGTCCTTTCCTTTCTTAGCAGTCTGTGAGGTAAGAACTGGATATAATCTAGTTCCTTCTATAATAGCTTTTCTCCATCTACACATTTTCACTGCCCAAGTAGTCCTCCTCTGGTATTTTTCCCTCTCTTATTCCCTGGCAACTCTCTCCCAAGCATTGAATGCTTCATATTGAATAGGTCTAGGTGGTGGCTTTATTTCGTACAATTTTCCTTTCAAATGATCAAGAATCCTGGTGTTAAATGTCCCTTTTCTAGGAAAACTCAAGCCACCCTACTTCTAAGTAATCCTACTCTATTCTATACTGGAATAGTAACATCACCTCTCACCAAATTCTTAAAATCTTTCAAACATTTTATAATGACAGGTAAATTTGAAACAACATGATTAAACGGAATGTTTCCTGTTAAACCAATTGAATTCCAGTTATTGTTTTTCACAGTTTCTTGATAACAAATCCAACTCAGTATTCACTTTTAGGGATCCAATCCCATTGAGGCACTGCAACATCAAGAACCAATCACAGTGCAAAACACACCAACTGACCAATTCCGAAGCAAAACACTATGACGCACAACCTCACTCCTCGCAGCAGCTCACCCTGCTTTCCAATTTTCTTCGTACTCGCACATCTATAATTATCGATGTTTAAAACACCTTGTTTGCTCCACTAAAGAAGTAAAGTTTCCCACACATTCAAGAACATTTTCAACAATCGCAAGTGAAATCTTAACCAGCGTGAAATCACCCAAATCAATGCAGTTTCCCCCGTTTGCACAATTAGGTTAAACTAAAACCGATCAAAGTTAATCAGTCACAACAACTCAATAACCCTATGTCTCTTGTGTAGGTGATGGTACCTCACACACCACACCTCAAGATCTTTGCAAACACGTTTTCAATAATTGTGTTACCCCAAGATCTTTCGACTATAATGAGTCTGAAACCTTCAAACACCTTTTCAACCACTTATCGACTATTTCTTCTTACCCACTCATTCTAATCAAACGCTCAGCCTAAAAGAAAAGCACAATCACAACCACAACTCATTTGCCCTATTAATACTCAACGCCTTCAAAACCACAACCGCCTTTGAGTATCGCTCTGCCGGATCTTTAAGTTCTGGACATTGGATTCAGGAATCTGGAATTTCAAATAATACTTCTGGGTAATTTTATAACTCCATTCAGGGTGTTAAACCTATCCTCTGTTACCAGATTTGCAAGCGTGGAAATCTTATAAAAAGTTTATAAGTAGCACCACTTTAAACGTACTAAGCGAACCTCCAATTTCCACACCTCTTCAGGTTGATGAATCTTAGCTACCGTAATAGAATGGAGCACCACCCAAACACATCATTAAAATAAACATCATCTTCAACCTTTTTGATGTTCAGTCAATAATGAGAGGTTTCATGAAGTTTTAAATGTTTACTCTTTAAGAGATGTCTGTATTTTTTTCTTTTATTCAGATTAGTCAAATAAATCCATTTACAGAAATATTGAGAACATATAGTTAGATCAAGCATACAGAGTAACAGTGTGTTCCATAAAGGAATTAGTCCCTGTACTAAACTAAAGGGCCTAACCTACCCTAGCAAGAACCCATAAAGAGCTATTTTTGGGGAAAGAGCAAGTACAGATTTTGGAGCAAAAGACTGATAACTATGAAAAGGATTAACTCCCCATAAAGAATAGTTCTGGAAACTCAGCTGAGTTCCCTACCAGCTGCAGTAGCAACAGTTAAAATAGGTAGAAGAGATGAATCACAGCAGTAGCAGTGATCGGCATAAAAGTTAAAAAGTCTCCTCACAAAGCATAAGGGTAATAAAGAAATCACCATTAGCAGTAGCTTATGGCAATTCGGAATAGCACAACAATAAGGGGCAGGGTAGGGGTGCATAGAATGCCCTAAATCTCTAGCTAGGAACATGTACTATGTAGACAACACAAAATATGTTGCAAAAACAGGTGGTCATGTCATCTATAGCCAATGAGGAAGGATCTTCCGATGGTCCATCGTCTTCTCTCTTGATTGCAACAGTAAACGTCCATGTTGGCATGTAGTTATTTGAATGTGGCTACTGAGTATTACAAAAAGATATATCTAGGAAGGTTCTCGTGGAATTTAAACCTACAAAAAGCATTTCTCTCATTAATATAGTTGTTCATTATAAGCATATAGCAGAGGAAACAGTCTAAAATATAATGAAGTCATATGGTGTGAGGAAGGAAAGAAATACATTTTGCAGCAAACAGCAGATTTCACAAAGATGTCAAGTTCTACAGTTCTGTAATAATGTTAAATCATCATTTACAAAAAGACATTTATTGCCTGCAAGGGATAGGAAAGAATCAAGAAAATATTGAGACCTAGCAGTTACAGAACGAGAGAAATGCTTTCTGCAGAAATAAGCAGCATTTTCACTTTTTGCATGTTTAATAAAAGCACTTTTTCTAAACACTATTTTGATATGCATTTTCTATGTTAACTTTAAAGCACATTTCTATATTATTATTAGGATACATTTACGCAAAAACGTTCAACTTCCACAAACATAGTATAAGACTCACCAGCTCTCACACCAGGGATACCTATTTCCAATGGTCTCTAGCCAACCTGTTTAGCTGGTTACTGAAGAGTCATTCATTTATACCAGGCAGGATTCCGACAAACTCTGTCCATGCTATTCAAGTGAACCTTCACATCTAAATAGCTTATGCAGGAATGCAAATTTATTCACATAGATGCAGCCTTATGAAATAAGGCCAGAATGTTATTAGACATATGACTAATCAACTTGCCACAATTGACCTCAAAGGGAATTCTTAGTATGCAAAGGATGTGGCCTAACCGCTAGGGCCGTCGACCTCAAATCTGGGGATCCGGGTTTGAGTCTCGGCAACGACGCTCAACATCCTGTGATTCTGGGCAAATCACTTAATCTCCCTGTTACTAACAAAAAATGAATGTGTCCTTGTGTAACGTAACTGGTGCTCGTGTAAAGCCCTCTGATACCTTCAGGTCAGGTTCGCACTATATAAAACTCCGAAAAGAAGATTTAAAAGAATTCACACTAAATCTTTCCAGGCCATCCCAGTAACTCTAATATTACTTTAAAATCTGAAGAGCACCCTGGGAATCGTGCCTCACAGCTAGTCAGCCTCTCTGATCCCAGACCGCCTGAAGTTGGGTGCTCATTACAGAGGTACAATCTCCAGTCTATGTAGACAGCTGGTTCCTAAACTAATCTCAAAACAGAGGGAACTGCCAGACACAACTTTTAAAGGACAATAATATACAGAATGAGCGAAACCGGCTGCTTTTATACTGACTAATGC
The DNA here is from genome assembly GCA_963921515.1 of Calotriton arnoldi. NCBI lineage: Eukaryota > Metazoa > Chordata > Amphibia > Caudata > Salamandridae > Calotriton > Calotriton arnoldi. Next base: position 1,769,703 of record CAWUFW010003501.1, read on the forward strand.
CTTCAGCAGGTACAACTTAAGTTCTATTGTATGAGACACTTGATGCTGTTACTGGACATGCTCACCCTTACACTTGGTGGGACTCAGTGCAGGCTCATCTCATTGGAGATGTTAACAATCAAATTGTGACACTGTTAAAGCCCTCTGGACCGCCATCAAACTTATACGGTAGTGGACTGTAAGCAGGTGGCTACAACTGAAAAGCATCTGCCTCACGACAGGTCTGACTTTGACATTAGATCCTGCAACTTAGACCCAATGAATGACTGCCTCATATGGTTAACATGGTGTCACTGAAAGGGTTATCTACAAACCTAATGATCAAGCTTTAATCTATGTTTGCATCTAGACCCCATTTCTTCATGCCCAGCAAAATGTGACTCCTTGCCCCTTATGTATCAGTGCATTTCCACATAGACACAGAGTGGGGAAAACCCTTTGACACATCAGGCCCCACGTGTTGAATGCTAGCAGACACCTAAATGTGTCAAGCATTTGGATCAAAGTCTGTTGAGGAAAAATAAGTCTCAGTCCTCAAAAATGAGTGCCGGTTTGCCCCACCTCCAATCACTGGCTCAAATTAAGCATTGCATATTTCTTTGCCACTTCTTAAATTAATATATGAAGCTTGCCTCCCATTGTTAGACATTGGAATCATCAGAGGACACAAAATTCTGCAAAGATGTAAAGACAGTTTAAATGAAAAGGAGGTGTTCCACAGTTAGGCAAAAGCTTTAGTATTTGTAAGGACCACTGTCATAACTTCAGTGGAGCTTTTTTCTACTGATTTTGACAGCTTCCTGATTGTTGTTGAGGGCACATTTAAAATGTTAATATAATGATTGAGCAAAGCTCGCACCCACTCGGACCCCAACTTTTTCCACACACTTGACATCATCGACAAAGATTCTGTATATGTGCATACTGTTAAAAGACAGCGCTCAGTGGTTGTTTCCTTTTCACCCGACAACTGCACGAATGGATAAAAGACGTGTGACGTGTCAGCAGGTAAATGACCTTTAAGGTACTGCAGTTTATGAATATTTTAACTTAGCTTGTTGCCTCAGATAAAAAATGTGGTTAGCATTCTTTTGCCCTGTCCTTTCTGAATTCTGTAATATAAAACGTTCACTCAAGTTTAAGAAGCAGCAGTGTAAGGAAACTCCTCATATGTTGCTGATTTTCCGAGATAGCGTATTATTTGATCCCCACTCTTAACCTCTCAACTTGGGTGTCACATGGTGCATGACTTTAATGCACAAACCTCTTCACCCTCTGATATTGGTTGAGATTGTTGAAAACGCGATGCATTCAGCTGATCAAGCGGACATATCTAGCTATTGATTTTGCCCCTACTTTTCATTTTATAAGATTTGGAATTAACGATTTGCCTTCCTGTTCTGTTGTGTTATAACACAGTATGTTTCTATTTCATACGGGGACATGCCTGCGTATTGTGGATGATGAATTAATGCCTTCCCTGGTGTAATGATGAAATGCTCTTCCATTACTGGCATTTCTTTGTCCGTCTTGTCCCAAAATTTCTTTCAGGAGGCAGTGAGCACCAGTCCTGATAAAAGTAAGTGATTTGTCAATAGAAGGTGCTGAAACATGTTGGCCCTACTTAACAAAAACTCAAAGAAACATTGACCCACTGCGTTTTTTTCATCTTGCATGAGAATTTCAAGTGTCCAAAGTAAAGTGTTGTAATAGGGCAATGTAATGACACTCTTGTCTCCTACTTCTGTGAAATAAGGAAAGCACTCTTTGCAATGGCCACAGTGGTAGTTCAGTAAAGGTGAGCACTGTCAAAATGTCACACCAGAGCACACTTTATTTAGGGTTTGAGTGGACAGGAGCTAGCCCATAAAACAGGTATAGAGTGAACCTAAATCAGTTGTTGGTCCCACCACTCCTCATCTGATTCTACTCTTTCTCTTAGCATGGAAGCAGAATGTTGGGCAGCTGGTTGACTCTATGATCTGGTTCATCCAGTATTATGAACGTGAGATGTCACAGTCAACATTGGGAAGAGTCACTTTCATACACACATTTTTTCTTACAATTTTTTATTTCAAAGAATTTTATTGACATTTTTAACAGAAGGAACAAAGGGAAGACAGTACGACTTATACATAGTGAAAAGCGGAGAAGTAGTATACATGTATGAGTTTGGTTGGAGGATGCTAAGCAGTAGGAATCGGATATCAAGTCAAGTCAGATCACATCAATTCAGGACAAGTTCAATTATTATAATAAATAAACAGAAGACAAAGAAATTATATATGAACAGCAAATGTGCTCATGAATACTCGTCACATAGCGCTATGTTCCTAAGAACTGGAACAAGTTAACTTACTAACTTTTAAGGCATTTTTTCCTTCCGATCTGAATTGCTAAATGAATGGAGCAAATTGGCTTTGGTCATGATATTGAGAGCCAATGACCATAACTAAAATGATTTTTAATTGATGTCTTTTTATTTGAGGGTAGACTGAGATCTACAGTCCCCGGCTCACCCTCATTATTGTTTAATAGCATACCAGCAGAAATAATGAAAAAAACAGGACATTTCCTTCTACCAAGGCACTCTTCTGTGGCAACCAAGTACTCTTTCTTCGATTATGTGGGTTGATTATTGAGCATGTAGCTGCAGAAACAGATCAGCTTCCAATACAGTAAAGACCAGCTCCTCCTCATTTATTTGGACATGATTGAGGCTACAGTTAAAACTGTAACAAAACACTGATAAACCATCACTTAGTTGAAGGCTTTTTTGGAAGGAGCAGAGATGGGATAAAACTCATCACCATGTCTTTAATAAAATCAGGACTTTCCAACTTTTACTAGAGTTGAGAATCCACACACTATGGTAGAACTTGAAACTTCCTACATGCTTGTTTCAAGATTCTTGACATCCGTGGCACAAGTGTGCATTACCAGTTATCCCATTTAATGTGTAAGGTCTCTAGGACACTCATCTGTTTTAAGAATGCCCTACAGTTTTGCTCCAGCCCAGAAAACTCTTGAAGCCATAGACCCTAGGGCTGACTAAGCCCAAAATAGAAAATGTCTACCGCTATGTGATTCATTAGCCATTTAACTTACTGAGCCATTGTGGATGAAGTAAATAGTCTGTTAGCTCGTCTGAGGAAAATAACTAACTCAGTAGAAGAAGATATTTTTTCTGGTCTGCGGGTCGAATTCATATTCCTTAAGGTGTCTAACTGGAATGACTGGAAACATCCTAGGGTATGTCTTTTTTACTGAAATGCTTTAGGTTTTACTAGGAGTTTACAAAAAGACTGCACAGGAGCAAATTGTATGTTCAACTGTTCAAATCTAGACTCAGTAGTTGAGGGATGCTTTATCATTATCATATGGAAAAAAAGACGCTCAAATGTACATAATCAGGCAATTGCAAGGCATCTCAGAGCGCTCTGAATTTGAAAAGCCATTTGAAATATCCTGATTATGTACCGTCGAGGGAACATTATTCTAAATATAATTATATAGATCATCTGGTAATAGCAGTATAATCAAATATCACATGCCATAATGATAAGCAAACACATGGTCCCTAACTTGACTACAAGCAGCAGCAGCTAGAGAAGAGAACTTGCTAGCTGCAGGACAGTGATCTGGTATTAGGGATTTGTCCTGCTTGGTTGTTTTCCCATTGTTTACATTGATCTGTTAATTTCCCTTTAGCCTTTTGGAAATACATGGCCTGACCTACTAAACTCTTTTGTGGTTTCAAAGCATTCGATTGATAAAATACAGGCTTTTGCAACAGTAAAAGAGCACATTGCAATGCACTAAATGTACTTTAAAAGTTGGAAAAATCTTTCCAATAAGCAGTGTCTTATGTAACTCATTTCAAAACGTACAGAGGCAGATGTGTGGATGTGGTACCTGCTTCCTCATTCCAATTTGCAAAGAAGTGTGTCAGGGTTTACAACTACTGTTGTGGCTGAAAAGTGTGTAGCAGATACTGACACCTGACAAAGTGGAAGCTATACCTTTTGGATAGCTTCCCCCTAATATATGATGGCTGCCAGCCTTGGTGGGAGTAGACATTATTCCACAGGATCACTGCGTGTCCCTCCTGATGTCATGTCCTGCATGCTTGTTTTAAAGCAGCAGTTAATGCAAAAAAGTGTCAGCACTAGGGATGTGTGAACCTCATGCACTTTGTATTTGAATAATTGTGTGAAATTCTGAAAAAACTAAGCAAAATTATGAATAATTATGCAGAATGCAAAAGTGGCATTTGCTGCTCTATTTTAGCATGAAACACGTTCTCTTATCTGTTTTGGATGCAGGAACGCATTTTAAATTACAAAAACAGCGCAAAAAAACACAAGCGCTACAAGCAGCTGCTGTTCGTTTCCTGGCCGTGTGTGTAGTTCTAGCACACAAATGCTACATTTTTTCCCTGAAAGGCCGGTAATTACACGACGTGAAGCAGTGGCATATTTTCACGAATTGTACATATCAAGTGTTACACGAAATTACCGAAATTGAGTGTGATTACACCAGTTTAATGGAACTTTCACCTAGGCAGCAAGCAGAGAATGCAAAAGAGGGGCAGAGGTCTGCTGTCCCTTGCAGGCCTCCTTCCCTGCATTTGCAGCTATTTGTAAAGAGTCACAAAATGCATTCTGCCTCATTCACGTTTACAGGGTAGGAGCATTGCAAATTCCTTCAATTTGACCTTTTGTGATGCAACTCGTTAGTACATCAGTCACTTTGCAGAAGGAAGCCCAGAAAACACAAACTAGTCGGTCTGCAAAAGCAGCGACTGGATTGAGCTCTGGTCTTCATATGTCAGGCCCAAAGTTATTTGTTTCAGTTAGGCAGCTGTTTAATTAAAGTGAGCAAAGAAATTAATTTTGCAAATAAAACACATTGGTGACATTTAGCTTATCCCATATGCTAACATACATGCTAGCTGAATATTATCTGATTCAGTGTTTAGACTGAAAAAACGTCTTCACCTCTGCCCATAGAAACGTTGCAACAGCTTCATTCTGTCCCACGCACCCGCCTAACGAACAAGGAAACCGTTTTCTTTAAAGCTTGATTCGAAATAGTTTCGAAACCAGCTGCTAGAGCGTCCCTTAATCTAGTCAGTGCGATGTTGTGAAATATATTTGTTAGAAGGGCAATTTGAGTTCAGAGTCCATATTTATTGTACCCCTCTAATGGAAAGAGCGAAAAAAACCTCTGTGGTCAGCCTAAATGACTTCCTTGGCTGCTTCTTACAGACATTTCCTTTCAGGTTCTCCCTATAGAGTTCCGTCCATCTCTGGTTAATGCTGGTACGTCGAGGAGGCAGCTCAGCTGTAACCTCTTTCACAACAGCAGGCAGGTCATCCGATAGCTTCGAGGCTGGAGTACGTGGAGGCAACCAGTTCATGCTAATGCGAAGTAAAGCGCAGTGCACCATGGGGCTGAATTCTGTGAGTATCTAGATAACATTTTTAAAGGTCATTTGGTGCAATATTATGTTCAAATGATGCAAAAGAAGAGCTTAAATTAAATGTCCGAGAGTTTTTTCAGAGAAATAGAATTTGTTTAGCGCGCTAAAATGCAGTCAAAGTAAGAAGCACTGTAATATTGCGAATTCTGAGACATACTGAAGGGTTCACAGAGCTGGTTCATTTGCCTTGGGGAAAAAGTGATTTGTTAGCATGATTATTACTCTCGCCTACTTTTCTCCCATGTCCTTTCTCATGAGATGTTTGTATGCTGCTCTTTGTTTAAATGTCCATTTAGTGTTTACCAGCTCTACAAAACACTAAGCCATTATTTTAGCTGAATGGCAGACGTTTAGGGTCAGATTAACTCGGAATGAGTTTTGAGAGAAATCAATAAACAGCTATTGTTTTCTTATTTTATTCTAGCTCTGCATGAATAAGTGTGCAAATAGCAAAGCCTTTCTGTATTGTCTCGCTCAGCACACTGCGTGGGCAAGGCAATGACTGCTACATTCCCAAGGCATGTAGGTAACAATAAATGTATGGAGCAGATTAACCCAAGCGCCTTTGGAATCCATGCACTTCTCACCATCCATTGTAGGGCGTAGACACTGAATGAACAGACGTCCCACAATTCAACCGGATCTTCATGTCAATCTGAGCTTTGACATCTGCGCAACAAGCCAGCTTACTAACATTACAGTTGAACAGCAACTAAAGCAGCTTTTAAGAAATCCCGAATTAAATGTTCCATTCATGGTGCAATTTGACCATTTTTACATTTATATTAATATTTACCTAACTATGCTTTTTTTGTAAAGCACTACACAGCCGTTGGCCTTCTCATGCCCCCATCATTTGACCAGAAACGCAGTTTCCAGCCGAATAGAGAATTAAAAGGGATGCAGGAATACGGACTTCCTGGTAATTCCACCCTAACCTTTGTAGGTTAGGGGCTGGGTGTCAAGCTATTTCTAAAAAAAAAAAAAAAAACGCAACGTCGACCTAACCAAGAAAACGAGCATTATCAAAGCGAATAGGGCTTTTCTTTGACTTTGTCAGTGCTTGTTGCTGATGCTGTGCACTTCGTAAAAAGGAAAAAAAAGGAAAAATACTGAACAGCATTGGCCAATGCGTGGTGATGTATAAGCATGCATGCACTACCACACATGCGCAAGTAAGTGCAATGAAGCTAATGTGGCCCCTGCGTAATGACGTATGTGTGCATACGTCATGCCTCAGTGGTCATTTTGGCTATATTTAATTTACTTTTCCAAGATAGTGAATGCCAATCTTGGAGCAGTAAATTGTAAAAGAGGATAAAATAATACATTAAAAAAAAGGTATTGGTAGAGGTGGGGAGCAAGCATGGAGTATGAAGGTTGGTTAGGGAGCAAGTATATGCTACTGACAGGTGGTGAGCAGGAAGGGTCAGGAAGCAACACAGGAGGGTTATAAAAAAAGGCAAGCTGGATGGAGAGGGGTGGGGTTGGAGAAAGCAAAAAGGACAGCAAGGGGATACCAGGGATGATGAAGGGGAAGTGGTACATGGGAGAGAGGTTGGAAAGTATGAAAACATATACACTCCTTTGGAGTGTTGGCATCAAAAGAAAAAGATAGTTTCGTGATGTAAGCTGTGGAAGGTTACAACTTATCCAATGAAACGGAATGATAAAGAGACTGTGCTCCATGGATGGGACAAACACAGGAAGAGGAAAGGAAGGCATCAAATAAGAAGCAAGCAAAGGAGATTTTCAGGCAAGCCAACCAATGATGATCAATGTGCTGGCCGAAAGCCCGCTGTAAGTATTCTATTGTATATTGTATTGTATTGTAGACAATAGATCTTTGACAACAGACACTTTGAGCTTTCTGTAGGTAATACCTAAAAATGACAAAGAGCTACTACTCTTAATTTTCATTTTTCATACTTCAATCTCCTCTAAAGCAGAATTCACCCCAGAGTACGACTCCAAAGGGACCTGCGACACCCTGAACAGAGGGAATATTCTCCAACTATTAGCTACAATACCAACCTTAAGAGACAACAACACAACAGATCTCCTTTCTATAGAATTTATAATGGCAGACAGGGCCCTGGGTAGGGAATCCACTAAGGCCACCTGGGGTTCAATCCAAATTGCAAACAAAGTTCTGAACGAATGGGAAATCTTCAAATCATTGGGCATACGAACTTCGCCGCATTACAATATTGGACACCCGCTCCCACTACTTGCCACCAAGCGGCAGGGAACAAACAGCAACAGAGAAAAAACACCCTCGGTGCTTAGGGGAGCTCTAGGCCGGTCACCCCATAGGGAGCAGACAGTGGGTACACTAACAAGCCACAATCACCATCACCCCACGTTGCCCGTAAACTCCCAGATTATTAGAACTATTAACACAACCGGACCGTCACAATGACAAACCATCTCACACAAAAACCAGGGAAACCACGACAAAACAACCCTGAGACTATGCTCATGGAACATCAATGGACTGAACAGCAAGGTAGCCGATGCCGAATTCCTTGCATATTTAAAAACCTTTGATATTGTTCTCCTGCAGGAAACGTGGCTAGTGGACCTATACCAACTACAGGGGTACATTTGCTTCCACACTCCAGCACTGAGGAAATCCAAATATGGTCACCTATCAGGGGGCCTAGCCACCTACATTGCCATAACAAAATTTGATAGTGCACAAGAAATTCTATCCTCACTACCATCAGTAAACTCAGTCAAGATCCACCTAAACCTCAACAACTCTAAGGACGAGGCGCTATTGGTCAACACATACATAAACCCGAAACGGAAAAACAAGAGTCAAAAACCTTAATCGAATATCAGCTCTCAATCATAAGTTTGCACAACACTTCCAACCTCATCCTCTCCGGGGATCTAAACCAACAAATCTTAGGTACATCATCAAACAACGACATACAGGTCCAGTCCTTCTATTGGAACATACCAGCCCAAACCAAAAGCAATCATGGCAGACCGACCAAGACAGGTATAGAGCTGCTAGAAGACCTGGAGCACATCAATCTAAGGGCACTAAATGGAAGATTCATTGATGACTCCCCCCCGGACACCTCATTCAATCTCGGAAACTGTAAACACTACCATAGACTACACTCTGGTCTTCCTTTCATTTTTTCAATACGTATCAGGTTTCCGCTTAGGAGATAAAGGGGACAGTGATCATCGGCTCCAGGAAGTTTCAATCCAAGCATTTCCGCATAAACTGATGCTTAATCCTGTCGGCAGGCATGCATGTCACACAATAAACTTAAAAAGAATCAAGTCGTCCCTAGCAAACTCCGGGGAGGTTCTCCTGGCTGCGAAAACACTGCTACGCGATTACAGTAACTCCACCGATATCCCGATTAGTACATGGGAAACTTTTACAGCATCGCTTGCAAGTTCCTTTTCAACCATAGCCAGATACTCCCCTCCAAATGGTTCAACGGTCGCGGGGAGGGCCACGAGCGCACAGCGGACCGATTTGAAATTACTTAAAAAATCTGTAAACAAACTTCTAAGATCATTGAGGCTTTGCCCCGGAGACGAGAACCTAAACCACCTACTCTGCCAAAGGAAAGCCAAAATCAAAAAACTCAAGTGGGACATCAACAGATCCAATGAAATTGCATTTTGGGCAAAACTACTGCGACTCCCAAGCAAACAACAGCGCGCGCTTCTGGTCCACCATTAACAAAAGTCTACAACCGGCACAGGGAGGCTTAACATCATACATCACAGAGAATTCATGGACAACCTTTCAAGAATCTCACTTCAATGATCAAACACCTGGATTACAAGCAATCAAGGATAACCAACTGATTCATTCCACGCAAACCACAAGGAATTTAGAGGAAGAGGAAAAGGGAACTGAGGTATTAATAATTAAGAACCAAATTTCAAAAGGGAGGAGAAAAGGGGCTCCTGGGCCAAATGGGATTCCATCAGCTCTCTTCAAACAAGACCCGGAATATTGGTCACAAATATTGGCCCCCCTCTTTTATACCGTCAGACAGTCTGGGCTCCTACCCGCATCATGGAAGGGCTCCATAATTTCACCGATTTATAAGGCTGGCGACAAAACCTCACCAACAAATTATCGTCTGATTGCACTACTAGACATAGAGGCAAAATACTTCGCCGGCACCTTACTGACAGAGCTCCAGGACTGGGTAAAAGAGAATGAAATAATCCCCCCCACCAAACAGGGTTTTGCAAAGACACCGGAACATCAACTAACATACTAACTATGTCATTGCTTATTGACAAGGCGAAATTATCCAAACAGGCGATTCACTTTTGTTTTATCGACTCTAAGGCAGCCTTCGACAATGTCAACCGAGAAATACTGTGGAGGAAATTGGGGCACTCTGGGGAATTCCTTCATCTCTTTTGAACCTCCTAATACACCTCCACACCAACACATGGATGCAGGTAAAACTAGGGAATGGCACCCATCTCTCGAGGCGTATACCAACTTCCAAAGGACTTAAACAGGGATGTGTGTTTGCACCAACACTGTTCAACCGCTACACAGCAGATATGACATCAGTCCTTGGCACCTGCAACGCGCACGCTCCACGACTTGGTGGCAAAGCCATCTCCAGCATCTCGTATGCGGACGATGTTGTCCTGGTAAGCCACACTCAAGTTGGCTTGCAACGTTTACTCAACAAAATGCACGATTATGCAGTTGAAAATCACCTAGAAGTGAACATCAATAAAACAAAAACCTTGACAATCAACGGCAAACGACGGTCCCACTCCTGGTACTTGGAAAAAAAAACAATTGTGAACACCCATGCATATAAATAAATAGGGGTAATCATCGACGAGGGTGGTCGGTTCACCAATCAACTTGAGGCTATCAGGAGGAAGGGGATGGCAGTAGCGACAACACTAAGGCAGTTAAAAACAAAGCTTACAGGACCTATTATTTCCCCTTTGCTCCGGGCAGCGCAAGCTAAAATTCCACCCTCTATTACATATGGCAGCGAAGCACTGAGGGGTAGGGACGCTAAACTGCTGGACACCACCATGGCCAGAGCTTATAGAGTTATGTTAAACTTCCCATCTTACGTCTCACCTGCACAGATTCGATTGGAGTTTGGCCTAACCAAACAACATTTGCAAGGCAAGGTTCGTATATTAGGTGTTGGCACAAAATCAAGAACTCTCCCCGGAATACACTGTACTATCAGCTCTGGCAAGAACTTTGCAGCACATCCATCTCGCCGGCCAAAAAGTACTTGGAGGATTCACTCGCTACTACCGGGTTAGTCGACCTATGGGAAACCCAAACTACCCATTCGCTCTTTAAGCAAGCAGTAAAAAAGGTAATCAAGAAGATCTCCCTTGGTAAAGCAAAGCTGCCTTTGCCCGTAGGAGCCATGCCTGGATGATACTGAGTGTCTATAAACTACTTGGGCCACAGGCATACTTCAAATTGGGGTACTCAAGGAAGACCAAAGAACAATTCTTAAAATACAGGCTAGGAATCCTGCCAGCTACTCCGCACCTTCCTCCCTGGCAGAGAGAGAAATGTGGAAACACATGCAGACTATGTGGGAATGGTACTGAGGATATGGAACATCTAATATGCTCCTGCACCAAATTAAAGGAGGAAAGGGTAGGACTACTCAAAGCGCATTTTAACGAACGAGGGATTCGAACTCGGAGACAGGCTGTGATTGCATGCTTCGACCCCAAGGACCCGCAGCTAAATGGGAAGCTAGTAAAATTCCTGTTATTAGTAGAATCTAAGCAAGGAAAAGCTGCACCCCGTGCAAATGCAAAAAACACATAAGGAAGTTTTATCTTACGCAACTGGAATCTTTGAGCATAGACATTTGAACCTCTAGAAGAAGCCGAACAAGGGCGCTTTTTACATTAGAGACTTTTTACGTCTTTAGAAACGCATTTCACTTGTCTTAATATATATTAATTTTATTAACGTGTATTTTTGTAATGGTTTTAATTAATCAAAAACAATAAAATTTACTTACTTACTCTAAAGCAGAATTGGCTACCCACCGCATCTTAGCCTGCCTTAGTTTCACAGTAAGAGATAAAGGAGCAAAACTGATTAGTAAAGCATAAATCAGCATTAAAAGTACTCTTTACTAATTCCCTTTTAACGCCATGGGGAAATGATATGGCAGGAATTAATAATCCCAAACTGCATCTCCGCATGAGTTAAAAGGGTCATGTGTTAAACTCCCTTGAATTGGGAATGATGTGCTGCACATCGAATTACCAGGTCATTTCCACAGGATTTGCCTGATTTTATGGAGTTTAACACTTCCATTTACCACCTGCTCTGAGCAATCAGTAAATGAGATCAGGAGGCCACAGCACGACGCCATTCAATGGCTGTTGGGTGGGAGTTTGGTGGGGGCACAGCACACGCTTGGGCTGTTGGGGGAGAAAGCATTCCATGCACCCAAGCTGCTATATATGGGCTATAGGTGAGGAATGGAATGTGCCTCTGCTTTATGCTAGTCTGAAGCCTCAGTGGTTTTCCAAAGTGTAGCTGCACATCAAGTAAAACCAGGCTCAGTTTTACCACACCCAATAATCCCAGGGGTCGGAACAGAGGGGCATTCAGAACTGACCATAGTGGTGTCCCACTCTCCTCAACTAGTAAAGCACGAAATCAAACACCAGCACAACTTTTCATTTCCACTTAGACCTTTTTTACGTCTCCTCCACCTTCATTAAGTACACCACTCTCAGAAAAGCCTCTATTTCCTCAACTATCGAAAGGATAAGCATTAGACCATTAACCAAAGGACAAGGCTAGCAGTATTGTATAATCTTTGTATGTGTTCCGACCTTATTGAACTCTGGGATCAAGATGCAGAAACCTGTCAGCTGCTGTTCTGGTTTTGAAGGCCAGGTCTGGAATCATTTTCTGATTGTAGCCCTCTTCTACAGTGATAGATCTAAATTTCTTGCCTTTTTAAAAACCCTCTGGTTGACTGCACTCTGTAAGAAATCAGGTTATTGGTTGAGGGGGTGGGAGCCTCATCCAGGAAACAACCACAATACTTGTCAGGTCAACCACAAAAGTTGCTAAATTAACATGTGTTTAACCCTCTGGTAGCTTGGCACAAAAGAAGTGAGGCTTAACTTAGAGGCAATGTGTGAAGTATTTATGCATCACTCAAACAGAAATAAAGCAAAAACAAAACACAAGAAAAATCCCAAACCAATTTAGAAAACTAGGGTAAATTTTACAAAATTAAATAATACCAGAACAACAAAAACGCAATCAGTAGAATTGAAGGTAGCCTGTTTCATAGTTTTAAGTAGATTTAGCACTTAAAAGAGCCACTCGTGGTCATCCGGGCATCTGGTCATACTTGACTGGGGAAAAGCCACAAGTACAGGCTCAACCAGATGGAGCACAGGATCGATAGAGGGATCAGGCTAGTCCTGCAGAAAAAGTTACCTTCACACAGTCGTGCGCAAAGAGTTCCATTCTCGGTGGAAGAGGCCACAAGGACAATCCTATGTGCTCCCAATCAAAAGTTAGCACTTAGTAAATGTAATAAGGCAACCCAATGTTTATCCAATAGAAGATATAGGCCTTATATTAGTGAAAAATGAACTTAGGAGTTTTTCCCTACCAGCACATATAAAACTTAAAACACATGTCCTATTCTTTAAATACAATGTACGCTGCAATATGGGCTAATTAGGACCCACCTTAAGGTGGGACTTATATGTTTTAAAAAGGAAGGTTTAGGTCTGGCAAAAGGTTTATTTTGCCAGGTCAAATTGGCAAGTTTTATACCTGCACTACAGGCTGCAATTGCTAGCCTGAGGCATGCTTTAAAGCGCTACATAAGTGGGTGGCACAGTGAGGCCCACTGGAAACATTTAATTTACAGGCGCTGGATACATGTAGTACCATTTAGTAGAGACATATAAGTAAATTAAATATAATATGCCAATCAGGTGTGAGCCAATTGTATCATACTTTAAGGAGAGAGCACAAGCACTTTAGCAGTGGTCCTAATGCCAATAACAACAAAATGGGCAGTGAAGGCAAAGGTTTGGAGGAAGACCATACCAAGAATGACAGGTCTGACACTATGTATTGCTGCAGTAGAGAAAAAAAGGTTTTTTTTCGGGGATTGAGGCAACCGGACTGCACTTATCTAACAGTAAGGTAAAGTATAGAATTGATCATTAGGTGCTCTGCACCTGAGGTTCAATGCCTCTAAGTCTCCTGGGATCAAAGAAACCCCTCAATAGCAAAAACATCAAAATGATCCAGCACCCTTAGTTATAACCATACACATAATATGATGCAATTGCATAAGTGGTTTTTCATTCAATAATAATTTTTAGCTGCACAATTAAGCATGACGTCAATTCAGCAGGTGTTTTTCAATTCCTTTATTCGTGACTTCTCCTTCACAATAGATAAAACCGTAGCCAACGCGTTTTGTCCTCTCTGACTTCTTCAGGGCATAAAAGTTATAGGCCTCCTTTCTTGAATGCTGTTTGCGTTGTTCAACTTCTTTCTTTAAAGTGATTTTTGAGAGTAATCTTGTCCAGTAAAGTTCCTCCCAAATTAGATAATTTGAGGATTTGTGAATAATAGTGTGTGGTAATCCGTCTTCAGCTGAACGAACTGTCGACTCCACGTCTCTACATGAGCTGCTGAAAACCTGAAGGTGGCGAATGGAGTAACACCGACTGTAGTGCCACGCCGAGGCTAAAGGTCTAAATAGAAGACGGACTACCAAACTTGGGGGCAGAGCTAGAACTGCAGGGGAATGTACTTTTGAATTGGGTGCTCTAGTTTAGGCTACTTCTCAGGTCCATTTCTGAGCACTGCCTTCGAATTACTTTTTTTAGCACTGGCTTTTTGTAGCAGCCTAGCATCTGGAGGGGAGCTGTGGAGTTACTTGGACATCAAGGACAGGCCGTGAAATCAGCAGAGTTCTCCTCATTCTAATCGCATAAAGTAAGATGGCACCACCCTTGGTTAGATGGCAAAGCCTCCCACTACTTTTTGATTGTGCTGTGGGGATCCAAGCGGTGCTGTACTGCGAGAGCTTTGTAGTGCAGAAAGGCTTTAAGACAGGTGTGGGTGATGAAAATCACTGGCTGTCCCACCATTCCGGATGCAGACAGGAGTATATCTAAGGAGAGCTGACAGTCTGTGCCACTGAGTACTGGAGGAATGCTCCCCTGTTTTCAGGTATCTGCAGCTTGAGCTGACAGACTGCTGTCACCATATGGCCTGCAAGTCGCCAAAAGGTTGACGGAAGTACAGCTATTGGGAGAGAGGAGTGGTGACCATAAAGGCATGGCAGCTCAAGGAGGAGAGACCACCAGGCAGAGAGAGTAGGGCCTCTAGTCACTAGTGTTTGTTCTAGGGCAAACTGTGGGTCATGACCCAATGGTGAGATGCGAAAGGTCAAGCAATAAATAAAGATGTCATTAAATTCTACATTTATCGTGTCAATCAATCAATCAATCAATCAAAAAAATATTTTCTGCTCTATAGAGCCATAAAATTTCATAATAAAAAACATATAATTACATACAAATATAGAAATATACATCATGATTAAAACAAATTCCAAATATAAAATACTAAAAACCAGTTCTATGTTACAAGGATTAAAAGAAATAACAATTAGTACAGTTTCACAATATTTACTATGAATTTGCAGGTCACTTATTATAAAATT
This sequence comes from Calotriton arnoldi, assembly GCA_963921515.1. Lineage (NCBI taxonomy): Eukaryota > Metazoa > Chordata > Amphibia > Caudata > Salamandridae > Calotriton > Calotriton arnoldi. The sequence continues at coordinate 1,784,922 of CAWUFW010003501.1, forward strand.
TAACACAGCATGGCAGATACTCAACTTCCCAAACAATGTAAGTATGCAAATGTCAGCTCATGAGACCTAACCTCTGATGTTCTCGGTGCTGGCTGCAAAAACTGTCTCTGCGAAGTATAAAGGTAACAAACTAGAGTAAAGTGCATTGTGCTTTGTGCTATGGTGCGAACACAGGGTAAGGTGGAAGTGATGGAAACCATGTACCTTGAGTGGGGAAAGCCATCAGAAAGTGAGGAAACTTTCAACAAAATCTAGTTAGTAAAAATATATGACGTTCTTGTACAAAAGTTTTTTTTTAATCTTATACGTGCACAACCTGTTTTGAAGTGGCAGTTATATTGAGATTACTGTTTGCTGGTGTGCTCCTGGGGTAACGTACTCCGATCTAGGACGTTGTGTGATTAAATCCGTGACTGCGCATCCGTATTTGGGACGCATCCCCCTGGGCACAAGCTAGACCCTGTGAGGGGTTTCTTCGTTCATGTGCTATTTTTCAAACCTAATTGTATTGAAAAGTATAGTATTTCCAAATGGTACGATAGTTGCTCTTTAATCCACAAAAAGTGTGTCGTCTTCAATTCATGACAATTTCAGTTATTTGTAGACATATCATCAATGTGAATTAATACACGACTGTTTAATAGATGTTCCAATACAATTCGGGCATATCGCCCTTCATCAGGGGACAACAGGGTGCAGTCGCCGGATTCAAATCCAATCGCGCTCGATAACCTGTGAGTGTTCTTTTAAAATTACCTGCAGATACAGTGCAGGGGATAGACTCACATTAAAATTTAATTGGAGATGTCCATCATCTCTGGCACTGATGTTCACCAGACGCAAGGATTGGTTGTGTCTAAAAAAAACTCTTTCACTTTTTGTGATGACCAGCTGGCAGAATCAGTCAGATTGGAGAAGAGTTCTGGAAGGCCAAGCTCATTAAAGCTCTGCTTTATATATTGAAGCCAAGGAATGTCTAGTGAATTGTCTAGTTCCAGACAGTCAGCCAAAATTGTTCTTCTAAAATATGCTTCCAGTTGTCTCCATACTCTAAGCCAGAGTGGAAGGGGCTGTAATTTGTTGTGATCTTCTATAAAATCAAGCCCTACTTCTGCATGAAAGAAATTAGTAGAAGTAGGTTGTGCAACTGCCAACAGTCTTCTTAAAAAATTGTTTTAAATTTTTTGTAAACAGTTGCCATTGGCATTACCCACACACCAGCACCAAAGGTAGCAATAGATAGACATTTACTCTTAAATATGTGTGCTAATTCACCCACCAGTTTGTGCCCTAGTCTTTTAGAAAATCGTAAAACCGCCTTAATAGACCTTTGGAATTGTGATAGTCTGATATTCAATAAAGAATTCCAATTAAAAGCAATAACAACTGGTATACCTAGATAAGTAAAATATGGGACTTTAACAATTTCTGCGCTGTCAAGCAAAAATGTCCATGTTTTAGATACCTTGGGTCCACATTTCATTACAAAATACTTTATGAGGTTCATCCTTAGCCCATGATGTCTCATAAAACTGTTAAAAGCACCTAAAAGTGATTGCAGACCATTGGCTGTCCTTGCTATTAGCACCGCATCATCTGCGTACAATAGTATGGGTACTAAACAGAAACCAATCTTCGGGATATCCTTTTCTTTGCTACACAGGGACTCCTCAAGACAATTTATGGATAGTAAAAAAGCAAATGGGGCAAGTACACATCCTTGTCTAACTCCTACTACTGAACAAATTTCTCCTGAAAGATCTCTTTCCCTGCTGTACTGGATGTTGGCTGTGGTGTGAGAATGGAGTCGATGGAGTAGGTTTATAATTGCGCTACCTATCCCCATTTCTTCCATAATCCCCATAGTTTAGACCGCTCAACAGTGTCAAATACACATGTTAGATCCATGAAGACTAAATGGACACATCCTTTTTTGGCCTTCATGTATTTTTGTACAATAAGACACAGATTCAGACTTTGCTCAGTAGTTCCTAACCATGGGCGGAATCCAAACTGAACATCCGAAAGCCTGTGAGTCTCAGCTGCCCAAACGTCTAGCTTGGCCAAAATTACCCTGCCCAAGATTTTGACCGTGCTATCTAATAGTAAGATTGGGTGGTAACAATGGGGCAAGTTCTTAGCCCCCTTTTTGAATATTGGCTCAATTATAGCCTCCTGCAAGGTCTGGACCAGGGACCTACAATTTCTGACCTTCTGACGTTTGCAATCAGAGGACCCCAAAATGGGGTTATTGATTGTAGAAGTCAGAGGGGATTTTGTTTGTGCCTGGAACTTTATCTGCAGGGCTACTTTCTATAGCTAGTATAATGTGTGACAGCTCAATCCATTTGCTGAGGACAATAGCAGCCTTCTGGTGACAATGTGCTTCTTCTCCCAAAACCATATTGGGAATTAGGTCACCAGGCCCAAAATATTTAGAAAAGTGCTCTACCCATACTCCTGCCAGTATAACTATGTCAACCTTTGGGCTATCATAGCCTGAGAGGTAGGGGAAATGAACAACCTTCCAAAAGGCGGAAGAGTCCTTCAACCCACTTGCAGCCTGAAGATCTTCCCAGGCTGCCTCCTGTATTTTGTTTTCCTAGCTTGAGCGACACCTAGCTGGTCTCGGGGTTGATTGAACCAGCTCAGACCTTGGGGCATTTTTAGTCAATTTTGCTGCCATATAAATGTTCATGGTAGAGTATGCCTGAATATCTGCAGGGCTGGCGTCGTCTTGTATGACAGTGACAATTTGAGCCTGATTATTCACTAACAGATCCTTCATAAAACGATCTTTATCAATTTTTGATTTTTAGGCCCTTATTCTTTCCATATTCAAGCCTATATTATGGAATGTCGGGAGTGTTGCTGTTAAGATCTAAATTTAATTCCAAGGTTAGAGGGTTGTAGTCGCTTAGACAACTTATCTGTACCCTTATGGTGTATGCCTGAAATGTGTGACAGGCTGATCAGCTACCTCCTAAATGCCATAAGACATTATAATTTTAGGGTCACCTGTGGATATTGAAATCCCCACCCAGATTATTAAATATTCCCTGCTAAAAACATTGTGAACCTTACACAGATGCTCCTCCAGGTCATCCAGAACCCTGGTCACAGTTGTTTTAAAGATATTATGATAAAAATTGATAAATGGATACTAGGGGGGAAGCGGCAAGATGGCGGCTGTGTGAGAGTTGTGGGGAGCCGCTCTTCCTACCTCGGCAATTCAGTTACTGGAAATGAGAGAAAACTTCATATTTTGACGTAAACTTGGCAATATTTATTCAGCACGTACCTTGCAGCAAGCAGGGGCTACAACCCGGATGTAATTTGGTTGCGGAGCAAAAAGCTGATGAGGCTCCTGTCGGTGATCGGTGCACTGACGGCTCGAGCATCAAGGCTTTTACTTTCAACGGCATCAGCGGCATCCGGCGCTAGCCAGGCGGCTTTGAGGAGGCCCGGGACAATCCGCCGGTACATTGTATCACGAGGGAATCCATCTGCTCCCGGTACGGTAAATCGATACTCTGTTGCAGCGGAGAAGAGGCTGACAGGATCCGCAGTTATGCCGCCAAAGACCAAAGGGCTGACGAGAGACGGTAGCGCGACTGGAGGGGTCAAGACTACATCGTTGAATCGGCGTGCAGCTGCGGAGGGGAAGGGGCTGAATCAGAGCCTGAGTCAGAGCGACAATCTGCAAGCAGATCTGGACAAGGAAGGGCTGACCAAGGAAACTCCCAGCGGGAAGCACGGTGGTGAGCGTCCTGGCGCTATGGTTACCAGACCAAAGCAACCAACTGTTCCTGGGATGTTTGCCAGACGGGGAGCCCCTAACATATCTGGCGAAAAGAAGGTATTTAAGGGTAAAGGCAATACTTCTTTTAGAGCTAATGTAGGCAGCTCCAAGAGTTTGGCACTGAGCGAAGACTTGCAAAATGATGGCAATCTAGCAGAGACTTCCCCCGAACTAACTGAGACTGTTGCAGGGTCCGCATCTCTGTCTGGGGGGACCTTAGAAAAACCCACACAAGGTATCTCTGAAGAAGAGAGGCAAACCGAGAATTCTGCACCTCAGGATGTTATTTCCAATGAAGTACGTGATGCAACTTACACCACTGCCCATAAGGAGCAACCTGAGGCTATTATCCAAGCAGCTGGCAAATATCTAAGGACACCGGATTATGGGGAAAAGTTCTACTCACTGACTGACGACTCGGATTTGTCTAATATCAGTAGCAAAGGGGTTCTGATGAGGATCTCACAGAGGGGACAGTGGCACCCCCTCACTAAACCTGCTACACAAAACGCATACCTGTGCGCACAAAGAAAAGGAGTACAAAGGAGTCAGATAAAGATAGGGGGTTTACGTCCGACTACAGCCAGGCTAGCCAGCTAAAGTGGGACTACTCTGCCACTCAGTTCGGGAGGAGTCTAGAGGACGAGCTTGGAGTCCAAGTTGCAGCCCCAGAGGGTGCGATAGAAGATCATGGCACTGCGGAACCACAAACTCAACATCCGACAATGGATTTAATATATTCTACACTGAAGCAAATGCAGACCGAGGCACGTCTTGAACACAAGAGGGCTCATTTAGCCACTAGAAAATTACAGGGGGCTGTGCGCAAAGTTAGCAAAGCTTGTACCGAGATTTCAGAACGTACCACAGCTTTGGAAGAACGTATTGTGCAACTGGAGGGCAATGCCACAACCTCCAATCGATTAACTGAATCTAACGAAAGCAGGATGTCTGATGTTCTCTGGAAACTGGAGGACTTTGAAAACAGACAACGCCGCAACAACCTCCGTTTACTTGAGATTGCAGAGAAAGCAGAAGGCGATGACATCCGGGGCTTTGTATTGAGGCTATTCAAGGAGGCCTTTCCCGAGCTAGGTCATTGGAACTGGGAGTATGAAATACAGCGGGTGCATCGATTTCCCTTGATGCTAAAAAAAAAGCCAGGGCAAGATGATAGACCACAAGCCATCCTCATATTCTTCGGTAACTTCCTCCTCCGACAGTCTATATTTGAAAAAGCAAGACCCGATGCAAGGAGGATGGCAGCGGGGCATTCTTTCTTTGTCCGGCCTGACTTTTGTCATGCTACGGTAGAGAGGCGTTGGAGACTGCGCTCGCTGATCCCCCCATTTCAGAAACTGGGTTGTGAAGTCTTTCTTATGAACCCTGCCAGGCTCAAAGTTATCTGTAAGGGGGCGATTAGAGTATTTTCTTCCGAGATCCAGGCACAGGAGTTCATGCAAGAACTTTCTAAGAAATAAGATTCGATTGTAGAGTTGGAAAACTGGGTTCTTTGTCTTTCTCCTTTTCTCTCTAATGATTTTGTTTTCTTTGTAGGAGGCGGCTAGGGGCACACATCATGCAGGAGGCATCACAAGGGTCCTCGGACCTTTCTTGCCTTTTTGCACAGGGTGGGGAGGGGGGGTTGGGTTGGAGCCTGTGGGGGAGGGGTGGTGTCTTGGGTGGGTCTTTGAGCACTGGTTTGAGATGGATATTTCACTAATTGCACAGTTATCTGGTATGGAACTATTTTATTTTTATCAATTAGGAAGATCAGAATAGCCTCTATCAATATATGCGGGTTGAATAACCCTGTTAAAAGAAGGAGAATCAGTCTGGAGGTCCAATTCTTAAAGGCAGACATTATTTGTCTTCAAGAGACTCATGTTGAAGCTTGTAAAAAGGGGGTACTGGAGATGGCGGGCTATCAAATTATAGCTTCCACAACACAAACAACGAAGACAAGAGGGGTGGCAATTTTGGCAAGGAAAGGATTGGGTTGCTTCCCGCGCTCTTCTGCTGATAAATTGGGGAGATGGGCAATAACACAATGTTGCCTTGACCATAAGATGTTTACTCTTTGCTCAATCTACGGCTCTGTGTTGGATGACCCGGCATTGTTCGAATGGCTGAACACTGAACTAGTGGGCTGGCCTTTACCTTTGATTATATGTGGGGATATGAACATTAACATGAGTTGTCAGGTATCTAGGAATAAGGGGGTGATGTACCAAGGTCGTAAACCTAAGGATTTTAAATCTTTGATGCAACTTAGGTCATTGCATGGGCTAGCGGATGTATGGGCAGAACAGAAGGGGATGACCCCGGCTTCACATATTTTTCCGCACCACATCAAGTGCATGCGAGATTAGATTATTTTTTGTGTCTCAGGAGGTGTTACTAGGCTGTAAGATTAGAAAATATCCAAAGGTTATGTCTGACCACAACCCCTGGTAATAGAAATTGATATTAGACTAGAACCTCCACAGTCACGATGGACATTCAATAGGGCTTTACTAAGCGAGGAGGGGTATCGACAGCACTTTAAGGAATGGATTCCTAGGTTTATAGCAGAGAACCTAGGGAGCACAGACTTAGGCATAGTTTGGGATGCATTGAAGGCAGGGATTAGAGGGAAACATCGAAATATGGATGGGAATCACAGAAGAAGGACAACATCTTGGTACGTACCCTGTATGAGGATTTGAGTAAAGCGGAGGCCGATTTAGTAAGGGTTTTAGTTGAAGGGGGAGACGCGGAGACTGCTCAATCAAAAATTATAATCACTAGGTCTGCAATCACCGAGATCTCCACCAAAAAAGCAGCCGGGAAATATACTGCATGGCGGAGCAGGGTATATGAGAATAATGAGAGAGTGGGCCATTTACTTGCTGTACGTACTAGGGAGAAAATGGTACAGACCAGGATTAGCGAAATCAGAGATCCTGGCATAGGCATGGTAAATAGCCCTGATGCTATTCTCACGGCATTTCAAAAATTCTACCAAAGATTATACACCGAGGATATTCAAAACAAAGATGGTGATATCGAGGATTATTTAGAAGGGCTATCATTCGATCAAGTATCTTCTGAGGAGAAAAACAGCCTCGGTGCCTTAATTACATTAGATGAACTTATAGCAGCAATAGATTCTATCCCTTCAGGCAAAGCTGCAGGCACTGATCTGATTCCAGGAGAATTCTATAAAAATTTAAGACACAGCTTATGGCACTTATGCTGGAAGTATTTCGCAGAGCACAAGTAGAATTGCTGATTCCCGATTCCTGGAAGAACGCTAACATAATAGTCTTCCCTAAAAAAGGTAAACCCCTCACAGAATTGGGCTCATATCGGCCAATCACGCTGGTTAACAGCGATGTGAAAATCTTCTCTAAAATTTTAGCAACTTATTAAAAAACTAGTTTCCCCGTTTCAACACGGATTTGTTCCAGGTAGGGGCGCGACCGATCATATTCAACATATAATCACGCTGTTCGATTACACGAAGGTGTCAGGAGACCCTATGGCTGCAATATTACTTGATGCTGAAAAAGGGTTTGATAGGGTCTCCTGGCCCTTCTTATGGGCAGTTATGGGAAAAAATGGCTTGGGGAAGGATCTTATTGGAGCAATTAAATGTTTATATCAGGATCCCGTGGCTAGAATTGCAATGATGGGGCATACATCAGAGCCAATTAAAATAACAAGAGGTATGCGGCAGGGGTGTCCCTGTTCCCCGTTACTATTCGCCCTATATATAGATCCCTTAATCAGGAAAATTGTGGGGAATGATAGGATCCCAGCCATTCCTTCTATGGGAGGGGACACTAAGATCCTTGCATATGCTGATGACCTCGCCGTAATCACAGCCAATCCATCAGAGGCTATTAAAGAGGTTGAAAGGGAGTCAAAAGATTTTGGTAAAATCTCTGGGTATCACCTTAACGAGGATAAGACAATGATTGTTAAAAACTCAAATGTGGTTATGTTCGATACACGGGTAGTGGAAAACACCAGATATTTGGGGGTTGAGATCTCTGCTAATATCGATAAAATTACACAAATTAATCTGGAACCTCTGCTACACAAGACTAAAACAGATTTCAACAGAATGAACAATTTGCATCTCACACTCTTAGGGAGATGCAATGTTATCAAGATGTTATTTTTACCAAAAATTCTTTATTTTTTAGAGCTATCCCAATTGAAATAAACAAGAGCTGGTTCTCGGCATTTGACCAAATAATTTCAAAATTCTTGTGGGCAGGAATCGCCCCGAAGAGCGTTGAGATTTATGACCCTACCTAGAAGTCGGGGTGGCTGGGCGGTTCCAAATCTCCAGGTTTATTATTGGGCAGCAGCTTTGCAGCGAATGGCAGTTATATTGGGGAAAGAGTCGGCATCAACTGAGGAAACACCCAGCCCCTCTATATATAGGTTACTGTTGGGATCGGATTCCGTCGGCTGCCTTCTTCGTCATATTGATTTCGTTTATTTTAAAAGAGTGAAATGTAAGGTTTTATTGGGATCATTTAAAGTATGGACGTCCATCAGGAAGAAACTTAAACTAGGTAGGATACATAGATACTCTCCCCTGGCAGACAATAACCTATTACCTGAAATCTTACAAGATGGCTATATGAAAGTCTGGATGGATAAAGGTGTAAGGCATATTGGGGATCTGATGGAGGATAACAATATCCTTTCCTTTGACGCAATTAAGAGTAAATTCGGGATAGGCAATAAGTATTTTTTTTAATATTTACAAATCAGAGACTTTGTTTCTAAAAAATACCCAGTTGTCAGAGAATCCCTTACTTGAAGCAGTACTAGGGACACCTTCATCACTATCTCCCCTCTGCAAACTGCTTAGTAATTTAATGGGCGATGATTTTATTAAACACACTAATCGCTGGCAGAATTTGCTGCAAGCAGGGATAGAGGTATGCGAGGACTCTCTCTTGCTAAGTCAAACTGCATGCTTCTTGGCAAACCTACAAGTGCAGTGTTTTAAAACTTGGCTTAATTTGTACATTACCCCAGCTCGTATAGCAAAATGGGGAGGCTCGCGGGGTTCTTTCTGTTCTCGATGCGATTACTATGCCGCTGATAGTGTACACATGTTTGCAACTTGCCCCCAACTTGTACCTTTAATCACTGAGGTGGGCAAATATTTAAGAGGCATGCTGGGGTATGAGGTGGAACTTTCGCCGCAGGTAATTATGCTGGGGGTTAGTAACCAAGCCATGTCGGAACCAAACCGAGCTCTGTTGTTTACAGCTATGGCAGTGTTTAGGCTATCCTTGGCCAGCGTGTGGCTGGATAAGGACCGCTCCTCAGCTTATTGCTGGCTAGGGAAATTCCTGGCTACATACCGTTGGGAAAAAGAGGTGTATAAACGAAGGGGGCTTAATGCTAAAAGGAAGGGGCTTGCAATCTGGCTTCCAATAACGAATTGGACGAATGAGGTTAGGATTTGATTTGAGCTGTTATGAGTTAAGGGATTTGCATAAAATGCTTAGACTGTTGGAACTATTTGGGTTATTACTGTATTAAGGGTTTTACCATGGACTATACATCAAGGTCGTGTTATAGCTCAAACTAGAGCTACAGCCATGGGCTCCATTTGGGTGGGGGGAGGTATGGGTAGGATAGGGGTGGTGGGGGTGGTAGGGGTGGTGGGGTGGAGGGGTGGCGGGGTGGGGGGTTGGTTAGATTAGTAGGGGTGGAGGGCGTAAAGATATATATCAGACATCTTGCACATATGTTTTGAAATGCCGATTGGATAAACCTTGTTTATAAAGATTCTGTATGTGTTGGATGTCTACAATAAAGTCTTTAAAAAAAAAAAAAAAAATGATAAATAACAAATCAAAAGATTGCTGCAATTTCAATAAAAGCATATTATAGTGTGGTGTACTGATAATGTCCCAGGCAATCACACCAACAAGGGTAATGGAAATGAAAGTGATCAAACCCCTTTTTGCCCTTCGTGACTTGGATGGAATAGCTGGGACGTGAAAAGTTAAGTATCCATTTATATGGAAGGGGTCTTGCGACCATGTCTCTTGACAGCAGCTGATTTTGCACTGCTGCACTGTCTTTACCCAATCTGAATTATTTAACTTGGCCCGTAGGTCTGCCACATTCAATGCGATTAAATTCCAAGTATTTGTCTGGGTGGTACTGCTGTTGATCATAAAAGTCTCAGCCAGAGAAGGAAGATTGAGTTCTTTGTCGGCCTCTGTAATCCCAGAGGTTTCTGGTTGTCAGTCCAATTGTTCTATGGATGACAAGGCCTCAAATCTGTTAGAAACTAGTACACAGCCTTGCTGAGAGCAGGTTGCTACTCAGTATCTTGTGGGGGTATTCTGTAGTGCCCTGATGTTAGTACATTGCAGGTGATTTAGTCTTGGGCGGTAGAAAAATCCCAGAGGTTGTGCTCTAACACCATCCTGATGGGTGATTCCTCAACCAATGTGTCACTTTGTTCAGTAGGGACTTATGTGTTTCTGAACATGAGGGATCTATCTTTGGCACATTCTCAAGGATGATTATATAGGGCAAGCACACTGGAGGGATGTGGGGCAGAAATCATGATGCCTCGGTTGCTCTATTATCATATTTATTTAAGGTAGTATGATTGGTTTGAACACCCAATTTTTGTCAGACACTCTTCTCAGAGTCCACAGCCTTTCTCAGGGGCAGTGATTTTGATGCTACCAAATTATCACGTAGAGGCTCTTGAGACCTCACAACTTCCCCACTTAGACTTCCCGAGTGGAGTGCCTTCAAAGAGTGTGTAATTTGTTCCTGGGCCCTATGTTCGTCAATGTCTCTTGAGTTCTGTTTGTATACCCATCTTTGAGACTCTCTGTCTTCAGCTTTTCCTTGAGCTAGGTGGATATTATCTAACCTCCTATCTAGAGTATTTTGTTTTTTAAGAACCAAAGAGCAAAAGTTGCTTATTCCTTTGAATTGGCTGGCTTTTGATCTAATCTTTCTAAACATTTAGTGGTGAAGTCTTTAAAATCAATTTCTCTGACATCCACCTTCTTCGCCGACTTCCTCCCCACTGGCTTCTTAACTCTAGTTCCTTGCTTAGAGGGAAGGATAAACCTAGTCAGTGAGGGAGTAGAACTAGTGCTATCTGTGTTAGTTGTTTCTCTCCTAATTTTCTTGGGGGGGGCTTTCAGACCGATCTATAGCTTCTAGCGCTATCAATGTGAATGGACCCTGAGCAACATATGGGTGTGACTGAACAGGTTTGATTAAAGCCCCCACATAGGACGGAGCAGTTTCCATTACTATTGGGTTATCTGGCAAGACTCGGGGAGATAGCTCACCTGGGATAGAGTGAGTAGATTCCCCTTGGAGGGGAGGTCAGGTAGGGCATATGGACACAGTTAGTAGGAGCGATGGGAAGGATTCTAGGTCCCATGTGACCTTACAGAGGTGTGCTAAGCACAGACTATGAATAGGAAGCGAGCTTAAGGCAAGGCCATAATTACCAAGTCAAGAGGAGAGTGCCCTGTGAAACAGAAAGAACCAATGAAAGAATATTTACTTTAATGGTGGTAGAAACAAACGATGGGTCCAGTAGAACTGTTAAGCAGATAGGTTTTTCAAAGTTACAGTCTGAAAGAATTTATTTATTTATTTCCAATTATTTAGGACACTACAAATCCACAAGCAGTAGTGTCAGAGGGGACAATAGAGAACTTATTAATGAAGCTCATTGGAAAGCAGTAATCAACTTTATTCAGAGTAAAATGTGATGGTATAGCCTTGAGAAGATCTATAACTTTATCCAGTCTTATGCATCTGTCTGGAGAAGTAGAGAATAAAGTATTATAGGAACAACTAAACAAGCTGTATGAGGAGCAGAAGAGGTGCACTTTAGACTTTTTTTTTAAATTCAATTTAAAATGACTTAAACCTACATGGTTGGGATTGAGAATTTTATAGGAGGGGAGCCCTGAACACAATGAGAGCTATTTCAAAATCACTATAGTTTAAGTGACTGAGTAGCCAGCAGGTATAAAGAAAATGACATCTGATAACTGAATCGATAATATAAGGATGAGTTTTGAGTGGTAACTTAGCACAAGGAAATGAACATACTTGTGTGACGTTTTGAAGTGTGATCTTTCTTTGATGGGAAACTACCACACTTACCTCAGGTTGGGATGATAAGAGCTTTGAAACTCAGATTGCTAATAAGGCTTGGTGCTTGATTTTGAATTATTTGCAGATTTTGTATTATGTTTTTGGAGAGACCAGTCAAGATGTTGTTACATTAACCCAGACATAATATCACCATCATGGTCTGGACACTGTTCCTCCTATTTGCAAGCAGAGGTAGAGATCATCTCTGTCAGGTGACAAGGAAGCCAAGGGATGCGCTTTTCCATGCCACTGGGGAAACTCCAAAGTGAGGGGGAAAAGCAGGACAATTGAAGAAAGTTGAGATACTAGCATGTAAGGAAAGGGATCTTTTTTACATTATCACTCTCCAATAGTTGGACTGATGCTGCTGGCTTTTGGACTCTGAAGTGCACCGGGCCCTGCTGACCAAGCCTCAGTGCCCGTGCTCTGAATCCCTAAAACAATATGTGCAATTTGCTAATACCTGATTGGTATAATTAGCTTCCATATAAGTCCCTAGTGTATGGTACCAAGTGTACACATGGCAAGAAAGTTAAATGTCACCAGAAGACTGCAGCGCTTATTGTGTCACCAACACAGTGACAAATTGAAAACATGGTTTTAAGTTTGCCATTGCAGTCTAGTTGAGCAGCTTTTAAACTGAAAACTCAACATGGCAAAATAACCTGTGTGCCAGGTCAAAACCTTCCATTTTAATATTCATAAGTCACACCTCCGGCAGGCCATGGTAGCCCAGAAGGCAGGGTGCTAAAAATTACAAAGACAGACATCGATTTCAAACCCTACATGTCCTGACAATGAAATCTTGAAATTGTTGTTTTCACTGTTGTAAGGCTGGTAGTCCCATTGGCTAGTTTCACTAGCCCATCTGCTAACTGCTAACTTCTATTTGGGACAGCCGAACATAGTAATACAACCTATAAAATTAATTGTTATTTTAAACCTGACTTATTGCTGAAGTTGGATTTAAAGTAACTTTTAATGCAAAGTTGTCTTTAGAAAGTCACCACTTTCTTCCACAAAGTTCTAGTAACCATTTCTGATTACCTACAGCAGTTGTCACCTGAGGCAGCCTGCAGCCCTCCTGCCAAGATGTGTGAAGCGCTATCAGAAACAATGAACAAAAGGACTATTGGTGGTAGGAGGTGTGTCCTCCTCCAGCAGGATGGTCCGAGGTTTGTGGCCGCAAATTACCCATTTTTAAAGGTGCTACCACCTCTGTCAGGCAAATGTGAGTTACCATGCAGCTTGCCCTTCCCTTTGTGTTGGTAGGCAGGCTAGCATCTCTTCCAGAGGGGGGAACCTGCTGCAGAACCGTTTTTCCAGGAGGGGTGTCTAATTATAATGGACACACTTCACGGGTGTGCCCATAGCTCTGACCCAGATTTGGGCAGAGAGATGCACTGGGGGATTATTTAGTGCCAACCCCAAAGGAAATCATGCAAAAGTGGGTAGGGTTGCCCCATGGGAATTGTAGCCTTGTTGGCCAATGAGTCCTCCCCACCCACAAGCTCAAAATTGGCATCAAAGTGGCATCCCTGGCTTCCAGCATCAGAGAACAACGGGACTCGGAAAGAACAGAACAAGGACTGCTCCTCCTGAACCTGTGTACCTCAGACAGAAAGTGTGTACCAAGAAAGGCTGCACCTGCTGAGCCAAGACAGTACTTCAGAAAGAGATGGGCTGCTTCTGCTATTAACCCTTGAAGAGAGACCTCACTGGATCCAGTCCTAGCCCACATGAGGTCCCTCTGAGGTCCTGGACCCTTGGCTAGTGCTAGAGAGTACTTTTTCTCACAGTAGAACTGCAACATTTGAGCCAAAGCATAACACCAAGTCTGTGGCTCATAGACTACCTCTACTTGCGAGTTCATTGGTAGCCTCAAACATAATCAAGAACCAATGCTCCACCAGACCACTGGACTTTGCTAATCCATCAACTTCGAACCACAAGTCGGACCCAAGCCTCAGCGGACCCTGGCAACCTCACAGTCGATGAGAATAAGAAGCAGACAATCTTCTCACTACGAAGCTAAAATCTTGGCCGGAACCAACCTGGTTGCCACATCCGACCCCTACTTCCATTGAGGTCACTCTAAAACTTTGACTTTGCCCTAGATCCTGATGTTCAGTGTTCATAGACTACGACTGATACTATAAAGCAGTAATTTACTAACTTTTTAAAACTTTTCCAGGCAAAAGACAAAAGACAATGAACGGCGTGAGTGAGAGACTGCGAGAGCAAGAGGCGGCACAGGCATGAGGGATAGCATGAGCAGAGAGGAGGTGGGAGCCTCAAGGCGTTGGAGCCAAATCCGTTTGGAGGACTGGTCCAGGTAAATCAAGGGGCAGGGGCCTAGGCACCTCCATAATGGCTGGTCCATGCTATGTCTACCATTAAGTAGGCCCTGGAAGGGGGGGAGGAGCACTGGGGCAGTGGGAGGGGCTTGCCAGGAGTGAAGGTGGGAGGTGGGAAAAGGCTCACGGGAAGCAGAAAAGGCACCAGGAGGGTGAAAAGGAGCGAAAAGGCACAAAAAGATGGAAAAACGGCACAAAATGCAACAGAAGGGTGAGAAAGTGTAAGAAAAGAGCAAAGAGATGCTAAAGGCAACAGAGAGAAAGAAAAAGCAAGAAAAGAGCATTAAGGAGCTAAAGGCAACCAAAGGGTGAGAAACAGTGCAAGAGTGTGAGCAAAGAGCAAAAAAAAACAAAAGGATGAGCAAGAAAGGCAACATAAGGCAAAAGCCAAAGTATGATAGTAGTGAGAGACCGAGTGAGTAAAAGGCGGCCCAGGCATGAGGGAGAGCGGTAGAGGAGGTGGGAGCCTCAAGGCGCTGGAGCTGGATCTGCGAGGGTCTTGACCAGTCGGAGGATTGGTCCAGGTAAGTCAGGGGGCAGGGCCATAGACGATAACAGAAAGGTCTTAGTATAGAAAGTTAAAGCCTGTCAACGCCATATCAAAAAGATTCTCAGTCCCACAGTCAGTATTCTGAAGGAATATCTCAGCAATATTGCAGAGGCTTTTCTTTATTCTCAAACAAATGTGAGCCCAGAGGTACCTGAAGTTTGGCCTTCCTTTTGGACTTCAATTTTGACAGTTTGCCAGAGGAAGACCAGGAGTTTGTTGTTGTACCTTTGACTACTAGGAGGATCAGTGGGCAGCTTTGTATTCTATATCAGCTAAGCCTGCAGGGGAAGATGGACTCCACTAAAAACCTTGCAGTATGAAGTACGCTTTTGCGTCTATTTAATAATCTATTGAAAAGTGCCCTCTCCGACCCAAGACTTTTCAATTAGAAAATATGAACCCTTGGCAGGACTGAGGCCTCTGTGGATCATACTGGTCTATTACTCTGATCAATGGGGACTAAAAATGACAATGAAAGTATTGGCTAATAAGATGGCAGTTCTATGTTACCCTGGTAGAATGGTTCTTGCTTGCAAAATCCAGTACTTAATTGAAGACTTGCATTTTGTGAAAGACACTCAAACATCTCTTGCTGTTTGTTTTTAGATACAGAGCAGGTGGTTGACCTGGTCTACTGGGAATATTTGGCTGAAGGATGAAGGGCCCTTGCCAGAGCACCAAATTGATATGATCCTTTTATCAGGGCTCAGGGTTATTTTTATACAGAACGGTGGTAATGCCGGAATCGCCAAAATGCAGAAGGGGACAAATCAGGGTTGCCCCTTTTCCTGCTACGTTTAATTTCCTCTCCGCACCTTTGGAACACCATATAATGAAATACTCCAAGATAAGAGTGGGGTCAGGGCTGGGGGGGCTACCAAAACCCAACAGTATGGAGAAGGCATTGTGTTTATCTGGAAGTAGAACTAACTAAACCAGCAATGTATTTAATGCATCATATGAACTCTTTCAAATCTCGAGCTATTGGATTAATCATAACTAAGGGGCCCATTACGATGGCGGGCGGAAGCACAACCGCCGTGCTGGCGGATGCAAAAACCACCAGTTACCGCCGGCACGCAGCAGTCCACACGCCCGCCCAATTACGATGCGAAAAGCAGGCCAAACACCGCCGGCAAGCCAGCAACACCGTCCGCCATCAAAGTGCGCCCGCACACGTAGCGGCGCAGCACAACTGACACACACCGCCCGACGAAACACGTCCCGCCCGGCGCATAAATTACGATGCCGCAAACAAACGGCTCCCACGGCAAAGAGACACCGCACGTGAAAGAGAGGCGGAAACACGGACGCAGAGCACGGACAACGAAGAAGCGGCACCCCGGGCATGAATCCAGCACTGCAGGCCCTTCCCATGCTTCTGCTGATGCACCACCAAGGACGCAACGTACCGCGGAGACGCAGGTAGGCACACACACAACAAGTGCACGCAAACAGCGCACACAGTGCAAGGGCGGAAAAAGCGGACAACCCCCACCAGCGCGTGCACACTACACATCCACCATCGCATCCACATATGACACACAGGCCAAATCCTAACATCGCAGAACACATGTGTACACACCACCTGGGACTAGGAACCAACCACCCCGTCACGGCCCCAAAGCGCCGATGACGCCGCCACACATGCGCACAACGCAGAGGCCAACCGCAGCGCCATGCATGCGTCGCACACAGACACAGGGACACAACCAAGCAGCACACACATCAGCCCCACTCCGAACGCACATGACACGTGACAGGCCGGCCACAGACATGTCCCCAACGCCCAATTCACGGACAACACCCAACGCCACACAACCGACGCACACATGTCAGTGAAGACACGCAACAGCAGGACACACCCCAGTGTAACAAACATGGCGTAGCACACAGCGGCGGCAACACCAACTAGGAGAAGCAGGGCCCCTTCGGGAAGAGGAACGCCAGTACCACACTGAAAAACCCATACCACCCTGCACATATGAACAAGACACATGAAACGGAACACCAAAGAGCCCGGGGACCGACAACAGGTGGCCCAAGAATTACATCCACACACAAGGCCCAACGCAGAGTGGAAAGGCAGCCTGCCGCCCACACAAGGGAGAGCAGACAGCACTGAATGACCTTCCATTCCAACTCCGAAACCACAGCCCTACGAAAGAAGCCGGTGAATACAGCCATTGTCCAAGAATAGACCAACACAGGCATGCCGAGGAGACCGACCACAGGGCAGATAGCGCATATCACAGAAGCACACAACGGACGGGGAAGAAAGAAGAAAACACTCCCCCATGTCGGCCACATGCAAGTTAATTGGAAGGAGTCACACAGCACTGACCTTGAACTGTCTGAGAAGCATGTGGGAAGAGGGCCCGTGTCCTCCAAACAAGCCAACAGAACACAAGTCCTGTCTCCCCACGACTACACAGAGCTCACAGCAACCCCGGAGCGTGCACATTGCAGACTGCACACACAGCCGGAGCACGCCACCTCTACGAACCGCTGCGAAATGGCAACCGCAACACACCTACCCAACTACGCCGAACAGCTCAAGCTGTACCAAACCAACACGATACATACATTGGGATGCGATCTCCTGTCCCTGCTGAACGTAAGTTACCGACTGACTTACCGCATCACATTGTTCAGCTGCGTCATGCCCGTCTTCTACTGTCGGAGGTGTCCCTACCAGCATCCCGTCGAGATATGCCTCTCCAACCCGGCATGTCTGAAGGCGGACCTGCTACCACTACTCCTCCCTCTGGACGCACACGACAGGGCCTGCTCTGCCTATGGGGGCATGGCGTATGTGGCCAACATCGCACGCGCACTGAAATGGAACCACTGTGCCTCCACACGACGGATCATCGAGAACAGCTACATCGAATGTCACCCAGCATGCCCCATCATGGTCCTCCAAGGGACAACCTACGAACAACACCTTGACAGCCACCATCCGCTTCATTGGCTGGCAAACATGTACACCACCAATGACATGGAAGCCCTGCTGGACGGCATCGCATACCTGACAACCTGTAAATACGTCGGACCACAACGCAGGTTCCCCGAGTGACCTATGAAGTCCAACCCCGCACCCATGCTCAGCTTCCGCACGGACTGGCCAGTCACCACCACAACAGCCATACCAAACGACCGGCAACTGTAACCACACCATCAACGACATCGCCATGACATCGGATATGACCGGGACATGCACACTGTTCCCCATCACATCCAGGAACACCGCATGCATCGTGGGAGGCAGTGGCATGGGCTCTGTGCATCGCACCCACATGGACGGAACTGCACGAACAACCAGGACACGACATGGATCCAGCGCCCATGGACACACACACCGCTCAGTGGACATGAATAGGTCGCCTGGAGTCTGTGGGTGCTGCACCCCTCCCACCCCCGCCCCGGGAATCCCATACCAGGACCTTTGCATGGACGACAAGTGCATACAACAACAACACGACCCCAGTGACTGTGACATGTCCAGTAACCACCACAGTGCAACAACAAGTGGCACGCCGCTGCATGCACGCAAGCACATGCCCTGATGTCATCTCACATGCACGCGTGCATGAGGAACAACCGCAGCAAACCTGTCACATGGAACTGAGATGGACTGAGCCCATGATGCCGAGCGGTCTGGTAGGCTACATGTATACCGTCTGTGTCAAAGTCCGCAGCTCCGCAGCTATACGTAAATGTACATTAGCACAGCCTTGGCCAAGCAGATGTAACCCCAC